>PPNU03000002.1:0-600000 GCA_003708295.3 Petasospora mycetangii
TCGCTCTGAAAGGCGATTGTATAGCAGTGCTTAGCGCAGCCAATTCAAGCGGAAAGCCTACAATTCTCGACGAATATACACAAGCACACTCGCAGAGTCCACTGGGCGTGTCCAATTGGCCCAATCTCTGCGTATTCCGTAGCCACCAGCGCCCTGAAACGGCTCCTCCACCACAATGGCTTATCGCGCCTGTACCGGAGAAGTGAAAAATTTGAGCTGGGGGACTCACTCTTCCCAACACTGGCTCAACAGCACAACCCACAAACATGGCCCACTCACACACCGACAAGAAGCAGTCCGGTATCGCCAGGGTGCTTGGCTCCGCGTCCGCCGGTATCTGCGAGATCGGCGTCTTCCACCCGGTCGACACCGTCTCCAAGCGACTCATGTCGAACTCCACAAAGGTGACGAACCTCTCGCAGTTCAACTCGGTCATCTTCAGAGAGCACGCCCACGAGGCCCTCGGCAAGAGATTCTTCACGCTGTTCCCGGGCCTCGGCTACGCGGCCGTGTACAAGATCCTCCAGAGAGTGTACAAGTACGGTGGCCAGCCCTTCGCCAACGAGTTCCTCACCAAGAACTTCAAGGACGCCTACGACAACGCCTTTGGTGCGAAGACCGGCAAGGCGCTGCTCTCGGCCACGGCCGGCTCCCTCATCGGCATCGGTGAGGTCGTGCTCCTTCCACTGGACGTGCTGAAGATCAAGAGACAGACCAACCCGGAGTCGTTCAGGGGCCGTGGCTTCCTCAAGATCATCCAGGACGAGGGCTTCGGCCTCTACAGAGGCTGGGGCTGGACTGCTGCGAGAAATGCGCCGGGCTCGTTCGCCCTGTTCGGTGGTAACGCCTTCGCCAAGGAGTACATCCTGGGCCTGGAGGACTACACGAAAGCGACGTGGAGCCAGAACTTTGTGTCCTCCATTGTGGGTGCCTCGGCTTCGTTGATCGTCTCCGCTCCTCTGGACGTCATCAAGACCCGTATCCAGAACAGAAACTTCGAGAACCCGGAATCCGGTGTCACCATCCTGAAGAACATGCTCAAGAACGAGGGCATCACTGCCTTCTTCAAGGGTCTGACTCCGAAGTTGCTGACCACCGGGCCAAAGCTGGTTTTCTCCTTTGCCCTGGCTCAGTCTCTGATCCCAATGTTCGACAAGGCGTTCACTAAGTGAACTACTGTTAATATGTATTGTTGTGTGTGTTCGACGTTGGAGCCCTTCTTTATGCTATGGGTCCTTCCTGGAGAATACCAGTTTCTGTACCAGTGTTTTTTTCAGTTCTTGTATATAATGGTCTTCTGAACAACTCAAAAGTGTCTGTGCTGGACACCTATTTAATCTCATAAGACAGAAACACGACCACTCAAAGTAGTCTCAAGCCGTTTTCCCCGGTCAGCTATCTATTACCCAAGTCGCATTTTCAGCCCACACGGTCGACTGGTTGTTCATGTAGCACGGTTTCAAGTCATTCAACTACAGCCACATGGGTACAAACGAAAGGAATCGTTGGCTAAGTGAGGAAAATGGTCTGAGGAACTCGGTAGGGAATGCTTGAAGCAGGATGAGCATGTCAAGAACAATCCTCTATGGGATGAAGTCTCAGAAGATGTAACGAATGGTAGCGATTATTTGGCTAAAGGAGCTAAGAAAAAGTGCATCATCATCATGTCATTCTTTGATCAAAAGAATCAAAATACTAGGAGGAAGTCACCTTAAACTAAATACCAAGTAAAGGCCTATCAGAGTTGGTGAACAAGAGAGACATGCTACTTAAGAGGGGATCCCGATCCAAGTGGTCTATTGAAGAAATATAAAGAATGCCCGGCCTCTTAGTTCTCAGATGTAATCTTGCCAATCAGAGCTCTTTCCAACAAAATGATTTGATATATCCGTGGCCATACTCTGAATTGGGTTACATCTCCGTATCTTTCAACACCCCTCTGTTGAAGAGCTTGGGGCTTTAACAGCTGGAGGACTTGATGTTGAAGAGCTTGGTGCTGTGCCTCGTAATAGTTTTGTCAATAGTTCTATAAGTTCCTTACGCTCACGGCGGTCAAGCACCCATAACGAAACCGTCACAAGAATCAGTAGAATACTCAAAACGAAACCCAGACTAGCCAAAGCGAAGCTCAGAATAACCATCCGTTCGCTCATTTTGATGGCACTTTCACTGTATCCTAAGCTCTGTGAGTCTTAGTTACAAATCTGGTGATGGAGAAGTCACGGACTTCGTGTTCGTTAAATATCGGAGAAATGAGAGCGGTTTTGTGGCAGTGAGTTGTTTATAGAATTCCCTTTCTGGTAATTTTCGCGCTATCTCCGTTTTTGTGTCACTTTTCCTTGCATGAACCTACAGTAAGGCGGCCAACCTACATAGCACATATCATGGAGTAAACACTCCCATTGATTGTATTCTCTAGTATATTAGAGCTTATGTTGGTCCTATCAAAGCCGATCAATCCAGAAATGTGTCTAGTGCCCCACTATCCGGCTATATCCGGATTCGGGCATAACACCGAAGATCCACAGAGAGCTATTTAAGTGCTCAACGGTTGAAGGCTTTATAAATACATGTTTGCTCTCTTAACCATGAGCCCGTTCATACGCGAGGTCGCTCAATGTGCGACTATCGACATGAACAGAGGTAAAGTGAGCATCGAAAAGGCACAGTCCAGTGCTCGGAATATTCTCCTAAGGCTACCTGCAGAGGTGGTGTGCTCAGACTTCTTTCCAAGTGTCTTCCACCTCAAGCACTCTCCGAGAGCTTTGCTAGATACATTGCGATGTGTACCCGAGCTTTCGAGGCTTCTCATCATTGTTACCGATGATGTCGATATGTGCGCTCTGGCTTTAAAAGGGGCTGGATCACCACTTATTCTCACTTTGGAATTATATGAAGAGCTAAGTGGAAATGGCTTCCCTGACTCGTTCAGAAGAAAAGTCATGTTCTCATTTAAATGCGAAGAAGCTGTACGGTCAGGAGAGCTTAGTGCGTATGAGGGATGTCGCTATGGCCGTCTTTTCTTTGGTAACTCATTGGATGGATCGTACTGTTTCGTACAAAGTGGGATGGGATCCGACTACACTGAGGAGCTGCTATTGAGATTCCAGACAGAACTATCAAACTTGCATATTCTGAAAGCACTTGATGAGCCGTATATTACAGATGTTACCTGTGACCGTAAACACGAGCCCAAACTAACGACCACTACACTGCGCTCCAAAACCACTGGTAAAGTTGTTGATTATAGATTGTTTTATCCTAAAAAGGCCGGATGTATGGCCAATCCAGAGGTGAAATTGAAATACCGAACACCGTGCACACAGGTCCATGTCTCCTTCAAATCTTCAAAGATTCCTGTCATATCATACGAAGATTCAGAACTCCGAGGTGCAGAGCCAATGAAGGAAGTAGCAAAAGGGATGGAACCTCAGGAATACGAGAACTCAAGATTTAGTCTAGTGAATCTAAACTGGGATCTGACTAGTCGTAAGGACCGTCAGCCGTCTGATTATGGCTATATGTCAGTGAAAGGAAACGTGGTCTACAATATAAAATACCCATTGTTTATCAGGCGACTTTGGTATTACGGTATTCCCTCAGTGCAAGGGGGGGACCTACCTTTTCATTTTCGTGAGGATAAGGCAAGCTTTGTGGAGGAGATTGTGTGGTTTTGCTTGACTCCATTACAGATAATGCTTGGTAGAAGCAACTTCCACCGCTTTCCAAGCCTGAAAAGATTGGCATTTTTTTGCTTGTTGCAAGGAAAAGAAATTTCACATGGTACCGGTCCTCTATTTTACCCTAGTTATTATATGGATTGCGTACAGCTCGTGGCCTTGGAAGACAGTAATCAGGTTTGGATGTTCGATGTGTTAATACGTGATGTGACTACCCTGAGAACATTAGAGATTTTTCAACTCCGGAGATCAAGTTGTACTTCTCCCCCACTTAGTATTTGCTGGGACAACATCTCCAGTATTGCCCGCCTTGTCGAAGAGTTGACGATCGGTGGTTACATACCAGCGTTTCTGCTTGCGGAAGGTGTTGGCGCTGAAAATGTGTTCAGGAATCTTAAACTTCTCTGTCTAGATGCTTCTACTATTCCAGTGACTGGTTCGTGCTGTGATCTTTGCTTACCAGAGCACCACTTCCCCAAACTGGTGCGCCTTTATCTTAAAGGAAGAGTCTCAATGTCGGAAAACTGGTCTTTGAATCTGGCACTAACAAAAACATGCACTACACTTGACCTGAGCTGTGTGATAAAGAGGGCGTTTGTGAATGGTTTCGAGCTCATAATACCCGAAACGCCCATTATAGCGGACAAGTTCCACTGGTGGACCCGCAACCAGGCCGAGGGAAGGTATGTGTATCAAGGCAAAGGCCACGACTCAATCACCTGTAAAGTTGAGCATGTTGCAGAGAAGTGGCGTGCAATTTAGTTGCCATAAGTACAGACAAAGCTTCACGATTACAGAATTCCAATATCCCACTATTAGGTGCCAGCAGGTGAGCCTCCTCCTAGTTTCGCTATCAGCAATTTGGGCTACCGGTAACAAGCCGAAAAGGCTTTTACTGATTTCTTTAAAAAATTCCGAAAGCAGAATGCTGCCAACAGAGGTTTGATTGTTGAGAAGTATCTGAAAGTCTACAGTATGTTCTTGAGTTCTTAGTTGGTCTTTTAGGGTTGCCAATTCCTGGACTCTTCTAAACCGCTGCAAATATACGCCAGGCATCATGCTTCATTCAGTCCTAAGTCCAAGCTTTGTTTTCTAGTCTCTAGACTCGTAGTGGTACCTGATCTCGGGTATAACTCCTAACGACCCACCATTTTCCTGTAGTGACCCTAGCAGAGCTGAGGGCTTTTTTGGTTATCAAGGGCTGAGCATGCCTATGTCTAAGCAAGGATTCTTCTCGGTGCACTTCTTATCCTGTTGGGTGAGGGCCTTGCTCCTGTTTAGGCCGGGTCTTTCTGAACGCATCACTATGTACAGAAGTCTATAAACGCACCTCATAGGGGAGCAGAAGCATTGACTACTAACATTGTTGTACCAAAGAGACGGTATCATCTCGGTTTTACTCCCCTTCATCTACCCCTTCCATGTACCCAACACTCCCGGCTTTAGCCGGAAAAGGGCACATACCACGCCACAACAACCAAAACAGGCACAAATAGGCACATTAAATAGCTGAATCCTTGTAAGTGACAGTAAAAACAGCATTAGACCACCCGCCAATCCCCGGCTTTGCTGCAGGCGCGCTTTGACACTTGCGAGTGGTGATGGCATTAAGTGCGCTCTGCGCCACCGCCCGCTGGGTGAATTGAGCTCAACTTTTACACATATATAGCTCTAGACCAGCACACTGAGCATGCCAATTTTCAGCGCAGTCTGAGCACAGCACGGCCCAGGATCTCGCTATCTCCAAGAGATAAACCTGGAACCGGGGCGCGCGAATCGCACTTCCCCTTTGGGTGTAAATGGGACGCGTCAGAAAATTTGACATTCTCCTTATAACCGGCCATACCACCACAGCCCATAGAGAAGCCAGGAAACAGGCATACACATCATAGACACACACACAGTCACGATGGCCACCACAGAGGACATCGCTGCGGAGAACATCCTCAAGAGAGCGGAGCTCGCCCGCATCTCCCGTCAGCTGAAGACCCGGCTCTCGCAAACCAACTTGAAGGCACGTCTGAAAGAGAAGAAGGAGCTGGAGCTCGCCCAGTCCGTGGCCAGTACCCGCTCGAGCTTCCCACAGTCTCCCGAACGGTTCGCCCAGCTCATGCCAGCGCCAGCTACTGTCCAGGCCTTCCCATCACACACCCCGAAGCTACAGAAGAAGCGCTCGCTGGAGTCCATAGACGCCAACCGCACAGAGGACGAGTCTGAGTCGCCCCTCAAGCGCACCAGCATGCCACAGTACCCACCGTCGTCGCCCCTCTACGAGGACTCGTCGCTGCCTGTTCCCAAGACGCCCCCACAGCAGAAGATCTCGCTCAACACAGACATCTACAACACCGCATCCACGAACAAGACACAGGTGCACCTCTCGTCGCCAGCCCAGCCACAGAGATCGCAGACCACCGCTGCCAGCTCGTCCACGCTCCAGAAGGCCGTGCTCTCGACCCCTAAGCAGCCACGGGACGAGGGCGCAGACCTGCTGATGTTCCTCGCCACGTCGCCGTCGCCGGTCCAGCACAAGTCCCACTCCAACCTCAACATCCCCTCGACCCCCTCTCGCTCCATCAAGCCTGTGCACCAGCTTCCCTCCTCGCACGCTAAGCCGTCTGTGCCTCTCCAGCAGAGCAACTCGCTGGGGCTCACTCCAGGCACTCCTAAGAACCGCTTCCTGAAGACGCCGGGCTTCAACATGAACGACTACGTCAACCTCTTCACGCCTTCGCCGGCGATCCAGAGAACACCGGGCGACCTGTCCAAGGACGTCAACGGGAGACTCATCAAGTTCTGATCGATGCCTATGATGCTCCTTCCCAATCGGGACTAAATAGCACGCGTCTGCGTTTTCGCGTTTTTTCGCGTTTTTGCGCTGGTGTGCGGGTGTGGGAAAATTCTCGTTTTCGCAGGGAATTTTGCATTCTGTCTCGGTCTCTTAACCTGGAAAGCTCGCTGGTTCGGCTTGTTGCTGCTTTCATTGGCTCCAATCACATCATTAACCACTGGCCACTGCTCCGAGATGAACGACGACCATTTTTTCGTTTATGATCGCACACAGGCGCCGCAAACGTCTTCTGCTGTGAGACTGTCGCAGTCTCCCGTGAGGCTTCCGGAGATCTCATTGAATGAACTGCCGTCCTCGTCACAATTGTCTTCGTCCTCACAGGCTGCTCTGCCTAGAGCTACGCTTAAGCAGAAGATCATGGTGCTTGACTGGTTTCACTTCCACTCCGCAACGCAGCAACAGGCCGTCGAGCACTTCAGGCGTACTCAAGAGTTTGGTATCACGAAGTCCTCTTTCAACCGATGGGTCAAAGACGAGCGTAAGCTGAGATCTGCTATGAAGCTGCTCTCCGTTGAAGAGAGAATGTCTTCACGCAAGGTGCACACACACAAGTTTGTTGGCGCTGATAAGTGTTTGGAGAAATGGGTCGAGCAACAGCTGTTTGAAGATGAGAGCTTCACTGAGAAGATGATGATTCAGCAATGGGTGAAGTTCAATAGGCTCTACAATCCAACATCACAGCCACAGCCACCTCAACTACAAACGGATGAAAAAGTCAAGTCAAATGGATGGATCCACTCTTTCAAGAGCAGAATGAAATCAAGAAGAGAACAGATTCAGTTATTTGTTGAGGACCAACTTTCACACTATCAAGAGACGCCAGAACAAGAGTGTCGAAGATTGAGAGATTCTTTACAAGGTTATGAAGACAAAAACATATTCCACATGGACGAGTTCGGTGTGTCAGATCGTATTGTTCCAGTAGGAAACCAGTATGCTCTTTTTACAATAGCACTGTGTATAAATGCTGATGGATCTGAAGTTCTGGACTCTCTGATAGTTTCACATTCTTCTCAGCTGGACGGTACAGTTGTTTCCAGGGTCGGCTTAACTACAGAGATCTTTTGGGAACATTTGACTTCTCTCAATGAGAAGCTCGGTGAAAGAAAGATCGTTCTTCTGTTGGATCGTCTCTATGAACATGTCACTGCTAAAGATCTGTCAAACATCAAAATTGTATGGTTGGAAAAAACAGCATCTCCATTAGAGTTGTGTATTCGTTGGTTTAAGCTGGAGCTGAAGATCTTATTAATTAAGCACATGCTTGTGGAATGGACAAATCATCGACGTGTCAAGGTGAGAACAGACCTGGAGGTGTTTTTAATGCTTCAACAGGTAATCAATCGTCTGCCTTCGCAATTTGCCATTATTCAAAATTCGTGGACTGCTACTGGTATCATCAGACCAGAAGGTGTTGTCAACTGGTCTATATTCACTGAACAAGAGGGCACCTTTGGAACTCTGCTACATGCTGCTCAGGAGAAAAAACTGGTCCATTCATTTGCTCTGGGTTTCAAAGAATTGCTGTTCCCACAGGATGAAAGAGTAACCAATAGGCACATGTCTGACCAGGAAATTGTTGCCTATGTCAAAGTGTATGAGCAAAACACTAACTCTATAAGAACCATAGATCCGGAACTCAAAATGAAGAATGATCAACTTTTGGCCCAGCATGTCGATGTTCAACAACTTAAGAAAGTGGACAATCTAATCCACCACGATATGAAGAGGTTCTTTGAGAACGACGCTACTGTAGCGAGATTCCCCAAAAGCTCAACTGCATTCTTAAAATTCTGGAACGAATACGTCAATGAGAGCATGAACGCCTGGGTAGAAGAACAGTGAGGCTGTACTCCGTATATAATCATACCGCTAATTCATTTATTCAACTAACATTTCACACTAATCGTAGGCAATGTCCCTGAACTAGATCAACGACCCACTCTGTGAGTCCCTGGAAGAAAGCTCACGCTCCATGAACACACCATCATCGACTTGACCACCCAGAACAGATTCACCAGTAAGCCAGCCCGGTATCAGTTCTGCATCTGCCAGTTCTTTATCACACAGCTCGTGAAGTCCGCCAAAGACGTCGTTTCCTTGGAATTTGAGCTTGATTGATGGCTTGGAGCCATTGAAGTCTGACTTGAGCTCAAACTCAATGTTCTGCACAGGAACAAGACTTGCGTATTCATTGGTTTCATCATCAATCTCCGCATCCTCGTCTTCCTTATCGTCGCCATAGTACTCTTTCCAGTCACCTTCCTCCACGGACTCTTTTTTTCTCTTCTTCCTTCCACCTTCATACAGCTTAAGCCCGGACTTCTTCACGCCACCTTTGAATCTGAGCATGCTTATTCTCTTCTTTACTTCACTGGCATCGCACTTCTCCATTCTCTGGAAAGTATCGTGCATTTTTGCGTCATCAAACGGCGAAATGTCAACACCACCGGAAGCGTATATCGACCAAGCACCTAGCGAGCCGGTGAATCTCGAGTTACCTGCAAGCACGAAAGCCGACTCCAGTGAGCGAACAATGGAGTTCGATACCGGCTCAACACGGACCTCTTTCCCCATGGAACTCGAGAGGGCTCTTTCTAGGGCGTGGACGATCAGTTCGTAAGAGGTGTCGGAGCTTGTCGCTGGAGGACCGGGAGTGATGAGAAGCTTAGACGAGTTCATGGGCAGCCCGATAAACACGGGCTTCCTCGATATAACGGAGTCGTCGGGCATCAGCGAGTTGTGGGACGTCACGTGAACATGGTCAAACAGCTGAACACGGATGATGATGAGGGGATAGTGCGGGTGTCTAGCAATGTAGATGTGGGTCAGGAAGAGCGATGCCAGCGTGTTGAGGATGTTCTCCAGGAACTTCTGCGGATCAGGCACCGACGCAACCAGTGAAGCCCCATCGGGTGATACCAGCTGTGAGATCCTCCACTGGAACGAGTTTGAGCGTGATACGAGTAGTTGCGAGTCGAGCTGCGCCAGCTGGAGAAGGTTGAGTCCCTGTGGATACTGCTCTGAGAGGACTTTGTCGATGATCTTACGCTTGTTTTTCACCTTGAACGCCTTGAACTTGAGCAGCCACTCCTTCCAGTCACTAATGAACTCCTGTCGTGACCCAAAATCGAGAGCAGAGAGCAGCTTCCTCGATGGCTTGGGCTGTGTTGATGCAATGGAGAGCCACAGAAGACACATGTTTGTGAGCTCGTCGACGGGCAAACGAGCCAGGAGACGTGCCGTCACCGCCGGCTGGTGGCTCGGGACGAAGGAGTTACCGAGCGAGAGAGACATGGCTCTTAGGTTAATTACTACCCGAAGAGCTTTAATTAATACCCATAAGCACGGCTTTGTTTACTATTCTGGCACATTTCGCGATCTTTTCTAATCTCGGTTGCTGTGGAAACGCGAGGGGAGATGAGGTCGCATACTAAGGGAATACTGGAAAGGCCATTATTTGTGGTGAGCCAGGGCTGTAGCTGTCTCCCTTTCTATAACGATTAACATGTTATCACTTTACTGAGAATTTTACGTGTTTTTCGCCCACACAAAGCGGTGGTCCACTATCGATGGGGCCACCCCGCAAAAACTTTTTCAGGGCCGGGACCTTATTATGTCTCAGGATCTAAGATAGTAGTTTAAGGCCTACTAAAGCTGATACCACGGCCTTAACACAAGAGTAGTGCGATGCTGCGGCGAATACACCAAAGGCTGCAGAGAGTGGTGCCGCAAGAGCGCCGTTCTCGCTTCTTGGTATTCACCCTAGCTCTGGTGGGTGTAGCTCTTGATAACATCAACAGCTCGAGCTCCATCACCACGTACTTCTCGATGCTTGAGCACTTCAAATCAAACACAACCACCGTCTCGTGGACGCTCTCGGCGTATGCTCTCACTCTGGGGGCCCTCATCATGGTCAGTGGGAAGTTCGTCGACATCCTCGGTGCCCATCACGTTGTCGTTGTGGCACTACTATGTGTGTCCATTCTAGGGCTCATCTGTGCGTTTCTCGAGAACATCATCGTGCTGATAGCCATGAGATCGATCCAGGGTGTGTTTGCGAGTGCACTGATCCCGTGTGGGTTCTCTCTCGCTGGAAGCTACTTCGAGGGAAAGCAGCAGACGAGTGCGCTGTCTGTGCTGATTCTCTCACTGAACTGTTCCTTTGGAGTCGGCCTGGTGCTTGGTGGGGCCTTCAGTGTCACAAAGGTTGGGTATAAGGGGATCCACTTCTTCACTTTCGCAACTGGCACCGTCCTCACCGTGATTCTCTACCTCACGCTCATTCCAATTGAGCCTACAGAAGAGGGAAAGAAGATGAGGCTCAGAGACCTCGACTACTACGGCTCGTTTTTGCTGGTAACTGGTGTTCTCCTGATAACACTCGGCTTCACTGAGGGTGGGACCTCCTGGAACAGACCCTCTGCGTACGTTCCACTGCCAATTGGTGTTATCGTCATCCTCATGGCTCTCGTTTTTGAGATGGTGTACATCACAAGGTTCAAACACAGTGTTGATCTAAGGATCGCACAAGAGCCTGAAGCCCAACTCAAAGACGAAACAGTTGTGACCACAGAAGATACAGGTACAGACGACTGGAGATATAAGCTACAGATCCTGTTCCCCCGAGAAGTTCTCTCTATTCCGAACTTTGGCTACTTCGTCGCAGCTGCAGCCATGAGCCAGATCGCTTTCAGTGCTCTCTTGACTCAGCAAGTTCAGTATTGGATCTACGTCACAAACAACACACCACTCATTGCAGGCTTGAAAACACTACCGAGCATTATAGGTCTCATCGTGGCCAGTCTCGTCTTCAACGAAGACTTTCTTTACAGAATCGGTATGAAGAAAGTCATGATCTTTACACAGCTTGTGTGTCTTACGATGACCGTCTGGATAAGCCGGCACGACTACACAAACGGCAAAAGCTACTGGATCTACGAGATGGCCCCGCTGTTCTTGTACCCTCTATGTGGGGGTACATGGTTTTTCATCTACTACAGCGCAATCTTCAGAAGAACACCGTCTCACCTCCAAGGTGTTGTCTCGGGTCTCCTGACCACTGTCACTCAAATCTCAGTGTCTCTGCAAAACGCTATTGTTGCTGCTATTCTTGGGAACCTATATATCGCTAAAGACGACCAAGAAAGAAGCGAACTGTTTAGAAAATTCAAAAACTGTTTCTACCTGTTCTTCGCATGTCTGGGCTCCGCTGTTATCATGATGATGCTTGTCGACAACCAGAAAACTGCGGACGGCAACGAGAGCGTGGGAGACGAGACTGAGATGAAGGAAGACGAATAATGGAATTGACTTTTAATGGCACATTTCCGGAAGGGTCGTAGAAGAGGTACCCACGGGTATACTTCCGCTTTGGGCACAAGCGCTATCAAAAGTCCGGGGTCTCCGCCCATAACCTCGGCACCGCACAGTCCACGAGCGATGGCTCGGGCTCGTAGTAGTCTACGCTGCTTAACTGGGCCAATCAGTACGCAGTGAGCAAATATTTCACCGGGAGCGTGTCTGCCTCGCTTTTGCCGTGTTTTCGTAGATCCCTTCTACAGCTGCACGCTTATCTCGAGACATGTAAGTACATAAACGCAGTCCTCGCCGTTCACGACAATGGTAGTCAATTCCACCCAATTAAGCATGTTCGACATCTCATCGCACTACAACGACAAGAGACCGCACTACGTCGACTTCCAGTACCTCGCACCGACAGAGGAGTCGCACGAGTCGCCCGTGTGGATGGGCGGGGGCCGGTCCAACTACGGGCTCTATGCGATCCAGCAGATCGATCTCCACCTCCAGAGCTCGCCCTACTCGCAGAGCAAGAGCGTGGCCACTATCCCGGCCAGGAGCGACACAGACCCCATCAACATCAAGAGCTATCTCCAGTACGCTCCGCTCCAGGGCCACGCTGAGCTGCTGGGGCTCGCCAAGGACCTCGTTCTCTCGCTACAGTCGCCGGCCTGTGAGGTGGACTACCTGGTCACCACCGGCTCTGGCGACTCGCTGACGAAGCTGCTCTCCACGTTCGTCTCTCCAGGAGACACGATGCTCGTCGAGAGCTACGCGTATGCGCCGATCTTCGGCCCTATCCAGTCTGTTGGCTGTACGATGGTTCCCTTCCCAGTCGTGTTCGAGCAGGGTGGGCCCGTCATCGACGTAGAGGCCTTGAAAGAGCTTCTGGAGAGCTGGGCTGAGGGCGAGTACAAGCACCTGAAGAAGCCGAGGATCATATACACGGTCCCGACCCAGAACCCACTGGGACTGACGCAGCCGAAAGAGGTAAGAGAGGCTGTGTACGCTCTGTGCCAGGAACACGACCTGGTTCTGTTTGAGGACGACCCGGACGGGTACATCCAGATGGACGACATTGCTACGTACGAGTCGTACAAGAAGCAGCTCATGGGCTCGTCGTACCTCAGCCTGGACGTGGACGGGCGTGTGATCCGGATGGAGACCTTCTCCAAGCTGTTCTGTCCGGGCATCAGGCTGGGGTTCATCGCTGCGAGACCCGACGTGATCCAGCGGATATTCGCCTACGCCAAGTGCTTCACCAAGGCTGCGAGTGGTGTTTCCCAGGCCGTGCTGATGAAGTCTGTGGAGCACTTTGGCGGTGGTGCGGACGGGTACCTGAGGTGGTGCTACGAGGTGTCGAAGGAGTACAAGAAGAGACGAGACGTGGTGTTTGACTACTTCGAGCAGTGCGAGAGTGTGAAGCGGGGGTACATCTCCCCGTTGAAGCCTGACGGTGGAATGTTCTTCGTCGTGGAAATCAACTTCGAGGACGCTGAAGACTTGCAGCCACAGCTGGAGAGGTTCTACTACTGCTTGCTGAAGGCCGGGGTCATCGTCGTCCTCGGAAGAGACATGTCGTGGACTGCTGAGGGCAAGAGAAGAGCCAACTTCGTGAGAGTGACGAACACGAACCTCGACACAGCGGAGGAGTGCAGACTCGGAGCCGTGAGATTCGACCAGGCTGCCCTGGACTTCTTTGGGAAGTAGTTTTCTACTGTATAGCACACCTCAATTCCAGCTAAGCACCGGTGTCCGTAGTGAAGCTCCAATCGTTTCTACAAAGGGTCTAGAGTTCTTTGTGTGAGGTAGCTGAAAGATCAGCATGTAGGAGTAGATGTGTCCGATGAGGGTCTCATCACAGTGGTATCACAGTGGTCTCATCAGGGTTGTAGGCTCAGTGAGCTTAAGCCAGTGGTGCGAATAAGCCAGTGGTGAGAATAAGCCAGTGCCTGTACCCAATCTACTATAAAGACACCAGTCACAGCCATACGTAAAGGTTCCTGGTCCAGCTTTAAAGAAAGTGGAGGTGATGTTATGGGGCCTCGTAAAACGAGTTCGCGCTAGTCTCATAAAACGGGTTCGCGCAACGGACCTCATCAACACAAGGAAGATAGAAGACCCACCACAACACTACCCACCACAACCACACCACTTACTACTAGCTTAATGGCCTACATCACGCTGGTGTCGCGCGACCACTTCGAGTTCGTCGTCTCAGAGGACGCTGCGGGCGTGTCGGGCACGCTGCGCAACATGCTGCAGTCGTCGTTCAAGGAGACGTCTGAGCGTCGCATCAAGCTGCCCGAGTTCGACGGCCGGGTGCTGGCCAAGGTCGTCGAGTACTGCTACTACAACGTCCAGTACAAGGACGCAGTTGACGTTCCCGAGTTCGATATCCCCGAGGAGATGGCGCTGGAGCTGCTGGAGGCGAGCGACTTCCTAGACGTTTAACGAGACTATCATGTGTATTACAGCCGTAGACATTATATCGCGTGGAACCGCACCTCCTTGCACTGCGACGTCAGCGCAGTGGCCGGGCAGTACGGGCACTTGAAGCTCCCCCCGTTCTTGCACAGGTGCATCAACGCCTGGTGGCACACGACGTGGTGGCACGGTAGCGACATGGCCGGGTTGTCGCGAGTGGTCTCGCACTTGAAGACGGGACAGATGTAGATGGCGTGGAACTGGAGCGACTCCGGCACGTGCACCTCGATGGGCAGCTCGTCCGTGGAGGTCCACTCGAGCTTGGTGGTCGCCTTGAGCTTCTGGAGCTTGGAGAAGAGCGGGAACGCGACGTGCGCAGCCAGCAGCACCGTGAAGAGCGACGACTCGAACGAGAAGCCGATGTGCGAGCAGAACTGCTTGGAGAAGAGCACGCACAGCTCGGAGAAGTGCGACGACGAGACCCGGTTGGCGTTGTAGTACGGGGAGCCCGTGTCTGTGGGACTAAACAGCACCGACGCGACGAGCTTCGGCACGCTCTTCAGCGTCTCGGGGTTCTGGTGCACGAGCCTGGGGAAGCACTGCTGTGCGTAGGCGAGGGCCGTGATGGGGTCGCCGGCGTGGTAGTGAGCGAGGAACTGCGCTCTGTGCAGCATGAACTCGAGCTCTGTGTTCTGGGCGTGGAGCGAGACCCACTCGATCGCACTCGCCAGCGAGCCCACGCTCAGCTCCTTCAGGATCGTGTTCATTGCGGTGAACTTGGCCATCACGTCCTCCCGGCCGACGTTGAGCCCGAGGTCCCCCTCCCGTAGCAGGTGCAGTCTGATGGCGTTCTCCACGTAGCTCAGGTTCAATGGGCTCTTCTCGATGCGGTACTGGTACACGTCGTCGAGGGGCTCGATGCGCTCGAGCGCCCGCCCGAACTTGTTGATCGCCGAGTTCGAGCTCTTCAGGTTCTTCCTCTGCTTCTCGGCCCACGTCCTGGTCAGTTTGGGGACTGCAGAGCAGTCTGTGTCCTCGCCAGCCTCGAGCTTAGCGTACAGCTCTTCGAGCTCGGTGATGAGGGAACGCGTGGAGTCGAGCGACTTCGCCACGTGCTCGGCCTGCGTGAACGTCGTGAAGTCCCCCTCTAAGCTCTCCAGCAGCCCCATTGGCGTGTGTGGTTCTGGGTTTGTGACGGCTTTTAGATGCCCTATTAGTACCACACATTACTGTGGAGTTGCTCTTATCGCGCGACTAGCCCTGCGCGCGAAAATTGCCTCTTTGGGCATAACGGCTCCATGGCCGTACCTTACGTTCTGTTTAGGATGAGTCTATTAGTGAGGTACTGATGAGGCCGTTTGTCGCACTAACAATATATATCATTCATGTACTCAGCCATATCTACCGTTTTTACACTAGTTACCACTCCAGTTATCTAGATTCATGCATTTATTACTACAGCCCATTGGAGAACAAGCTGTGATGATCACTTCCTCTGTCTCCCTCCAAAGCATCTGTCCAGGTGTGCAGCGAATCTGTTACCGGCTATCTTTCTCTGGCAGTTGACACACTCAAACAGCCGTGCACTGTCGGGCACCTTCTCGTTCCCAAACACATCTCTGCCGGGGACATTATAGAGCTCGATCCTCGTCAAAAGCTCGGTATTGGGCGACCCGTTTCTCGAGTTCGTCGCTGAGATGCTTGGTGTGGCACTCTCCATCTTAATCCCAGGAGCAGGCGTAGCGTGGTGCGATTGTAGTGGCTGTAATGGTGGAGCCTGTTGTACGGGACCGAACTGTGCTCTGTTGAGTCGCTCGTTCAGTAACGCTTCAACGAGGATTTTGTGTGTAATGTTGGACAGAATCGACTTGTAGGTCGACATGGAGACGTCGGATAGCGTCAGGATATCCTTGCCCATTGTTGTGCTGGGCCCGATCTCTTCGTGATCTTACTTTGGGGATTATTAGGTCTCGGTTTGATGGTGTAACCCTTGAAAAAGCTTCTTTTTCGCTGCTGAAAAAGACAAATGTGTGTTCCCCTAAGTCTCTTGACGGTTTCCCTGGTTTCCCCTGGCTTTTAATCGCTTTGTTGTGCCGATCTCGTACTCTTCTCTCCACTTTTCACATACAACAGAGTCGTTTCGGTTCTGACAGCTGCGACGGCCAGGCGTTATTGACACGTCAAATGTGGCAGAGGGGCAGGTCTACGGTTACAACAATACGTCGCCAATGGGTCAGTAGAAGAGGCCACAGTCACTTTAGAGGTTCAGAGGTATCCAAACGAGCTGGTATGTCTTTCTTTGTGAGGGGTTTCCTTTAGAAGATCATATCTCCTAAGCTTGTACTACCGTGTCCTTCCATAAGCGTCCTTCTCTAGTTTAAATTAATGAAATCCAGGGTGATCCAGACGGCCAGTCCCTTAGTGTAGTAAAGAATTGCAACTAAAATGACTTGTATAATTAAGTTCACAATCAATTGTTCGATTGAATAAATATAAAATATGTAAAGTAACTATGCTTCTCTTTGTCAAAAGTACATAACTTTGTAGTTCAGCTCCACAATTACACAAATCTATTGAAAATGAATTAAATTGAAACTAAAAATAAAATACGGATCACTTATTTAGACTTCAATCAACCTAGATTCCACATGGCAAACTTAGGTGTATTATTACTTCAACATTTGTTAAAGTAGACTAGGTAATCTTGATGGTGTCCAGGTGTTCTGGTGTCCGGGTTTAATATGACGGGTCATATATCGAGGGTCACACAAGATAGTACGAGGTCTCCAGCGACTTTCCAGAGAGCCAGTACCACTCACCAGTGACTATAATCTCAGTGAAACCACCCAAACATCCAAGGACCACCCATTTTCCTATCTCCTAACCTTTTCATTACCGTGAAGAGCCTCAGTCTCTACCCTCGGAAGTCCCCGGGACCGCACTGGAAAATTTCCGGACAGCCAAATCCGAGCATCATCGCATTAATACCCATCGCACTAATACCCATTAAACACACTCTTGAGTGCTCACGCCATATGTCGCAAGAGGAAGAGGACCACACGATCCCACTGGAGCCCGAGCTCGAGCCCGAGGACGAGCCCCAGTCGTGGGAGAACTTCCAGTCGACCAATCAGCTGCGGAGAGGAGAGAAAGAGTTCGAGCCAGATAACACCGATATCCAGAATACGCTGCTCCAGACCTCGCTAAACCACATGTTCAACGCTCTCTCTGCTCCCAGACAGCACACCGTTAAGCAGAACGTGCGGTGCTTCTTCAGCGAGCTCTCGGTGCGGTGCGAGCTCAAGGGAAGCTTCCTACAGACCATGGGCACCGTTAAGGGAAGCTGGTGCTACCTCACGCCAGAGGAGGCCATATACCTTGTTGAGAGGGGAACCGTGGAGCCGTACTGGGGTGATGAGGACGGTACTGGGACCAGAATGGACTTGCAGAGCGTGTATGCGCTTGTGATGGAGGACATCCCGAAGTACCAGGTCTACGCTAACCTGAAGAGATGCGGGTACATTGTTCTTCGACATGAGACTACGAGGGAGCGAGACACTACAAGAGACGTAGCTGGTAAGAGCCATATGCTGGGATTTATTGAGCCTTTAGCTGAGATCTTCAAGACGCTGTTCAGACACATCGGTATCTTTGGGTACGCCGCGTACACACCATCATGGCTCTTCTCACGCTTCACATCATACAGACAGATCTACGAGTCTCTCCAGCTCCCGTTCACTCGTAAGCCCCTACAGACACCACTGAGGACCGTGGACATAACCTACGACGTCTGGAAACCCGACCCACTATTCTCCAAGAAGAACCCACCAACACCACACTTCCAGATCGTCGTCCAGGACGTCCATAGGGATAAACTACCGACGAAAAGACAGCTGGAAGATCTCTTCGCAAGAGCCCTCTACACTGGCCAAGTGGACGAGCACATCAGACAGGAGCTTCTCCCCCGTGAGCCTGATGCACCGAAAGGCTCTGCCAAGGGAAGAAATCAAGCGAAGAGACTTAAAGAAGGGTATAATGCGATTCTGCTTGCTCTGGTTGACCACGGCGTCATCAACTACGTCAGAGCCAGTGAGGTCCACTTCGACGAGGAGGACATCATCCCCAAGGAGAGTGATTACAAGAAAAAAGGTGGGAAGAGGATGTAGCCCCTACCATCTACGACCGTTACGACCTATTAACGAACTTAGTCACCATTCATAGAAATACACCACTGTAATCAGTATTTAGACGGATCGTATGGCTGCGTGTAGCCAACACCATAGTTATTACCAGGGTTACCATAGTTTGGCTGTGAAGCACCACCGGCTGGTGCATCACTCGCTAAAGCATGGTACATCGACGAGTCATAAGCGGACTTCTGGGAGTAGAAATCTTGCGGAGATTCCTGCTTTGGGGGCAATGGCGGAGCTCCACCGGATATGCTCCCACCAGCGGAGCTCGAGTGTGAAGGGCGAGTCTGTGTTGGTGGCTGTGGAGCCGGACGATCGTATAAGTACGGAGATGGCTGTGTATAACCTGGGGTTGATGGCTGGGAGTATGAAGGTGGCTTTGGGGCAACTGGTGGAGCATACGAATAGTACTGAGACTGTTGTGGAGGTCCCTGCGTGTAGGATGGATTGAACTGTGGCTGTGATGGAGGTTGACCAAACGAGCCAGGGTACGTGGGTGTAGTCTGTGGAGAGGCCTGAGAAGAGCCCAGTTTCAAGGCATCAAAACGTTGGGCCAGAGGGTCAGGAGCAGCCTGAGACTGAGAAAGCAGTCTCTGTCTCTGAGAATTGCGGTTCCGGACAAAGGTGTTGACGTTGCCCTCCACTGTGAAGACGAATTTCTGTAAGTTGTTATAGAAAGCCATTCCTTTCTTCATGTTGGCCTCGTAGTCCTGGAAGTGGGTGAAAACCGCTTGGTATTTGGCGAGCTTCTGTTGAGTGCTCTTCACACTTGTATTGGAAGACAGAAGAGATTGGTACTCCTTCTTGATAGCCTTGACCGTTTGTGTCTGTTTGTAAGCGAGCTCGTCCAGACGGTTGTTGAAACTGTCAAACTTCTTCAACTCCTGGGCAAACAGTTCCTTCTCATCCTTCTCGGTCAAGCTCTTGTTGTTCAACACCAGGATGGAAGAGATATCGTCTTCATGAACGGCATGCTTCAAATCTTCAATGACTTTGGCTCGTTCAGATTTCATGGAGTTCAGGATCCTCAAGTTCGATTCAATCTTAGAAATGCTTTGCTTAGTAGATTCAGAACCAACGTTATCAGACATATCCAACAAACTCTCATTGTTTGAGGCGAAGAAAACAGTTTCGAGACTCTGTTTTGACTTCAGTATTTGCAAGTCTTGCAGATCACCTTGAATGGTGTTTTGGATGTTCTCATCCAATTGAGACGCAGAAACGAGAGATTGCTTAAGCTGGGTCAGTTCGTCTCTCATAGAGGCGTTGGCTGCTGAAGAGGGATCCTGTGAGCCTCCCAATTTATAGGCATTAGCACTGTACTGCTGTTCTTCTTCCTGGAGTATGGATTCCAATTGTTTGATGGTGGAAGAGATCTTATCCCTCTTAGACTGAATTGTAGTTCTGTTTCTGTCAATGTCGGCAAACTCGGACGCAGAGACAGCTTCCGACCAGCCAATGAGCTTCTCGTCTAGTTTCTGGTTGAGTGTGTCTTTGAACTGGGCGAGCGATTGTGGGAGTTTCAAGTATTCCAGGAAAGAGCTCAGCTCAGTGTCGGACGTTTCGTTCAGCTCAATCTTTTCTCTGAGGATCTTGGCTTTCTCCTCGGAATACAAGGAAAGTTTCTCATGAACACCCATTGGGATGACCTTCTCGAAGATATCCTCACCAATGACGTTCTCTATCTTTTGATCGTTCAGGCTGATGGCCTTGGCCGCATCCAGAGGCTTGATTTCAATGGCATCTCTCTGTGGGATCAGATCGTGGTAGATGAGGTCGTTCTCCTTGGTCAGCACTCTGAGCTTGTCCTCAGCAAGCGATATGTAGCTCTTGAAGTCGATCTCAGTCTCATTTTTCAGCGTGTTCAGCATCTTCCAGTCCTCAATAGCAGCCTTCAACGACGCAATGGCCTCACCGACTTTCTTCTCCTCGACGCCCAGCGCGTGGTTATAGAACGCCAGAGCCTTGTAGAACCTCTTCTTGAACTTGATCAACGGCAGCCACGAGTCCTCGCCAAAGTCGCCCTCTATCTTCTCGTACTTCTCGAGAGCCGACTCGTAGTGGATGGAGCACGACTCGGCCATCTTGGAGATCAGCGTGGTCTTCCCTTCCTCCTTCAGCACCTTCAGCAGAAACACCTCCTGGGCCTGGCCCAGCTCCAGGTGCAGCAGGAAGTTCATGGTCTTCCCACTGAGGTCCTCTGACGGAGCGTGGAGGAAGTTCTCAGACACAAACTTGTACACACCGGCAGAGTACTGGAAGTACTGGTAGGCGAGCTTGAAGTCGCCCTCCTGGAACCGCTCCTCGCCGAGACGGGACAGCACAGACGCCAGGTTGAACAGAACCGACGCCTTCTCGAACGCCAGCGAGTGCTGGGAGTGGGACTCGTCTTGGTCGTAGCTGTCGAACCACTTGAACTTGACGTTGACGCCCTCGCCAATCGGCAGCCGCAGGTCCAGCAGCTCGAGCTGGCCGTAGTAGCGGTAGTAGGCGTCCTTGGCGTGCTCGAGATTGCCGTCGTCGTGCGAGACACACTCCCTGAGCCGGGCAAACTGCTTGATCTGTGCTGACAGGTCGAGCGACGACCCGTAGATGGCCTTGAGGTAGCTCTTGAGCGGGGCCGCCCAGTCGAGCGGAGCGGCGGCCCTCGTCTTCGTGGAGATGAACGTGGACTTCATCGGCTTCACTGTGTTTAGTTGTGCTTAGTTGTGTTTAATTGGGGTCTGTGTAGTTGTAGCGATAAGGTGGTGAGTGTATTTGTTCCCCGGTGCGGCTGGTGTCCGGGTGTGCTATTGACACGCGCGGCTGTGGCAGACCTGCCATTTCCCCACGGGCACCGGCTGTGCCGGTGAGTGTACCTATAAATACTAGCAATCCAGGCGGAGCTGCCTTTTATGGCTGTGATGTGCTTGTAGTATAAGAGTAGCTACATCTCCAGTAGGGAACCCATACTCGTCACTCCGACCCTCCGCAAACACACGCTAACTGCACTGCTCTGCACCGGCATCGGTACTAACTATCACCGGTACTAACTATACACACGATGAAGCTCCCATTCGCACAGAGCTACCCGGATACTGCGTACCCAGGCTACTGGGAAGGCGTCACCTCGACCATCGACTGGTGCGAGGAGAACTACGTGGTGACCCCGTACGTTGCTGAGGCGATGAACACGTTTTCCAACTCCGTCTTCATCATGCTGGCGATGTTCGCTATGCAGTCTGCTTATCGCAACGGCTTCGAGACACGATTCGTGCTGATCTCTCTTGGATTCATGCTTGTTGGCATTGGAAGCTGGCTGTTCCACATGACGCTGAAGTACGAGTTCCAGCTGCTGGATGAGCTGCCGATGATCTACGCTACGTGCATCCCATTGTGGTCCATCTTCTCCGAGGGCCAGACTAAGAGCAGATCCATTGCTGTTGGATGTGCTGTGGCTTTTGGAGCATACACGCTGACTGCAGTCTATCTCTTCTTCAAGGACCCGACTATCCACCAGGTGACGTACGCCATCATGAACGTCATCATCGTGGGGAAGAGCTACAGACTGTCGCAACTGCACGTTACAGACCCTGCTAAGAAGAAACTGCTTAACAAGACGATGATCCTGGGCTCGTCCATCTTCCTCAGTGGCTACTTCCTGTGGAACATGGACGTGCACTTCTGTAACTCGTGGATCTGGCTCAGACGGTCCGTGGGAATGCCGTATGGCTTCCTGTTTGAGCTCCACTCGTGGTGGCACGTGCTCACTGGCACTGGCGTCTATTTCTATGTGGTATACCTGGAACTGCTAAGAATCCTCATACTGAAATGTGATAACCAGTACGACTATGTGGTGCACTTAGGGTTCTTGCCCGAACTGAAGCTGAAGAAGCCCATCAAGAAGGACTAGCCACAAGCTTATATCGGATACCTAGCCGGCTGATTTCTCTATCTATACACCGTTTATTTATACACACTCCTGAAGAGTCATTCCCAGAAAGACGTATCTTGGACCCTCGTATACCTCTTGTATGGCCATGCGGAAAACTGCAACCACAGCATGTACTCGCATCACGGGACCACCAATCGAGGGTTGTAGACAATACTGATTCTAGAATCACATATTGTAGAAATAATACCCCATCGTGTGTCTAACCTTTTGGGTGTCGCTAACTCACCAATCAACACATTGTTGTGGTACACCTGCTGTGCCCTGCAGACAAGCCTACGAGGTGAGCTTAATACCATAGAAGTCCAGGGACACAAAAAGAAAGCCGAGCTTAGCGTTCGAGTCTCTACTAGGCTCTATAGCTATGTAGATCAACACTATCAATCAACACTATCACTCAGCTTTATCAATCAGCTTCGTCCACCACGCACGATCTTAATCGTTGACTCTGGGCATGCATAGCACTTGCATAGTGCAGCACCCCAGAATCTTGATCTAGCCTCATCTGATGATAGCTATTCGTAGCGGGAAAAGCGGAACAAGCTGGTGCTTGCTATTGTTTTGTGGTTTGAGGTGTAATTGGAATTGCAGAATCGATAGTTACGGATCACATACTAAGAAAGAACTAGCACTGGAATTTCAGTAAGCGAGATTCTAGGCTCCCAAAGCTAATAACTATAAACAAACTACATGCTGCATCACTACATCCGAGTTATTTCATTCATTTGGTGATCACCTACAACTGATAATTCTTTGATTACTTCATTTCATAGCACGTGCACATCAATTAAGTAGCATACCATTACTCGGCATCCTCCATTGGCAAGTCATCAGCCTCTTCGTCTTCCTGGATGAATCTGGTATTAACACCCATTGGCGTTGAAGCTTCTGGGAGCATAGTACGTTTAGGTGAGATAGGATGGTCATGGCCATGGTCATGATCTTGACCTTGTGCTGCACCTTGCTCGTCTTCCAAAGCATCTTGAGTTGCTTCATGGAACAAGTCACCCAATAACTCAGCGTTCATCAACATTCTTTCAATGAACTCTTCACCAATGAACCCAAACTTTGAGAACATTATTAATCTTTCAGTGAACTCAACAAGTTCACTTTCAGCCCTCCATTGGGCAGCCTCTTTACTCTCAGTACTATCGGAATCAAAATTAGCCTTTAGTGAGTTATAAGCAATGTCTTCATTATCTCCTCTTTCCAACATGACATCCATTGTACTGGCGAGTATAGCTTCGTTGCGTAAGAAGATGTCTTTCAGAGCCTCAACGAACTCCTGGTTCAACTCGAAGGAGTTTAGTTCCATTCTTTTGAATCTTGTAGCGTTGCTCAAGTTGGTTTTCTCAGATTCTTCATAAAAGCCAAAGAAAGATTTCAAACCCATATAGCAAGACATGACATAAGAAGCAACATGCGTACGAATGGACAATGGAACTTCTCGGTTCACCAAAATGTCTTTGCCCTCATCCAAAAAGTCAGCAATGACTTTGAATTCCTTTTCCAGATCACACAGCTCATTGGAATTCAATAAAGACTCAAACTTCCATATAAAAGTAGAAAGCCACAGTTTGAAGATACCAGTAATAGCCAGATCAACTGGTTTACTATCCAGTTCTTGTGTGTCTAAAGTGATAAGAAGCTTCTCCCTGACGTTATTAAATAATGGAATAATCGATGTGGTCTGATAGTTTGAGCCAAGGATTCCGATCTTGAAGATGTAATCCTCGTATAATTGCTCCATTATTTCTTCTGAGAAAGTAAGGTCTTTTGAATTGAGGAAATTCGATAACTCAATAGCTAACTCAGCCAGTAAGCTTGTGAAAAGAGAATGTATCTCAGAGATAGTGGTGGAATCCTGGGAATTTTTGAGGGTGTCCATCAATGTTTCGAATTGCTGTTCTAATGGAATGACATTGTTGTTCTTGAAATACTTGATCAATGACTGGATTATCAACTTGTAACTTGCAGCCTCGTTCTGCTGTTCAAACGAACTTAATGGAATCAGGACCAGAATTTCGATGAAGACAGCAAAATCTTGTGTACTGGACTGAGCCTTCTTCAGTAAAGCTGGAACTTTAGAGATGATCTTTGGCAAGAAGTCATCTTTTCTGTCGCTATGTTCACTCAGTCCCAGCATGAAGCCATGAACACATTGAAGAAGGGAAGACTTTTCAATAGCAGTGAGCTGGATCAGTTCAAGGAGATCCTCGTCTTCAATGGTGGAAATGATAGATGTATCGAGCAAGAAGTATTCTATAGCGGTGATCAGAATCTGGTAATCAAATCCCTTTATCTCAGTGAATGCGTTAGCAGCAATGGCGTAGTCTGAGGGACCATGGTGTGGAGCCAGCTCAGAATCAGTTGAATCTCGATGAGCATGTGATTTATTTAGAATCTTGATCATGACGGACAAATTAATGAGGTCCACCAAAGCCAAAGGAAAATCGTTATCCTCAATCGCGGACTCATTGGACTCCAGAGCCTCTGCTACTCTTTCTTCTTGTACACTTTTGATGAAGTTGGCAGCCAATGGCACTATCTTCTTCTCTTCGGTGTCGAAGATCAGCGATCCCACTCTCGACGCCTCGTCCTCTTCCAAGAAGCCCAGTCTATTCGTCTCTGTCAGAAGTGCAATGGCGTTAGTTCTGACCCACACATCAACGTCGGCGAGGGCCATCTCAATGATTCTGTCTTTGAATCTCTCGAAGAACTGTCTCACACCGGCCACCACTGTGTTGTGTTTCAGCAGTTTCGCCAGAGTCTTGAGCACCTGGAGCCTTACACTGGCGTTGTTGTCGGACAGAACCCAGCCGAAGTATTTCAGGTACCGGACATTATAGAAAGTCTCGGGCAGGATCTCCATCCAGTCTCCCAGAGAGTTCATCGACTCGACACGAATGTAGTGGTCGACGTCTTTGAACCTGTGGATGAAAGTGGTGTTGACGATGTCCTCGACGAAGTTGCCCAGAATAACAGACTGCGATATGAAGTCGTCGATGTTGGCCTGGATCTGTGCGACTCTCTTCTTCATCGCACCTGTCTGCTTCTTGGCTCGCTCACCGGCTAGCTGCTTCTTGAACTTCTCCAGAGACGTGCTGTTCCTCTGCGTGGATCTACACAGCGCAGTGTTCATGCTCAGCAGCGCCAGGGTCGAGCCGTATCTCAGCGATCTCACGGAAGACACCGACATCGAGGATAACCACACCAGCAGGTCCTCCACGAAGTTGGTCTTGTCTGTGTTCTCATCGTCAGCAACCACGTTCTCATACAGCAGCCCCTTCTCGTCGCTCGCAACGACGATCTGCGTGAAGAGCTGCACGTAGTTCTTCTTGAGGTGCTTATAGGCCGGCTTCCTCGACATGAGGAAGAACTCGTGCACCTTCTGGCGTTTGAAGAAGGTCTGGATCTCGCCCACGGTCTCGGAAGCACTCTCGTTGTTGGCGACGTCGTGCTCCTCGATCCGGGTCAGGCACCCAACAGCGTTCAGGATGAAGTTAACAATGTCTCTCTTAGCAACGTCCTTGTTGGCCTTGTACTCGTCGACCCAGTCAGTGGCGAGTTCCGTGATGGAGGACTCGGGGTCGTTGAGGGCCTGGAACAAGTGGTGCTCTTCGAACTCCTCACGGAGCTGGGCGAAGTCGTCTTTCCCACTCTTGGGTCTCTTGCTGGGTGCACTCTTCTGCGCACGCTTTCTCTTCTTTGGGGCCTCAACGTCTGGATCGTTCTCATCGTCTGGGTCGTTCTCCTCATCGGACGGCTCCTCGCTATCGTACTCGATGTGCTCGTCCTCCTCGACGGGCTGCGACGCGAGCTCTTTGATACGTGCGGACCGGCGGGGCTGTGGGGTCTCCGTGGTCATTGCTTGGGCTTTTAAGAGGCGTAGATGGTCGTAGATGGTCCTATAAGTGTCTTTAGCTGTGATGGCTTGACGCGTTACTTTTCGCGTTTACGCGTCTCATCAAACGAGTTCGCGGCTCGCGGTTCGCGAAGTGCTACTGGTTACGAGCGCTGCTACCCCAAGTTTTCCTATAACTCTCTATTATCTATTAGAAGTGCTTACTCAATGGGAGCGCTCAATTGGGACGTGCTCCACTCAGATGACGTGCTCCACTCAGAGGGTTCTGAAATTAGCGCAGTTACTCCGAAACAGGAAGACGCGTTTCGCCATGGTTGTGGCAGTTTCCTCTTTGGGACTAGACAATAGAGTGCTTTGCAGCATTGTTGATGAGGCACTTAGTGGTGAAAGCACAAGGAATGTCTTGCTAATAGAGAAGCCGAAGAGTATATATGTGTTTAGTGGGAGTGAATCCGTGGTATCTATTTTTCCTCCAAGATTCCTGTTATGGTCTCTATCGTGATCAACAGTTGCAGACACAAAGGATATACAAGACCTCGCTTATGGGACAGACGTAGAGTAACTTCGTAGGTGCCTGATGCACGGTCCAGTGACGTTGCCTCAAGTCATAATTTCTGACACACCATTGTTCAGTCTCTGACACCTTCCCTTCAGCTATAAAGCCTCGCCGTTGCCCAATCTTAGTACTACGTCTTCAACTCATGCTAAGAGCAGAAATGCGTCCGTTCGCTCTAATATCTCTTATTCTTTCCAGTCTGGCCCTTAGTGAGGCCGGTGCTGTGAAATTTGACCTAAAACCAACCAATAAAATTTTGGCTAAGCGTTGGGATTCCCATGAACTTGTGTCCACTAATGGTTACTACTACTACTACGCTGATCTGGTCATTGGCACACCAGGCCAGAGGGTTACTGCTGTTATCGACACTGGCTCTCTAAACTTGATTGTTAACAACTGTACTTCCACTGGCTGCTACAACCCAGGCTCATCGTCCACGTCTGCTCTCAGAAAGAACACCACCGTTACGGGCCAATACGCTGATGGCTCAGGCTACACAGGCTATATGTACAATGACACCGTTTCGTGGGGTGATCTCTCACTGGACGACTTCCTGATCGTGTCCGGAGAAGTGTCTGATGGTAGCTCTGTGATGGGGATGTCCTTTTACGCCTTTAGTTCCTCGCAGTACAACTTTGTTGATCAGCTGCATATCCAAGGTGCGATTTCCAGAAGAGTCTTCAATCTCTACAAGACCATAGACGGCTCTGAAGGTGGTATTGTCTTTGGTGGGCTGAATGCTGGTAAGTACAAAGGATCGCTGGAAACGGTCGCCAACATCGGTGATGGGACTTACTTCGCTGTTGCGGTCTCAGGCGTGTCCACGCACTGCGGATACAAATACGAGTCCATTGACTCGTATATTGTCGATTCGGGATCCCAGCTCAGTTACATCCCTGAAGCTCTTTTCCACTCCATTCACCAGCAGTTTGGTGGTGTCCAGACTGTGCCAATGATCGACGGTATGTTTGAGGATTCCTACATGTTCAAGTGTAAGGACGCTGAGACGGTGTACTTCGACTTCTCCGGTAAGACCATTGCGATGGATCCCAGATCCTTCCTTCTTCCTATGTCAGACGGTGCCGGTAACACATTTGTTGATGGAGATGGAGATGCTATGTGTACATCCAGTCTTGCTAGCAGTATGGGTACGCTCACTCTGGGTGCTAACCTGCTTCCTAACATGTTCGTTGTGTTTGACATGGAAAGCGGTGAGCTCTCTATTGCTCAGGCCTCTCTTAGAGGTGGTGATAAGCTTGTAGAGATCACTGGCGATGTTCCAAGAGCGTCGTATGCTCCCCTATACAACGACATCACCGCAACGTCGGATGGCCCGTCCACTTACTCCACACCATCGACGTCTACACTAAAACACACTGCTTCGTTTGTGCTGGAAGAGTATACTGGACGTATCGATTCTGGATGCTCTAAGTCCTCCCCCGACTTCAGCAACAAGCTCTTCGTCTCCACTATTTCTACGCTAACCACCGTTACTTACAACGTTGGCACTTGTGTCCAATGCTCAACATCGGTTTCTCTTCCTTCCTCCACTGTGACGGTTTCCACTTCAACTACTATCACGTACAACGTCGGCACGTGCTTCGAGTGTGTTACTTCTAGTTTACCATCCATTTCCTCTTCTGCTATTACCACTGATTTCTCTACCACCGTTAGTACTCTCACATCATGTTCCGGGGGATGCACAACCTCATCTCCACCACTTGTAACTACCGAGCCTTCCACTACTGATACTTCATCATCTACTTCCACTACTGATACTTCATCATCTACTTCCACTACTGATACTTCTTCTTCTACTCCCACTACTGATACGACTCCTTCTACTTCCACTAAGACTACTTCACCCTCTAGCTTCTCTTCGGAGGTGGTTTTCACACCATCTTCGTCCACCGAGTCGTTCCTGGAATCCACTAGCTCTACTTCTTCCATTGAGTCATTCATGGAATTAACTAGTTCTACTTCTTCCACTAGCCCTACTTCTTCCACTAGCTCTACTTCCACCCTCAATCCACCAATAAGCTCTCCAACTGTGATCTCTGCAAGCAGTTCGACTTTCCCATCTGCTATCATCGTATACACCACCAACTCCACAATTATGACTTCCACCACCACTGTTCCATGCACCAGTGAGAGTTATATTACTGAGAATCACACTACTTCAGAGAGTGAAGGTACATCTGGGCCTATCACCACCCCAGAGTCCACTACATCGATATCATTGTCACCAGAGGAGCCTTCTCCATTACTCTCTTCTGAGGTTTTCCCTTCTGAGTCTGTTCCCAAAGAGGAAAACTCCACAGTCACCATCGAAACTCACGTGACTTTGTATAGTGATAGCTCTACTTCAACTGCGATATCCACTGCACAGAGCTCACCAGCTCCAGCCATCTCTACTTATAAAGGCCGTGCCGGTGTGGTGACCGCCCCTCTCACCATGCTCCTCGTTCTATTGTTGCTCTGATAACGATGCTTAGCCAACTCTTATCTACATTGTGTTGAAAACTAATAGTAATGTACACATAACACTAATATACAGCGAAGCCACTTGCTAAAGCTCCTTGGGTCGTAACAAAATCATTAATAGCAAGAAAGAGAACTGAAAACATCTTGCCAGAGAAAAGGGTATCGTAAAACGTGATCGTAATAGATTAGAAGTCCTCGTCAAAGGCGAAGTGGTCGTTAGACTCCTCGGTCTTTTTGTTGGTGGAGGCCATGACACCGGCCTTCTGGTAGTCAGAGACTCTCTTCTCGAAGAAGTTGGTCTTACCAGCCAAGGAGATGTTCTCCATGAAGTCGAATGGGTTAGAGACGTTGTAGAACTTCTTGTTACCCAAGGCAACGAGCAAACGGTCAGCACAGAACTGGACGTACTGGACCATCAACTTGGCGTTCATACCGAGCAAAGAGGCTGGGAGGGCATCGGTGAAGTACTCGGACTCAATGACGACGGCCTCGGTGATGATCTTCTCGACGATCTCTGGGGATGGCTTGTTCTTCAAGTGAGCGAACAACAAGCATGCGAAGTCGGTGTGGAGACCCTCGTCACGGCAGATCAACTCGTTGGAGAAGGTCAAACCTGGCATCAAACCTCTCTTCTTCAACCAGAAGATGGAGGCGAAGGAGCCGGAGAAGAAGATACCCTCGACAGCGGCGAAGGCGACGAGTCTCTCACCGAACAGGGCGTCCTGGTCGGCGATCCATCTGAGGGCCCAGTCGGCCTTCTTCTTGATACATGGGATGGTCTCGATGGCGTTGAACAAGAACTCGGCCTCCTTAGGGTCCTTGATGTAGGTGTCGATCAAGAGCGAGTACGTCTCGGAGTGGATGTTCTCCATCATGATCTGGAACCCGTAGAAGCACTTGGCCTCTGGGATCTGCACCTCTGCGGAGAAGTTCTCCACCAAGTTCTCGTTGACGATACCGTCGGAGGCGGCGAAGAAGGCAAGCACACGCGACACGAAGAAGCGCTCGTTGTCGGTCAGCTTGTTCTCCCAGTCGTTGGTGTCCTTGGACAAGTCGATCTCCTCGGCGGTCCAGAAAGAGGCCTCGGCCTTCTTGTACGCCTGCCAGATCTCGTGGTACTTGATAGGGAAGAGCACGAAACGGCGCTTGTTCTCGACGAGCAGCGGCTCGTCCTTCTCGAGCTCCTTCAGCTGGTGTCTGTGGCTCTTGTGCTTGGCGAGGAACTGCTTGTGCTTCTCGTTGTCGGCCTCTAGCGTGTCCTCGATAGGCTTGTCCTCGAGCTTGACGCTGGCGGCCTCTTTCTTAGCGGCAATCGCAGTGAGCTCGGCTCTGAGGTCTTTCTTGGAGTCGGAGAGGTCGAGGCCCGAGAGGACGTTGGCGGCGGCCTTGGAAGGAGTTTCTTGTGTGGACATTTTGTGTTGCGGCTGATGGTGATGGAGTGAGAGGAGAGAGATGAAGCTGGCGGGAAGCGGCGTCTTTTATATACACGCGCGAGCGCGACGCGGGTGTTTCGTTGTTTACCTTTTGTCGCCACACGCGCGCGAAAATGGCGCGTCGTGCGCGTAACGTCGCTCCTGATTGGGCAGTTGCGCTGCGGCGCGTACCGCGGCCCCTGGGTGCGCGTAGGAGCGCGTTGGCCAGGCTTATAGCGTGTATATCTGGTGGTGAAGTATTTTGTTTGTGATTTAAAGTCGATATGCGTAGTCGCGTGCTCCACAGCTACACAATGGTATACATAACACCTATATGATCCAGCCTGGACCCCCAGATACACCGGCTCTTCTCTGTCTCCAGCCCCGGCACACGCGCCACGGTTTCCTCTTTCGCGTGTGTCTGGTGTTTACTCTTTCCCTCTTCAGGCCACCAGACGCGTAAAAATACACCCCGGACGGGCTTGTTTCACGCGACGCGTCGCTAAATGGTAAACACTGGCTGTAAGTCCACCACCGGGAACCCCGTCTAAACTTCCACATGTGCACCCTATTTCAACTGATAGCAACGTAATCGACAATCTACGAGTGCTCCCCCGCATGATTGGGGCCCTTCCACTCAAGAAACACCCATAATTATGGCATCCTTGCTACTGTGACACCCTCAAATGCTAGTCTACGTACGAGCTAAGTGTACCACTAGTCCACTGTATTAATCCTAGAATATAACTAAACACAAATGTCATCACAAGAAACAAATAGAAGATCGGGCAAGAACTGAGGACTGGTATTTGTACAATGTAGAATCATCTTACTCCCGTTCTTACTATTTCATTCTTTCCCTTTTTGAATCCTCATTAACGTAGGAATCCCTTTCTGCCCTTGGACGATGGTGCTGGAGCCGGATCCACCAATGTTGGATTCAGACGAGCGTTCTCTAACGACTTCTTCTTCTCTTCCAACTGCTTGACCTGCTTCAGCAACTTCTCCTTGACCTCCTTATGTCTAGAGAACAACTCAGCCTCGGACTTCTGTAACTTCTTTTCCTTCTCAGATACCTTTTGCTGGAAGATGGACTTCATCTCAACTTCGAGCTTGGCTAATTTGGCTTCGTGTAAAGCCTTCTCTTCTTGTTGCTTGATAGATGGGTCAAACTCTCTGAATACGTTCTCGTCCTGTGTGATTCCCAACTTCAACAATTTCTCTGTTCTGTATTTCTCATACAACACATTGGCAGTGTTCTCACGCAATTCTTCCAAGAAGTTTCTGATCAATAACTGACGCAATTTGACAAAGTCGTTGTGGTCCTCATTGTCAACTTCGATGATACCCCATGGATATTGACGGGCTCTAACAAGACGACCATCGGCGGTTTGCACTTCTGTGGTAGAACCAACAATGGCAAATGGCACCTTACCGATGATCTCCTTAGAGGCAGTGATTGTTTCCTCGTCATCGTCCTCATAGATCTCCGGTTGGAAGATATCGATGCCCTGGGCTTTGATGTCCTCCATGACTCTGTGCTTGAACTCGACAATCTCCTCCTCCGTCAATGTGTCAGACTTGGCAATCACTGGAATGACGTTGACCTTCTTGTGGACGTGCTGTAAGAACTCAATGTCAAGTGGCTTTAAAGAATGGCCGGTAGGCTCAATGAAGTAGAGACAAGCGTGGATTCTGGAGTCAACGTATGAGGATCTGTTGATCTTGTTCTCGAACTCCAAGTACGAGTCGAATCTAGAGTTGATCTCCTCTACAATTGGCTGCCAAGCGTCGGTGTTGTTCACTTGTTCGCCGAAGCCCGGGGCATTCACCACAGTGAGATGTAGCTTGACACCGTTCTCCTCGATATCGGACTCGACGGTCTTGATGCTCACCTGTGCTGGGATGTCGTCGGAGGGCTCTCTTGGGGCCTTTGGCGGGAACAATTCCTTGTTAAACAACGTGTTGATCAAAGTGGACTTACCCAAACCGGCCTCACCGACAACCAGCAAGTTCAAGTTGAAGCCCCTTCTGATGGACTTTCTGTGCCACTGCTTAGGCAAGTTGGCGAAGCCGACGTACCCAGTCAACTTTCTTCTCAGGATCTTGATCTCTGGCTGCGGTGTCGGCTTCGAGGCCGAAGGCGCAACCGGTGTTTTGGAATGTGGAACGCTCGAGCCGTTCTCCGTTTTGACGTCTGAAGGGGAGACAGCGCTCTCTGGACGCTCAGCCTTGAGAGGCTCCTCCAGCGAGAGCCCAGAAACACCGTTCGACACAGCAGGCACCTCGTTGGCGATGGCTGGGCCGGCAGCGGCCTGGGACTCCCTCTTGACTGGAGCCTCGACTTCGTCGAGCATGGACGATGATTTGTACGACTCCTGGACAGACATGGCGCTGTGAAAACAGTGGTGTGGAGACAGAGACGGGGCGGTTACAACGAGCACGCGGGCGACCTCAGATGGGCTGTGTGGTCTGTGTGTGATGGCTTGGCCGTGTGTTGATCTGGTGAAGCGCGTGTTCATTTTGTGTTTTTGGCCGAAATTTACGCGTTCCGTTGAAACACAAAGATCGCGGTCGGAAGTGGGCGCCGCGAGAAGCACTTCCGGGGGCATCTCATGTAAAGCCGGGTAACACTCGTCGCGATCACCATAAAGACAGACGCGTACTGGCAACAGTGACTCTCTCTAGAACAAGGAGGAACAAGAAAGAGCACAGAACCACACAATGACAGAGTACTCTGCTGAGATCAAGTCTCTCCTCGAGGCTGGGGCCAAGACGTACGCAGGGAAGAAGTATGACGTCGCTGTTGAGCACTATGGTGAGGCGTGTCAGCTCTACTCTGAAGAGCACGATGGTGAGGAAGACCCCGAATTGCTGTTCTTGTACGGCCAGGCACTGTTCCACGTTGCTGTATCAAGAAACGGGCTGTTTGGAGGTAACCCTGAGGAGACCACAAGTGCAGCAGCAGCAGTGCCGAAAGAGGAGGAGAAGCCAGAGGAGAAACCTGCTAACGGGATGTTCACCTTCAGTGAAGACGTTCCTCTTGCGGAAGAGGAAGACGACAGTGACGATGATGATAAAGAAGTTGAAGAGGAAGAGGAGGATGATGGAGACGAGGAAGAGAAGGGAGGTGCACAACAAGAGGCTCCAGAGGAAAAGGAAGAGGAGCAATCTGATTTCGAAATTGCATGGGAGATTCTGGATCTGGCCCGTACACTGTTTGAGTCCAAAACCACTCTGTTGGATTCCAAGCATGATATACCAGAAAATGCTTCAGAATCCACAGATCCGGTAATCCAAAACAAAATAAAACTTTCTGACATTTACGACTTGTTGGGTGAGATTTCACTCGAGACAGAGAATTTCAAGCAAGCTTCAGAAGACTTCCAATCTTTGCTCAATATTAGAGAAACGATATACCCATTCGAATCCAACCTCATCAGTGAAGCCCACTATAAGCTTTCTCTTGCTCTTGAATTCAACTTTGAAAATGAAGACTCCAAACCGAAGGCGATCGATCACCTGAAGAAGGCAATTGACTCCATCAAAAAGAAACAAGCTACCGCAGGTACAAATAAGGATGATGACCTGATTAAGGATCTCGAAATCAGACTCCAAGACCTTCAAAAGGATCCAAATGAAGCTTTCAACCAGCAAAAACAGGAAATCTTGAAGGGTATTCTGGGAGAGGCAACTTCTTCTGATCTCAAACAGACCAAGCCAACATCTACGGCTACTCCTGCTGTTAATGATTTGACTTCCATTGTGAAAAAGAGAAAAGCTAAGCCATCAACAGGTGATGCTAAGAAACCTAAGAACTAAGCCGGCTTGGTAAAAAAAAGAACTGGAATATAGCTCGATTGCAAAAGGAAAGCGTAGGATTAGTAGTAGCAGTCTTAAAATCGCATCAGCGGTGAGTGAATGGCTTTTTGTTGATACGATGTGGCTTCTTGGTTTTGTCATAATTACCCAACATAAAACGGTTTTCTTCATAGTCTCCCAGCCTGTAGTTTTTGTCCCATTTGCTTGTACTTCCTTTTTGTTTGAATTCCTTCTCAAGTTTGTCAATACCGAGTTTGACTGTGTCAAACCCATATTCTTCATTCATCTCAAACATTACGTTACCTTCGCCGATACCAGAAAACTTGTCATCAGTCAAAAAGTCGTCAGCCATGTTGACATCTTGTTCATTTTCCACCCCCAAACCCTCCTTTATCTGTTTAATATTATCTTCTTTATCTACTTTTGTGCTGTACCTATAGCCAGCAAAAGTCTTGAAATAGTCTCCATCAAACAACTCATCATCCGTTTCAATCAACGGCTTGAAGAGTTTTTCCTCTTTCGTTGGTATACCAAGCTTGCCATACACTTCAGACTTCAACCACAAGGAAATAGCAAGAGACTTTTTAGATAGTCTTCTGAAAACGAAGTACATTTTCCATCTGTAACGATAGATAGTATCCTGAAGAAGCCAAGCCAATTGTCTCAATTTTTTTATGATAAGAAAGACAACAGATATGGCTTTGTAAATAGGCTTTTTTGTCTTGAAGGTCCAGATTATGACCCGCAATTCGAACACAATTTGATTTTTGAGTGATTTGATGATATTACAAGTTTTCTTGAGTAGCTTTAGAATAAGCAAAATGGATTTCACTTCTGTCAACTCAACCAATTTCTTCAACTCTATCAAGTCCCATATGGCAATCAAAATCAATTTGATAATGAGGAGTGGGATTTTGAGGATACTGAGACCTTGGGCTGTGATACCGTTGTGCTCTTCCATTTTGTCATCTGGAAGGTAAAACTCAACGTATCCGACGTGGTCTTCTGGATAGACGAATGGCACTTCAGCATACGATGTAGTGTAGTTTCTTGGTGTCATTCCCACTTGTTCGAGCGCTGTTCGAGTAAGCTTACTAACTTCAGAACCAAGCTCTTCATCATTCATAGCTGCAATGTCATCGCCATAGTATGGTCCTTCTTCAAAGTAGTCGTGTGTGCCCAATCCTGTGATGTGGTCAAAGATGTCAACGTAATCCTTCTCAGACAATCTCTCAATGGTTTCAAATATCTGAATATACTTCTGGTACACTCTAAACAATGAGATCCAAGCCTTCGAAACCAACTGTTCTGTGAGAGCCGACACCGGTAAATCCCTTGCTTCGTTGTACTCCTCTTCAACGTAGTAAGTGTGTGGCTGGTTGACATTAAACAGGCGCAATTCGTCCAAATCACCAAATAGGGCCTCGCACAACTCTTCAACGGTGGTGTACTGGCCAGCGTAGAGATAAATACTAGTGTTTTGAATATCAGGACTACCAGCCACAGATAATGGTTCCCTCACTGGGACAAGCTCGGTGAACGCGTTGTAGTACTCTGAGTCGAGAGCGTGAGCCCAGGCACACGCAGTGAGCACCAGCACTACCTTCATCTTTAGTTGATGGCGGCTACATAGTACAAGCTTAGAAAGCGAGGGTATTCCATTCGTATTTATACACGGGCGGCTAATTAGCCGCCAGATCGAAATGTAAACACCACCGCCAAAAGGTAAACAGAGGTGCGTTATCTCACTGCTCGCCCTGGCTGATCTCAACAAGCACCTGCACACACATCGCCACAGACCGGTCGTTCAGGCGATACTTGTAGCGGAGGAAGGCGTACACGTCCAGCGCGTCGATGGAGAGGAACTGTCTATAGAGAGACGAGCCGATCAGCCGGTCAGAGTAGAGCGTCTCGATCCGCTGGTAGATCTGCTCGATGGTGTAGTCGCGTTCGTGGATCTCCTCCTTCTCCCTCCGGGCCTTCTCCTGTCTCTCCCGATCTCGCTCGGCCAGCAGCTGCTCTGCACTGAGCTCCACCGTGTGTGTCTCGATCTTGTGCCTCTGGAGGAGGTCACGGCGACGGGTGTCCTTCAGGATGGATCTCGGTGCGGGCTCGGGCTCGGGCTTATCAGCGAAACGGACTTTGCGTCTCTTTGGGCCCTCGTCTTCCTCTTCACTGTCACGGTGGTCGTCACTCTCACTCAGTGGGCTGTTAGTCTCCCTGGTTTCCCTATTACTCTCCCTCGTCTCCCTCGTCTCCCTCGTCTCGTTAGTCTCGTTAGTCTCGTCCGTCGGCGTAGCCTCCTGGAGCGACACTATGACCGGGTCCAGCGCAGCGTCCTCGAACTTCTGTCTTCGCTCGTGGTCCTCCCTCGTCTGCTGGAGCTTCCTCTGTTCCTTCGCCGGCAGCCTCTGTCGCTTAGGAGACGCCCTCGCAGCCAGCAGCTTGCGCTCGTGCTTCGACACACGCTTGAAGAAGGTCTCCTCCAGTGGGTGCTCCTTGAGCCGGGCCTCGGCCTCTCGGATCTTCTCTGTTGACGGGAGCGACCCCTCGGCCGGCTCAGACTTCTTTATCTGGCGTACCTTGAAGTCGTAGATGCCCTTGAACAGCTTGAGGTCCGGGTTCGAGTCCCGGTACCGCAGTCGCACCAAGAAGGGAAACCGGGGCCGCAGTGCGTCGTTGCTCACGATGTGGTGTGCGATGATGTTCCACTGGTCGTCCGTGAACGACACCTGGAACTTCTCCTCGTCCCACTGCGCGATCTCCATGTTCTTCAGGTCCATCAGCAGCTGGTAGAACTTGCGCAGGTCGTCCCGCTTGTACTTCACTGCGGCCCCCGTCACGAGCACCTTCTCGTCTGGGAAGTGCTTGTTGATGACGCTCGCCAGCTCGTCGAACGTGGGCGACACCAGCCGGAAGTTGGGCACAGACAGGAACGCCTCCCGTAACAGCTTAGCAACCATCATGTTCTTGGCCGGGTTCGACCAGTCGATGCCCTCTCTGCGGACCCGGCTCCTCGTGCTGGACTTGTCGTCGTCCTGGACGGGCTGGTCGTCCTCAAACGCACTGCCGTACTCGTCAGAGCTCGACTCAGCGTCCGTGGGCTCGTAGCCACTGGGTACCAGCGAGTCCAGTGGCCTAGTCTCTTCGTACGGTCTGGCGTCCTCGGCCAGGTCGCCGTCAATAGGCGCCTCCGCGTACGAGAGCGGGCTCTTGCGGGGCCGGAGACTCTCCACTGCCATTATCGGGTCTTGAATGTGGTCTGGTCTGGTTGTGGTTGTGGCCTAGTTGTGGTCTGGTTGTGGTCTAGTCTTGATGTTGTACACGCTCGTACGCGTACTAAAGTGCGGTCGTGATCCGGTTCGGGCCACACGCATACAAAGACACAATAGCGATCTAGGGTAATTCCTACTCGGGAAATCAGTGCAATGATGCATTCATTATATACGGGCCATTTTAAGGCCACTTAAAGCTTACGGGCTATAGCAATGGGTCTAGACCTCACATAAACCCGTTCTTCTGCAACCAGGCATCGACATGCGCAGCGTCTCTCTCAACCCACGCAGCCTTGGACTTGATGGTGTCGATAGCACGGGCCAAGGAGCGGTCGTAGCCCTTGGTGTCCTTGTCAGAGAAGAACTTCTCGATTTCCTGGGCTCTAGCGAAGGACGAGTTTGCAGAGGTACACAGAACGATGACGGAACCCAGCATCGACAAGCCCGGTGGAAGTCTCTTGATGATGTCGTCCCAGTTTTCCTGGAGCCAAGCCCACACAGCATCGATACCTGGCTTGTGGGTGCACAGGCCACGGAGTGGGATGTAGACGTCGGAGATCTTGATGGTACCGTCGAACAAGTAGCCCAGGGTTCTCTGGATGAGCTTAGGATCCTCGAACTTACCGAGAATTCTCAAAGCAGTAAGCTTCTCATCTGTGGATGCTGGGTGCTTGAAGATGTTGTAGAGCTGCTCGTACTCCTCAAGACCACCGTTGGATGCGACTGTGCTGAAGATAGGAGATCTCAGGTTTGGATGTATGGCACTCTTATCACCAGCAACGTACTTCTTGAAGGACTCAAGAGCAAACTTCACGGTTTCCTCGTTCTTAGCAGAAGCAGCAGAGCTGAACAGAGTCGTCTTCAATTGCTGGTCCAAGAAGGTGTCTGAGGCAGTGAAAGTCCAGCCAATCTCATGAGCCTTCTTAGCAACCAGTGCTCTCTCAAAAGCGTCCAATGCATCTTGGGTTTCCTTCTTCTGGAGGATCCACGCAGCCTTAACAGAGGCGATCTTAGTCAAGATCTCGTCCCACACAATAGCACTGGACTCCTCCTTCCACTCACTGACAAGAGACAGCAAGTTGGAAGTAGGCTCGTAGCCTGAGATAGCGAAAGAGCCGGCATCGGCAACCAAACCAGCACGGTCTTCAACAGACAGCTTACCCTGCGCACCAGCTTGGCCCAGCTTAACCCAGCGTTCTGGGGTGTAAGATGTACGGTAAATACCGACCTGGTTTGCATTGAGCTTGTAGAAATCGAGACCGTCTTTCAGGGTCAGAGTCTTTTCTCTGGTGTTCATTACAATGGACTCATCAACACCGGCAGCGGTCTTCAAGGCGAGGAAAACCGGGTAGATCGTCTCATCCTCTTCAGGCTTAACGTCACCGGTAGTTAGGTAACGGTTCTGTTTAATGTGGATCTGGTTATTCTCCGGGTCCTCGGTAACAGTGATAACTGGGAAACCGATTTTCTTAGTCCAGACATCCATAACCTCAACAACGTCTTTACCAGATGCGTCGGACAAGGCCTCCCACAAGTCGGAGGTCTTGGTGTTGCCGTATTTGTGCTTCTTCAGGTAGTTAGAGACACCCTTGATGAAGACGTCTTCGCCGAGCCAGTTGGAGATCATCTTCAGCAGAGAAGAGCCCTTGGAGTACGAAATAGCATCGAAGATCTGGTTGATCTCGTCGGCTTTCTTGACTGGAACCTCGATTGGGTGCGAAGCCCTCAGCGCATCCAAGCTCATCGCACTCTGCAAGGAGTCTGTGACGTACTGCTCCCACACTTTCCAGTCTGGGAAGAAGTTGTTGCACGAGTACCAGGACATCCACGTGGCGAAGCCCTCGTTCAGCCACAGGCCGTCCCACCAGTCCATCGTGACCAGGTTACCGAACCACTGGTGGGCGAGCTCGTGCTGCACAACCTCTGCGACTCTCTGCTTCGTAGCGAGGGTCGAGACCTTCTCGTCGATCAGCAGGTCGACGACTCTGTAAGTGACGAGGCCCCAGTTCTCCATCGCACCGGCACTGAACTCTGCGATGGCGACGTTGTCCATTTTAGGCAACGGGTACTCAATCCCGAAGGTGTTCTCGAAGAAGGCGAGCGTCTTAGCGGTCAGGTCCGCAGAGAACTGGCCCTGGGTCTCCAAGCCCGGGGTGGCGTAGACCCTGACGGGGACTCTGAAGAGGTTGGACTCGACGTACTTGAGCTCGCCGACGATGAAGGCCACCAGGTACGTCGACATCAGCGGGGTGGTGTTGAAAGAGGTGATCTTTCTGCCGTTGCCGAGCTTCTTCACCTCCTTGACGTCCATGTTCGACAGGGCCGTGAGGGGCTCGTCGCAGACGAGGGAGATGTCGAAGACGGCCTTCAGCGAGGGCTCGTCGAACGACGGGAACGCACGGCGACAGTCGGTGGGCTCCATCTGGGTCGTCGCCAGGTGCTTGACCACGCCGTTGTCCTCGTACGCGGACCGGTAGAAGCCGGCCATGTTGTCGTTGAGCGTACCGGTGAAGACGATCTCGAGCGTGACGGACTCGCCCTTGGTGAGGGGCTGGGCGAAGGTGAAGGAGACGGTCTGGTTGTCCTCATCGAACGCAGTCTTCGCAGCTTCCTCGCCACCGATCTTCGCACTGTGGACCTCAATGTCGAGGCAGTTCAGCGTGACGGTGCTGGTCTCGGGCTCGAGCACGTCGAGGTCGATCTTCACCGTTCCCTCGAACTTGAACGTCTCGAGGTTCGGGTCCAGTGTGAGGTCGTATCTCGTTGGTCTGACGTTCTTCGGCAGAACCTCACGGCTCTCGACGCTGTCGGTGTTAGTCTCTGCTCGCAGCAGCAATTGGCTCAGTTACTCACGCTGTGACGCCGTGGTTCGTCATGCACATGCTGGAGTGTCTGTGTAGTGCGTGGTAGTCCCTTGCTGAGCGGGCGTAGCGGTCGAAAGTGGTGCTCGTGTGGCTTTTATACCCGATCGCCGCGACGGAGAGCGAGCTCCATCGGGCTAAAGCTCCGCCAAAAAGGCCGCTAACACCGCCCGAAAGCCCGCGAAGTGCCGCTCTGTGCGCTGTGCGTGCGGGGTGCAACATGATTGGCCGACGAGACTCGCTGTGAGCTGCTGTTTGTGGACGGTGGGCCGCTCTTGGAGGGCTCGACGGCTGGCTGGCGCTCAGCGGTTTCTCGAAAAAAGAGGGCCGGTAGGGGCACGCCACCGGGTGAACTTCCGCTTTGGGATGTTTTCGCACACACCCGGACACCGGGGACGAAACACATAGACGTGAGTACCAACTCACAGTACTAACTAACAGTACCAACTCACAGTAAATACAACACGCACAACCATGTCCAACACCGGCCTCCCGGACGGGTGGGTCGTCAAGATGTCCCGCTCCCACAACAGAGAGTACTACTTCAACGAGCACACGCGCGAGTCCGTGTGGGAGCCACCAGCTGGTACCGATGAGGCCAAGCTCCAGCAGTACCGTGCGCTCCAGGGGCTGACCAAGGTCCGTGCTGCTCACCTGCTCATCAAGCACAGGGACTCACGCCGTCCGTCGTCGTGGAAAGAGACCAACATCACACGCTCGAAGGAAGAGGCCATCGAGATCCTGAAGCAGCACAAGCAACGCATCGTCAACGGCGAGGCCACACTCCAGGACATCGCAAAGACGGAGAGCGACTGCTCGTCTGCGAAGAGAGGAGGCGACCTCGGCGAGTTCGGCAGGGGCCAGATGCAGCCCTCGTTTGAGGCCGCAGCGTTTGGGCTCCAAGTCGGTGAGCTGAGCGACGTTGTCGAGTCCGACTCGGGCGTGCACTTGATTCTGAGAACTGCGTAGGTAGTCAATGGCTGTACTATTAACTCTAAGCCCGATATTACCAGTCTACTATCAATTCCATTACTGAGTCTAGTATAAGTACAGTGTTAAGTTGAGCATTGAGTATTAAGCCCACTAGTAGTCCACTTAGTCCAGTAGTCCAGTAGTCCAGTAGTCCAGTAGTTCAGTAGAAGTCATTAGTAGTCCAGTAGTAGTCATTAGTAGTCCACTAGTTCACTATTAAGTCTACAGCCCAGTCCACTAGCCACTAGCCTAGTACTTCTCGTCCCCAGTCCCCAGCCTAATACGTAGTCCCCAGCCCCGGTTACGAGCCCCGCCCTTGCCCCCCAGCCGAGGCTGTTTCCCCGACCAACCCCAACCTTTAATACCCATCAACACTCACCATCACCACCACAACCACCACCACCACCGCATGCTCAGGCGCCTGCTCTCGACCGTCCCCATCCCCCGGATCGCCATGTCGAAGTTTCGCCCAGACCTCGAGCACACACTCCGCCTAGTCCCGCACTCCACGCAGAAGGACGTCTTCGTCAACGCCGAGCCCACCTTCGTCCCACCAGGAGCCCGTGGCGTCTTTGGAGGAACGCTCGTCGCCCAGGCCCTCTGGGCAGCGATGAAGACCGTCCCAGACACGTTCGTCCCGCACTCGCTCCACTCGTACTTCCTCGTCGCCGGTGCGCCCAGCGTGCCCATCGAGTACGCAGTCTCGAGACTCAGGGACGGCAAGAGCTTCATCGCCCGCGAGGTCAGGGCCTACCAGGCCGGGAGACTCATCTTCACGGAGATGGTCTCGTTCGCCCTGGAGAAGCCCGGGCGTCGGCTCCCGCCACAGCTCCAGCACACGAGACCGTACCCGGCCGTCGACTTCGGCGACTACCTCGACGCCGACAAGTCGTTCATCAAGGGCGTCATCGACACGGGCATCATGAAGCGGGAGTCGCTCCCGGCGTTCAAGAACTACTTCGACCGGTTCACCCAGGGGCCCATCGCGTACAGGTTCGCGCCAGACTTCTGGGCGATGGTCCCAGACCACCCAGACCACAAGAAGGGCCCCCACGAGATCGACGTCGACTACTTCATGAGGTACCGCAAGGACGTGGGGGACCCCCGCTTCAACTACGTCGCCATGGCCTACACCTCGGACTCGTACCTGCTGCTGACGACGATGCGCTTCCACAAGCGGCCCCTGCACAGCTCGGTGTTTAGCGTCTCGCTGGACCACGCGATATACTTCCACAGACAGCCGCAGATGAACAACTGGCAGCTCTACCACATCGCCCACCCGAAGTCGGGCGACTCCAGAAAGCTGCTCATCGGCGAGATGTACGACAGCGTCTCGGGCTCGATGGTCGCCACTGTCGTCCAGGAGGGCCTCGTCGTCATCAACGACGAGCTGCTGAAGGCCAGGCTTTGATATACACATTGCTACATGAATTAAGGTAAATCCTAGGCTCATATTTATACTATACACACTACAACGATCCAATGTAAATCCTATTAAATTATGTGTATGAGTAAACTCGTGAAACCCGAAAATAAAGAAAACCCAAATATGTAGGGAGTCAACTCTATGTATAAGCTCAAATAGACTCCAGCTTCATGAAATGATATGTGGGAGTGATGCAGACACTCCCCGGGGCTGATGAAGGTACAGTCCATGTACACAGCAAGAACCCTTTTAACGAGAGGACTCGGAACCCTTTTCAGAGGAACCATTATCCACCTTCTCCTCACCAGTAGCAACGTGCGAAGCACGAGACTTCAAAGCAGTGGCCTCCAGCTGCGCACCCATGTTGATGGCACCCTCTGGCTGTTCAGTTTGAACTCTATCTTTGCTCTTTGGAACTCTGGCCAACCAGTAGAAGAAGATAGCAAGGAATATGTTGATGAAGATGTAGGCAATGAAAATACCCAAATCTCTCCACTTGTTCTCGTACTTGAGGTACAGAGAGTCCAAGAAGTCATCAGTAGTAGACATTGGACAAAGAGAACAAGAGTCAGTGGCTAGTGGGTCGGCAATGTAACCGGTACCAGCAACCTTCAAGTAATCACTCAGATACTCCTGGCAGGTCTGACCAGATGGCGGGGTCAACACTCTGAATTCCTCATTGGAACACACGACCTTGTTGTGAGCCACAGCGTTTGTCAAGAAACCTTCAATGAAGTATGTGAATGGCGAGATACGGTACATGAACACCCAGAAACCTGGCATAGCATTCTTGGAAACCAAGACACCACAGAAGTTCAAACACATGGTGAAGAGCAAGGATGCCAGGTTACCAGCAGAGTCGACCAGTTCCATTGGTGCAATACACATATGGGCCATAGTACCAATGTAGATGTAGAACAAGACAGAGAAGAACCAGGCATAAGCACCACGAGAGTTAACCTCATCGTATGGAACAGCATTGTTATAGAAAGCTGGTGGATAGTAGAAGCAGAAGAAACCAAGGGTACCAACAAAGATGTTCCAAGGAATTTCAGCAATGATCTGAGACAAGATAAATGCCTGCCAACTGAAAGTCTTTGATGGACGCTCTCTGGTCTCGTACAAACCTCTTTGAAGAACAAAAGTTGGCAAAGTCTGTTGAAGCAATGGGTTGAAGACTGTAAGGAACATGAACAAAGCAAACATTTGATTCTGCAAGCCTTGAATACTGTTCTTAGCCTTGAAGAAAATGAAACCAATGAAAACAGAGGAAACAATGGACAAGAACATCTTAGCCCAGATGTAGGATGGAGTTCTCCAGAACTGTTCGAAGACTCTCTTAGTGACAATGAAGAGTTGGTACCAGAATCCAGCAGCAAACTCATTGTGATCAGACTCTTCACGTGGAAGCTCAACCAAGTGTTTCTCCATGTAGTCCAACTCATCCAATACAGCTTGTCTCTCGGCAGAGTTCATCCAAACTTGGTGATAATCCTGATTAGCGTGAGAGCCTGGTGCAGCACCAATAACATTCAACATCCATTCAGCTGGGTTGGCCTCCTTAGGACACTTTGGTGCACCGTGGGACTCAAAGTAGTCAATCAAAGACTGACAGTTCTTACCCAAGTCACCGAAGTAAACAGTACGACCACCTTTAGCCAAGAACAACAATCTGTCAAACTCTTGCATCAAAATAGCAGAAGGCTGATGAATAGTACACAAAATAGCCTGACCGTGGTTGGCCAACTTTCTCATCAATTGACAAATAGACCAAGCGGTCTGGGAGTCCAAACCAGAAGTAGGTTCATCAAAGAACAATAAAAGCTTTGGTTTGGCAGCAAGTTCAACACCAATGGTCAATCTCTTTCTCTGTTCAACGTTCAAACCTTCACCAGCAACACCAACAATGGCATCGGCGTACTTCTGCATGTCCAAAATCTTGATACACTCTTCAACGTAAGCGTCTTTCTCCGCCTTTGGAACACTTCTTGGCTGTCTCAGATAGGCAGAGAATCTCAAAGCCTCACGAACAGTGGCAGTAGCTAAGTGCAAATCTTGTTGCTGGACGTAACCAGTGGATCTCTGGAAAGAAGAATCCCTCAAGTGACCATTGACAAACATATTACCTGTAACAATACCCATAGTAACACGGGAAGCCAGAACATCAAGTAAAGTGGTTTTACCTGCACCAGAGGCACCCATCAATGCTGTCAGAGTACCTGGTTTAACCCAGCCATCAACACCACTTAAGATCTCCCTGTATTCAGACTTAATCTTAACAGTATAATGAACATCTCTCCAGTGGAAGATATCTTTACCAGCCTGGATAGCATCGACCTTCTGATCATCAGATTCTTCTTGTTCAATAACTTCACGATCGTTACCGGCCTCGATGTCATTAAGAGCCTTTTTGTCCTTCTTCAAAACAGACAAATGGGAACGCTGGAAGAGCAAAATCTCACCCTTCTGCTTAGCTGACTCGTTAAACTCAGAGAAGAACATGTAAGCCAAGAGGAAGAAGATCAGGAAACCAACAGTGATACCGTAGTTTCTCCATTTGTGAGAGTTCTTGTAAGTGTAGGCCACATCAATGTAACGGTCACCGTCAACATATCTCTGACCTGCAACAGCACCAACGGCATTACAGATCCAAGCATCAGAGTTCCACTCAGGGTGGTCATCTGGACTTCCTGGTAAGTATGAAGAACATTCAAACCGTCTGTTATGGAACTCATTAGCCATCAAAGACTCAAAAGCGTAAGCCAATGGATTGAGGTAGTTGATCCATCTACACCATCCAAGCATATAGTTAACTGGGAGTGTGAAACCAACAAACATGGCCAAACAGAGCAAGATGATATGACCAGGAACGACGGCCTCTTGTAAAGTAGAAGCCATGGAACCAATCAATCTGAAGAAATGGGACATTGTCAAAGTAGCAGTAATGTTAACCAACATGTAGAAGAAGAAATGACCTGGAGTTCTTCTGAAGTTGACCATAAAGTAGTAAATTAAGTTGAAGAACAAAGCAGTAAATGCCTTGAACGGCAACTGAGAGATAACAGAGGCAAGAGCGTTAGCACCAGGGTGGTATAAAGCATATTGCTTATGCTTCTCAATAATAGGTCTGGCTTCGAATAAGGACAGAATTTCCAAGAAAGAAGAGAAACCGTTGAACAAACAAGAAAAGAACATAGAGGCACCTCTATAGTAGAAAGAGTTGGTATCACTTGAGAGGTTATAGAACATAGAAGCCAAAACCAAAGCCATAAGAGAGTTTGCACCCATAGCTGCGAAATGGAACACCCAATCGTTCTTAATTCTGTATATCTCACGGGTCAGCAAGTATTTGGTCTGGAGGAAGATGGAGACGGTGTATGGAGAAGACTTTCTCATACGCTTTGTTTGTCTGGAGTGCTTAGCATCGTAGATGAGATCCTTGAGATCCGATGTTTCATTATGCTTCAAAGTAGCATCGACCTCAGACATCAATTCAGCGTATTCTGGAGAGTTCTTCCAGTACTTGGTGAATTCTTCTGGGGTTCTTGGAACAGTCTTCTCGAAGCCTGCTTTTGGAATACGTTCTCTTGGAGAAGTAACAGAAGTCAAGAAGTCAGCAGTGGTTTGACGTGGAGGACAGTCCCAACCCATTTTCAGGAAGTACTCCTTAGCCTTGTCAGCTCTACCGAAGTAGATTTGGTGGCCTTCATAAAGCAAAGAGACTTTGTCGAACAGGTCATAAGCATCCTGGGAGCACTGGTAAATGGCAATCAAAGCAGTGGTCTCCAACACATCAGCAGAAGTTCTCAAGGCTCTGATGAATTCTAAAGCAGTAGCAGAATCCAAACCTCTTGTAGCGTTATCCCAACATTGCAATCTGGCACCGGCAAGAGAGACTTCAGCGATGGAAACTCTCTTTCTTTCACCACCAGAGACACCACGAACAAGCTCGGAACCGACCTTAGTGTTCTTGGTGTGAGACAAACCGTAAGTGGCCATGTACACCTCAGTCAAAGCCTCTGCGTACTGTTCTCTTGTGATGCCTGGGATTCTGTTCTGTGGTGTTCTGAACTTAGCAGCGGTGGTCAAAGTGTCCCAAACGGACAAGTGTGGGAAATGGATATCGGACTCTGCGTTGTACACGACCTCACCTCTGAAGTGCTTCTTGATCTCCTTAGCAGTGAGACCCTCGTACGAGATCTGGGACTCCTCACCGACCTTGAAACCGTGCGTAGAGGCGGCCATTGTTTTCAGGTAAGTGGTACATCCCGAGCCCGGTCTACCGAGCACAACAACGACCTCACCCGGCTTGATAACACCGTCCAGTGGCTTCAAGATGTCGAACTTGTTGGCCATCTTAGCGGACTTGGTGGAGAAGATGTCCTTGGCGTACTGGACACCGAACTTGAGTGGAGCATTGAGCGTTGTGGTCTGGTAGTCCGCACCGGCAGCGTCACCGTAGGCTCGCAGGTTCTTGAAGACGATGCCGAGGGAGTAGTTCTTGTAGTGGTCCGGGTCCTTGTCCATGAGCGCCTTGAAGTTCTTGATCCAGTAGCGGGAGTTGAACTGGTCGCTGTTCGGGTCCAGACGTGGGTCGTTGTCAGCAATGTTCAGCATGGGGTTAACACCCTGGGCGATGGTCGACGTCCGCGAGACGCTGTCGAAGGTCTCGCCAGCGGCCAGCTTGTACTCCTCCTGTAGCGACGTCTGCGACTGGTTGGTGATCTGTCTCGCGAGGTCTGTGACCTTGGCATCAACAGCGCTGTTGTAGCCGTCATAGCGGTTAACGTCCTCTAGCGAGTCGTTCTCGATGTCGTGGATATCCGCCATTGCGTGGGTTCCTTGTGGGCGAAGGGTGCAATTGGGTGGACGGTGAGACGACTAGAAGGGCGAGTTGGTGTGGTGAGGTTAACCGCTGAGGTGATGGACCCGCTACGGGCAACTGGGTATTTATATATGAAAAGCGCTGTAGAAGTGCTCGGCTCGGAGCGCACGTCTTCCGAGCATCCTTCCGACGCCCGCACATTGGCGCAAAGCCCGCCAAACTGGGACAGCTGATAATTTTGGGTAGTAGGAAACACTGAGTCCGTCTTGGCTGGGCCTCTTCTAGCCAGAGACCTCTTCTAGAGACCAGCCGTAGAGCCCACTGGCTCCGTTGCGGGCCGTGCCAAGCTGGGATTACTACCAGAGCAACAATGGCCACAGCTCTCCCCTGTTTCCTGGGGTTAAGCGCACGACCGGGTCGTAAGCAGCAAGGGTCTACAGCTTAAGGTCTACAGAGGTTTGTGTCATTAGTCAACTACGAGAGCTGGTTACAAAGCAGTGGCGTGCGAGCGCCGCCTGTGCCCGTCTATTTACGCGATCGGGATACCAAAACAAACACCGGGGTATCGGAGCGTAGCCAGTGGGCAGGGCGTGTGGGGGCGTGGACACTTCTAGATGGGACAGTTCTAGGTGAGACACACTGATGGCCCACACTGAGCTGCTCGTACGGTGTGAGCGTCCCCTGTTGCGAGCGCTGCTTACTCTTTATCCACACCTCTCGGATATGCATTAGTCAGGTAGTCGGGACTAACCCCGTTTAAGGCCGAGCTCGAGCGAACGCGCAATTTCCCCGGTTGAGAGTGCCCAATGAGGCTGTCGCCACCGAATGGTGTTAGTACAAAGCCACTCAGCGGGCTTGAGTGTGGTACCTGCTCACCATTGCGTACCACTTTGCCCGTTGGAGCTTTGCGGTTTCAACACCGATGCGTTGTGTGCTAAAGGTCCGTACCCAGTCCGGGGGAGAAGGGCTGTAACATGCATGTGGCCCGATCTCTTCCCATCTGTGCCCTATCAACACAACTGGGCTTTGATCATCGCCCCGGGGTTTCGCCAGGGTAATCCTTGTGTAAACAATCAACGGCCGTCCAACGCTGTGGCACAACAGTATGGCACAGCAATTGTGCATCACCCAATGTGTCTATTATAACTCATAATAATGTCCGCTGTTATGTGTTAGGGGCCAATTAGGCGACTACTGGAGCAGTCATACACACACGGTGTCACCCGGAAATGACACTATCTGTTGAGCTATCAACACCTCTTGACCCTTCTATGCGATTGCTAGGCGGCTCACCCGCTTTCTCCGCCTCCACTGTTGTTTCTACAGGAAATAAGGGACGCCAAGCTTGAGGTCGCGCTCCCGACGATAGTCGGCCTTAACGGTGTCTTGCCCGTGTTAACTCCGCGCTGTGGCGTTGGGGCACTGCCTCTATTTTGTTGGCAGGGAAAGGGGCATCTCCACGATAGCGGATCGTATAGTGATGCTAAGCGAATAAGACGTATAGTGAGAAGCTCGTTCCGAGTGTTGTGCGATTCCTGGCCCGAGAGTGTGGGCTCGGACCTTCTATACTACCACGAGCAACATCAATTACATCAACAACGGTATATCGCAGGTCTTTTCTGGTAATCGCTGGGCTTGCTGATTATTGCTAGCCCTCAGATAATCGCTGAGCACATGCAGATCTTTGTTTTGATCCGCAAGCCAACACTGACACCAGCACTGCGGGAGTCGGAAGCGTCTTATGCTCGGCCCATATAGCCTCCGAGGAGATGTGCCATGAAAAACAAGCATAAACATCCATAGGCTCGGAAGTGTCCTCCGAGATTGTGTCACGGATGAAGGTAGCATGGTGCACAGTCAGTAGTGGTGGCATAACATACTGGCGTACTCAGAGTGGACTAGCATGATACTCAGTGTAGACATACAACACACCATAGCACTACACTACACCAACTACTACACCAACTACTGCACCAACTACTATACCGGCTAATTGCACCAAATCACCGGCTAATTGCATAACATCAACTGCAGCAACTACACCAGCAACTACACCAACAACACCAACACCAACGCCAACAACAACACCAACAACACCAACAACTACACCAACAACCAGACACAAAGCGCGAACCAGTGTTAACACAAAGCGCGAAGGTTACACAAAGCGCGAAGGTTACACAAAGCGCGAAGGTTACACAAAGCCAGACCGGAGTCACCGCGTTTTTCCATCACATGCGCGTGACTCGGCCCCGCGACCCTCCCGGTGGATCAAAAATGATTCTTCACCGAGACCATTCCAATTGAAGAGCCCAATCACCACATCCAACCACTACATCCGCAATGGCCACCCTCATCGACGGCAAGCTCATTGCGCAGAGCATCCGCGAGCGCATCCACGCTGATGTGTCCGACATCCAGAGCAAGGACAAGTCCTTCGTCCCTTCTCTGTACATCATCCAGGTCGGGGCCCGTCCAGACTCTTCCACCTACGTGAAGATGAAATTGAAGGCCGCTGCCGAGGCCAACATCTCGTGCGTGGCCAAGGTGCTGCCCGAGGACGTCACCGAGTCCGAGCTGCTGGCCCAGATCGAGGAGCTCAACGCCGACTCCTCTGTTGATGGTATTCTTGTCCAGCTCCCACTGCCAGCCCACTTGGACGAGGGAAAGATCACGGGCGCTGTCGCTGCTGAGAAGGACGTCGATGGATTCGGCCCAGTCAACGTCGGCGAGCTCTACAAGAAGGGCGGTAACCCGTTCTTTGTTCCTTGCACACCACGCGGTATCATTGAGCTCTTGAAGCAGTCCGATGTCACCATTGAGGGAGCCCACGCTGTTGTGCTTGGTCGCTCTGAGATCGTTGGTGCCCCTGTTGCTACCCTCCTCAAGAACGAGAACGCCACTGTCACTACGTTGCACTCGAAGTCCAAGAACATCGAGTCCATCTTGAAGGGTGCTGACATCATTGTGTCCGCCATCGGTAAGGCCAACTTCATCCAGGGCGACTGGATCAAGCCGGGTGCTGTGATCATTGACGTTGGTACCAACTTCATCGAGGACGCCTCCAAGAAGAGTGGCCAGCGTATGGTCGGTGACGTTGACTTCGACGCTGCTGTTAAGGTCGCCTCCAAGATCACCCCGGTCCCAGGCGGTGTTGGTCCAATGACCGTTGCGATGCTCTTGGACAACACCATCATCGCTGCCAAGAGAGCCTACGAAAAGGGCTCTAAGGGCGACAACTACTTCGACAACGCTTTGCCACTGAAATTGAAGACCCCAGTTCCATCCGACTACGAGATCTCGAGAGACCAGAAACCAAAGCACATCACCGAGGTCGCTCGTGAAGCCGGTATCTTGGCTTCTGAGCTTGAGCCATACGGATCTGTTAAGGGTAAAGTCAGCTTGGACATCCTCAACCGTTTGGAAAACAAAAAGAATGGTAAGTTCGTCCTCGTCACTGGTATCACACCAACTCCTCTCGGTGAGGGTAAGTCCACTACCACAATCGGTCTTGCTCAAGCCCTTGGTGCTCATTTGCATAAACGTTGTTTCGCCAATGTTAGACAGCCATCCATGGGCCCAACCTTTGGTATTAAAGGTGGTGCTGCCGGTGGTGGTTACTCCCAGGTTATTCCAATGGATGAGTTCAACATGCATATCACTGGTGATATTCATGCTATCTCCATGGCTAACAATTTGCTTGCTGCTGCCATTGACACAAGAATGTTCCACGAGTCCACCCAAAAGGACGGTCCATTGTACAAGAGACTTGTGCCAGCTAAAAAGGGTGTCCGTAAGTTCACCAAGTCCATGCTTCGCAGATTGGAGAAATTGGGAATCGACAAAACCAACCCTGATGATTTGACACCAGAGGAGATCTCTCAGTTTGTCAGATTGGACATTGACCCAGAAACTATCACCTGGAAGCGTGTTGTTGACATGAACGATCGTTTCCTCCGTGGTATCACCGTCGGTACTGCCCCAACTGAGCGTGGTCACACCAGAGAAACCGGTTTCGATATCTCCGTTGCCTCTGAGTGTATGGCCATTCTTGCTCTTTCTAACTCTCTATCTGATATGAGAGAAAGACTTGGTCGTATCGTCATTGCCTCTTCGAAAGCTGGTGTTCCAATCACTTGTGAAGACATTGGTGCTGCTGGTGCATTGACCGCTTTACTCAAGGATGCTATTAAACCAAACATCATGCAAACTTTAGAAGGTACCCCAGTCTTTGTTCATGCTGGTCCATTCGCTAACATCTCCATCGGTGCCTCTTCTGTTCTTGCTGATAAGATGGCATTGAAGCTCGCTGGTACTGACCCAGAGAAAACCGGTGAAGAAGGCTACGTTGTCACTGAAGCCGGTTTCGACTTCACAATGGGTGGTGAGCGTGCTATCAACATCAAGACCAGATCTTCTGGCTTGATTCCAGATGTCATCGTCATTGTTGCCACTGTTAGAGCATTGAAGGTTCACGGTGGTGGTGCTGAGGTCAAGGCCGGTGCTCCATTACCACAGGAATACTTGTCTGAGAACGTTGAGTTCTTGGAGAAGGGATGTGAGAACCTGAAGAAGCACATCTCTAATGCTTGTTCTTATGGTGTTCCAGTTGTTGTTGCTATCAACAAGATGACCTCTGACACTGACAGAGAGCACGATGTCATCAAGAAGGCCTCTTTGGAAGCTGGTGCGCTTGATGCTATTGTTTCCAACCACTGGGAAGAAGGTGGTAAGGGTGCTGTTGCACTCGCTGAAGGTGTTATTGCCGCTTCTAAGGCTCCAAAGGACTTCAAGTTCCTCTATGACTTGGACCTTACTGTCCAGGAGAAGCTTGAGGCCATCGCTAAGAAGATGTACGGTGCTGGCTCCGTTGAATTGTCACCAGAGGCTGCTAAGAAGATCGCCACTTACACTGCTCAGGGCTTCGATAAGCTGCCAATCTGTATTGCCAAGACACAGTACTCTCTGTCCCACGATGCTGCTTTGAAAGGTGTTCCAACTGGATTCACCTTCCCAATCAGAGACGTCAGAGCTTCTATTGGTGCTGGCTACTTGTATGCGCTGGCTGCTGAGATCCAGACCATTCCAGGTCTTCCTACCCACTGTGGTTTCATGAACGTCGAGGTCACAGAGGACGGTGAGATTGAGGGCTTGTTCTGAGCTTTATATATAGAGACGGGGTCTCAGGGTAACTCTTTCAACAAGGTCACGGCCTGGGCCTCGTCTCGTGGACATGAGGAATGATATTTCGCACTACTGTTTATGTTTTTTTCACGTAACGTTCAACATGATGATAATTAAATTAGATTACTTTGTAGATAATAGCAAATAAGCCTCAACCAACAGCCTGCTCAGGCCGTACTTCAACGCTGGAGTCCTCGCTCTTCTTGGTGTCGAACGGCTGTCTGCACATCGGGCACAGGTTCTTCGAAGCCTCTGTCTCCAGCCACTTGACGATGCAGTGTGTGTGGAACCTGTGGGTACAATTGCCCACTATAAGAGGGCAGTCGTCGCCGGGGTATCTACAGGTAGGGCACGTCCCGTCGAAGGAGACTCGGCAGATACCGCACACTTCCTCTTTCGGCACGTCCCACGACCAGAGCGCGACTCCCTTCCACGATTTTATGTGGACTTTCATTGTGTGTTGATGTTAGGAGAGTTGATGTTTGTGGGTGTTGATCTTTGTGTTAGGAGTGTTGATGTTTGTGTTAGGAAGTGTTGATGTTTGTGTCTGAAAAGCGCGACGGGTCTGGCCGGACTAAGACAATGGAGCGAGACAATAGTATGAGGCCCGTGATGTGGCTAGAAGGGTGTGTTACAGAGTGTTTGGTATTTACAGGGTTTTTTGTGCTTACATGGTGTTTACTGTCCGAGAGATTAATGTATTGAGCCAAAATGAAGGCCATAGTGTCATGAGACCATGTCATCGGGCTAGGCCACGGATCTAGGCCACGGTAAGATCTAGGCCACAGCGAGGATCTAGGCCACAGCGAGGATCTAGGCTAGTGTAGACCATAGGCTAGGCCATAGACCACAGGCTAGTAGACCACAGGCTAGGCCATAGACCATAGATGAGTCTAGCACAAGACCCACACCAGACTGTGCCATATCATCTAGCTTCTAATAGTCTCACGCTAGTAGCCATACCTCCAGATGTCCTTCTGGTACGCCTCCGTCACCGCCTCGTCCTCGCCGTAGAGCTCCTGCCAGCTGCTGAAGCCCCCACGCAGGACCCACACCGTCTTGTTATCAAGCGTCCCCGGTGGCACAGACCTCAGGAACTTCATCGCAGCGGAGGGCCCTCTCTGCTGGCTCAGCGCACAGTGGAACACGATGTCGTCCTTGTCTCTGGTGCGTGCGATGAGGTCGTCGACCTGGAGGGCGAACGACGACGACGGCATGTGCACGGAGTCCCTGATGTGTCCCTGGGCTTGTTAGCGATGTCATGGCTTGGTCTCTTCAAGATACTCACTCCTACGTGGTCTGTGTCTCGCACGTCGACCACGAGGAACTCGCCCTTGGCCGTGGGCGAGCCCTGTGTGAACCAGCTCCGCAGCGTCTCGGGCTCGACGTACTTGATGCTGGAGATGGAGTAGCTCATTGCTGAGCGTGTGAAGATATGGGCCGAGTCCGGTGATGGGCTCAGCGTGGTATATAAATATAGAGCCCCGACCGTGAAGTCTCTCTCGCGGGTCCGGGCGCGGGCTAAGTCCGAGTCCGAGTCCCGTGTGTGGTGTGGCCCGCGCTGAGCTGGAAGACCGGGTCTAGGTGGCCTGGAGAGTACTCAATTGGTGTAAGACCCACTGGTAAGACCCACTGATGAGACCACTGGCAAGACCATTGGTGTAGGCCTAGGCTAGGTGGCCCCGCGAGACACCAGCTCGGGCCATGTTTCAATGCAACATGTGGCTGGGCCCAGAATCTACAAGAGTTGTGGAGAAATCAGACCATGGTTATGTGCACAATGACAATTACGGTACATATTTAGAACAAGGCAATGGCAATTAAGGTTTATTTGCAGAACAAGGACAGAGCTTGTCTTTCCCGTCTTTCCCGTCTTTCTCTTTCCAGAAGTGTGGGTGTCTTTTTACAGTTACCATTACAGAAGTGTGTCTTTCCAGTATCTTTCCAGACATGTCTTTCTCACTGCACCGAGTCTCCGGAGAACAACGTCTGCTCGTCGTCGTGCAGTGTCTCTGTGGACTTCTTCTTCGTGGTTCTCTTGCCGGGCTTGGCTGGTACGGGCTCGGGACTGCTCTCGGCCTTGGAAGACACATCCTCGGACAGGTCGTTGTCGGTTTTCTGCATCCAGTCCTTGAAGCTGTCGATGAACGAAGGCGACTTGGAGATTCTTCTTCTCTGTGGCAGGTCGCCCGTGTAGTTAGCAGCGAACTCCGCAGCAGGGCTCTCTTCGAAAGTCTTCTTTCCCGTGTTCTTCGGCTTACCGTCTTTCTGCGCAGACTTGTTCAGCAGGTATTCGCGGACCTCAAAGTAAAGGTCCTTCGAGACGTTGTTGAAGTTCTCGTTCGTCTTTTTCCAGTACGACCGGAAGTCGTTGATGTGCTTCTTGAACTCGAGCTCGTTCTTCTTGAACCACGACACGTTCAGCTCCTGTCTCGTTGCGCCTCTCGCGAAGTTCCTCATCAGGTACTTGTCGTAGTCCCTGATGATCTTCGTGATGATGTCCGAGGTCGAGATGCCGTCCGTTCTCTGCGTGGTCAGGAACATGCCCTTCTCCTTGATCGGCTTGTAGATGTCGTCAGAGTCGACCGACGCATACGGCAAGTCGTCGTGCGCAACGTAGTCGATCTGGTGCTTCTCCAGGAAGTCTGGCGTAACACACCACGGGGCCCCTGGAATCACCTCGTCAACCCACTTGCAGTGCTTCAGTGTCTCGCAGCGCTGGTAGTCGCTCAGCACGGTCAGGCCCTTCCGCTTGTGTGTCTCGAAGTCAGACGGAACACCACAGATCAGCTGCGTATTAGGCAGGGCCTTCTTCGCCTGCTCGAGCTGTCTCATGTGGCCCAGGTGGAACAGGTCGAACACGCCGTCGGCGTAGACCCTGATGGGCCGGTCGGTCGGTGGGAGCTTGAATCTGTAGCCCTGGGGTCTGAACTTTCTGTACTCCTCGGGCAACTCATCGTCGTACTTTCTCTCCTTCTCGAGGAACTGGGCTCGCTCAACGTCACGCTCCGTCTTGCGCTTCTTGTGCGCAGCAGCGGTCTCCTCGTCGATCTCGTTGTCGGAGCTGTCGTTCTCGACATTGAACGAGCTCTCAGCGTCCGACTCGTAGCCACGTTTTCTCCCAAAGATGTTCGTCAGTGAGGCCGTCTTCAAGATCCCCGAGATGTTGCGCTCGTCCTTGTCGTTGCTCTGCGCCATTTTGCGTGCTTTTCGGGACCACAGACAAACAGCAGCACAAACCACGTAAAACACACCAAATTGAGTGCAATTGAACCGAGCTTGCTGCCTAAGCAAGTAGAATTCCCTTCATCTCCACAGTAACATGTGAAATTTGTGTGCCGTGGTGAGTTCGCGGCCACCCGCGAATTTCCCCCGCGAACTCGTTCGATGCCGCTCCCACCCCGCGTATCGATCGGGCTTATCAGCTGTCAAGCCATAACAGCAAACCCATTTCGGAGCGAGTAGCGAGTCTCCTTAGGCTAATGACTCTCAACAAAGCAATCGACATTAACCCAGCTGGAAAGCCAGCTGGAAAGTCCGCACGCGACCCAACAGACTTCAGCTCCGGGCTGAGCATCTCCCCAGAGGAGAGAATGGCCAAGACGGAGAGGCTGCTCAAGAGGATCGATGAAATGAGATCGACTCTCAAGAGCAACGAGCGCATGGACGTCAAGAAGGTGTAGACCTGTGAGCCTGTGTGGTCTCATTAGTAGTTCATAGACGTGTAGTTAACACACGTCTTATCAGTGGTGTTGTTTTGGTTTGCGGCGTTTGGTGATTAAAGGTTTTAATTGGGTACGTACTTGACGTGGTCTACACTCTTTAGCTCAATACATATTATTTCTTGTGTCTACACTCTCTAGCCAACGCTGTTTCTTACATCGATGTATCCACGCGTTATGCCAGAACCTCAAGCTTCCTCAAGCTCAGCTCGTTGATGGTGAGGAAAGAGTAAACAGCTTCTGTACTGGCCTCAATGTTGGCTGGAATGCCTCTTTCAAAGAAGAACGTGTTTGTAGTCGAAGAAGACCCTTCGTTGAAGTAGATTTCCAAGATGTTCTTATCAATAATGCCATACACTTGGTAAACCTTGTTCCCATGCTCGTCTCTTCTCACTGGCTCAACATACTGTGACCATCTCTCTGTGAAGAACTGATTCTCTCTTTGGAAAACGTGATTGGTGTGTCGGTTGATGTAGAACTCGCCAATCTTACCGTCAAATCCAAACACGATGTGCTCATCACCAATGTTGGACAAGAACTTGATATCGAAGTTGGTTAAGTTGTCAAACGTCAAATCATTATCAGTCAGTGTGAATGTGAAGTTGAAATCAAGCAAGCCAGCACCATCAGTGGTAAAGCTCGTCTTGATTCCGTTAGTATTGTTCAACTCAAGGTCCTTCACAGCGATCTCGTCAGCAGTGGTTAGCTCATCGCTTAAGACCGGTCTCTGCACAAGCACCAGTTGCTCAGTCTCAGGATTGGTATAATCATATCTCAAGCTGTACTCTCTAACGAGAGACATGGAGCCTCTGAATCCCAAGTCATCTGGAACCCGTTGAGCGTACTGCCAGTTTGAAGCCCAGCCAACGCCAATGATCCGATCTTCAACGTTGTCGAAAGCCTGGAAAGCGTAGAAATCTTTACCAGTATCCATGAATCTCGTCGCTGGGTCATCCGGAGTGAAGGTTATACCGTCAAAATCACCAACAAAGTACTCATTTATCGAACCACCTAGTGGAGATCCTGGGTTGATAGCTAGTGTCATGACCCATTTCTCTTCAACTCCGTCACTCTTTGGATTCTCGATCTTAGCTTTGAACAAACCAGGACACTCATACTGGTAGCCCAAGTAGCCCAGCTGTGTCATATTAGCACCAAAAGTCCAATCGATCAAATTGTCGGAAATGTACGTCTGGATCTTATACTCTTGAGCCTTAACCAAGACCATAACCCACTTTTGGGTCTCGTCGTGCCAAATCACTTTAGGGTCCCTGAACTGAGTGGAATTGACATCAAGAACCGGGTTGTGCTCGTACTTCTCAAAAGTGTACCCACCATCAGACGAGAACGCAACCTCTTGGGTCTGTTTCTCGTTCTCATCGTAGAGCGTGTAGTAAGCGACGACTCTATTCTCGGGATCAACGTCTTCCCCAAAGTAGCCAGAGGTGTTGTTTCTGTCAACGACTATCGAGCCAGAGAATATACCGTTATCGTCTCTATCTGGGCCAATGGCCGCACCGTGGTGGTCCCAAGTCAGCAGATCTTCAGAAGTAGCATGGCCCCAGTACAGTGGTAGACCCCAGACTGTTGCGTTCGGGTTGTATTGGTAGTACATGTGGTACTTCTCCTCTAGCCTGTTATAAAAGAGACCATTGGGGTCGTTGATCCATCCCTCAGGCGCAGTCATGTGGATTACTGGACGAACATCAGCCATAGCAGCCATCGGACTTAATTACATGTTAGAGATGGCTCTCTGTACGGGCATTGCGCACACTTACGTTGAAAGCTCGACCATCACAGGCGTGTCTATGGATGTTGTAAGCGCATTGAAGAGCATAGCTAGGCTGGGAAACAGGACCCTTTATATAAATGGCGATCATGCCCTACGGCTCTTGGCTTGGATGTAGTCGACGCACTGCATCGCAATCTCAGCGACATCAAATGATGTCAGAGCTGCAGAGGGGAAAGCGTGGTAAAAGGAGAAGTTGTGTAGTAGTTGGATCGGGGTTGAGTCTGGTGAGCTTCCACCGTGACCTGGTCAGTATCTGGATATATACTACAATGGCCGGGACTGGGACTAGTCCGAGAGGTACCCCACGGTTTTCTCGGGCTTTGGCTTGGGAGCTTGGCTTTGGCCAAGACATCAAACAGTACCACATGAGCCAATGGACGTCTTTTCTGTTCAACACTACAACCAGTACAGATCACACCATCTGGCTCCACGAGCCGGCTTGTCAGTTGATGGGGTAGCATCAGAGCAAGAGGCCCATCTCACGTGCTGACCAGCTTGGGCAGATCCCGGCCCGTAGATTGCAGTATCCCAGTACAACCCCATTGAACGACCTTTACTACTTCTTACTACTTCTAATGAGTGCAGGGGTCTAGGCCAATGGTCTAACTAGCCTCTGGACTAGCTAGCTCTACCAGGACTAGAAGCCTCTTTCGGGAAATTCGCGATCACCAAGATAGTGAAATACGCCACGGCAACTAAAAGGTGTCAAGGTTTTTCACTTGCGATGACAGCAAGCAAACTTCAACAGCGAAAAAGACAAGAACAATTGGTCTTCTCCGTGTTGATTTAGTGTGTGGTACATATATTCACCAATTGTACGCGAACATCTCCTCCAGCAATGACAAACGCATCTGCTACCCCGGCCGATGAGCACGCCAGAGCGACTCCTCAAAGCTCAACACCAGCTGCTTCTCCGACAAAAGCCTCTTTCCTTGACAAGTTGAAGAGCGTGTACACGGAGTCTCCTCTGCGGTTCGTGTGGTTCTCGCTCAACGTGTGGATTGTGTTCGATGGGCTCTATTACTTCCCCGCGAGCTTGTTTGGTAGACAGACTTACGTGCTGTCATGGTTTGAAATGACCAATTTCTATTATAGACATGCTCTCTCGCTTGCTTTGTCCAACTTCTTGATTGTGGTCGGCCAGAACGCGAGCTCGTACCGGACTGCCACCGGTGGGTGGAAGATATCCACTATCTTACAGGACGATAACGTCCACTACTTGTACGACGCCTTCATTTGGTTGATCTTCCCGAGACACACGCTTGCGCTGGTTCCTTTCGTTGTGTTCTCTCTTTTCCACGTTCTCAGCTTCACAGGCAAGGTGCTGCTTCCTGGTCTGGGTCTTCTGCCAGGTGTTGCCCAGGCAATGACTTCCTTCACACTGAAATACCACGAGATCTCGAGAAGTGCTGCTGCTACGTCCGAGCTGTTGCTGCTGATTGTGCTTATCTTCAACGCCGTCTTCTTGTACAAGTGGTCCTGGCTGAGTCTCATCGCCTACTCCGTCTTCATCAAGGTCAAGAGCGAGGGCTCGATCTTCACGAGAAACGTCTTGAAGAGCTGGGAAGTGAGAATGGACGGTCTCGTCAGCAACCAGAGCGTCCCTCCAGCTGCGAAGAACTACTGGGGAAGCTTCAAGCGACTCATCAAGAGTGCTGACCAGTACAGCCTGATCAAGAAGGTGGAGTCCGAAGCACACAAGGCCAACTAGTGGCCCCCATAGGGTCTCACGACTATAGCTATATACACTGGCTCGTTACATCATCTTACGTAAGCGTAATTTTTTTTACTGACCCGACCACAAAATGGCAGAGAGCTGAGGTCGAGCTTGATGGAATCTTCTAGAAAATCAAAAATTACCCGATCCGGCTATTTTCGCGGAATCCCAGGCGGCGCTCACTAGGTGGTTCGTCGACGTATAAATTAGGGCATTTTTCACTCTGATGATTCGCCCCTTCCGCCATTGAGTGCTTGAAATAGCTTTATACCCTTAAACTACAATAAAGACAAAATGAGTAAAGCTGTTGGGTAAGTCCCTTTCCAGGCGTCGACCGCCAGTTGAAACACAAGATCAAATCCATCGTACTGAAGCTCATCGGGTGGAGGGCCTTGGTTCTTGCAGAGGTTCCATCTTCACAAGCGTGTTACTAACACGCCAACCAGTATTGACTTGGGTACTACCTACTCCTGTGTCGCCCACTTTGCCAATGACCGTGTTGAGATCATTGCCAACGACCAGGGTAACAGAACCACCCCATCTTTCGTTGCCTTCACTGACACCGAGAGATTGATTGGTGATGCTGCTAAGAACCAGGCCGCTATGAACCCGGCCAACACCGTCTTCGACGCTAAGCGTTTGATCGGTAGAAAGTTCGACGACTCCGAGGTCCAGAACGATGTCAAGCACTTCCCATTCAAGGTCGTCAACGACAACTCCAAGCCAAAGATCGAGGTTGACTTCAAGGGTGAGACCAAGACCTTCACCCCAGAGGAGATCTCTTCTATGATCTTGCTTAAGATGAAGGAGACCGCTGAGAACTTCTTGGGTACTAAGGTTAACGACGCCGTCGTCACCGTCCCAGCTTACTTCAACGACTCCCAGAGACAGGCCACCAAGGATGCCGGTTTGATTGCTGGTTTGAACGTTTTGCGTATCATTAACGAGCCAACTGCCGCTGCCATTGCTTACGGTTTGGACAAGAAGGAGGACGGCGAGAAGAACGTTTTGATCTTCGACTTGGGTGGTGGTACTTTCGATGTTTCCCTCTTGGCCATCGAGGATGGTATCTTCGAGGTTAAGGCCACCGCTGGTGACACACACTTGGGTGGTGAGGATTTCGATAACAAGCTCGTTGACCACTTGGTCGCTGAGTTCAAGAGAAAGAACAAAAAGGACTTGACCACCAACCAGAGATCTTTGAGAAGATTGAGAACCGCTGCCGAGAGAGCTAAGAGAACCTTGTCCTCTTCTGCCCAGGCCTCCATTGAGATTGACTCTTTGTTCGAGGGTATTGACTTCTACACCTCCTTGACCAGAGCCAGATTCGAGGAGTTGTGTGCTTCTTTGTTCAGATCTACTTTGGACCCAGTTGAGAAGTGTTTGAGAGACTCCGGTTTGGACAAGTCCCAGGTTCACGAGATTGTCCTTGTCGGTGGTTCCACCAGAATTCCAAAGGTCCAGAAGCTCGTTTCTGAGTTCTTCAACGGTAAGGAGCCAAACAGATCCATCAACCCAGATGAGGCTGTTGCTTACGGTGCTGCTGTCCAGGCCGCTATCTTGACTGGTGACCAGTCTTCCAAGACACAGGACTTGTTGTTGCTTGATGTTGCTCCATTGTCTCTCGGTATTGAGACCGCTGGTGGTGTCATGACCAAGTTGATTCCAAGAAACTCCACTATCCCAACCAAGAAGTCCGAGACTTTCTCCACCTACGCTGACAACCAGCCAGGTGTTTTGATTCAGGTCTTCGAGGGTGAGCGTGCCAGAACTAAAGACAACAACTTGCTCGGTAAGTTCGAGTTGTCTGGTATTCCACCAGCTCCAAGAGGTGTTCCACAGATTGAGGTTACCTTCGACATTGACGCCAACGGTATCTTGAACGTCTCCGCTGTTGAGAAGGGTACTGGTAAGTCCAACAAGATCACCATCACAAACGACAAGGGTAGATTGTCCAAGGAGGACATTGAGAGAATGGTCTCCGAGGCTGAGAAGTACAAGGCTGAGGATGAGGCCGAGGCTGAGCGTATTGCTTCCAAGAACGGTTTGGAGTCCTACTCTTACTCCTTGAAGAACACCACCTCCGAGGAGTCTTTCACCTCCAAGGTCTCTGACGAGGACAAGGAGACTTTGTCCAAGGCCATTGAGTCCACCATCACCTGGTTGGACGACAACCAGGCTGCTACCACCGAGGAGTACAAGGACAAGCAGAAGGAGTTGGAGGGTGTTGCCAACCCAATCATGACCAAGTTCTACCAGGCCGGCGGTGCTCCAGAGGGTGCTGCTCCAGGTGGGTTCCCAGGTGGTGCTCCACCAGCTCCAGAGAACGACGGTCCAACCGTTGAGGAGGTTGACTAATCGCTCTGTATAATAAAACTAAACAGTGTCCCGGGTATTGGACGCTAATAGACATTAATCGTGGCTTATTCAGTGTAGTTTCCTCGCTTGTGGATCCCTTCGCGGTTTCGCGAACATCAAACATCAAAACATCACCAACATCAACCTCCACACTCCACACACCACATCACCACCAATTACCCCAACCACCATGGCCGACCCGCTCAACCGCATCACGTCGATGCTGGAGAGCGCACGCGAGCTCACACTCGAGGCTGCGGCCGCTGCCTCGGCCCGGCTGGCTGAGACGCCCACGGAGATGAGGCCCAAGGAGGTCTCAGCGCTGCTGAGCTCCAAGTTCGACAGGGACATCCTGCGCGGGCTCAAGTACGTGATCTCGCTGGTCTCGTCCGGCAAGGACGCGACGGGCTTCTTCACCGACGTCGTCAAGAACGCGTCCTCGCAGAACCTCAGCGTCCGCAAGCTCGTCTACGCGTACCTGCTGCGCTACGCTGAGCGGGAGAACGACACCGCCCTGCTCTCCGTCAACGCCATCCAGAAGTCGCTCGGCGACAAGAACGAGCACGTGCGCTCGCTGGCGGTGCGTGTGATGTCCCAGATCAGGATCGGGTCCATCTACCCGATCGTGCTCCTCGGCATCAAGAAGTGCGTCGCCGACTCGTCGCCCTCCGTCCGCAAGGCCGCGGCCGTGTCGCTGCTGAACGTCTACAACAACTACGGGCCCTCGAGCGTGGACGAGCTCGTCGAGCCCCTCAAGGTGCTGCTGAGGGACCGCACCCCGGCGGTGCTGAGCTCGGCCGTCGTCGCCCTCAGGACGATATGTCCGGACCGGTACGAGCTCGTCCACGGCCACTTCCGCCGCTTCTGCTCGCTCGTCACACAGCTCGAGGAGTGGGCCCAGGCGCTGCTGGTGGAGCTGCTCACGAACTACGCCAGGCAGTGCCTCCCACGGCCCACCATCGTCAGCACGGCGTCGACCACGCGCGAGACCATCGCACTCCCGGACAACTACAACGAGATCCCGTTCCCCGTGTACGACGTCGAGCTCGACGCGGACCTCAGACTGTTCCTGGACTCGCTCAGGCCCCTCGTCTACAACAGCAACGAGGCCGTGGTGCTGGCCGTGGGCCGGGCGTACTTCCACCTGGCCCCGCCCAAGAGCTTCAAGGAGTCCCAGATCGCCGCTGCCTACGTCCGCAACCTCATCACGGCCCCGCCCGAGACGGCCAACTTCGTGCTCCAGAGCGTGCTCTACATGGCGATGCACGACCCGACGCTGTTCGTGCAGTACGAGAAGCGCTTCTACGTGCTGCCGAGGGACCCCTGCGCCAACGCCCGCTTCAAGCTCAAGATTATGTCCGCCATCTGCAACGAGAACAACATCAAGAGCATCATCCACGAGCTGCAGTACTACGCCCTGAACCACGAGGACACGCGTGTGGCCATCGAGGCTGTTAAAGCTATTGGTGTGTGCTCCCAGATCAGCGACTACTGGAGCTCCAGGACGCTGCGGTGGCTGCTGAGCGAGGTGTCGGACCCGGCAAAGGACCCGATGCTCGTCGCTGAGCTGCTGACGGTGATCCGGTACCTCGTCCAGCAGAAGCCCGAGAGCCACGTGAGAACAGTAGCCCGACTGGCTAGGCTGCTGGACGACGATGCGCTCGCTGAGACCGCGAGGGAGTCCATCGTGTGGCTCGTGGGCGAGTTCTCGGGGTTTAGCCCACACATCGGGCCCGACGTGCTGAGAAAGCTCATCAGGAACTTCTCCTACGAGACGGACAAGGTCCGCTACCAGGTGCTGCTGCTCTCTGCGAAGCTCTTCTCCTACAGCATGGACCGGTACCGGTCCGAGACCGGCGACACAACGCTGGAAAACTACGACTTCTCGTGTATCGTCGCCAGGATGTTCGCCTACGTCGCCCAGCTCGCACGCTACGACGACGTCTACGACACCAGAGACCGTGCTCGGACGCTGTATGCTCTGCTGGGAAAGGGCCAGCACTCCCAGCTGGCGACGCTGCTCTTACAGGCCCCGAAGCCGATGCCTCTGGTGACGATGCGCACCATCACGGACCCTCTCGACAGGAAGAACAACGAGCACGTGACGTCTCTCCAGGTCGACGACATCGTCAAGGAGTACAACACGCTGCCGGACTGGTGCGATCCCGAGTCGCTGCCGTCGAGCGACATCAGAGACGAGATCGAGGTGAAGGAGGTGATGAAGAGCTTCTCGCAGCAGAGCATCAGCTCTGCGCAGGCGAGATCGCACGGTGTTGATAGCTCCAGCTCTGGAATTCCTCAGAAAGAGAGAAAGTTCAAGCTGCAGAGCCTGGACGACTTCTTTAATGAAGAGCCTGCGCCTGTGAGAAAAGTTATTTATGAGAGCTCAGAGGAGGATGAAGAGGAGGAGGAGGAAGATGATGATGAAGAGGAAGATGAGAGCTCCGAAGAGGACGAGGAAAGTGATAACTCGAAGTAGCCATTCCTCGAAGTAGCCATTCCTCGATCAAAATGCAAGATTTACAGCAATTATTGTAGAAGAAGAAGGTCCGCGTAGCAATGCTAGTTTTCTACTGTTTAGGATACAATTGTTGCAATTATATATACACAATCACAGCACCACGTCGAACACGTCGAGTTTGTACCTCTCGTCCTCCAGCTTAGGGTAGTGCGGCACCATTGCGTCCATCTGCTGGACGTAGGTGTCGTTGTAGACTTTCCAGAACGGTTTTCTCACTTTTCTTGCTGGGTGGAACAGGCCATTCCAAGTATAGTTAAGAACCAAGCCAGGCCCAACGGCTGTGCGCACACCTTGGATACCATCAAGGATTCTGGCGATAACGTGTGGAGAAGTCTCGTACAGGTTTGGCATTAGCAAATTGAGGAAATGGATGAAGACATCTTCACGCCCAGACCCAATACAGCCCAGAGCGATCTGGCGAACAACAGTCGCTGCGGTTTGACGGTGGACGTGGTCTCTGTCTGTAAGTGCATCTTCAAGGAGTGGAGCCACAGCGTAGACGTAGTCAGCAGATACATCGCCAATGTACTCGAACATGAATGTCATCGCTTTCAAGACACCATTTTGCACGTTGGTTTCTGGAGTTCTGTACTCGTTCATCAGCGCAGGCAGAACGGTGAAAGGCGAGCAAGTCTCAGCAACAATACCAATAGCAACGGCTGTGCACACTCTGAGCTGACGCTCTTGCACTCTCAGGTTGTTCAGTAGAGTGACCAGCACGTTCTGAGGCCCAACAGCCTTGGCGATGTAGCCGAAGGTGTTGTTTGCGGCTCTTCTTATGCCTATTCTAGGACTCTTCAGCATGTCGAGAAGCTCGAAGCAGATTCTCATCCACTCCTTAGGGGACACATACTCAGCACCACGGTCTGCGATGAGCCCCACCAGCTCAATGGCGTTTTCCTGTACTTTCTCGTGTCTGTTTCTGAGAATAGGCGTCAGGTGTGGAAGAAGCTGGTTCACAGGTGGCTGCATCGCATCCAGGTCGCCAACAACCGCAGCGATGTTCTTTAGTGCACCCAGTATGGAGCCCAGCACTTCTGGTAATCCCTCTCCGAGCGACTCATACAGAACGGTGGAAAGCTTAGATAGGATATCGTCCTCACCACACGTCTTGATTACCGGTGCGATGTACCCGATAACATCAGCAGCCTGCTGGCGAATCTCTGGTGCCTTGTTCTTGAGACGGTGCAGCACAGGCGTGAGAATCTGCTGTAAGAAAGGCTTTACCCGTAGTCCCAAAGAGGAAACCACCGTCGCGAGACCCTTCAGTATCGCAGGGTCGCACGTCTGTTCCTCGTAAGCGACAAGCAGCCCATCGATGAGCCTCTCTTCAGTTCTCTGTGTTAGCCCTGAGGACCCCCACTTCTGGACCACCTTCTCCACCGTCTCGACGGCCATTCTGCGGAACGGCTCGGACTCGTCCTTGAGTGTGGCTAAGAGACGCTCAACAATCTCGGGAACACCACACTTCTCGGATAGCACAACCGTGGTGTCGATGACGATGCGGGACGAGCGACGGTCCAGGGCCATTCGTCTCACCCAGAAGTTCTTGAAGAGCGAGGGCAGGACCTCTTTCCGCAGATAGGCGGGCTCGACTCCCTCAGTGGCCGAGCACTGCTGCACAACACGGAGCACGGTCTTCTTCATGTCTTCGTCTGGGGACGAGAACTCACGCAGAACGATCCTCATCACCTCTCTCGTGTAGTGGGCAGCGAACTCGGGCTCCATGAGCGGGATGATGTTACCGATACACCTCAGGAACGCAGCGAGGCCTCGCCCTCTGTGCTTGCGCATACCTCCCCAGAGAGGCTCCAGAATCAGATCAAACGACTCGATACCGTACGGAGCTGCTGCTTCAGCCAGCGAGCTCAGCGCATTCGCAGTCATGATCCTCACGGAGAGGTGCTCGTCCGTCAGTCCCTCGGCGATGCACTCGATGAGCTTGTCGAGATGGGGGAGAACACCGCACCCGACGAGAATCGCAACCTGCTGGATGGTCTTGATGCCTGTGTGTCTCGCCTGCCACGACTTCTTGGACTTACACACGGCTCTGAAGAACGGGATTAACGCCTGGATTCCGAGCGCACTCGCTACGACGGCGAGGGCTCTGGAGGTGGTATTCCGCACGTACTCGTCGGTGTGGTCGATGTCTGGCCTGATGGTGGAGATCATGTGTGCGAGCCCAGCAGCCTTGGAGAGGTTCGAGATGATCTCACGGCCTTCGATTCTCGTCACGTAGTCGTCGTCAATGAGCAGTGGAGAGACCACAACAAGAATCTTGTGTGTGTACGGCCGTATCATGTCGTCCAGCCTGTAGAGAACCCTGTCGATCACCTTCACGAGCAGATGGCGTTCCTGGTCCTCGAGGCTCTTCTCCATGAGAAGAGGGAGGACCTGGTTGAACAGGGCCTTAGCTCCGAACTGGCGTGCACCGTCCGTGATCTGTCGCATCGCCTGTTTGCGCACGTGGGGTGTGCCGTTCTTGATCTTCAGCAGCACCTTCATGATCTTGCGCTCCTTCACCTCCTCCAGCGTCAGCTCGTTCTCGGACTTGTTATCCAGCAGCTTTCCAAAGTACTTCTCGTCCTGCTTCTTGAAGAACTGCAGCTCCTTCACTCCGGGCACGGACGGGACGAGCTCGCTCGCTACAGCGACCCTGTTCTCCTCTGGTGGGATGTAGCCTTGTACTTCTAGGCTCTCAGGCTTGGTCTCAGCGTCCCAACGGGACTTCTTCGAGTCTGTGGTCTCAGCAGTGGTCTCGTCGCCGACGTCCCATCTTCTCTTCCTTGTTCTTCTCGGAGGGGTCTTGCTCCCATCGTCAGCATCGCCCACCTCCTCCTTACGCTCGAGCTCCTCTCTCTCCTTCTTCTTCCTCCTGAGCTCTGTCTCTTTCTCACGCAGCTTCGCCAGAGCCTCATCGGAGAGAGACGGGTCTCTCTCGGGCGAGAGCTCTCGCTCGTATCGCTGTTTCTGGTAGTCGCTCTCCCTCACATACTTGGACTGTCGCTCCTTCCTGTCGACCAGGACGTCGCCCTCGTCTCCACCAGCAACAGACTCCAGCACGCTCTGTGGAGCCGAGTAGCTCGCCGAGAGGCTGTACCCATCCTTTTCCTTGTGGAACACAACCTGGCCGTCTAGCGGGGTGTTAGTGCTTGTCGAAGGGTGCTTTCCACCGTGTGACTTACTCGACATGCGTCTTCTTGGTGCTTTTTTTAGCTCTTAACTAGCGTTTCCAAGTGTTTGTCTTGATCAACACGGTACTCCGATGGGATAAAATGTGGTGGTGTGCGGGTGTGTTATGAGCGCTGGCTTCGCGAAATGGTGATGGAACCGAACACGACTATACATCAAGACGAGCCTAAGCTGTAACGATCCCCACACTATAGCCCTCTTTCCACGACCCGATGCGTATACTAAGGCCCTTCACCTCGGCTCTGCTGCTTCTGGCGAGTGCCAGCGCCTCAAACGGCGAGGAAGAGCCCCAGCCACCACACACAGCCGACGAGCTACGCGGACATAAGTCCATTGCGTACCCGTACAAGGAGTCGCTGGACATCACGCCGCTGCCGAGAAACCACGTCTTCACCTCGTTCAAGTTCGAGCTCGAGTCCGAGCCCGTGGGGCCCGAGAGTGCGCAGTACACCCACTACAAGGCGTTCCCACGCTCGCTCGCACCCATCCTGGACCACACAAACACCAGAGAGCTCCACCTGCGGTTCGGCCAGGGCTGGTGGGACGCCCAGCACTGGGGCCAGCTCCCGGACAGTGGCGAGTCTGCTGGAGGGGTCGGCATCGAGGTGTGGGCCGTGATCGAGGCCCGGGACCAGGTCGAGAGCTTCGAGCACTGGAGCTCGCTGGTGAACTCTCTGTCTGGGCTGTTCTGTGCTTCACTGAACTTCATCGACGCTGCTAAGACGGTGTACCCGCTCAACGCGTTCTCGCCGAAGCGAGAGATCCCCGTGCTCGAGCCCACCAACAAGCTGTTCCTCGTGAGGGCCTCGCTCCCAGCAGAGCCCGTGTGCACAGAGAACCTCACGCCGTTCGTGAAGTTCGTCCCCACGAGAGGGAAGTCCGGGCTCTCGACGCTGCTCGACGGCCACAGGCTGTTCGAGTCCGAGTGGCACATGATGGCGATCGACATCGAGACGCAGTGCGAGAGCGGCAAGTGTAAGTTCTCGATGGTGCAGAAGATCGATGCTGTTGTTGACATTGCGAGAGCCCTGAGAAGAAAGCGGAGCCACATCCCGAAGCCGACCCCAGGAAACGAGCTGAAGTGCGACCCCACCAAGCCCGTCGACGAGTTCCAGTGCTTCGGCATCAACCAGGAGAAGGAGGTGTCCTACTCCCTCTCAGACGTCTTTGGCCGCACAATCAGAGGTGGAAGCCTGGTCTCGGAGGTGCCCTCCCGTGTGTGTGCTCATGTTCCCGCAAGCTGGAACGTCCACATCAACATCGACGGCAACAGCTACGGAACCGGCGACAACTGCTTCGATCTGCTGGGTCTCCAGGACCATGACGTGTTCCTCTCCACAGACGACAGTTTCAAGGTCGAGGAGCCCACGCCGGCTCCGGTGTCTGTCTCGAGAGCCCTCACTGGGTATGGCCAGGACAGAGGTGGTATAAGAACCGTCTTCAAGAACAATCTGGACGAAGAAGTGCACCTGATGTACCTTGAGACGCTTCCGTGGTTCATGAGAATCTACCTCCACACACTCACCGTATCCGGTAACAACACGGACGACGTTATCCGTTCCATCTACTACCAGCCAGAGGAAGACCGCAAGAGACCCACACACCTCGAGTTCGAGATTGCGATTCCGCCTAAATCCGATATCGTCGTCTCCTACTCCTTCGACAAGTCGCTGCTGCTCATCGCTGAGTACCCACCCGACGCTAACCACGGCTTCTCTGTTGAGCCCGGTGTGGTGAAGATTCTCCAGCCTGTGAGCTATGAGCTGCGAACATCGCCAGCGCTGCTGACTCTTCCAACGCCAGACTTCAGTATGCCGTACAATGTGATCATCTTCACCGCCACTGTGATGTCCCTGACGTTTGGTACCATCTTCAACTCACTGTTCAAGAGAACTGTTCTCGAAGAGGAGGCCGATCTCTTTGACGAAGTGTACGGCATCAAACCACGGATCAAGACGAAGGTAGACGCTGCGAAGGAGAAGATCAGAAAACTGGTACGCAGAACTCCTGTTGCTGAAAGTGAAAAGTCATAGCTACATAAAAATAATTCATAGCATCATGCTTACATGTTTACATCGTTCATTTTAGGCCCATTCTGACCTCTTTCAATAGTGTTACCAAAGAGGCATCATTTTGCTGTAGCCAATTCTCGAGTTTCAAGCGATGGGTTCTCAAAGTGTCTGTCTGGGGCAAAGGTCCATGTAACTTCGAATTGATTAGAAAGTCAAACAATGGATTCCATAGATCTTGCTGCCAGTATCTCTTTATTGGGCTTGATAACTGGTGTCTTTTCCCATCAAACTTGGTCTCAATAAAAGAGCCATACAACATGGTGTGAATTATGCCGGCAATTCCAAAGTAGTCAGTTTGGTAAGTCCATGTTTCCTTGTTTCTCATCTCAGGGCAATCTTGAGCATCTGTTTTCCAGTTACACTTGAACTGCACATTCTTTGGGAAAAATGTCATATCGATAGAGCGACCGAAATCAATCAGCTTGATACCCCTTTCTTTCCATGACTTGGAGTCCACGTTATTGTAGCTTCCACCAACTCTAAGCATGCAATTATCAGCTTTCAAATCGCCATGTAAGATTCCAACCTCGTGTAGAGATTCAACAACTTTCAAAAGCTCAGCTGTGAAAAATACGACGAGTACTTCATCAACAGATCTTCCACTGGATCTATAGATATTCACGACATCGAGAATGGTTCCCTTTTCAATGTAATCAAGAATCAAATAACTCTCATCTCCGTATATATGCAATTCATCAGGACTGACAATGGAAGTAAGTACTGACTGTCCCTGTAGTCTTTTATGTACTTGAGTCAAAATGTAAAACTCCCATGCACTTGATGGTTTTTGGCATTTGATGGCTTTTAAGTCGCCAGTCATACTCTCAGCAAGATAAACACATGCAAAACCTCCTTCACCGAGTAAAGTTTTTAAATTGTATGGATCATGAGTTCCTTCAAATTCAACAAACACATGTCGAGACTGCTTGATGTTAAGTGATTTCTTCAACGTTGTACACATGTTCATAGTTTTGTTGTATCTATAATATCCATTATATGTGCTCAATGGTGGTGTCAATTCCGACAAGAGCAGATCTTTAAAGCTCTCATCCGCAGGTGCAACGACACACGTCTTGTTAATGAGGGAGTCAAGTTCATTAGGCTCAAGTCTCCTTCTCTTCAGTTCAGTATGCTCTGTCAAGTCATTGACAGTGTGGTCCGTAAACTGTTGTTCTGTGAGATCATCGTACATCAACTCATCCTCCTCATGGTCATTTTGCTTTGTTTCCGTTATCTCCTTGTTGAACATGGAATAGATTTCATCCTTTGCTTGGTTTGTGTAAAGTGTGGCTGTGGGTGATGGCCGTTTTTTCAGATGTGTCGATCCCAAATGAATTGTTTTGTCAACCCCATCTTTTTGTGGTTCTCCCACTAGTGGCTGAAACTCTTTAGAGTCTTGAATGTTGTTATGATCATTTGTGTAGACTCCCTTCATCATGGCCAGGACCTCCTCAATGCAAAACTCTTCACCGTCGACGTAAAGTAGATCAAAGTTCAATTCAACTTTTTCAGGCTTCTTCCCTGGGACCTCAATAATCTTGCATACAGACGATGTGTTGCCTAGAGAATTGTCTTTGAAAACACTGACCTTATTGAATTTCGGCTTTGGCGTCGTGTTCGCTTGAGGCAGCGTTTCGCCAACCCACGGTGTGGCCTCGTGTCTGTTTTCCTTATTTCTGAATCCTGCAGACCTCAAGTTGTCCCAGCCACCCACATGAAGATCTGCAGACCCTTCGGTATCGTTGAAAATGTCGAGTTTCCTCTTCTGCGTTGCCCTGGTATCATCATGTATCGCAAAGAGCGATGCTCCGCTCTTGATGGAAAGAGCCGATCTCGCAGGGAACGCTGGAGAGTCCTGCGTGCTTGAAGAGAAGCTCTCAGCAGAGTGTCGGCTCTTGTACTCGCTGTACCTCTTCTGCAGTCTCGTCAAGGGCCTAGCCTCCTGCCTTATCCCCTCCTCGTACACCTGGCTCACCTGGGACTTCTTACCGACAGCCTCTAGGTAGTTGGCGTACTCCTCGTAGTACAACGCAAGGTGCTTCCCGATCTCTTTCCTCGAGAGGTAAACAAATATGTCCCTCGGGTTCTCTGAGTACTTCGCGTAGCTCAGCCACACCTTGAGGTACCTGGGATCGTCTTTGTAGAAGAGAACGTCCCTAAACTGGGAAGTACACCGTTCCAGCAGCTCAAGAAGCCCGCTCTCAGCTGAGCGACCGCCAGGGAAGTTATTCAGTGTCCACTCAATGTAGTCCAGGTACGGCTGGATCGGGTCGTCGAGCTCCTCGACCTCTTCTAGCCGCTGCTCTATCTCTGCTCTCTCTCTCTGCTGCTGCTCTCTAAGCTGTGCCTGTGGTGTCGTGAAGACCTGCTTCAAAGCGCTAGCGGACCGCCCTTGCACCAGCGGCTCGATGTTCTCCTTGTGGGCCTCAATAACATCAAACTCGATCGCACCGTCCATTGTGGTGGCCTTGAGCTCGTAGCCGTCCCGTGTTGTTGTGTTGGTGTTGATGTTGTTTGTTTACATTTCGCGAGGGCTCTTCTGGTATGGCCACACACCCGCACACCACAAGCTCCCCGCGATTAGAGATGGTAGGGGCACTATCAGGCCCCCGCAAAATACAGACTTAATCCCGGGCTAAACACGACGGTCCCGAAGGCCAGACACCATACAGTATAGTTAGCGACCAACACACACCGAAAAGTGTGAGCAGACGGTGCTACAGCAGCTACAGCCACACTCACTACACAAACACGCCCTCCGGTGAGGTCCACACAGGTCCACGGATGACTACACCTGAAGAGAGCTTGCTACTGAGACAAGAGCACAGCGAGCACCACCAACACGAACAGTCACCCAGCACGCTCGTGGATAGCAGAGACTCGTACGAGTCAGAGACCTCGAGCAGTATGGTTTCCCTGAACAGCTTGTCTGAGATTGCGGACTCTATCAACCCCCACCGGTCGTTGTTCTACATCGTGATGCTCTCGATCATCGTCGGGGGTCTTCAGCTCGCCTGGTGTACAGAGTTCTCGGAGGGAACGCCTTTCCTACTCTCTCTCGGTATCTCTAAGGATACTTTAGCGCTGATATGGATTGCTGGTCCACTGAGCGGGTCGCTGGGCCAGCCAATCATTGGCATCCTGAGCGATAACTCAGAGAACACCTCTGGTCGCAGAAAACCATTCATTGTTGGGGGATGCATAGCAACGTGTCTATCGCTATTCTACTTGAGCTATTCGCAAAACATAGTTGCATTCTTCCTTCCTTCTGGGTCCACTCCAGACTATATCAAGACAGTGACGATCCCGTTCGCTGCTCTGGGTGTTTACCTTCTTGATTTCTCCATTAGTGCAATCCAGGCTGCGTCGAGAGCATACATCGTCGACAACGTTGCCTCCCATCAGCAGCAGATCGCAAATGCTATGGCCGCACTGATGATTGGTGGCTTCAACATATTGGGGTACTTCTTCGGGTCAATTGACCTTTTGAAAGTGTTTCCACTATTGGGGTCGACCCAGTTCAAAGTGCTGGCCGCAATTGCAAGTTCAGTGTTAATACTCACAACTACAGCGTCTCTGCTCTACATTAAGGAAAGAGACCCGACAGAAGACGTTGTCATCAGAGCTGAAAGGAAGAGAAACGTGAGAAGACTGAGAGAGCTTGGAATCGAAAACCCTACCACTTTCTCTGGGGTTATCGTTGCACTCTACAAACAGACGACACACAGTATAACACGCTTGTCCCCTCAGGTGAAAATGGTTTGCTTTGCTGAGTTCTTTGCCTGGATTGGCTACTTTCCAATGCTGTTCTATACCACAACATATGTTGGTGAGCTGTACAAGTACGAATTCTATAAAGCAAGAGATCCTTCTTTACCACCACTAACGTACGACGAGTTGCAACAGCTACAGGATGCAAGTACTCGGAGAGGCTCAACGGCTTTGCTACTTCATTCGATCTCATCCTTTATCGTGGACTTGCTACTGCCTGGGTTAGTTCAGCCTTTCAATAACAAGACACATGCTTCAGATGAAGCAACACTTGTTGGTTCTACCAGCATTGATAAGTACATCGACAAGTTCCGTGAGAAGTTCACGCCCTTCCTAACCGTGAGGAACTCGTGGTATATGTCGCATGCTCTCTTCATTGTGTGTATGATCTCGACGTTTTTCATCCGTTCTTCACTGGCTGCCATCATTCTCTTTGGATTCCTGGGTATTACCTGGGGCAATGCGCTGTGGGCACCTTTTGTTCTGATATCTGAGGAGATATCCCGCATCAAAGAGGCCAAGGCACGCATACAGAAGGAAACGTCGTCTTTGAACCCAAGAGACGGTGGTCAGCACTCGATCTTGAACAAAAAAGCTGCTAAGACGTTTGAGAACTACGAACACGAGGCCGGGATCATCCTGGGAATACACAACGTCTTTGTGGCAGCACCCCAAGTGATCAGCTCCCTTCTCAGCAGCCTTCTATTCAGGCTTCTCTCCCAGAAGAACACCGGTGGTGAGTTCGTCCACGACGACAGCTTGGGGTGGGTATTCCGGTTCGGTGGTGTCGCTGCTATTGGGGCCTTTGTGCTCTCGCTCAAGCTCAAGACTAACGAAGAGCTTATACAGGAGGAGCACGACCTTCTCGCCCCAGAGGCGTGAGCTGCGTAATCTAAATCTCTTAGTGTCATCGTTGTAGTCGCTCGCTTACACTCTCCGATGCCAGAAGGGAAGCGCCAAGCGAGCGCGCGACTCCCCGCGCCCCACCTGGCAATCTCACGCGACGCTTCCCGCACATCTCATCGCCCCAAACACGGCGACATATATAAAGACAAGGACGTCTGCCCGGTCCGTCTTCTCTACTAACCCCACTCTGCTCCCCAGTCCAACCCGCAATGCTGAACAGAAGTGTCCGCTCCTCCCTCGTCAGAGCCACCCTCGCCAGAAGCCCTGTGGTCAAGCGTACCTCGCTTGCTCTCAAGGGCCTCTCCACTACGCAGAGAAGCTTTGCGCAGATCCACTTCCCAAAGGTCCCACGCATCACCAACGAGCCCGTCAAGCCGTTTGCTACCAAGGACACCGTCGACTGGGACCTCCTCAGAGCGTCCATCCTGAAGTTCACCGACAACGGGGCCCTCGACATCCCACTGGTCATCAACGGTGAGAGAATCTACGGCAAGAGCACGGGCAGAGAGCTCACCACGCAGATCAACCCGGCCAAGTCAGCCCAGCAGCTCGCTACGATCACGCAGGCCACCGAGAGCGACGTCCAGGCTGCGATTGCGGCCTCCAAGCTCGCCAAGGAGAAGTGGATGAAGACGCCCTTCACGGACAGAGCTGCTATCTTCCTCAAGGCCGCAGACCTCATCACGACCAAGTACCGCTACGACATGCTCGCAGCGACGATCCTGGGCCAGGGCAAGAACGTGTACCAGGCGGAGATCGACGCCATCACCGAGCTGAGCGACTTCTTCAGATTCAACGTCCAGTACGCCACAGAGCTCTACCAGACACAGCCGGCAGAGTCGTCGCCCGGTGTTTGGAACAGGGTCGAGTACAGACCGCTCGAGGGCTTCGTCTACGCTGTGACCCCGTTCAACTTCACGGCCATTGCCGGTAACCTGGTCGGTGCACCGGCCCTGTTGGGTAACACCGTCGTGTGGAAGCCGTCCAAGACCGCTGCTCTCTCCAACTACGTGCTGCTGACGATCCTGGAGGAGGCTGGCCTGCCAAAGGGTGTGATCAACTTTGTCCCGGGTGAGCCTAACATGGTCACTGACACCGTCCTGGCCGACTCTGAGTTCGCTGCTCTGCACTTCACAGGGTCCACTGCGGTGTTCAAGAACATGTACAAGAAGATCTCCGACAACGTCGCCCTCGACACGTACAGAGACTTCCCTAGAATCGTTGGTGAGACCGGTGGTAAGAACTTCCACGTTGTGCACTCGTCTGCGTCTGTGCTCCACTCTGCTCTGTCGACCCTCCGTGGTGCGTTTGAGTACCAGGGCCAGAAGTGCTCTGCTACCTCCAGAGCATATGTTCCTAGCTCGATCTGGGACGAGTTCAAGACCGTTATCGCCGAGTCTGTTGAGACCATCAAGCCAATGAACACCTCCTCTGTGGACGGGCTGCGTGGGTTCATGGGCCCGGTCATCCACGAGCAGAGCTTCGACAAGATCACCAAGGCCATCGACTCGATTGCGCAGGACCCTGAGCTCGAGCTGATTGCTGGTGGAAGATACGACAAGTCGCAGGGTTTCTTCATTGAGCCTACGATCGTCAAGACCACAAACCCAGACCACCCATTCATGAAGACCGAGTTCTTCGGACCTCTCTTGACCATCCACACATACGACGACATCGACTACGAGGCCATTCTGCATAAGATCGACACTACTTGTCAGTACGGATTAACAGGTGCGGTGTTTGGCCAGGACCGTGATGCCTTGAGACTCGCAGAGGAGAAGCTCCGCTACAGTGCTGGTAACTTCTACATCAACGACAAGTCCACGGGCGCAGTCGTTGGACAGCAGTGGTTCGGTGGTGCCAGAGCAAGTGGAACAAACGACAAGGCTGGTTCTGGTAACTTGCTTTCCAGATTTGTGTCTGCCAGGGCCATCAAGGAGAACTTCTACGAGATCACCGACTTCAGATACCCAAGTAACTACTAAGACTGATGAGGCTAATAAGCTGTGTAATTAACGATTTAATTTATGGTTGAAATGAACCTATCCGTAGCTATAGTAGAGGGCATGGTCACGTGACGCGTAGACGCGTCCGTCCCGAGAGTGTTTACGCGTCGCGATTCTTATCTCATCTTGAACCACCACCAGCCAACACAGAAGAGACTCATCCCAGCTCAGGATGCAACGGAAAAGACAGCTAGACGGTCTCGATGACCACCTCATCAAGAGGCACCAAGACACGCTCATCACTACGCGTGTGCACCGTAGGTGTCCCATAGAATAGCATAGTCAGCCGAGTACTAACTCAACAACAGAGCAGACGGTTGCGATGATGATGGAAGCGTCACGAAGAATGAAGCAGTTCCCGCAAGCGTGTGGAGAAGGCCTTACTGAGAAGGACAGCGACACGAGGATGGAAACACCGACACAGAAGGCGTTTTGGCCGCAAATCGTGAGGTATAACCCCAAATAGCGAGGTATAATCCCAAATAGCACTTGCTATGCAATGATCCAGACTAGATTTCTCCAGCATGAATAACGACTCTATTTTATTGAAATCGTTGTAGTTTACCGTCTCCAGCTGTGAGCCAGTGTGAAGCTGTTACCAGGTCACCTACCAGACTAATGCTTATCTACAGCGTGTGTTATACTTTCTATGTATATACTTATCTTTCGTCCCTATTTACAACTTGGTTCGTCAATCATGATAGCATCTTCTGCAACAGCAGGGCTCCGGCAACGCTCACATTCAGTGAGTCCACGAGACCGTCAACACCGTCTGCTGGTTTTATAGCCACCAGGAAATCACTTCTCACTTTCAAAGTGGTTCTGATCCCTTCACCTTCTGAGCCCAGAACAAGCATACATGGGCCATCTTTCACCAGGTTTCCGAGGTCTGCGAACTCCACGGTCTTCTTCTCTAGGCTCTTGGAAATCTTGTCATCTCTGTGGTGCTCAGCAACGGCTGCAGACACAAACGTCCATCCATTAGCTCTGCTTTTTTCGAAAAACTGTAGTGGTTTATCAGCAACGAAGATGTTCATGAACTCAGTAGCACCAACAGACGTCTTAACAACGGCTGGAGAGATTGGAGAGGTGTTACGCTCAGAGAGCACAACGAAGTCGGCTCCCAGGAAATAGGCGGATCTGATGATCGCACCGACGTTGTGAGGGTCTGTGATTCCATCAAGGTAGATACCCAGTGGGTGTGGGTTCTTTGTGGTGTACGACTGTTCCACAGAATCACCGTAGTGGTCCTCTTTGATGACGTACTCTTGTCCCATCGTCGTTCCAAGCTCACGCACCTCTTGCGGTAGAAGTCGCTTAGTCTCCAGCACGTATCCGTTGTGAATAGCATTGTTCGTCAGAGAGTTCAGCACAGCTCTGGACTCCACCATCTCGGTCTCAACACCACGCTTCGTAGCCAGACGGATGATCTCAGAGTCCTTTGTGTGGTCTGGGTTGTAGATGTACAGCTTGTTGAAGAGCTCTCTCTTGTTGGCCTGTAGAGCAGCCACAACACACGAGGCTCCGTAGATGTACTCAGAGAGGGGGTTTGGTTCCAGTCTCCGGTACACATCTCCACCAAACTTACGTCTATGGGCCTGTCTCTGCTGCTTAACCTCTCTCTCGCCCTCTCTTCTCTTCTCTCTTCTCACGCCTTCGTACTGTGCTCTTCTCTTTGGTGTGTCGTTTTCCTTCTGCTTAGCGTGGACATGGGCAAACCTACTACGGAAGTAGTCGTCCTTGGACTCGCCAGCCTTCTCCCACGCCTTCTCTGCCTTCTTTGGGATGTTCTTGCGTAGTGTCTCGACCTGCTTTGTGTGGCGATCAGTGGCGATAGCCGGCCGAATTTTGCCTAGCGACCGAGCAGACGCCGAGAACGATCGTGTGAGATGGAGCATATCGCGTGTTGGAGCTTTGCAGATGGTCTCGTGTTGGGATACTACTCATTAATACCACAGAAAGAGAGCTCATCGAGACATAATGTGCCAAAAATTTCCTGTTTCGCGCACGCCCGGCCGGGTAACACCTAGGCCGTGGGACTAGGAAGAGGGGAATGAGACTGGGGAATGAGCAGCCTTACTGAGACCAAGCAGGCTTGTGCACTTGTTCAACCAGTGCCAGCTTGATAGTGGAGGCACCATCTACACTGGGATGGGCATTGGTGTTCGCGCGATGAGGGTCTGTGCGGGACTAGTCCCTAGACCCAGTCCCTTCCCCGCCCGACCCGAGGCCTCGGGAAAGAGCGCATTTCGAGACGAAAACATACCTTCCATCACCACAATCAGCGTACAAAGCCAATAAGCAACACAACAACAATGGCCCTACCACTGGGAAACGCCCACGTCAGCGGGCTCAAGGACATCATCAGGGAGCTGCCGTACTCCTTCGACAAGACAGACCACTCGGATGCCGTGCCAGGCACAGAGACCAAGCAGTACTCGCCAGTGTTCCGCAACGGCCTGCTCAAGGGCCAGCCCCCTGTTGCGTACCTGCACGAGGACTTCAAGACGTTCTACCACCTGTTCGAGGCCTCGAGAAAGATCCACGCCCACAACAAGTCCGTCGGCTACAGGGTGTGGGACTCGCAGTCCAGCCAGTTTGAGGACAAGTACACATGGGAGACGTACGAGGAGCTCGCACAGAAGAGAACCGACGCCGGCGCTGGGTTCCTCCACCTCGTGGAGCAGTACGCTCCAGAGGCCACGGACGAGTTCGTGCTGACGCTGTTCTCCGCCAACAAGCCCGAGTGGATCATCGCGGACCTCGCTTGCCACGCCTACTCGGTAGCAAACACTCCTCTCTACGACACGCTGGGGCCGCAGTCGACCGAGTACATCCTCAAGCTGACGGAGTCGCCGCTGATCTTCCTCTCCAAGAACAAGATCGCGAGGGTGTTCGACGTGCACTCGCCCTTCCTCAAGGTGATGGTCTCCATCGAGGAGCTCACGGACGCGGACGGCGAGCTCGTCCAGCAGGCCCGCTCGAAGGGAATCCACCTCACCGACTTCACCCAGCTGCTGAAGCTCGGGGCTGCGAACCCTCGCCCACACAGGGTGCCGTCGCCCGAGACCCTCTACACGATCTCCTTCACCTCGGGCACCACCGGTACGCCTAAGGGCGTCGAGCTCAGACACTCGCACATCGCTGCTGCTGCGACGTTCCTGTTTGCGCACGTGACCTTCCCCAAGGACCCGGTCTCGCTCGTGTTCTTACCACTGGCACACGTCTACGAGCGTTTCAAAATCGTGTACGAGCTCGCCGAGGGCGGTGCCATTGGGTTCCCTCACAACCCCGAGAACCCGAGATCGTTCATGGACGACATCAAGATCCTGAAGCCGACCCACATGTCGTCCGTGCCCCGGCTCTACAACAGGATCGAGTCCGGGCTGAAGGACAAGATCAAGAACATGCCCGGGCTGAAGGGGTACCTGGTGAGATTCGCCGTGCAGTACAAGCTCACGCACGACGACGACTCGTGGCTGCTGAAGCTGCTGCAGCCGTTGGTGCTGGACAAGATCAAGTCCGTGGTCGGGTTCGACAACCTGGACTTCCTCATCTCTGGTGGCTCGCCATTGGCCGGCGACTCCATCGTGTACTTGAGAAAGGTGCTGAACTGTGGCTTCTACCAGGGCTACGGCTCCTCTGAGACGTTTGGTGGTATCGCCATCTCTACGAAGTACGCTGCGGACGCTACGAGAACCGGTGCGATTGGTGTCACTAACGAGTTCAAGCTGCGCAACATCCCAGACATGAACTACACCTACCCACTGAACAGAAGTGGTGAGCTGCTGCTGAGAGGTCCGCAGATCTTCTCGACCTACTACAAGAACAAAGAGGCGACTGCCGAGGCCGTGGACTCCGAGGGCTGGTTTTCCACCGGTGACATTGCGCAGATTGACGAGGGTGGCCGCATCGCCATTGTAGACCGTGTGAAGAACTTCTTCAAGCTGTCTCAGGGTGAGTACATCGCAGCCGAGAAGATCGAGAACGCATACATGGCGAACAACCCGTTCATCAGCCAGATCTTTGCATACGGTAACAGTTTCGAGAGTTACCTCATCGGTATTGTCGGTGTTGAGGAGCCGGTCCTGTTGAAGATGGCCAAGGAGTCCAAGGAGTTCTCCACAAAGATCTCGACCCATGAACAGCTGGCCATGCACTTGAACGATAAGGATTTCAGGAAATTCGTACTGGACACACTCAATGCCAATGTCGCACACTGTGGGCTTGTCGGGTTCGAGAAGATCAAGAACGTCTACCTGGGCATTGAGCCATTCAGCGTTGCTGAAGAGACGATGACCCCAACTTTCAAGCTGAAGAGACCTAACGCTCAGAAGCGGTTCCAGAAGGAAATCGATAGCATGTATGCCGAGGGGCTGCTTTGAGCTGTACGTATTCCCTCGATGAGGTGTGTATCTTACTAAAGTTATATATTGGCCGTACGTAGTCAAAACCGTGGAATCACCAGGATCAGTATGAGAGAGACCAGGAACATCGAGACCCCAATAGCACACAGATAGAGCAGGTCTTTCCACCCTAGGGAATCGATCGTTTTCGAGAGATTCATGCTAGTCTTCTTCAGCGTCTTGCTTGTGACCTCCAGGCCCTTCTCAGCAGCCTTCAGCACGTCCTGGTCCTGGTTCAGTCTGTTCTGGAACGCATTCGCACCTTCCCTGATACCCCTAACAAACCCAGACATCTGTTCCAGGATATTCTCCTGTAGCTGTTCCTCACCACGCAACTGCTCGTCAAACGTCTCCTCCTTCAGCGACTGCAAGCTCTTCGAGCGACCATCCAGCAGTCGCTTACGCAGCTGCGACAGGTTCTCGCTGTCCTGCTGCTCCTGCTGCTCGATCCGTTCAATGTCCTCTTCAATGCCGTCAACGCTGTGTAGATCAACAGAGAGACGTCTCCGGCTCTTCTTCAGCTCCAGCTGCTCAGTCTCCTCCAACTGCAACACGCTCGGCAGTCGCAGCTGCTCAATCAGGTCGCAGTACCGTGTCAGAGCTCTCCGGGCCTCAGCACTCGCCCGAGGAGAGACGTGTACGAGTCTCTTGCGTATGTGTCTGCTGGTGGTCTCGTGCTGTGAGCACAGAAGAGCGTTGTGGAACGCGGCCGCGTCGTCACGTGACTGCGACGCCTGCGACCGCAGCAGCTCGCACTGCGTGTTTATGAGCTCTGCTGTGACCTCCATATGCTTATTTAAAGCCTAGAGTCTCCTCATCTCTTCATAGCTTCTTTGTGTTGATGTAGCCCTGACGTTGCGGTCGCGATCGCGAACACCCGCACACCACGCGATTCGCGAAAGCGCACTATAAAAAGTTTTCCACCGCACGGGCTTCTCTCTCTTTAGTCACATACTCGGCCATTACAAGGGCTCTTACACAAAATTGCGGCATTCAATCTCTCCAAGTGCTGCAAACAAGCTCAAGAGCCCAGAGCAGGCCATTGGCCACGTGCAGTTTTCGCTAACCGCAACTAGATCTCATAGGTTGTCGTTTGATAGTAGACTAGCACACATCTCCACACACACGCCGCTAGGCGTGTGGATGTACACGTAGGTGTTTACTGTAGATGCCCGGTCTGTGTCTATAGCTTAGGCCTTATAGATCCTGTCTATAGCCTACGGCCTTATATTAGTTCATGGTCCTATGCTTGTAGTCTACTCTAGTCCAGGTCGGATATTGCCTGATCCGGACACCCGGTCCGGACACGCCCCCGGGTCTCGACCCGTGTTTATGTCCCAGTCAACTCCATCAACACAAGCTACTACTCCCAATCCAGCCAATCCAAGGCCAATGTCGTACTCGCTCTCCGTGGACATCGACGAGGCGGACGCCGTTGTGCTCCAGGAGTCGCTCAGCAAGACCCGGACGCTGATATCGCAGATATCGCAGTCGCTCACGAAGATCACAGACTCCACAAACAGGTCTGGCCGTCTGCTCTCGCCCATCGTCGAGCGCAACAGGCAGCTCGCCGTGTTCAAGAAGAACGTCGACGAGAGCCTGATGGCGGTCTCGAACGTCCAGGGCATCGCCAGCGAGGCTGCGATGTACGAGTCCCGGCTGAGCGAGCCGATCCAGAATGTCAAGCAGTACATCACGACCATCCACAAGGCCGAGGACATCGTGGAGCGGCTCCAGGACAGCGAGGCCGGCGGCGAGTACAAGGGCATCCTCGAGAACCTGTCGAAGACGATCCTGGACTCGGAGTTCAAGCTCCAGCAGCAGTTCCGCGAGCTGTTGCGGCCCGTCTCCGCTGCGTTCGACCCGATGGTGTTCATCAACGAGCACAAGCCGTTCCCGTACCTGGACGACCCCAAGATCAGGGACCTCGGCAGCATCGTCACGTACTTCACGGGCAACGACAACCCCATCGACCAGCTCTACATCGACAGCCGGGGACGCGTCCTCAAGGACAGCCTCGCGTTCATCGCTCCGTTCACACAGCACGTGAAGAAGAACGACAAGGTGCCGTACGAGAAGGGCAGCAACGGCATCACCAACTACACGGAGGCCCTCATCGGGTTCCTGTATAACGAGTACGCCTTACTGGAGGACATCTTCAAGGACGACCAGCAGATCAAGCCGTGCTTCAGCGCAATTATGGGCCCGCAGATCGACGCTTTCATCAAGATCATCAACAACATCCTGAGTGCCATCCAGAGGTCGCTGGCGAACGATGGGCTGCTGGTGTTCGAGCTCATCGACAACATCGTCAAGCTGCAGAAGGAGCTGAAGCCCAAAATGGCAGACCCTCCAAAACTACAACAGACCCTCGACAACTGCCGAGCTTTGGCCCGTACGCTGTTCAAAGAGCTGCTAAGCTTCACCGAGCAGAGAATCAGAAACCTACCGACTCTTCCACAGGACAACGGTGTGTCTGAGGCCACTGTCGAGGTCATGTCTAAGGCTAGAAAGTTCGCAGAGTACAAAGACGGTACAATGAGTGTTATGCTGGGGTTGAAAGCCGGTTCTTGGATTCCACAGCCGAAGCCCCAGTGGCTGACGAAGTTCTCGAGTGTTAGTCAAACAACGGTTGTGGATGAAACAAATCCCATGGAACTGTTATCGTCGTTCTATCTGGACGTTGTTGATGCGCTCATTATAAGTTTAGAAATCAAAGCGACCCAACTGATGAAGAAGAAACAGCAGATCGGGTATCTGCTGATCACAAATATCACACTAGTGGAGCAGATCATCTCAAGAAGTGAACTGAAAAACATCATTGACGCCAACGGCCAAGCCCGGTTAGAGAAGTTGAAGAAAAGAGCACTGAATATGTTCCTGGCTGGCTGGAAACAAGCTGCGTCCTATTTGCTCGACGTTAACGTTGTTGGTAAGATGACCTCCAAAGATAGGGAACTAATCAAAGACAAGTTCAGAAACTTCAACTCCGAGTTCGACGATCTGATCAAACAGCACAATCAATACAACATCACTGACCCGTCATTGAAGAAATACTTGTCTAAAGAGATCTCTTTCATTGTCCCACTGTATCACAGATTCTATGCTAAGCACTCGGGTGGAGACTTCACTAAAAACATCGACAAGTACATCAAGTACACTGATAAGCAGTTCGATAAAATCATTGACTCACTGGGTAAGTAGAGTTACAATATAATCGGTCATTATCGGGATTCCTGTAGACGCTATGCTCAGTAATTCAGCTGTAATCGCCCTCTAAAACCGACCTATGGAGCAGTATGTAATATTAATGCATTTTACAGTTAAATTTACTAATAGAGATCAATAGCAATCATTTGTAATAGCACGCGCACCAGTGCGGCAATAGCGGACATAGCGGGCAGCTCGCTCTATATCGCTTCTAATGAACGGAATTCCATATAAAGCCGTAAACATCCGACACATTTAGCCAGTTTCCTCTTAACCCCACAAGTATTATCTCCAAGTCCGCCGCTATATCCGTTGAGCGGAAGGTATATTAAGAAAGTGGTTTTCCATCTTTCGGTAGGCTCGATCAACAACGCACACCACCACAAGAACTCCCATCACAAGTATGCCATCTATCTTAGACAACGTCTCGGCCAATAGCATTGGTCTTCTCAGCATGACTGCGAGACCAGTTCCTTTGGATAAGGACATCGCTTTCGCTACAATGAACAAGGCCATTGAGACGAACCTACCACAGAAGACGCTGTTCGACGCTGGTCTGTTCTACGGTCCCGACTACTTGAACGTCATCTACGTCCAGGAATTCTTCGCCCACTATCCCGAGCAGAGAAAGAACGTTGTTGTTTGTGTTAAGGGATGTGTGAGATTTGTTCCCCAGCCGGTCATCAAGGTCGACAGAGAAAGCATCATTGAAGAGATCGACATCACCTTGAAGTACATCCCAGACCTCGACATTTTCGAACCAGCAAGACTGGAGCCAGGCTTGGACGACTACAGCGATGTTGTTGCGACGTTGGACGAGGCTGTAGACTCTGGTAAGATCAAAGGCTATGCTTACTCTGAGGTTAGTGGCTCGACACTTACAAAGCTTACGCAATTGGCTAAACACAAGCCAGTGTGTGTTGAGATGGAGTATTCCATCATGTCCAGAGAGATCTTAACCGATACAGGTCTCGTCGCTGCAGCTGGTAGTCTGGACATCCCGATTCTCGTCTACAGCCCTATTGCTCGAGGCTTACTCTCTGCTACTATCTTATCTAAAGACGATCTGGACCCCAACGACCCACGTAACACCTTTGATCGTTTCAGTGCTGAGAGCATCGACCATAACAAAGCGATGGTTCTCGCTGTTAATGCCATTGCTTCTAAGAAAGGTGTCACCTCTGCGCAATTGGCACTAGCCTGGGTCAGATACCACTCCGAGGCCACAATCGACAACGTCCAGTTCCCCAAGCTTATCCTCATCCCGTCGTGTTCCTCTGTTGCTCGAGTCGAAGAGAACTTCGCCGATGTCACTCTCACCGAGGAGGAATTCCACGCTATTGGGGCCGTCATCGACACCCACACCGTCAAGGGCAACAGGTACCCCGAGGTGCTAGAGAAGTACCTCAACGTTTGATGTGTCTCAATCTATATACATCTCGTCTATACACCTCCAGTTCATTCGTAGGCTACGCTTAAAGGAAATCTAGGCTACGCGGCTCGGCCAAAAAGGGAAATCGCTTACAGTGAGCTCAGCTCACAACTTACACACGGGGCGTGGGATTCAGGCCTCAATGCCGATAACACCACAGGCTGGTCTGCCACCGGCATTACCAGTCTTGAGCGAGTCGGCGTGGCCGCCCTTGCCCAAGTCGTCGGTACCGGCGTGGACCACAACGGTTCTGCCCAAAATGGACGTAGGCCCGATGAGCTTGACGAGCTTGTCGGAGATGGAGCCCGAAGCGACACCCTCGGCGTCGGTCTTGATGTTGCCCAGGTCACCAACGTGTCTGGTCTCGTCGGATGGAGCACCGTGGGTCTTGCCGAACGGGTTGAAGTGTGGGCCGGCAGAGGTGCACCCGTTGGTGTTGTCGCCGAACTCGTGGATGTGGAAGCCACGCTCGGCGTTAGCGTCGTTACCGGTGATCTTGTAGGTGATGGTGGTTGGCTCGTTCTCAGAGGCCTGCTCGAAGTGGACGGTTCCGGAGACACCGGCGTCTCCACGCAAAACGGCAACTGGCGGTGTTAGTATGCTATTTGGGATGTGCTCCACAGGCCAATTGGGTGGGTTGAGTGGGTTGGGCGGTTCTTTTTGTGTTAGCTAACACAAAGACAAACACCCGGAGTACACTCCGAGGTGTACTCCGAAGGGTGTACTTATAACCAGTATAAAGGTGATCGATCCCAGTCCACTCAATTGGACCAATTCCCCTCAGCTCCACAATTGGCCCCGTCTAAGTCACTCACCAGCTTTAACCATGGTTGTATTCGTAGTGTGTGAAGAGTCCCCAGAGGAAACAGTTGCGGTGCGGACTTGCTCGCTTATAAATGCTGAGATTGTGGCTTTGCTCGCCTCCACCTGCGGCGCTGATTGGCCCGTTGCGGGGAGCCCTCCACCGGTGCCTAACCACCAGGCCTAGGAGTCCACTCTTTGGTGGAGTTGATGGAGCTCTCCACAGGAGACAATGGCCACATACGAGCTTTTATAGCCCCGGCCACTGGGCCAATCGCTGGGAAATGTGCTCGTCTGGGCCTCTTGAGCAAGTTTAGTGTGTGTGTACCGCATTGTGGCAGGGCTAGGCCGGGGTCTGGCGTGGACTACGGGCACGGTGGAAAGAATAAATAGCATTACGCTCACACTTGGACGCCGGCATCCATGTCTGGGTACAGGTTCATGATGCTCTTGACGAGTCGGATGAGGTCCCTCGTTGGCGTGTCGACGTCCGGGTACACCTGGTGCTGTGGCTAGTTAGTTAGGCTGTATGGAACATATATGGCATAGACCTATAGGCACTATGAATAAGAACTCACTCTCGACAAGTACTTGAAGAGCTGCTCCTTCGGCCACTTATCTACTTTGGCGATCTCCTCTGGACTCTTCGGCTCAATGGCCCTTGGAGGAAGCGGTTGCAGAAGCAAGTATAGAGCTGATGACACAATGAGGCCTGAGAATATCAACGCTCCCCATTTCTGAGGACGGTGTAGCAGTCTGTTGAGGAAGGACATTGCTTAGGGAGTACAGTGGTATTTGAATATGGGCGTTGGGAGCTGGTGGATGGTTTGTCGTTGAAATTAATGAGTGGTGGTGATGTGTGGCGTTGATTCATTGATGGGACGCCACACAATATCAGTCCCCTGTTAGTCCCTGATTATGGCATGCTAGTCTCTCCTAGTCTCCCCTGCGCTAGTCTCGCGACTTGATAACACGGTTATGGCAGAAAAGCGTCTCGTTAACGAGTTTTGCATCGCCAGTTTGCTTGATATTGTTGGCTATAGTCGGTGTTTTGATGAATGGCTGGTTTTGTTAGGTAAATGGCTATCTTTTGGTTGTTACGTACTGTTCATTAGCCCAAACCTCCGTTTGAAACGCTCGTAATAAGCTTAAATATTGGAAAACAAAAGCCACCGGTAAGGGACCTAACCGCGGACCCATCGCGCTTCCACGGACTTTCCGGGGGTGTAAATCTTTTTGACCCGAAGTGGCTCTTCGACTCCATTTAACTGCTAATGGCTATGATTCAGTAGAATAACCGGCAAAATGAAACTCTTCTTAGCACTACTGCTGCTGCTACACATCGCACTCGCTTACGAGACTTTCAAAGGCGTCATTGTCGCCGACGATACCAACTTTGAGCAGATCATACGAACAAAGGGCAAGTACACATTTGTCAATTTTTACTCCCAAAACTGTGAACATTGTCAAAAGCTCGGCCCAAGGTATGAAGCACTGGCTACTGCCTTCAAAGACTCTGCAGTCCAGATAGTACAGATTGAGGGCAAGCAAAACAGACGTGTTAGAAATGAGTACAAAATCATGGGGTTCCCGGTGCTGAGACTATACTACTTCGACGGTACGCATGTTGACTCCTTCTCCAACCAAGAAAGAACCACTGAGGAGCTAGCAAAGTTCTTAACCGAACGTACTGGCGTGAAACCACAGTGGCCGGACTCAAAAGTCACAGAGCTATCGTCGTCTGAAGAGGTTGATAAGGTCATCACCGAGAACAAGAAAAGAATAGTCATTGGATTCACTGCTCCGTGGCTGAAGAACTGGGAAGACCGTTTCAACGAGTACGAGCGTCTCGCAACCAAGTTCAGTGACGTTAAGTTCTACAAATTGGATGCTACATCGGAGGACACTGCAGACATTGTGTCGAAATACAGAGTCAGTGTGTTCCCTACGTTGATCTACTTCGACGCAGCTGACGGCTCTAAGTTCCGCATGCTGGAGGAATCAGCTGCTTCTGAGAACAGAATGTCACTGTTCCTGAAGTTCGAAATAGGTGATGAGTACGATGACCTGGACGACTTGGTTGAAGAGAAGTCTGCTGGTACCGGTAGCGATGGCGAGGCGAAGCCCTCTTACGGATTCAACAAGAACCGTGTTGCACCTCAGGACGACGAGGACGACGAGGAGAGATGGAAGAAGCTGAGAGAATTGTAATTACACCTATTTATACCCGCACCACCCAGTGTAGACACTGCAGATGCCCGTGCCAATAGTGGCCCTACCACCCGCGAAAAAAGCCTCTCTGGGCCTCTGGCTAGCTGGCGTAACACGTCAACAACATCAACATCAACAGCAACAGCAGTAACCGCAATTAGAGCACTGCAAAGTAACCAGCTCTAGCAGTGACCACACATTGGCACACCAACCACAATGCTGAACATCTTCCGAATGGCGGGCGACGTGTCGCACCTCGCGTCCATCATCATCCTGATCCACCAGATCAACCTCACACGCTCGATCCAGGGTATCTCTTTCAAGACACAGGCGTTGTACGCGCTGGTGTTTGTGACGCGTTACCTGGATCTGCTGTTCAGATGGATCTCGCTGTACAACTCGTGTATGAAGCTGTTCTTCATCGGCTCCTCGTGCTACATTCTCTACCTGATGAGAAACAAGTACCGCACGTCTGAGACGGCAAAGATTGACACTTTCAAGGCCGAGTACCTGCTTGGGGGCTCTTTCTTCATGGCACTGATCACCACGTACGACTACTCGCTCACGGAGATCCTGTGGACGTTCTCGCTATGGCTGGAGTCCGTTGCGATCTTGCCGCAGCTGTTCATCCTACAGCGCACAGGCGAAGCAAAGACCATCACCACACACTACATCTTCGCCCTCGGCCTCTATAGAGCTCTGTACATTCCTAACTGGATCTACAGATACATCAGCGAGGGGAGATTCGACTGGGTCGCCGTGTTTGCAGGCATTGTGCAGACCGTGCTGTACTCAGACTTCTTCTACATCTACTACACCAGGGTGATGAACGGGCTGAGCTTCGAGCTGCCTGTGTAAAATGAACAAAAGAACACACTGATCTCGATCTATCCTGTAGTTATGCCCAGACTCCCTATAACTCCCTCTTCCCTCTTCCCTCTGGTGCCGGTACTGGCATCCCGCACTGGTAGCGTGCCCGGCCGGAAGGGGCAGCCGAGGAAGCGGAAGAGAAAACCCCAGAAAGGTACTCGATAACAGTACAAGATGACGTTTGCGCAGCTCCACACACCACCAACCACCGGGGCGCTTACCACAAGACTACACACGCTGACTCTCCACGCCCCAGGCACCCTGCGCACCTAGTTTCGACCACACCCGCCCGCTAGGCCCCCCACTAGGCCCCCAACTACCGCCGCAACCCCTATCACCTGTCAAACCACCGCCAATGGACACGCTCTTCCCAGCAGACCGGCGCCTGGAAATCACCGCTGAGACCAGGCCGCTCACACAGACAGGCTCCATCGCCGTGTACGTCCAGCTCGCAGAAGACCGCCTCTTCGTGCAAGGGTTCGACGACAACGAGCGTGTAGGGCGCCCGCCCACGCTGCTACGAGGAGCTCTCATTGTGCGTGTGCTGAAGCCCACGAGGATCAAGAGCGTGAGTCTGACGTTCACAGGCCACTCCCGCACGGAGTGGCCAGAGGGGATCCCGCCCAAGCGCTCAGACTTCTTTGAAGAGAACGTGGTCGTGAGCCACACCTGGCCCTTCTTCACGGCCAACGCCGCTTCGAGCGGAGCAGACCTCGTCAAGTCGCCCAGCACGCTGCTGCCCGTGCTCAGCAACAGCTCTGTCCACGAGGACATGAGCTCGCTGAGCCTGGACGGGCTCATGGGCGGGTCCCGCTCGCCGATGCCCTCGAACCCGCTGGCGCTGCTCAAGCGTGTGGCGTCTCCCTCACCAGAGAGGTCCAGACGACGCTCAGCGTCGGTGTTCTCGCAGGAGTCGCAGACGACCAGCGGCGAGTACGTGTTCCAGCCAGGCGACTACGTGTACAACTTCGAGCACCCGGTACCGGCGTCCATCCCGGAGACGATCGATGCGACGTTCGGCTCGGTCAACTACCACCTGGAGGTGCACATCGAGCGGTACGGGGCGTTCAAGTCGAACATCACGACGAAGATGCCGATCCACATCGTGCGGGCGCAGAGCGACGACTCCGTCGAGGACTCGGAGCCCATTGCGATCTCGCGTGACTGGGAGGACCAGCTCCACTACGACATCATCATCGCGTCCAAGGCGATGGTGCTGAACGCATACATCCCGATCGCCTTCAAGCTCGTGCCGCTCGACAAGATCAAGCTGCACAGGATTAGGATATACATCACGGAGAACATGGAGTACTACTGCCGAAACAAGAAGGTGCACCGGATGCAGCCCACGAAGAAGTTCATGCTGCTGGAGCACAAGGCTCCTCCCCCACCGGATCTCCCACCGGACGCAGACGCTAAGGCGAAGAAGATGGGTAACCTGCTCACGTCAGACGGGTACGACCTCACGGCGAAGGAGTTCGAGTTCCAGGTGTACGTGCCGGAGAAGCTGAACACAGTCCAGAGGCTGCACCCGAACACGTCGTACCAGAACATCAAGATCCACCACTGGATCAAGATCTGCCTGCGTCTGTCGAGGATCATCGATGGGAAACCTAAGCACTACGAGATCAGCATCGACTCGCCAATTCATATACTTCACCAGCTGTGTTCACACGCTAACACTCTGCTTCCAGCTTATGGCCTACAAGAGAGTGCGTCCCTGCACCAAAACCACCAGTCCAACATATACTTCCCGATGGACGTTGTTGGGTCACCACCACAGTCTCCAGAAGTTGAAGCGTTTGATCACACACCCCACCATAGTATATACCTAGCATTGGGCCGTGATGATTCCCATAGAGGTCGCCGCCGCTCAAGCTCGGCTCTGGATCACTCTTTGTCCAATTTCGAGTCGACTCTATCTGCGAACATATATAAACCATCGAATCTGGATATGGAACTCACATCTCCACAAGCTATCCCATTGTCCCCAATGCTTTCACCACAGCCATTCACACTGGAAGACATGACTATTCCTCCTCCATCATTTGAGTCTCTGGCGCCTGTGTTATCGTCACAATCTCTTCCTTCTTTAGCTCAGTCGCACCCTCCATTACTCAAAAAGATCTCTGATCCACCCCATTCTGCAGTTGGAATTGATGCCATCATGGATGCTGGCTCTCCACCATTGAATCCACCTGATTATGAAGAGCTGATGAAGAAAGAATCGGGTTCTAAATTCCTAGAATCTGAAGCTCCAGACATTACATTGACTAGGTCATCAGAGTCTCCAGACAGTAGCAGAGGCGATCCAGGCGATTTGGGTGATGATTTCCAGTTCAGTGGTACTTCTCCAATCATGCCCGAAGGTATTATGAGAGCTACGAGTCCAGAAAGACAAAGAGCAAGAGCAAAGGAAAGATCTACCCATGCATCTCCAAGGGCATCCCTGGATCTGAATAGAAGTGACCTTACTCTAAGTATTGGTCAGCAACAACAGAGTGATATCGATACTGTGTTGCATGAAGAACTCTCCGAAAGAAGATCAAGGTCCAGTTCCATATCATCGATTTCCCCATCGAGACCTTCTTATCGTGACAGTGCACTTACAGATATGCAACCACTTCTGCAAACTACATCAACAGCATCAGATTCTCCATTTGGTCCATTTGCATCGAAATGGGAAAGCAGAGAGTCACTTGCAAGACGTGAATCTGCATCTGTTGATATCACTGCCTTGTATCAAAGTGATATTCCAACTTTCAGCAGAACATCCATATTTGAACCTTCAGCTGCATTCAGCAATGGTACCACTGCTCGAACACCATCAATTGATATGGGTACATCTAAGAGACCTTCGATAAACTCTCGCCGTGAATCCGCTATTGGGAACATGCCAATAATGGCTGCTCTGGGAGGCGAACAAACAATTGATGAGGAAAACGAAAGCGTGAAAACCAAGAGTGAAGAAAGCTCTATCAAAGACAATCAATCAAGTCATTCCACACTGACGAGTGCCAACGAAGATCATGGGGTTCATCAGAAGTCACAAACAGTTGTGCAGCTTCCAGCTCTAGATGGACATCAGCAAATTTCACAGTAATAACTAATCAAACAAGGCATATAGATGTGTGTACACCCTCTTTATTTATGAGCGTATTACTTTGTAAACATCTAGTATAGTAGAAGAAGTGTACGTTTATAACTACTATAACAATTAACGAGTGTCTCTAGCGTTTATAGGCTCACAATCCAAGCCATAAGAAGCTATTCTTCACCTCAAACACCTCAATGAGAGCGATATCATCAGATGAAGCACCAACTTGAACAGAGTACTCACCAGCTTGCACGTGCCACTGGTTTTCCCATTCGTCAAAGTACGAAACAGCATCCTTTAACGACAGCTCCATCGAAACAGTCTTAGTCTCACCTGGTCTCAAAGACACTTTCGCAAACTCTTTCAGCTCTTTAACGGGTCTGATAACGTCAGACTCGGTCTTGGAAATGTACACCTGTGCGACCTCCTGGCCCTCGATGGAGCCAGTGTTCTTGATATCAACAGAGACTAGGATCTTACCAGCAGGCTCATCGAGGGACACTCTCAAGCTAGAAAACTCGAAGGAAGTGTAAGACAGGCCGTACCCGAAGGGGAACATAACCTGTTTCTGCAACTTCTCGTAGTACCTATACCCAACAAAGATGTCTTCGCCGTACAGGACCCTACCTCTCTCTGTGTGGAAGTTCAGGTACGCAGGGTTATCTTCAAACTTGTTAGGGAAGGTCATAGAGAGCTTTCCAGACGGGTTCACATCACCATACAAGACATCCGCAATGGCATTACCAAGCTCGTTACCACCAAACCACGCTTGGACCACCGCTTGAGCGTCCTCGATCCACGGGAACTCGCACGGGCTCCCTGATTGGTTCACTACAACGGTGTTGCTGTTCACCTTCAGCACCTGTCTCACCAGCTCATCGGTATACCCTGGAAGGGAGATGTTGTCTCTATCGTGGCTCTCCGTCTCCCACTCGCCATTGGTCCCAATACACAGCACGACGGTATCGACCTGTTTAGCGATATCGCACGCTCTGGTAATCTCCTCCATCGGATCGATCACCTTCGCCATACCGAACCCAATAGCACCGTTACCGACGAGATCTACGTTCTCTTTGATCGTGTAAGTGTGGCCAGACCCGAACTCGATGCGGACACTGTAGGACACACCCTTTTCCAGGCGGATAGAGCCTCTCTCTTCAACGGTACCGTTGCTGAAGAGGTTCCCACCACGGGTCTGCCTAGCCGTGTTATCGACGACAAGCTCGTCGTTGACAAAGAGCTGTGCTGTGCCTATCACGTACACACCGAAGTCGTACTCGCCGGTCTCGTCTGGCGTGAACTCGCCCTCAATGTCGACGTAGAAGGGCTCATCACCGACTTCCTTGTGGGAGTATTCCCACAAGTAGAAAACCGACGCAGTGAGGTCGCTCATCTCGTCAAACTTCACCCTCTCAAGGGACCCACGCGGCGAGTGGTAGAACGACATAGTACACCCAGCATTACCAGTCTCAGGGTGTCTCAGCTGCTTAGACAGCCCCGGTAGGTTCTTGTGTGCGTACGCACCAACGGTGTATAATGGCTCGGTCCCGGTCTTAGTGGAGATACCGGCGTATGGGCTCACCGTGTAGTACGGCAGCAGCGAAGCGGAGCCACCGCCAGCGTACGCAGCGTACTTAGCGTTAGGCCCGATAACGGCGACGGTGCTGTTCCTGTTCAGTGGTAAAACGTTGTTGTTCTTCAATAGCACGATGGACTCAGCAGCGATGCGTCTCAGGAACGAGCTAGTCTCCGGCGTGTTGTTGGCGTCGGTCTCAGGCCCGTTCTCGGGGATCCCAGACCCACGGGCGTACTCCACGAGTCTCAGCACGCCCCTGACGCGGTCGTCCAGGGCGTTGTTGTGGACTTCCCGCGAGAAGGCCTGGAGACTAACGCAGTCCCGCGTCCTCATCCGGGGAGGGCCTGGCATCTCGATGTCGAGCCCGTTCTCGATGGACTTGACCGAGGAGTACGTGCCGTACCAGTCAGACATCACCGTTCCGTCGTAGCCCCACTCCCCACGCAGGATGTCGATCAGCAGCCTCTTGGAGTGCGAAACAGCGACGCCGTTGACCTTGTTGTAGGCCGTCATGAAGGCCTTGGGACTAGCTTGCTTAACGGCGAGCCTGAAGGGCTCCAGATAGATCTCTCTGAGGGCTCTCTCTGTTACGACCGAGTCCGAGGCGTTACGCTCGTGCTCGAGATCGTTGCCAACGTAGTGCTTCATAGTCGCAGCGACCTTCGTGGACTGCAGACCCTGCGTCATCATCGCACTGGCGATCCCGGCGAGGTACGGGTCCTCTGAGAAGGACTCGAACGCTCTCCCGCCGTTGGGACCACGCTGGATGTTGGCTGTGGGGCCTAGAACAACGTGCACAGACTTGGTGTGGGCCTCTTCGCCGGCGAGAACACCGGCCCGGAACAGGAGCTCTTTGTTCCATGTTGCGGCCATGGCTGTGCCGTTGGGCAGCACCGCTCCAGGAACACCTCTCAGCATTGAGGTTCCAGCGACGCCGTTGGGCCCATTGGAGAATCTCAGCGAGGGAACACCGAGACGGTGCACTGGGTAGGTGTGGAGGAAGTCGATGCCCGCTAGCAGGCCGATCTTCTCTTCGAGTGTGAGCTGGGACACAATTGCGTCGACGTCGAACTCGGGCATCATTGGGGGATATGGGGCTTTGGGTGTGATTTGGATATGAGACTAATGTGGACCACAGTGGCCTTTTAATGGTTCCACCGTTTACGAAGCTCGCTACGTCTCTCGGCAGCCAGCTGTGCTTAGGGCCGAAGAGTGTGGGGAAACCACAGGCCAGGCCATAGTACGGACTCGGCTGGGACTGGTCGAAATATAAGAGGGACAAATGGGTGTGATGGTACACTGTCTATAGTACTAGGCAATTAATTGTAGACAGCCCAGTGTTCAGGTGAGCCCTCAACAATGGTAGCCATCGTGTGGGCTTCGGCACATGAGATGGCAGTGTCTGAGTCCGAGTTCCGAGGAATGACACCTAGACCATATTTTACGCGTATTTGTGTCGCTTCATGGTGTCTTAAAGGTAGTAAAGACTCGCTATGTCTTTCGCTAAGTTGTTTGTGTCCGTCTGCCGGGTTTCCCTATACAGCACTGCGGATGTCAAATGATGTTTGCGACTATGCTGCTGAATTGGGGTTATATAAAAGCGTAATGTGTGGCTACACTATTAAAAGAGGAGCACCTTTGTGTAACAGGATAGTTTTTCTGTGTACATTGCTAGTCAATTGTTGTGTTATAAGGGAAAACAGCGAACAAAACTGCCTAATCAAGCGCTTTTTCCACATTTTACAGCTTTTGTGGGGTTGCGGATGCGGGTTCCCGCATGTAACACCCGGACATCTCTCCAATGGGAATCCTATGGGTAATGCTAAATGATGATTGAGCTGATTCTACATACTAGTGATCTGGTTCAGTATGTGATCTCTCACATCGCACGATGTTACCCGCAGAGGCCACAAGCGAGGAAGGTGGATGCTACGTTGTAGATGGAAACTACCTCTATTAGCTATACTTATAATCCAAGCCAGTAGTATCCCTTCTTTATCTCAAATGTCTCGGTGAGCTCAATGTCGTCGGAGGAAGGACCAACCTGGACAGAGTACTCACCCTCCTGGGCATGCCACTTGTTCTCCCACTCATCAAAGTAGGAAATAGAATCTTTCAAGCAGAGCTCGATGGTGACTGTCTTCTTCTCACTGGCGTTCAATTGGATCTTCTCGAAGCCCTTTAGCTCCTTCACAGGTCTGATAACATCTGAGGACGTCTTAGAGATGTACACCTGAACAACTTCCTGGCCTGCGACGGGACCGGTGTTCTGCAAATCCACAGTTATGGTCATCTTATCAGCTGCTTCATCAATAGAAACATCTAGTCCGGAAAACTCAAAAGTGGTGTATGATAAGCCGTAACCGAATGGGAACATCACCTGTCTCTGAAGCTTCTCGTAGTATCTGTAGCCAACAAAGATGTCCTCACCATAGAGCACCCTCCCTCTCTCGGTCTTGTAGTTCAAGTAAGCCGGGTTGTCCTGCATCTTTTGAGGGAACGTCAACGGCAGTTTTCCAGCAGGGTTAACATCACCAAATAGAACATCAGCGATACCGTTTCCCAGCTCATTACCACCGAACCAAGCCTGGAGAACGGCCTTAGCATCTTTGATCCATGGGAACTCACACGGTGTACCCGACTGGTTGACGATAACAGCATTAGGATTCACCTTCAGCACCTGTGAAACAAGCTCATTGGTATACCCTGGAAGCTCCAGGCTCTTTCTGTCGAACCCTTCGCTCTCCCACTCGCCGTTGGTGCCGATACACAGGATTGGCTTGGAAACGGACTTGGCTATCTCGCATGCTCTCTTTATCTCCTCTTCGGGATCAATGACTCTCGTACAGCCCATGCTAATTGCACCGTGACTGTTACCGAAGTTGGAGGACTTCACTTTGAGCTTGGAGGTAGTACGTGAGCCAAACTCAATGAGCACTCTGTAATCTTTGCCCTTCTCGAGATGGATGGTGCCCTTCTCCTCAGCAGTGCCGTACCCAACAAAAGTTGAGCCGAATCTCTGCTCTGTCTTGTTGTCGACGATGAGCTCGTCGTCAACGTACAGCATTGCGGTGCCGATAACACCGACACCGAACTCGTAGTCGCCAGTCTCGTCGGGAGTGAAGATACCCTCGAACTCGCCGTAGAACTTCTCGTTGGTGTCCTTCAGTGCCTTTGGTCTGTACCCAATCAGCGGGTTACGCGAGGTGGTGATGTTCTTGAACTCGTCAAACATCGTTCTCGTCGCACTTCCTCTGGGCTCGTGGTAAAACGCAGCGTACATGCCCTTCTCGCCCGTCACTGGGTTCTTCACCTGTGTAGCGAGCCCAGGCAGGAAGATGTGTGCGTGGGCACCCTGTGTGTACGGAGGCTCGAACCCGAGCTTGTTGGTGATGCCCTCAAATGGGGTCACAGTGTAGTACGGTGTTAAGGAAGCAGAGCCTCCACCAGCGTAGGCAGCGTACTTGGCGTTGGGACCAATGACGGCGACTGTATCGTCTCTCTTCAGGGGTAGCACACCGTCGTTCTTCAGCAGGACGATCGAGTCAGCAGTGAGCTTTCTCAGCAGAGCAGCAGTCTGTGGAGTGTTATTCCCGGTATCCTCAGGCCCGTCCTCCGGGATGTTGGAGCCCTTGCAGTACTTGACGAGCTGTAGCACACCTCTGACCCTGTCGTTGAGGTCGTTGATGTGGAGCTCTTTCGTCTGGATCTGGCCACCGACGTGCTGCTTGGTTCTCATGATCGGTTTTCCCGGCATCTCGATGTCGAGCCCGGCCTCAATCGCCTTCTTACAGGTATAAGTCCCGAACCAGTCCGATATCACACACCCGTCAAAGCCCCACTCTCGACGCAGAATGTCAATCAGCAGTCTCCTGTCCTGGGACGCGTGCTCGCCGTTGACCTTGTTGTACGAGGACATCGCAGCGACCGGGCTCCCGTACTTCAACGCCAGTCTGAAGGGCTCCAGGTAGATTTCTCGCAGGGCCCTCTCTGTGATGATGGAGTCGGACGACTTGCGCTGGTCCTCCTGGTCGTTCCCGACGTAGTGCTTCATCGTAGCAGCGACGTGCTGGGACTGGATCCCGCTAATGTTGTAGGCAGCAGCAATCCCAGACAGGTACGGGTCCTCCGAGAAGGACTCGAACCCACGGCCACCGTTGGGGCCTCGCTGGATGTTGGAGGTCGGGCCCAGAGCGACGTGCGCAGACTTGTGGTGGGCCTCAACACCGACGAGAACACCGGCCTGCTCAAACAGCTCCTTGTCCCACGTAGCAGCCAGGCCCGTCCCGTTGGGCAGAACAGCCCCAGGAACACCGTCGAAGATCTTGGTTCCACGCACACCGTTGGGCCCATCAGACATCCGCAGCGATGGGATCCCCACACGGTGCACGGGAAAGGTGTGCCACGAGTCGATGCCGGCGATGAGGCTGATCTTCTCGTCGAGCGTGAGCTCTTGCAGCACTTTGTCCACGTCGAAGTCGGCCATCTTTGGCTCTTGAGTAATTCCTTTTCTACTTCTCATGGAGACAAAGGCGTGCTTAAATACCCAGTCTCGGGCTGCGTACCTCGCATGTGCCCGCATCGCCAATGGTCCCGCTCTATGTATACATTACGGAGACCCGAGACTCGGGCTAGGCCCGGGCCTCGAACTAGGGGTATCGGCCCGAAATGGGGCCGCAACCGGTAAGGGTGATAAGACTGTTGTCTCTCGAGCAGCCCTTTGCGAGTGTTGGTGCGTGGCCGTAGGCCGACTGTAGATTAGGCGACCCACTTTAAGCATAAGCCGTTGGGTCGCTATTGTGACTCACTGGCTGCCTATTGTAGTCTCAGTGGGCTGTATAAATAGATCACCAACATGTGCTACTACAATCTATAAAACGTATGAGTATACAATATATAGTGCTCTTATGAGTTTAATCTATAGTGCTGAGTATACATTTTAGTGGTCCGTGTCGGTCGGATCGATCTTGAAGATCTTGTCTGCGTTGAGCAGTCTGTGTGGGTCTAGCGACAGCTTGAGCTGTCTCATCAGGTCCACAGCTGGCTCGCCCAGCTCATTGACGAGGTACTCTCTTTTACCAACACCCACACCGTGCTCACCCGTACACGTGCCGTCGTTCTCTAGAGCGAGCTTGACCATGTTGTCTACCAATGCGGCGACCTCTGGCTCTTGCTCGTCCTTGTGTAGAATCAATGCGTGGAAATTACCGTCTCCAACGTGGCCCAGGATCGTGAACTGGAACCCTGCTTTCTTCAGGTCAGCAGTTGTTTGCGAGATGACGGACGACAGACGAGATATTGGAACTGCAACGTCTGTGATGTAGATCTTAACGTCGTCTGAGATGGTTTTCTTGCCCCAGTCGATGGTCGACCACAGGCCCATGCGTCTAGCAGACCACAGCTCTGTCTTCTCTTCCTCGGTCGTAGCAAACTGGAAGTCAATGCTGTTGTTCTTAGCACAGATGGCCCTGATGGACCCCACGAACTCAGAGATAATGGACTTGGAGCCTCCGACTTTGATCAACAGAGTCGGTTTCTCGAGCCATGTCTTCGACGTCGACTCCACAAAGTTGATGCATTTCATCATGTTTGTGTCAAGCAGCTCAACAGCATTAACCTGGATGCCCTTGGCCACAATGTCGCTCACGGCATCGGTAGCTTCCTGGATGTTCTCGAAGTTCACAACGGCCACAGTCTCCTCCTCTGGCTTGACATGCAGTTTGAGTGTGGCCTCGGTAACAATTCCTAGAGTCCCTTCAGACCCAACGAACAGTCCCGTCAGGTTGTAGCCTGCAGCACTCTTTCTCGGTCTCTTCTTGGTCTTGACGATCGTACCATCAGCCAGGACTACTGTCAGGGCCAGCACGTTCTCCTTCATAGTACCGTATCTCGCAGCGTTAGTGCCCGAGCACGACGTACCCACCATACCACCAATACACGCACCTGGGCCTGGGTCTGGGCCAAACATGAGCCCGTGGGGAGCAAGGTGCTCGTTCAGGTCTTGCCAGCCAACAGCTGGTTGCACGGTGATGTCGAGATCCTTCTCGTTCAGCTGGATGATCTTGTCCAGGCGAGCGAGATCCAGCGTGATACCGGCCCTTGTAGCGAAGAACTGGCCTTCCAGAGAGGTACCACCGGTGAACGGCACGATTGGGACCTTATACTTGTGAGCGACCTTCATCACAGCAGAGACCTCCTCGGTGCTGGCCGGGTACACGATGAGCTTCGGCTGCTGGCCCGGCTTCGGGTGGTGTGTCTGGTAGTACGAGTCTGAGTGGTTTGCAATCTCTGCCTCTGAGAAAGAGACGTGGTCCTTGCCCAGGATCGAGGTGATCTCATCGACGGCCTTGGAGAACTCTTCAGGCGTCGCATACTCGATGGCTGAGAGGGAATCGAGAGTTGTCGTAGACGGTTTCGACTCCACTGCGGTCTTTTTCTTGTCCTGTTGCCTCAGTTCGTAGTACAGAGTAGCAGCGGTGAATCCAGCCTGAAAGATAACAGCTGCTTTAATACCAGTATAAGAGAAGCTCGAGCTCGAGCTCGAGGACGAGATATGTCTCGTGGCCCTCGCAGCCGTTCTGGACGCTCTCACGAGTGGGTACACTCGCGATGAAGCCCTCGATGCAAACATTGGTGATCTGCTCTTTTTGGCAGAGGAGAGGAGACGAGTGAACAGAGAGAAGGTGAACAATTTATGAGTCGTCCGCGAGCCACAGTTTTCAGAGCGGAGGTCCGCCCCACGCACCAAAACGGGTAATCTGTAGCGGACGTCCGAACAACGTCGGACAATCCTGTCTAATTATTGGTGATTGGGTAAACACAGCCTGTTTAATAGCGTATCTCCACTCAGATCCTCGGGTTTCCCCACACTGAGCCTGGAAAGCGCCCTCGAGCGGTGGTGCTGCCCCTACCGTGCGATGCCTTTATTTTGTCTCGGAGATGGGTACCCATCATCACTACTCTTACTGTGTTAGAGGAAAGCTATAAGACACAGAATGTTCCCGTGGCAGCCGACTGAGCCAGCAGAGCTCGTAGCGAAGCTGGAGGAGAGCACGGCCGCAAGGCCACGCGGAAAGGCCATGAAGACGACGTTCCCACTGGAGACCACATCGGGGACTAGCGAGCTCACCTCGTGGAAGTTCAACGAGTGGGACTACGGCAAGACCAACAAGGTCCAGCTGCCGAGCCACGCCCGTGGTCTGTTCACGGTGGGCACGGAGATCGTCGTGCGTGGGTACGACAAGTTCTTCAACGTGGGCGAGGTCCCGATGACGAGATGGGACTGGCTGGGCCAGAACACTGCTGGTCCCTATACGGTGACGGCGAAGGAGAACGGGTGCATTGTTTTCTTCTCTGGGCTCGAGGACGGTACTCTTGTTGTGTGCTCCAAGCACTCGTACGGGCCTAGAAATGGAGAGCGTAGCCATGCGACTGCTGGGGAGGAAGCCCTCAGAGAACAGCTGCTGAAGAAGGGCATCGCTGTGGAGACGTTTGCGAAGACGCTGTGGAAGACCAATTGCACTGCTGTTGCTGAGCTGTGCGACGACTCGTTCGAGGAGCACGTTGTTGAGTACTCGACAGAGCTTGCTGGGCTGTATCTCCACGGTCTCAACACTAACAGCCCGGTGTTCGAGACGAAGAGCATGGCTGATGTTGAGTCCTTTGCGGGCGAGTTTGGGTTCCACACCGTGGACTACTTTGAGGAACAGACCCTGGACTCGCTCAGACTGTTCCTCGAGGAGTGTGCAAAGACAGGCTCCTACAAGGGAAGGGAAACGGAGGGTTTTGTTGTGCGGTGTCACACTAAAGAGGGTCTAGACTACTTCTTCAAGTTCAAGTTCGAGGAGCCGTACTTGATGTACAGGCAGTTCCGTGAGGTCACAAGGAAGTACATCACGTGCAAGAACAAGAACGAGATCACCATCTCCAAGCACAAGTACATCACAAACAAGTACCTCGACTTTGTGATTCCACTGCTGGACCAAGACCAAAAACTGTGCGATGACTTCCTGAGAGGGTTCGGTATCATTGCTCTGAGGAAGAGGTTCCTGGAAAGCTACGGGATGTCTACATCAGAGATCCTTTCTCACGCAAAAGCGCAAGAACTGGAGGAGCTGAACACTGCGATGGAAGAGTTGAAGATTGACGACGCTACCAAGTTCATTCTTGTGCCAATAGCCACTATTGGCTGTGGAAAGACCACTACAGCAATGACTATTACAGGATGCTTCCCTCAGGAATGGTCGGTTGTTATTAATGACGATGTTCCAAACGGTAAGAATGGTCCTACAGAGTTCGTTAAGAGGGGCCTGGTGCAATTGCAACAAGGAAAGAAAGCTGTTGTATTAGACAGAAACAATCATCAGTTCCGTGAACGCCAGCAGATCATCGACACAGTGAAGAGACTCAGAGAAGAATACCTGACTTACAACACCAATGTGCAGTTCATTTGCTTGAACTTTGTCAAGGACGACGTTAATGGTGAGGAATTGTGGGACGTTACAAGGAAGAGAGTATTCGATCGTGGTGACAATCACCAGTCTATCAAGGCATCGAGCGACGACCCAGAGACGGTTGAAAAGATTATGAAGGGGTTCATTAACAGACTGCAGCCACTTGATCCATCGAAGAAACCAGACTCACTGTTCAATTTCGTTATTGACTTAGACGTTGGTAAACAGTCATCTTCACTGTCTAATGCTAAGCTAGTCCTATCGCATTTACAACAGAAGTATCCGATACTGGTTCCAGAGCTCCCATCTGATGAGACATTGAACCAAGCATTTGAGAAAGCACTCAATTACAAGCCAAAATTCACCAAGTTTGAGCCAAAGCCTAAGAAAAAGGGACCACCTCAGCCCCAACAGGTGAAATTGAGAAAACCAGTGTACTACAGCTTAGCCCTCCCTGTTGGGCTCTTCCTCCAGGACTTGGAAGCTCAGTTGGCTGGCGATGACACTCTGTATCCTACACTACAGAAGAGCAATAGGGTCCAGGACGAGTTCCATATCACGGCGTGTCACAGCATCCAGGCCCGTCACGGGTCTGATCGTGAGAAGAAGCTGTGGGAGAGGTACAACAGCATTCTGAGAGAGAAGGCCCAATCCGGTAAAGCCCTTTCCACTGTGACTGCTTCCTTCGAGCTTGAGAGTGTGGTATGGGACCACAAGGCCATGTGTGTTATCGCCAAGGACGTCAAGTTCGTGGACGCGAGTGGTGAGGTTGAGCTAGAGGTTGCCAATGAGATGATCCACATCACCGTTGGCACCGCTGAGGAGTCGATCAAGCCGTTCTACTCCAACGAGCTGGCTAGGAAGGGTGTTGCTGGTGAGGACGGTGTTACTGTTCTCCCGTGGAAGAAGCGGGTCGTCTATGAGCACGTTCCATTACAGGCTAACTACTGATACACATCACTTGGAGAAGTCGCCCTTGTTGACGACGAGGGTGTCGACCACCGAAATCGCAGCGTAGAGCCTGTTCTCGGCCTCTGGGAAAACCAGCGAGCCCTCAGAGTAGAAAACCTCGTCGGTGACCTCCTCCTTGTGGCGAGGGAGGCAGTGCATGAACTTCCAGTGCGGAGCAGCGACCTTAGTGTGCTCGCTGGAGACCTGGAAGCCCTCGAACTGCTTGAGCTTCCTCTCGGTCTCGGCCTCCTCGCCCATGGAGACGAAGGTGTCTGTGACGAGGATGTTCGCGTCCCTCGAGGCCCCGACAGGGTCGTGCGAGAGACTAAAAGTCGCGCCGGTCTCGGCAGAGACTAGCTCAGCAGCGGACACAACTGCCGGGTCCATCTCGATGCCCCTAGGCGTGGCGATGGAGACGTCGATGCCGGTCTTGAGCGACGCCACGAGCAGGTCGTTGATGACGTTGTTGGCGTCGCCGATCCAGGCGAGCTTGAGTCCGCGAGTCTCGGCGAAGGCCTCCCGGATGGTCATGATGTCGGTGATGGCCTGGAGCGGGTGGTAGGTGTCGCACAGCGAGTTGATGATGGGCACGTCCGAGTGCTCGCACAGCTGGGTGATCTCGCTGTGCGAGTCCACACGCGCAAACACAGCCGAGACCATCGACGAGATCACCTTGGTGGTGTCGTAGAGCGACTCGTTCACGCCCAGCTGGATGTCGTCCTTGCCGAGGAACATGGGCTGCGCACCGAAGAACGCCGCAGCGCCCTCGCTGGAGATCCTGGTCCGGGTCGATCTCTTGGAGAAGACCAGCGCGACCGTCTTGCCCAGCAGCTTGTTGTGGTTGTGCTGGAGCTGGGCGGGGTCGCCGTGCTTGATGAGGGTCTTGAACTTGAGGGCCTTGGAGACGAGCGTGTCGAGCTCTGCGGTGGTGAGGTCCGAGATCGAGACGAGGTGGCGTGGTCTGGCGAGGGGTCTCGCAGTGGAGAGCAGTCTTTTAAACATGGTGTTCAATGGGGCGTTGAATGGACTGTTGATTGGGACTGTTGGATGAGACTCTTCATGGGACACAAGTTGGCGATGACTGAGTCCCGGTCGCGACCATTGGCCGATAGCGGGCCGGTCCTACAATGGCTTACAATGGCGTATATAATAGCCGTATAATAGCCGTATAAAATCCGTATAATATCCGTTTATACCCGTATAAAGCCTACAACACCCTCATTGCCCCGAGCCGATGAGCTCCAGCTGGGCCCTCAATTGGTCCATCTGCTCTCCAAACCTCTGGCTCTTTCGCTCGAGTTCTTCTCTTCTCCGCAAGAGCTCGCCGTGCTCGGTGTCCAGAGCCGAGAGGCTCTCCTCTACCTGGCGTAGCTGATCGTCAAACGTGTCTCTGAGAAGGTTCAGCTTCGGCAGCGTCTTTGTAGAGCTCTTTGCGCTGGTGATCTCGCCCTGTCTCATCTTATCAGCAGTCCACCCGGTCATCTCCTCGTCCTCGCTAATCTCAGCGTCGTATATCGCCTCCTTGATCTCCATCTCGTGCATCTTCCTCTGTAGCTCGGCCTCACGTGACGATAGCGGCACCCTTCCGTCGTCCAGCTCGTATTCAGGCTCCATCTCTTTGTCTGATGAGGAATATGTCTCGTCGGGCGTCGCCTTCCCAAGTGGTATGAAGTCCTCGTTCTCGGGTAAAACAATAGTAGGTGAGTCTTCTTCCTCAGGCACAACAACAGGTGAGTCTTCTTCCTCAGGTACAACAACAGGTAAGTCTTCTTCGTTCTCAACAACAGGTGACTCGTGTGTATGAGTCTCGTCCCTCGGCTCTACCTCACCAATGTCGCCGTCCAACTCCGTGAAAAGGGGTATGGGGTACTTCTTCCTCCTCTCCCTACTCCTCTGCTTCAGCTGCAAGTCCAGGGTCTCGTCGTCCTCATCTTCTATCGCGTCCTCTCCAAACCCAAACGTGATCTTACTCCTCCTCTTCTTCCTGTCCTTCGCGTCTCTTCGCGTGACTGGCTCGTTCTCGTCAGAGTCGTCCTCAGCGGGACGTATAACAACGCTCTTGGGCTTCCGGAGAGACATACTCGCTTTTAACTGAGCCAGTAGGCCCATCCCGTCCCCACAGAGAAGATGAAGTTGTTAAAAGCGCGACACCGCGAAACTTTCCACACCCGCACACCTCGAAAAAAGTATCTACATCAACACTCTAAGAGCCCATCTCAAGCACCAACCACAGCCTAGCCAGCCACACACGATGGAGAGCGACCAGGAGCTCGCTCGCAAGATGCACAGCGCGATGCTCGCGGGGGCTGCGGACTCGCTCTTCTCGGAGTCGCAGCTGAAGACGCTCTCGGGCATCGACGACGGAGCGGTACTAATGAGGGTCATCCAGATGCTGCTGGACCAGCAGCTCGTGAAGCCGCTCAAGCACGGCACCGACCTCATGTTCCAGGCCGTGGAGACGTCTGAGGCCGCCAAGCGTGCGAACATGAGCCCGGACGAGTCGCTGGTGTACTCGTACATCGAGGCCTCGGGCCGAGAAGGGATCTGGACCAAGACCATCAAGGCCCGCACCAATCTCCACCAGCACGTGGTGCTGCGGTCGCTGAAGTCGCTGGAGTCGCAGCGTTACATCAAGTCGGTGAAGTCGGTGAAGTTCCCCACGCGCAAGATCTACATGCTGTACCACCTGATGCCGTCGATCGAGGTCACCGGAGGGCCGTGGTTCACGGACGGCGAGCTCGACTCGGAGTTTGTGGAGTCGCTTTTGACGATCATCTGGCGATTCGTCACGTCCAGGACGTTCCCGGACGTGTTCAGCGAGGTGGAGCTCAAGAGCCTGCCGTTGTACGACTCCACGTACAAGAACTACTGCACGGTGGAGGAGATTCTCGGCTTCATCACCCAGTCGCAGGTGACGACGGAGGAGCTCATCGAGAACGACATCCGCTCGCTGTGCCAGGTGCTGGTCTACGACGACAAGATGGAGAAGGTGCAACTGGACTGCTACAGAGCGACGTTCCAGAGCGTCGTCGACATGAAGGAGGAGCGGCTCGACGAGGGCTTCTCGGTGTTCGACGCTGCGAGCTTCACGGCGACGGAGGAGGACCTCATTTATTTTGACGAGTACCACTTGTGAATACAACGAATAACGATATACGTGTGGCATATACACGTAGATCATATATAGGGACATATATAAGCATATACAGCAACATATACAGCGTAGAGCATAACAAGCACGTAGTCACGTGACCATCACGTGACTGCTATCATGATCACGTGACCAGCACCATCACAGCTTCAGGTCCGACACGCCCCTCCACCGCTTCTCAGCAGCCTCCCAGTTCAGCACGTTGAAGATCTGCTTGGCGTACTCCCCCTTGTTGTTGTAGTACTGGATGTAGTACGCGTGTTCCCAGAAGTCCACCGCAATCAGGGGCGTGTACTTAGCACTCACCGGGTCCTGGTTACTGCTCGCGATGAGCTCGAGACTACCATCGCCGCTCTTGACGAGCCACCCCCAGCCAGAGCCCTGGATCCCCAGTAGAAGAGCGACGAACTCGGACTCGAACTTGGCGAACGACCCGAACTGGGACTCGATCTCCCTCTTCAGCTCGAGGCCCCCGGTCTGGGCCTCAGACCCGTGCGGTGCGAGGTTGTTCCAGAAGAGCGTGTGGTTGATGTGTCCACCACCGTTGAACCGGATCGCCTGCTGGAGCTCGATCTGGGCCCGGATGTCGTTGAGTCGGATGGACTCGGCCACCTTGGCGTACGCAGCGTTCAGGTTGTTGACGTAGGTCTGGTGGTGCTTCGAGTGGTGGAGCTCCATGATCTTCGTAGCGATATATGGCTCGAGCGCATCGTAGGCGTAGGGCAGGGGCTGGAGCTGGAACGACATCTTGGTGGACTAGGACTCGCCAGGGACTACTCAGCAGGCACACTCCACGCTTTATATACACCCGCTCCCGTAGCAATCGGGTCGATACGAGTCCCGTGCGGTGACCTCCAAGGTTATCAATTTGCTCACCAGGCCAGCCACAGTGCGGGACTAGCACGTGCTGATTGGTGGGTGGGGTCTAATCTGGTCTCAAAGCGATGTGTTTAGCGAGGCTAGTCTCGTGTCCTCTCTCTGGTCTCAATGGCCCAGCCTGGACTCCACCGGATCTGCTTATACACAAACGCCTGTGCGCCGAAGTCGTCGTAGCCAGCGGACTCGCTCTCCTCAACAACCTCGAACCCCTCCTCGGCGATGAGTCTCCACAGAGTCTCTCGCTCGTGCTCGAAGGTCTTGCGGGCACAGATCTGGAGCAGTGCCCGGGCCTCGGGTGTCCTCTCTAGGAAGAGCACGATCATGTCCATGACCCACCGTGGGTGCTCAGACGAGTAGATCGGGTCGGCCACAACGATGGTCTTGTAGGTAGTCTCTGGGCCCTTCACCTCGAGGAAGCCCGAGGGGTCTGTCCAGTCCAGGACTAGGCACTCGGAGTCTAGTCTATTGAGCGAGACGTTAGTCTGGAGGTTCGGCAGGATCTCAGGCAGGTCTGTCAGCACGACGTCGTAGCCTAGAAGAGCCAGGGTTATGCCTACGAGACCCGTTCCAGCACCCAGCTCCAGCACCTGGCTCCCTGGGACTACGAGTCTGGTGTGGTCTTGAACGAGCGTCTCGGACAGAATCAGCGACGAGCCCCACGTCTTTAGTCCCAGCGAGTCCGCTGTTAGCGACGGCTCGTTCAACACAATCGGTGTTTCCATCCCCTTGACGACCATCTTGCGCTGGAACTGCGGTCTTGCGGTTCTTCCACAGTTCTCAGAGATCCTCATCGAGGCCTCGTGGAGAACCTCTTCGTCGCTGGCGAAGTGCGGTGAGGCGATGATCTTGTTCAGGTACGGGAAGAAGTCCGAGTTGAACGACACGTTCTCGAGATTCGCACCGAGCTTTGTGTAGTGGTTGGCCATGAGCCACTGCTGAGTCTCCTCCAGCTGGGCCTCGCTGATGCCCTTAGTCTCCAGCGTCTCTGTGAATGTCTTGGTCACGTGCACATTACCAAAGTTCGTCATTTGCTCCGGTCTCAGCAGGTGAAGGATCGTCAGCAGCACGTTTCTCGGTAGTGTTCGTGTCAGATGAGGTAAGTCGAAGATATGGATCAGCGCTGAGCCCTGGTTCTCGGTTTCCACTGGTAACGGCGATGAGCTGAGCTCTGTGGGTACCGGTTTGTGCTCCTCTTGTGCGGTAACGGACGGGAAAGGCTCCAGATTTCCCGTCACCGGGGTGAAGAAGCTCAGAGGATCGAAACTCATGGCTTTAGGCTAGCAGTTTAGGCCGTTAATTGGCTCGCTAGCAAGGGTAAAGGCCGAGTATTAAATATTTCACTCGCTCACCACCGGGAGTTTCGCGATGTAGTGAACACCCGGACACCACAGTTCCACAGCCGGACACCAGCATGTTTAGTATAATTATAAGTGGACGGTGAGTGGGGCTTGTGGGTGATTTGCGTGGTGAGTAAGGTGGATAAGGCTAGTAGTGTGTAGAGATTTGTGGAAACTGTGCCTATGTTGTGTGTTTTTTCCCATAGTGAGTGGTGCTGTTATACGCAGTTAGTGCTATCTTTTGTATCTTCTACAGTATAAATTCCAATCAAAACTTGAATGATAAGTAACTTTATACCCTGATGGTAGAGAGAGTGGAAACAGAGACAGAAATGATACACACAAGAGCCGAAGCGGTTATTCATATATCACGTTCCATATTACCCATAGAGACTGAAGTGTAGAGACTAGGTTACCCACTAGGGTTACCCTACCTAGTCCCGGCCTCATCAACAGTGCACCACAGCGTGCTTGTACAACAATAAGACCACAAAGAGAAGCAGCGCAGAATGACAGAGCAGGAGAAAGAGATCAGAGACAAGGAGGAGGAGTACAACGAGGACTCAGACTCGGACTTTGACCCCGAGAATGGTGAGTTCCCAGAGACTAGTGAGTCCCGGACATAACTAACGGCCAGCAGCACAAGACGACGACAGTGGTAGCGACTCGGACGAGCCCGCGACGAAGAAGCCCAGGGCGAGTCCCGACGAGGACAGGGAGACTGAGAAGGAGGTGGCCAGGGCGAACTACGCGAAGATCGAGTCCTCGGAGGGTGGGCTCATCAAGACACGGCACCAGCGACTGGTGGAGAAACAGAGCGAGAGAAGCTTCAAGAGCGTGTCGAGTCTGAAGGGAACAGTGGACGTCGAGGACGCGTGGAGGGCGTTGCAGGAGCAGAGCCAGCACCGGCTGAAGCTCAGGTACAGTGCTGAGCAGCAGAGCGTGAGCGAGCCGTTGGTGGCCAGTGAGAAGATCAAGATCAAGCGGAGGTACGAGTACGCTGGCGAGACCGTTGTGGAGGAGAAGTGGGTCGAGCGTGAGTCTGCTGAGGGGCGAGCCTACCTGAGCTCTGCTGGTGAGAAGGTGGAGACGAGCGTAGAGAAGGACGAGCCCACGGTGAAGTCCGGGTTCAACGACAAGGGCGAGAAGCTGCGGGTGGTGAAGAAGAGACCGCCGTTGCTGGAGGGCATCATCAACGGGTCGATCAAGCCGCAGTTCAACACGCTGGAGAAGTCGCGTGTGGACTTTGCGCAGCTCGTGGACAAGGAGGGCCTCAACGACGAGCTGGTGCAGAACAGTAAGGACGGGTACCTGGAAAGACAGGACTTCCTAAGCAGGGTGCAGTTCCACAGGGAGTCGCAGGCGAAGGAGATGCGCCGGAAGGAGCTGCAGAACAAGAAGGGGTGACATATATATATATAGATATATATATATATATCTATTGTGGTATAGAATATCTACTGTATTAGACTAGTCGGTGTAGGTGCGGAAAACCAGAGGTGACGTACCTACAAACAAAAAGTGATATCTACAAAACAGAAGTGTATATCTACAGGCGTGGCATTCATAGTGTCATATCAAGTGACCCCAGATAGCCATACACTACAGGTGCGGCACACCCAGACTCGTCAGCGTCATGTTGACGATGCTGAACATGCCCTCGCCCAGGACGAGCCCACTGCTGAAGACGATCATCGCAGTTTTCCCGTCGTGCGAGTGGTCGACTCTCTTGAGCCACACATATGCGATCACACCACCAATGAAACGTGCGATGGTGAACGACGGGGTGTTGTAGATGCCGATTCCCACGGCAACACCCGATGGAGCCCACACGAGCTTCCGTTGCATCGCAATGTCGCCCTTGTATAGGTTCTTCAGTAGGGAAACCACACCGAAGACACCACCGAAGAAGAGCGAGAACTCGAACGCATACGGTGGTAGTCCCTCGCCCGTGACGAGCCTCGAGCAGTCGATCCAGATCACCGCAGTGGGGATTCTGAAGATGTTGTTGGGAATCTCGTACACCATGTTGTAGACCTTGTACATCGCAGAGCTGAGGAAGATCGACCACACCGTCCCGATCATCTGTGCGACGAACTGGGCGTACGGCGAGGCCCCGATCAGGTGGCCAGTCTTGAGGTCCTGCATTAGATCACCAGCCTGCTGGGCACCAGCTTCTGCGATAGCACCAGCAACGAGGTTCACCAAGACAGCACCTGGGTGGTCCTTCGGGATCACCACGGCGAAGATCAGCTGCGAGAGCTTGCCGATGCCACTCACAGGGTTCAGGTCTGTCTCTCCCAGGGCTCTGACTCCCAGCACAGAGAGGAAGAGGGCGAGGACAATGGCGATGATGAGCGAGTAGACGGGGACGATTTCCGTTCCGAAGAGGAAAACCATCGTGACGATGCACAAGACCGAGGACCCCACGAGCCCGAGGATCACAGTCCTCGTGGAGACGAGGTACTCCTTGTCGAGCTCGTTCTCCTCGAAGCCAGAGACGGGCTCGGAGTGGTACAGCTTGAGCGCACTCTGGGCCGTGACTACAACGAACGACACCACGCTATCGCTCACCATCACCGCAAGCGAGATCCACAGAATCCACCCCTGTGCGCCCGTTTTCCAGTCGTCCACGGGCCCAGCAGCCCAGCCCATACTCTTGGACAGCGGTGCCAGCACCCCCCACCCAAGCACGGCTCCAAAGAGCATGTATGAGACCGTAGGCAGGCCCATGATGATGCCCTGGCCGATGTACGCTGGCGAGGGCTGGAGCGTCCAGAGGTAGTTCTTGGCGAGGTAGGAGCCGAACACTGGGATGCTTCTGAGCTGGGGGACGAAGTAGGAGAAAACCGTGTAGAAGGAGGAGAAAGAGAAGGTGAGGACGAGCGAGCGCACGTTCTCGTGGTAGAGTCGCTGGTACGCGGACTGTGCGGACTCCTGGATCGAGACGTCGTTGTCGAGCAGCGTGGACCTCTCCGTGGACGAGCTCGACTCGTTGTCGCCGTTCAGCAGCACGTTGTTGTACTCGTGCGGGAGAGTACACGACTTCTGGAGATCGTCCTCATCGTGGAGCGAGGTATTGTTCAGCACAGAGATGAGCGTCGCCGTCGCAGAGCCCGAGGGGAACGGCAGCTTCTCCTTGACGACGACCTGCTTCCTCAGAGGGACTGCGAAGAAGATGCCGAAGAAAGCGAGCCCTGTGGACCACACAATGAGCTGCGATAGAGAGAAGCTCACCAGCTCGCCGGTACCGGACTCATCGGCCCGGAGGAACTTCTCTATGGCGGGCACAACACCAACAAAGCCGTACGCCAGCGGGCCCGTGCCGACAGCGACGGCGATGCTCTGCACAAACACGTTCTCGACGTCCGTGAACTCGTAGCTGAGCGAGCTCTGGGCCTGCTTGAACACCGCAAACGCCAGTAACGCCGAGGGCAGCGACATCATCGAGACCCAGCCCGTCTGGAGGCCGAACTGGAAGTTGGAGACGAGGATCAGCGAGCCTATCACGAGTCCTGCGACGACTGCCCGGGCCGTTATTTGGGGGATCGAGGGCTTGAGCTCCCACGGCAGCTCTTTCCACGTCATTATGATCTTGGTCTCGGGGTTGGTCTCGGGGTAGCAATGGTCTCCAGCAATGGGTCTAGCAATGGCTCTAGCAATGACAAACTAGCTGGTTTAAGTAGGCAATGGCTGGTTTAGGTAGAAGGACTGGTTCAAGTAGACGGTTTAAGTAGAAGTTGGTGACGCATCTCCACTATTTCTTTCCACTTAGTAAGCCGATAAGCGCAATGCTGGGTTCCGGTGGGCATCGCGCGTCCCGATTGGGTAACCGAGTCCGGTCGCCTACTACTGTTTACTACCACTGCTACTGTCTGTCTACTATTGTTTACTACCACTACTACCACTACTCTACTACCACTACTACTCTACTACTACTACCACTATTTCTACCAACATCTATTACTCCATCTCGCCGAACAGAATGTAGTAGAGGATGTCGCTCAGCGTCACCACGCCCATCAGCCGGCCCTCGCCGTCAACAACAAACAGCCGGTGCAGCCTGGACTTCCTGATGTTGTCGAGGATCGTCGAGAGCCGGTCGTCGATGGTGCACGTGTAGACGCCCTCGAAGTCGTCCGATCTCCGCATGAGGGCCTCGCCCACGCTCAGCGAGAGGTCGTTGTAGATTCCGCCCTTGATGAGCCCGAGCACGTCCACGGCCTCGTACACGTTCACGAGCTTGTTGTGCTCGTCGACGATCGGGATGGACGACACGGACCCGTGCGACAGCAGCTGGATCACGTCGATCACCGGCGTGTCCATCGTCGCAGTCGAGAGGCTCTTGTTGCAGCCGATGCCGAGCTCCCGCAGGGGCACCTGGAGGTCCTCGATCTCCTTGCAGTTGAGCGAGACGAACTTGAGGATACGGTACTGCGTGAGCACGCTGACGACGATCTCCCTGTGGGTGTCCTCGTCCTCGTCGATGAGCGGGATCCTTCTCGAGCGCGACTCCAGCATCTTCACACACGCCTCGTACAGGGGCTTGAACGGGTGGATCGACCCGGTGTCGATGGGCTCGACGCCGATGGCCTTCTCCACGTCCTTGAGCCCGTTCAGCGTGAGCTTGTCGACGAACTCGAACTTGTCCGGGTTCTGGAAGTAGTACTGTATCACGTTGATGAAGTCGCTCGAGTTCAGCAGCCCGGCAAACCTCGACGTCTTCGCATCCCACAGAGGTGCAGACACAATGTTGTTCTGGAGCAGGATGTTCAGCGACTTCTTCACCAGCAGCGACGTGTCCAGCACGATCAGCCGGTACGACACGGGCAGCACGTCGTACGACGTCTTCGACTTCAGGAACAGCCGGATCGCCTGCACGGCGAGCGCCTGTGTCTCCTTGAGTTGTTTGTGGTCGTTGCTCTCGCCGAGGTGTGTGGACTCGAGGCGTTGCTCGATCGACGGGATCACCATTTCTTTTTTTCCTGCGTGGTGTGTGTGGGCCTTAGTCAGAGCCTGATTGAACACTGGTTACTGAGCGTTACTCTGTGCTTGTCCCTAAACCCCCTCCATTCATGAACGGGCTCGTCCACTTTCCCCAATTAAGCCCTCCGCACTGCGACAGCTGTCTCGTTCGCGAATAAAACGTGTTCGCGTCGGGGTTTCGCGACACCCGCACACCACGCGGAAAAAAAGTATAAAAGGGCGCGCCCGCCCGCAAATTTTCACCTCTCCTCTGCGCCACTCCTTTCCTTTTTTCTCCAAATCTCTTTGCCTTTTGGCTAAGATCAAGTGTAGTATCTGTTCTTTTCAGTGTAACAACTGGAATGTCCTCATTGAGGACTTTTTGTTATGTTACCCTTATTTTTGGACTTTGGTGGTGGGCTTTGGTCCTCGGACCTTACAATGGGCTTGCTCATTGGGCTCTTACCGCATCGTGTCGCCGTCGTTGCACTGCAAGACCTCTGACGCAAACTCCCTTCTTTTACGGCTACAGCTGGTGAGGACACCGGCTGGTTGTAAAATGGGCGTAGTTGGCTCTGTATTGGGGTGGTACTTACAAGGGTGGAAGTTCGTAGAAGAACAATATATAACCCACATTTGATCCCTGGCTAAAGACAAAGCAGGGTCTATTGTGAAGACAAACCAGTAAAGGCTTGTATAAATCACTAGTAATAGCCTATAAGTCACTAGTATTAGCCCCACTATAAGTCCATAATCAGTGTACTGGTTCACCATGGAGTGCCCCGACCAGCTCATTACACTTCCTAAAAGGGAAATATGTAAACAAACCACCCGATCACAGTGCAGCATTTCTTTTGCAGCACAAAAGCATTCCACGGCCAAATTCCACAAATCGAGAGCAAGACACACCTTTCTCCACCCCTCGAGACCAATCAAGTTTTCCTCCTTTCACGTGTGCCCGAGTTTTGTCTGTACTCCTAACAGACTTCGATCATCTGCTTCTTTGTGTCTCGAAGACGATAAGTCCCGGGCTGGCCCTTGCTCACAGTAGTGGCTATTGAAGATATAATGTCCACCACTATCTTGGAATCCCCGAAGTCCACTCAGAAACGCTTGACACTCAGATACAATGGCTCTCCAACGAGACCGTCACTCAAGGCCCAGGGCTCTACACTCTCTCTAACGTCGCCCACCAAGTTGAATGTGGTGCACCCCGATTGGGACCCGAGAAGCAATAAACAGCCTTTCTCCCTTCCCTCTCTGAAGAGAAGCTCTTCCAACCTCGGTGCCCCAACGACTGACCGTTTCATACCATCCAGATTCACCGTCTCAAATGGGAGAGTCTCAACAGACGAGACACTGCCACCACCGAATGCGTCTCCATCGCAGCACATCAAGGCCCAGTCACAGATCATCTATAGAAAAACAGTTGCAGACGCTTGTGGGATTGAAGTTGGCCAGCGTGTGTTGCAGTACCAGCCGTTGCCTCCACAGAGCAAGTCGATCATCCAGATGAACCAGAACTCCAACTTTGCACACCATAAGAAGTCCACTATTGAACCAATACGATCAAGAAAGATCACTTCGAATCCCGAGAGAGTCTTGGACGCTCCAGGCTTGATTGATGATTTCTATCTGAACCCATTGAGCTGGTCGTGCGAGAACTACTTGGCCATTGCTTTAGACAACAGCTGTTACGTGTGGAACGCTTCCACTGGTACTGTGAACCTGCTTACAGAGTGTGAGTTCCCTATTGCATCGGTGAGATGGTCTGAGGATAGTTCCTATTTGTCCATTGGTAAAGAGGACGGAGCCATTGAGATCTGGGACATTGAAACGAATTCCAAGCTGAGAACCATGAAGACCCAGACAGGTATAAGAATCGGCTCGCAAGCATGGTCGAACCATCTAGTCACTGCTGGGTGTAAATCTGGAGAAATCTTCATCAACGATGTGAGAGTTAAGAACCATATCACTTCTACTCTAACGACGCATGTTGGTGAAGTTTGTGGACTAGAATACAGATCAGACGGAATGCAGTTTGCTTCAGGGTCCAATGATAATACAGTCTGCATTTGGGACAGCAGAAGCTCAGTTCCACAGTTCACCAAGACGTCTCATACAGCTGCAGTCAAGGCATTAGCATGGAATCCAGATATCAATTCGCTATTGGCTACCGGTGGTGGCTCTTCCGACAAGCACATTCATTTCTGGAACACCACGACTGGTGCCCGTGTTAATAGTATCGATACTGGGTCGCAAATATCTTCATTGTTCTGGGGTTCCTCTGACTCTTTCGGGAAAGAGATCGTGGCTACTGGTGGTTATCCAAACAATTGTATCAGTGTTTACTCATACGAACACAGAATTAAGGTCGCAGAGATCGAGAATGCGCACGACTCGAGAATCATCTCGGGCCAATTGTCACCAGACGGATCCACCTTGGCAACCGTTGGTGGTGATGAGAACTTGAAGTTCTACAAAGTCTTCAACAAGAACAAGAAGAAAGACTCCTCGAGTGCCATCTCTAACGGTAGGGCCATGACGAAGACCATGATGATCAGATAATTATATACCCGCGTTTCCTACCCACATGCGACCAATGAACGTGACGATTCCTTCTCAGAGCTGAGTGTAGAGCAATGCCTTTAAAATAGTACAATCGGATAAGATGGAAAACAACAAACGCTACCATATGTGCTTATGTAATCACATAATCTCTTTGTTTTCGCGGGGAGCGCGTATTTTACCGCATCATATACCTGTTTTCCGCTATAGAGCATCTCTGAAGTGACATGAAAGCGTACTACTCCGGGCTAGGTATTAACAGATATGGAGCTATCTGATGCTTATGTTTATAGAAGCATTACACCCACTAAAACGGGCCGAAATACCAATATTTTAGTGCATGAGTTCGCGCTTTGTCTCAAGGCGTACGGTAAACCTGGTTATTAACTATTTACACACACATGTGATATAGTAGAGAATAGAGTCATGAATTACTTGCATGCATCTTTATTACAAAACTATCTCTAAACCACATAGTTGTCTCACAAAAATTGGAGTTACACGATGGTAGTTCCAATTCCGGGATAACGAGCAATTCCGAGGGCGAGTACTTATGTCCCCGCAGTGTACTTACTTCTCCACAATGCCATCACCAAGACAATAAAGAGCATAAAAATCTCCACGATGAAAGAGGCCGATTTCAAGAAATACTATCCGGGGTTGCCTAAAGAGGTGCTTGAGCGAGGTAAAGCGGTGCGACTAATCTTCTTCGGGGTGCCGATGTTTGTGGTGACGTCCATCATGCTGTACAAGAGAAGTAAGTGTATACTCTAGTTTGTGAAATAGCAGCGTTTCTAACAATAAAAGTGGTCCTTGGTGAGAAGAAGAAAGTACAAGTGGGGGAGTTCATGAACGACGGAAGTATGAGGCCCTTCTCTCAGAAGGAGATCGAGCAGAGGGATAAAAGTAGTGTGTTCACGATGCTGTTTGGTGAAGACAAGGTCGACTACGCCAGGGAGGTGAAGAAATGATACCTCTTCTATTTATTTATTTATTCTCCAGCTGTTTGGATTATAGTACTTATACAACTACAATGCACGCTCATGTAATCAGCCCATTAAACTCAAAGCCCTCATATATAAATAACGTCTATCATAAAAATGTCACCTCCAAATTGGCTTGGGCGGAGGTGCACCCATTCTGTCACCCAGAGAAGATCCAGATCTTGAGCTCAGGGTAGACCGACGGCCAGTGCTCAGTCTTGACTCACTTCTGTCACTTAATCTTGATTCGCCTCGGTCCATGCTCAGTCTGGATACGCCACGCTCAACGCTTAGTCTCGACGAGCTTCTCTCGCCTCTCTCCATGCTCATTCTTGAGCTTCCTCTTTCAACGAGCTCTTTGATGGGCGTTGGTTGTGGAAGCATCGACTTACGTCTTCCACCGCTTATGGAACTGCGCACTGGAGTCTGTGGAATCATAGAGTGTCTATGTGAAACACCAGTTCTGTTAGGAACAATCTCCGTTTTCGTAGCTCTAGATAGTGCTAATGAAGTGGACGGTCTCTGTACGCTTCTGGTACCAAGACTGGATGTAGATCTTGCTGGTGGTAACATGGAGGACCGATTAGATGGCTTCTCTCCAAGACGAGATAAGGGTCTCTCAAAGTTGATGCGAGATACTGGTCTTGGAATCTTGGACTTGAAGGTCTCTGGTGTTCTTGGTTTGATGTATGATGAGTGCACTGGGATTCTAGATTGACTAAGCACAGTGCTGGAGTCGGAAACATGCCTCTTTGGAGCCGGTGTTTGGAATACGTCTGGAGAGCCATTTAGGAGTTGATTCAATGTTTCTTCGTGTGCATCTTTCCGTGTGGTTGATGGTGTCTCGCTCACTTCACACAGGTCATCAAGAATAGGCTTCTCTGGGGACGATTTGAGCGATGTTGATGATCGATGTGAAAGAAGAGAGCTTGAGGACAAACGAACAGATGAGTTAAAGCTGGATCTGTCTGAACTCAGAGAGTTTTTAAGATCTGGAATCTTTTTTAAATCGGTGAGGATAGATGGATCCTTCGATTTAGATGGAGTAGAATCCAGTGTATTGTGTTTTGCACTCTCGGCCAAAATTTTATTTTGGTGTTGCAGCTCCTCTGGTTTCCTCACAGATGTTGGATCACTTTCAATGATGATTGTCTTCAAGTTCATCTTGTTTAGCAAAAACTGTCCGTACCGACTCTTTCTCTTGTCCTTGGCCTCTTCTTCTTTCGTTTTGTCCCCGGAAAACTTTCGTAATCCTTGGTCTAGTGAAAGCTTCTTGAAACTTTGTGATATATCTTTACTATCATCTATGCTGCTGTTCTCTGTGGTATCTTCAATCTTGTCAATGTATTCTTGTGGGATTTTGCCCTTGATAGTCAACCAAGCGTCGGCCAATTCATTACTTTTCTCCATAACAGTCACATCGATTAACTGTTGATCAATAGCCTGGTTTATGAGAATGAATGTGTTTTCAACAATGTCTGTTGTGTACTTAAGCCTCTTGAATACCTGAGACTTGAAAACGCTGTCGTCTACCAACAATCCCATCTTGTTCACTTCTTTCTCGACATTGGATATGAGGAAAGACATCTCTGTGTTCAGGTAAGAGAATATCTCACTCCATCTTTTGTCGACCAACTCGTACTTCAAATCAGTGACTTCGCTCTGTAAGTAGTTCATCTCTTTAACCAATGCATCGTACTTGTCGCCCATCTTCTTCGTATCTGCCAGGTTAGTTTCCTCGTACTTGTTTTTGAAGTCCTCTATCCTGAGTGGTATGAAGTACAAGCTCGCTTTGAGTGGATCAACCACGTTCTTGAGCGACAAGTACTCTTCGTATAGCTCACTATCGATGTCATTAAGCAGAGGTAGACGCAGCTGGTTCCTCTGCTGTAGAAGTTTCTTGGTCAGGATCTCCAAGTTGAAGCTCGGCGCGTGGCGGACGGGGGAGCTGAATCTCTTCTCGTGGATCTTGAAGCACTTCTTCAAGCAGTTCTCAAGCTCGGTGTTGATGGAGTTCATCGTCAAGTTGTAGATGTCGTTGTACTCTGCGCCGACATCGATCTTCGTCTTCAAGGGAAGCAAGTGGTCCCGCTTGATCTGCAAGCTCACCTCGCTCAACGTGTCCAACTTGTCGAACACAGCCGTCTCCGGCATGTTCTCCTCCGTCAGGTTCGTCTCCAACAGGTTCAATGCTTGCAGTACAATGGAATCAACAGACTCGATGTTGCGGTAGATCTCGTAGAACTGGGCCTTTCCCTCGCTCAGCCACTCAGGGTCGAACGGCACACCCACCGAGCCGAGCTGGCCAAAGATCTCCCGCACCCTGGCGGTGTAGTAGAGCATGTCGTCGACGAGCGCTTCGAGCCTGGTGAGCTCGAAGGGGTCTAAATGGGCCACTGCGCGGAAGAAGTTGAACTCGGCGCGGATCGTGAGCACCTCCGAGAGCTTCCGCTGGTCCATGGCGATTGTGGTGATCGGGTTCCGCTTTCGCTGGTGGTGCTCTTCTTTGGGGCTCTGGGCGGGTAAGGAAGATGGGTTTGTTTATGTTTTGTTTTTGTTTTGACTGGCGATGTTTACTTTTTCTGCCACGCGCGCGCGGGTCAATAACCGCGACCCTGAGTCCCGGGCCTGGGGACTCGTCTGGCTCCTACAGGCTCTCAGTCTTTCTCAGTCATAAGTCGTGAATGGAATATGTATATGTAGTCACTACTTGGTAGCGTGGTGCTCTGCGTTCTGGCTATTTTTCAGAACAGAGTCGTCGAAGGCCAGGTCTTCAAGACCGTTCTTTATCATCTCTTTCTTGATGAACTCTTCCGAGAAAGTCTCAACCTCTTCACTATCGTCGTCGTCCTTCTTGATGTGTTTCTTCTTCTTCTTGTCTTGGGCCTGGTCCGCAGGCTTGTCCTCGTTCAACAGTTTGTATAGTGCCGAGTTTCGATTAGCGTACAGATCAACAAAGTGGCCAGTCTCTGCAACTTTACCGTCATAGCCCAAGACAATAACCAAGTCCGCTTTCCGGATCGTCGACAAGCGATGTGCAATAGAGATCGAAGTCAACTTCTCGTCTCTCATGAGCTTTTGCAACGTCAGGTTGATCGCATACTCGCTCTTGCTGTCCAGAGCAGATGTGGCTTCATCCAAGATCAGAACAGATGGGCTCTTTATCAATGCTCTAGCAATGGAGATTCTTTGTTTCTGTCCACCAGAGAGCAACGCACCTCTTGGCCCAATTATGGTGTCATAGCCATCTGGGAACTTCTCAATGAAGTCGTGACAGTTGGCTTTCTTAGCAGCCTCGATGATTTGCTCCTCTGGGACATTAGAGGACTTCAGGCCGAATATTATATTATCACGGATTGTACCGGACATGAGGATTGGCTCCTGCTGAACGACTCCTAGGTGTCTTCTCAAAGACTTGGAGTTATACTTGGTGATATCTTTACCGTCCAGAAGAATCTCACCACTTAATGGGTCGTAATAACGAAGCATCAAGGATGTGATGGTCGACTTACCTCTACCACTTGGACCAACAATACACACGTTGGAGCCTGCAGGGATCTTGAAGGATAAGTCTTTGAAAATGGTCAGTTTAGGTCTTGTTGGATAAGAGAAGCACACGTTCTTGAACTCGATCTCGCCGTGCGGCTTCTCTCTTAATGGGATACCTTTAGTTGGTTCAATCTTTGGGTCTCTATCGACGAGCTCGAACAGTCTTGACGCAGCACCGCTTCCTTTCATCAACTCCGAGTAGAAAGAGGCCAGGCCGAACATTGACGATCCAGAATGGTTAACATACAGCATAAAAGCGGCCAAGTCACCAACAGACATCGCACTGCTTGCAACCAGCTGAGCACCGTAAGCCAGAATAACCAAGAAAGTGGCATCGCTCATCATGTATGTGCTTGAGTAGAAAGTGGCATTCAGCTTGGCTTCACTCTTGCCGAGACTGAACACTCTTCTGATAGCACCGTTGTACTTGCTCAGTTCTTTCTGCTCGGCCACAAACGACTGGATCGTCTTGATGCCACTGAGCTGTTCTTCACCGACCTTCGTGAGGTTACCAGTAGCCTCCTGGATTCCTCGAGAGATCTTTCTCACTTTAGTACCGAATATCAGCGTTCCAACGAGAATCGCAGGGAGGAAGATGAACACAGCAGACGCGAGCTGTGTAGAGATGAGGAACATCGACGTGATGCTCACCGCACCTGTGATGGCGTGTTTGAACCCGTCGCTGATGTTCTGGGTCATCGAACGAGACACAACGTAGGCGTCCGAGCCTAGTCTCGAGATCAGGTCACCGACCTTGTGGACGTCGAAGAACCCGGCGTCCTGGCTCATCGTACGCTTGATGACGCTCGATCTCAGGCGGGCCACGAGCTTCTCACCGAGGATTCGCAGCATGATGATACGGCCGTAGTCTGCGGCGATACCCGCAAGCAGGAACACGGCGAGGACCCCAACGAACTGGTAAAGCGATAGGCCAAACACAATCTCCGGCAGCTCTCCATCGAGAACGTGCTTTGTAGCGTCCAGCACGAGCCCGTACGCTCTGGGCATCGCCATGTTCACCAGCACAGAGATAAGCAGCAGCGTCAGCGCCACAGACAGAAGCTTCCAGTCTCTGAAGGCGAGCTTGACGAGCTTGCCCAGGTCCTTGAACACGGAGCCCATCGGCTCCTCGGGCTCGGGCTGGGACTTAGTCTGCTGCTTAGTCTCCACACGCGACTCCTCGTGGGCCTCCTTCTCGTGGGCCGTGGGCGTGGAGTACAGTCTCTTGAAGAGGGTCGTCTGGATAGGTCTAGGGGCGTGGTAGTGGGCCAGCGGCGTGGCCAGGCCCAGTGGACGCGTGTGGAACGGCACACACGCTAGAGCGTGCTTCGCCACTGGCCTCGTCGCAAGGGCCCTCAGTGGAGCCCAGGGTATGCGTTTGGGCACGAACATTGATGGGTGAGGGACTGGGTGGGGCTATGGGACTCAGTGGGGTATGGGACTGGGTGGGGGTATGGGACTCAGTGGGGTATGGGACTGGATGGGAAACGATGGGGTGGGAGTCAGCAGAGTTAGCAAAGTCTCTGTTGAGGAGCTGTGGCTGAGAGTGTTGGCCATAAATGACAAACTTTTTGGAAGAGCGCGCACGGGACCGGCGGAGCTGGCCGTGAAGCGGTGATAACTACGGTGGGAGCGTTTTATAAGTGTAATGTACCATAAGTCCGTATCTTTTATATATGTGGAGCCATTGCGGGGGTCCTGGGCGTCACAGAGCTCACTGCTTCAATGGCTGGGCCTCCTGGACGACACCGTTCTCGTACTTGAGGACCTTGGCCTCGGTCTTGCCACGGGCAAGCACACGCGCAGTCTGGTTCTCGGCCTTGAGGGCGTTTCTGGTGGTCTCAGCAGCAATCTGCAAGTACTTGTTGAACCTGTTTTGGTTGTTAGTGGGCTGCGCTTGGTGGCTCACGCTCTCCTCCATTATGGCCCACGCTCGCTCCCCACACGCAATTGCGCTCGGGGAGCTCGCTGCTGGGCCGGGAAAGGACGGACGTTAGCGAGTGTGTGGTGTGACGTACGAGAAGCCGGCTTTTCTCCAAGAAGACATTTTTGTTGTGTGTTTTGGGTGGACTGGAGCTAATTGTTTAGAAGGGTGTCGGTTCCCGTTGGTGCTTTTTCTTCGTTCACACCTCAACAGGTGGCTTTTCATTTGGCGCGGTCGACTTCCCGATGCGGTATCCGAGTGTAATTCACGTGTATTGGTGTGTGACACTGGTACGCGCACACACCCGCACACCACGCAAATTGTACCGACGCGATGAGCACGCTCATCACCACTTTAGTACCCACAACAGATCCCTCCACGAGCCATTACCGCCTACATGACCGTCTCCAAGGACCACTACTATCGTCTCGCGTCGGAGCTCGAGCCCGAGCGGATCCAGGCCGCGGTCGCGCTCATCAACGAGCTCTCAGCTGCTAACAACGACGACGAGTGGGACTACGCTCTGCAGAGACTCATCAAGGGCCTGTCGTCTTCCAGGGCGTGTGCGAGACTCGGCTTCTCCACGTGCTTGACCGAGGTCGTCAACGTGAGGATCGCCTCCGGGAAGCTCACCGTCCAGCAGCTCATCGAGCAGATCAACGAGCACAACAAGGTCGCCAGCTCCATGAACGGAAGGGAAGAACGTGCTGCTCTCTTTGGCCGCCTCTTCGGGCTCCAGTGTCTCTCGAACGCCAACTCGGGCATCTTCAGCAAGAGCGTGGACCCAGACCACTTCACGCTCTTCGTCGACAACCTCATCGAGCTCTCCTGCACCAAGTCCTGGATCAGAGAGCCTGCGCTCTTCACGGTCTTCACGCTCTTGAGCTCTCTCTACAACAAGCTGTGTGAGAGCCTGGTGGTCTACGTCTTCACAAAGCTCGACGACAACCAGCTCGTGCTCACGACGGAGGGTCTCGCCATGTTCCTGGCCGTTCCAGCGCAGTTCAGAGCCAAGACACTCTCCTCCGTCGACTTCAAGCACTCCACGTGGAAGAACGCCAATCCATTGCACAAGTCCAATCTGAGCCTACTCGCCAAGGTGCTGAAGGACATCTCTGCTGGTGACGACGCTGACATTGAGGAGGAGAAGCCAAAGAAGACAAACTCCAAGCAGAAAGGGTCCTGGTCTCCGCGTTTGCACTTTGTGTGGTCCTTGATCGTTGATCAGCTGTGCGAGCCAGCTGATGCTGAAGACGAACAGGTCGAGAACTCCAAGAAGAGAAAGAAATCGAGCGAAAGGAAGTTCAAGAAGTCCAAGTCCTCTTCATCGAAGGCCGTTGACTCAGACACCCTGCGAATCGAAGAGTTCTGGAAAGTCATCATCGATGAGAGCTTCTTCAGCGAGAAGGCTTCCCATGAGAGAAAGTACTGGGGATTCGAAGTGTTTGGCCTCTTCTTCCAGCAAGTACAGCCGGATGCTGTCTCTACACTTTTCACCAAGAACTTCATGAGAACACTGATTAACCAATCGTCTGACCAGTCTCGTATGCTTAACAAGATCGCTAAGAAGACATTGACCGTCATTGCTGAGACGTGTAAGCAGCAACCACTCAAGACCGTTCCGGTTCTCGAGAACATTCTCATAGGACCATTTGGAAATCTCCATTTCGACAAGTTGACAAAGGGTAAAACCACTGAGATTCTGATCTCCACAGAGGCTCCAAACTCACAACTGGCGGACTTGTTCATCCAGGCACTTGATAAGCAAGATGAGGATGAAGATACAAGGATTAAAACTAGCAAATGGGCCATTGACCACCTTCTTCATCTCGTCAGATCCAAGAAGTCCAAATTGGAGAACTCTTCTGATTTGGAATGGGTTGACTCCATTCTGAAGGCACTTGTTCAGAGAGCATATATCCAGACTGGTGAAAAGGATTCTACAACTGCTGTTGATGATGGAAGCATGGAAGAAGACGAGAAGAAACCAGATCCTGTTGTTGAGTTTGCTCAAGAAAGACTCAACTCTATCATGTCCGATGTGATCTCGATTGAACGTACCGATAACCAAACATGGTCATACAAAACTCTCAGCTCTCTTTTGGACTTCATTGCACAAGGTGCTACTCCAATCTTCAATTTTGATGAGGAGCTGGAGGCTGTGAAGGCCAAATCCTTGAAGATCTTGAAGAAGATCAGATCTAAGAGGGAATCTCAACATAGCGACAACTCTCGCTTGCTTGTGTTTGAACTGCTGTTCTCAATGGTCATTCTGCAGTTGTTTTCTGGTGATGCCGAATCTGTTAACACATTACAGGAACTGCAAGAGTACTACTACGCTACAAAGAAAGAAGAAGATGAGGATCACGATAAGGTCTTGGGGATTGTGGAGATTCTGCTGAACTTCATGTCTCAAAACAGTTCTCTGTTGAAGAAGTTGAGTTTGATCATTTGGGAAAACTGGTGTGATAAGGTCAACGACGAAGGGTTACAACTCTTGTATGATGTCATTCTTACCAAGGAGAATACTGAGGGCCAAAGAGCTTTGTTTGAAGGTGAGGATGAGTTTGTTGATGAGGATGAGGAAGAAGAACACGACCACAGTCATGGTGAAGAAGATGAAGAAGACGATGAAGATGAAGATGAAGATGAGGACGATGAAGACGAAGATGACTCAAGTGAGGAAGATGAAAATGATGACAACGTTGAAGAGGTTGAGAAGAAGACAAATGTTGCCCTTGCTGAAGCACTGCGCATCCCATACGATGGTGAGGTTGTTCTCAGCTCAGACGATGAGGATGACTTCTCCGATGAGTCCATGGATGATGAGCAAATGATAGCCATTGATGACCAGTTGTCGAAGATCTTCCAGCAACGTCGTGCGGCACTAGACACTGTCCATACAGGAAACAAACGTAAACAGGAGAAGATCGTCGCTAAGGAATCCATTGTCTTGTTTAAGCATCGTGTTGTTGACTTATTAGAGGTTTATGCTAAAAAGTGTCCACAAAGTGTTTTGATCATTAGCATGGTTTCTCCATTACTTACAGCCTTGAATCTCACTTTGGACAAGTCTCTTGGTGTCAAGATCCACAAGTTGCTGAAGAACAGAGTTTGCAAGTGCAAAATCGCAAATGCTGAGGGATTGAACAAAGAAGAGTTGTTAGGCCAATTAGAGAAGATACACAAGAACGTTTTACGTACCTCTAACACCAACGATTACAACTTGTCCTCGTCCCAGTGCTCCATCTTCATCGCCAAGCAATTGCTTCAAGCTGACGAGGGTTGTATTGACCACATCATAGATTTGTACTCTGACTTGATGAAGAAATGGTTCAAGAAGAAGAATTCTAAATTGACGAGTTCGATATTCTTCGACTTTATCAACTGGCTGAACTCCAAGAGATCTAACTGATAAAGACTCCATCTGTATAAATCGATTGTACTATACGCGTTGCATATTTGATATAGAACTACTTTCGGTGATTTAAAATCTATTGACATGGAATCGTAGTTTAGCAAACGGCAGTCTTGACCAGTTCAACAACCTCCTGGGAAAGCTCATCAGCCTCAGTTCTGGTTGCGGCCTCGGCATAAATTCTAACAGCGTCCTCAGTACCAGATGCTCTAACAAAAGATCTTCCCTGTGAATATTTCTTTACAGCCTCATCTATAAGTGTTTGGAGCCCATGTGGGGAGGTCAGCTGTCTTTCAGCATTGGTGGTTTTAAACACAGTTCTGTCTGGAACAACGGCCTTGGCTAGTCTGTTTGGTAAATCGGTGTATGACATGTCCCAATCAGCTGGAGACCATCTCTTTATGGCTAAAACAGCAAGCACGGCCAATAAATCAGAGATGGCGTCGCCAACCGTCTGGTTGATCAATTCAGACAAACGGATCAGAGCATTGATAGCACGCTGCTCGTCTGGAGTCGATGGTTCTCTCTTTTTCAGAGTCTCAACGAATACATCAGAGAAGAGAACGGTACCGTGACCATTAGCCTCAAAGTAGACACCAACATCGAATTTAGCAGCTTCGTGGTGCAAATGTTTGACACCAGTTGGTGTACAGACAACAGGCACCTTTAAGACGTCGGTGACGTAATTGGTAGACGAGCCATTAGCATAAGCGGTCTGAACAACACCGATCTGAGCAGTCTCGGCAAGACCAGCCTTAGAGACTAGGTCCTTGATGAAGCCTGCGAGAAGAGTAGCAATCTTATCACCGTCGAGCAGTTTGAAGAGGCCAGTCGAGTCTGTGTAGTAGAACACCACTCTGTCGGCATCACCATCAAAAGAGGCGTATAGTTTTAGTGGAGTGGGTGCGATGCCTTGTGGGAGACGTTGGCCTGTTTTGACGAAGTCCGCACCAGAGTTCACGTTCAGAGCCTCTGGAACGGTGTACTCGTTGTTGACGATGGTGTAGTCAATAACAGAGTGCAGCTTTGTGAAGAGCTTCTCGGCCTTGGGGCCACCGATGCCGTTAGCAGCATCAATGGTGATCTCGATGGGGCCGTGTACGTTTTCCTCCTCAAAGAGCGTCTTCAGAGCCGTGGCCAGCTTGTCGTAGTAGCCGTCCTCGGTTGGAGCACCACAGCTCAGTGGGCCAGCCTCGGTGTTGATGGCCTTGACCAGGTAGTGCAGCTGTGGCGTGGTCAAGAGATGGAAGTTGCGGTAGTGGGTATTAAACACCTTCAGGCCGTCGATGGTAGCGTCCGTCAACGCCGGCCCAGACTCACGCGAGTCGCGTGCAATGATGACGTTTGAAGGAGTTTCCAAGTCAATGTTCAGCTGGGCAGCCAGCTTCGAAATCTCAGCCTCAAGCTCCTCGGCATTGTGTAGGTTGGCCAGTACGGTAGCGTACGCTTCCCACGACTGCTCGAGCATCTCGCCCTGGGGGTCGACCAGCTTAACGCCGTTGTCCTCTGGTGGGTTGTGCGATGCTGTGATCATGATGCCAATGGTCTGGCCGTCGAGGTACTTGGAGCGGAGCGACGCAAGGAGCCCAACAACGAACACAACAGAGTCTAATGTATTGGCTTTTGTTCTGAAACCGGCAGTGCCATACGCAAAGGTGAGGTCCTTCGGCTTCTGGTGGGCCGAGTAGAACTGCGCGAGCTGTTGCTTCAGGTCGAATGTCATCGCTGGTGCTTATAAGGTGAGCTCCTCCTCTTCTTGGTGGTGTAGAGGAATGCGGTGTGTTGTTGATTCGAGAGCAAACAGTGGTTACCCGATCTGGCAATTGCCGTTTTGAGTTTTTCCGGTGGCCTTTTTCGCGAACCCGTTTGTGATCCACATCATCAAACGAAAGTACATCCCAGAAGTGTAGACCACAAGATACGACCCCTGGAAACCACTCTCTTCACCCAGAAAGGCCCCAGATGGCACCGCCGACGCCTGTTATCGGGAAGGAGGAGCTCGACCGCGTGTTCCAGCTGAGCGAGCGCCTGGACCGCACAGACTGTGTGCTGAAGTCTCTCACCCAGCACAACTGTGTGTTCGAGGGGGGCCTGGTGAACTGTGTGCCGTTCAAGAGGCTGTTCAGGGAGTGTGCTCTCAAGGGCACGAGCCAGCGACTGACGGTGGAGATAACGGATCTCAGCACAAACAGGGAGGCCAACGAGGCGACTCTGTTCCTGCGTGCTCAAGAGAAGCTGCAAAGGCTGAAGGATGAAGAGGCATAGCCCAAGACTCGGTGAGAGCAAAGTTACGAATAATGACAAGCAAATAGATGAGACGTCTTTATCTCCCCAGTAGCGTCGTTCCCATGGGTGGTAGGACCAATTCTAGTCCCAGTCCCGTAGTCCCCCTTATCCACCCTAGTCCGCATTAGTCCCCGGCCCCGGCCCCAGCCCCCTCCGCGCTCCATCAACACTTCAACTTAGTTAATCAAACACTACCATTAGCCGCCCACACAGAACCACCGCCAATGGCCGCAATATCGCCCACCCAGGAGCACTACCTCAAGAGAGAGCTCATCCGGCTCCAGCTGGAGAAGGAGCTCGCCCTGTTCAACGACCCACACGCTCTGCGCAGGTTCGGGTTCCCTTTCTACGCGGGTGATCCCAAGAAGCTGGAGAAGAAGGGCGGTAAGCTCACAGCGCCAGCGCACAGCGATAACGATGCGATATCCGAGCAGTTCCCGCTGATCAAGTACTTCTTCTCGCACTTCGTGCTGACGATGCCCTTCATTGCGCAGGACCAGCAGGACTACACCGAGTTCTGGATCAAGAAGGTCCAGGTCTTCTACGAGAACTTCATGGGCATGTCTGTGAGCGAGTCGATGGACCGTGACGAGCTGTCGAAGCGTCGCAAGATGGGGCTCAGGCTGGAGAAGCTGCTGGTGATGGTGTACAACTCTGGTATCGGTACGCTGAACGAGCTCGACTACTACAAGCACGACAAGTACGACATCAAGGGCGATGAGGTGGAGAGCAAGCGACTACAGAAACTGCTATTCCCGTCCAAGGAGACATTGCAAGACCACCTCACGAAGGGTGTGTTCATCAATGGCATCAACGTCAACGTCAGCGGTGTCAGGGTCGTGCGGAAGGCAAACAATAAGTTTCTGACGGGCCTAAACTTGACAAAGTCTCATGAGACCCACTTCCAGTTTCTCATCAAGACACGTGTCGATTTAGCAGAGAGTGAGAACGTGTACGTCTCGAGGAGGTACACTGATTTCAAAGAGCTTCACCAAAAATTGAAGAAGAAATATCCCGGGAAGCATCTTCCGAAGCTTCCATCAAAAGTGAAGTCCATGATAAGACTGGGCTCATCGTCGGCTGAAGACTACGAAGAGGACGTTGAAGAGCTTGATGACGACGAGGAAATGGAGGATAAGGATTCCACAAAACACGACGAAGAAATTAGAAGAAACTTGACAAACTTGTTCCACGATCTCAAGCTAGAATCTACTCCACAAGAAGCTCCAAAGACACCGACTGCGCAAACCACTGAACAGTTCAGCACTGCTCCATCGACCCCAATCAGTTCTGCTAGCTCGCCACCGGTGAAGTCTCCTACACTCAAGTCACCTACAAAGCTCTCCTTCATGAATCCAACCAAGTTGTTTGGGTCAAGCACTGAAAAGAATTCCACCAAATCATCATCTCCATCATCATCATCACCTCCTAGCGCTGAAAACAACCTTCCGCGTGAAAAGACCCGTGTTGGTCTCCGTGCGTACCTTCGAGAACTTTTGAAAGACACTGAAATCTCCCATTCAGAACTTCTCAAAGAATTCTTGTTCAAGGGAAAAATCATGCGCTTGACAAATGAAGACCAGATCGATATCAAAATTCGTGAGAATTTGGACTTATTACTCCTGTTGAACCAAGTAAAGTTCCAGCGTGAGGCATACTCCAAGATCAGTGCAATGAAAAAAGAATCATTGCCACTCCGTGCCAAACTTCTTGATTCAGATAATGGTATAGTGGAAATCTTCAATGAGATTAAAACGAAAGAGCACATCAAAGATCTCTCACCAATGTTGAGAAACTTCCTTGAGTGGTCTAAAGTTGAAGTTGCAGCAACAATATATCAACTGTTTTTGGGTAGCGATGGTTCTTATGAATTCTACTCACAAGTTCGCCGTTTGCATAAATTAATGCCATATTCTTTGATGATTAACATTTTGAAGTTTACAAATCCTATGAGTATCATGAAAACCATGATTGATCTTCTGATGGCAAGCCCATTTGGCGGTAAATCGTTATTGCAAACTCTGTTTTATGGTATTCTTTCTGATGATATAAAGTCTCAAACTAAAATTATTGAAGAGCTGGAGGCGAAAATTGATCATGAGGAAATCATTTCTAGGTTGAAACTTTTTGTTTTCGATAATCCAAGCTACGATTTGGTTCAGAGTATTAGACAAGAAGCCAAAGACTTACAAGTTGATCTTTTATTAACGCTAATAATCTCTCCACAACTATCTGAACACACTCATGTTGATGACAACTTGATTGGGAAAGTATTCGAGTCTTACAATGAGTACAAAAAGCTCAAAAAATTTGAGGACTCGCCAGAGCAATTGGAGTTTATTAATCATGAGAAGCTTGAGCTTTATTCAGATCTGAAGGCTCTTTTCAAACTATACGTCCGTAATAGGGATAAGGAGATTATGCAACAGCTTTGGACAGAACCAGAGCTCACATCTATCTTGAGAGAGGTATTCACCATGTTCTATCAACCATTGGTCAATTTGTTTTCCAGTTCTCATGTCGATGTTGCATTCAGGAGATTTGAAAATTTCATGGACGATTTAGTTAAATTGTTGGATAGACTGACACATGACATGTATACTACCGATACGAGTCGAATCGTTGAAGAAATCATGAAGGTGTTGAATAACCATGAAGAAGGGCTGTATCAATTCATTCATGATGTCTATATGAACGATAAAGATCAGCTCTTTGACAGATTGGTTGGTTGGATCAATACGATGTTGAAATTCTTGAGAAACGCTAAAACGGTTAACCCACAGAAAAGTTCAGTGAGGTTAGACTTTGGCACCATCCTTGCCAGTGAGGGTGTTGACAAAGAAGGTGTTTTGAAAGAAGTCGATGCCGTTGTGGAGAAGGTCAAGCAACAGCACGAGGAGTTCCAACGAAAGATCTCTAAACAACAACAGAAGCCACTGAATGTGATCGATGATAACTGGGATGCAATCAACAATATCGAGATTTTCAAAAGCTCAGATTTCGGGATCAACGAGCACGACATTATTGACATGGACACTGATGACGACGACGATGCTGCAAGTATGAAGACAGAGAGAGAGCCCGAAGACGGTAGGACGGGCCACGAGCACATTGAGACCCTGTTGGGGCCATTCAAGGACCAGCTTCTGCATATTTTACGTGACTACGACTCTGTTTAATGGACAATAACATCAGCCGTTCACGTATCTGTAGAGTGAGGCACGGATACACAGGGGTACGAGAGGGGTATGCACCTGTGATTACTAGTATAGCAATTATCCGCCGTTTATGGTTCTTTTTTTAGGCGAGCAATCTCCGAACCATCATTACAGCACCTACATGGTACGGCAGCGCCTGTGTCCGTGACCGCACAAGGAACACCAGCAAGCTCTATAAAGACTCTTTAGCAGCCCGAATTGTTTAATTTTACTAACTGATATGTATAGAGCTAATGCCGAGATCACAGTCCCGAATTTTCGCAGAGAAGCTGCGTGAAGTGGAGCACCCGTTCCATCACGAGCCCTATGCGTTCACGCACTGGACGTACCTGCTTGCGGTGAAGATGGAGAACGTCCCTCTGGAGGAGGTTGCACGGACTGCACCGAGATTCACCATGAAGGAGTGTCTCGAGTTCCTCGACGAGAAAGACATTGGTCATCTACACAACTGTGGAAAACCGTTTGAGGTTGAGGGCCTCGAGTCCGGTCGCGTGAGCTGGCTGGTGGAGGCCGAGAATCGACAGAAAGAGGACCCTGTCTTAGTGTGGACTCATGGTGGGTGTTATTTGTATGGGCTATACCCCTACCACGTGAACTTCGTGCGTGTGATGTGGGACAGACTGGAGGACCACGACAGAGTCAGTGTGCTGGTGATGGACTACTCGACCTCAGCTGAGGCGACGTACCCAAAGCAGATCGACGAGCTTACGAGGCTCTCCAATGAGCTGTCCAGGAGCTGTAGCAAGATCATCCAAGTGGGTGCTAACTGTGGTGCTCACATGATCATGCTGATGCTGAGGCACGGGAAGATCCCCATTGAAGGTGTGGTGGCTCTGAGGGAAGACGCTAAGCCGTTTATGGTAATCATGATCTCGCCGATGACCAACATCTCCCAGGAGCACGAGCAAGGGACGTACCTCTCAAACAAGCAGAACGAGTATCTCGACACAGACCTTCTGTGGGACTACAACGGGTTCTGGCTGCGGTGGGACCGTGAGCTGGAGAGAAGTCCCAAGCTGAGTCCGAGACTAGACTCCGCAGTGGACTGGTCTGAGGTGATGCCCAAGAACACGGCTGTCTGGTGGGGGAGCTGTGAGCTGATGGCCCAGGACACGCTCCACTGGTGTGTTTCCATGGCTAAGCTACCGGAAGACCACTACGTGGAGTCGCCAGACGGGACCACCGATGCTCCCGTTGCGGAGGTCCACCGTCGCCAGAGGGAGTTTGATCCTCTGTACGGGTGGTTTTCCCGGCGTATCGGGTAGTCGCCATCCAGGGATAGCTGTTTACAAGAGCAAAAGCACTACTGAAAATACATGGAAAACCATAGGAGAACAGTAATTGATGATATATAACTACGCAAAGTGGATGCCCACCTGCTGGAAGGCGTACAGCAGCTTGAGGAAGTCGTTCTGGTCGCACTTGTTGGCTCGCTTGTCGCCGAGCCCGGTCTCGCTCAGCACCTGCTCGACCTTGGCCTTGACGACCTCGGCGTACTTCCCACCCTTCTTGGTCGTCTCGGAGTCGTCGACCATCACGCCGTCGCTCGCGAGCCACGTCTTGTAGTTCTTCTCCAGCAGCTGCAGCACGCTCGTCGTCTTGAACGACGCTGCGATGGTCTTGTTCTTTCTCACGAAGACGATTCTCAAAAGCCCGTCCCACTGGCTGAAGTCGACCTGTGGTCTCGGCGTCTTCACCTCGATGCGCACCACGGACGACTCCACCTTCGGAGGGGGCCGGAAGTTGTTCTTGCCGACCTTCATGATGTGTGTGACGTTCGCCCACATTTGCACGTTCGCCGAGAGACGGTTGTAGAGCTGGTCGCCGGGCTTGGCCACGAGCGTCATGGCGAACTCTCGCTGGAACATGAGGATCGACACGCGCGGGGGCTTCGGCTGCTGGAGCAGCTTGAACACGAGCGGCGACGAGATCTGGTAGGGCGTGTTGGAGATGCACACGTCGAAGTACGGCAGCTCCGTCTTCATGAAGTCGCCCAGCAGGATCTCGAGCTTCTTCTCGCCGGGCGTGCCGTGGACTCGCTTCGTGAGCTCAGCTCCCATGCGGGGGTCCATCTCCACGGCGACGACCTTGCGGGCCTGCTCGAGGATACGCACCGTGAGGTTTCCGGTTCCGGGCCCGATCTCCAGCACCGTGTCGGACGGCTTGATGCTGGCCTTGTCGACGATGCCCTGTGCGATCATGGGGTTCTTGAGGATGTGCTGCCCGAGGTCCGTGTTGAACTTGAAGACGGACTTCATGTGCTTCTCTGCGGCGACCTGGGGCTCCGACGTGGCCGAGTAGCGCTTTGTCTTCGGTGCCTTGGCCATTGTGAGCTCTTGGTCTGTGTCTAAATCATCACTATGTGAGAGAAGAGCTCCGGTACTAAACAGGTTTAGGCTTGAAAAAATTATTCGGCGGTAGGGGCACACCGGCAGGGTATCGCCGCTTAAACCCGACAAAGCTACAAGCACACTCTGAAATTGATTTAGTTGCTACAATGGGGGACTAAAGGCTTCACTGTATCACGCTGTAGTGTTTACTATGGGAAAGAGACGGGGATGAGACGGAAATGCCCGGGCTAAGAGGTGTGGTTATTGACACGGCGTGTTTTGGCAGACTGCGTATTGTTGTCTCTGTGCTGATGTATATCTACTTTTGTTACTGGTGATGTTCTAAACTATAATTCTGGAAATATATCATATTTGTAATTGTAGCCTTAGGTCAACACCCGAGGATCAGAATCCGGCCGTGCCTCGTATCAAGCTTTGCTCTCACTAAGAAGCTATAGTCAAATGTAACATGATCAATGAAACCCAACATGGTTATGACCCTTTTAGAAATGTCAATATACTGATCTGGTCCCGTATCATCTTCAAAAATCTTGAATAATGTCAATGAAATTACTACGGCATCTGGTCTCGATCCACCTTTTTGGAAAGTAACACCAATTATGCTGTGTTTAGCAATGGAATCGTCAAGATCCATATCAAATCTCCCACTATCCTCTAATAAAAACTCTAGAACACCTTTGAGTGCCTTATAACAATGTTTAGCTCTTATTGGGACTCTAATCATACCAAATATATTATTAGACTCCAGTGTAGTCTCATCTGTTCCATTGATGTCTTTTGATTCCAGTTGAGGTACTGCCAACACTGGTCTGTAAGTCTCTTTAAACAAACACACACCAAATTTTTGGTTTTGAAGTACAAACTGCTTATACTTTTCAACTGCTTTATCCAACAGATTTCGATCTTGAATATTCATGTCCATGTGCCAAAGTGGTGTGTCTTCCAGACACTTGGAGCTTTGATCATGATTAACTTTCTCCATCCATAGGTTCCAGGAATGTCTCAATTGGAAATTCAGCCTATCCTTGCTCTTAGATACTAGCCATTCCCTTTCTGTTTGAAACAAAGCTGCTTGGTCCGGAAACACATACATTATAAGCCTTGAAGCTGGTATCTGCGATGGTATATCTTCACAAATGTCCACAGTCTGGTGTGATGTTCGATGGTTTGTTATAGTGTTCAACAATGTCTGCATATCTGTCGGTGTGTCCAGATAATCATCTCCTGACAGGTCCAGTGTGTTCATCGGGAGAATAGACTCGTGCTTTGTACTCTCATTGTGGAGAAAACCAGTATGTGGGCCAGTGGTTTCGGGCTTTGTTGGCGAGAACAACAGCGAGATACGGTCTCTGATCTTCAATGGGCTGTGACTCCTGGAGCTTTTCACAGCCTTGGAGCTGAGGTCTGGAGTTTCCTGGTGTGGTGATGCATCAGTATCTACACTGGTTGGCGTCCTCGGTGGGGAAACCATGCTGGCAGTACTAAAAGTCTAGAGTTTCCTAATAATTGGACCTCCCACTGTCTAAGGACTACTGGCAGTTTCCATGGCCAGCACATCTTACTAGAACTTGCACTACTGTCGTGATCAGTTTGTGGAGATGTCCACAAAAGCGGAATTCCGGGCGTGCGCGTACCAAAGCGGGCCGCGGCGGAGCCGTTGGCGAGCTCCGATGCGGGCCGATTAACAGCACTAAGCAGATGTGCTTGGGTGATTGTTGCTATAAACTTAGATGTTGATTGTTTAAGCACTCAGACACTTTGGTCCCCAGAAGGAGCGGAGTTAAGAGCGGAGTTCCAGGGTAAATGCCGTTACTTAATACCGGCCGTCGGCTCATCAGGTCAAGCAACAGCCTAAAGCCAAAGCAACCACTTCAATATGTGGGCCCACTTTAGGGCCCTTGAATTCTCACCGTATTTCCCCACACACACGCTTTTGGGCCTGGTTCTTTTGCCGTGTAGATGGGGCCATCTCCGGGCCCCCAGCTGTGCCGGCGGCGTGCCGGCGGTCGGGACGCAGCGGAGAGCGGCATTAGCGTGGATGGGCCGGCGGGTGGGCCGACGGGTAAGCAACACTGATAAGCGATGCGAAAAGTATATAAGCAGGTCCCTCCGCACGATCCACTCAATTGCTACCGGTCTTATTCACCAACAACAACAACAACAACATGCCCCTCACAGTCGAGCCACTCAAGGACGCCCTCTTCGGTGCGACCGTCCAGCTCCCACACGGAGTCACCGACCCATCCACGCTCAACGACGACGACTTCAAGCAGCTGCACGACGCTCTGCACCGCTACAGCGTGCTTGTGATTCCCAACCAGAAGGACCTCGCTCCGCACTCGCAGTGGAAGCTGACTGCCCGCCTGGACCCGACCACCGACAAGTCCGGCAAGTCGTACGGCCACGGCAAGGAGTTCAGACACGAGAACTCGGTGCTGAGAAAGGACGGGACCTCGATCCCGGACCAGCCCCAGGTCCAGGTGCTGGGCCAGGGCAAGTGGCCCGCCGGGCACCACGGCATGGGCGAGATCGAGCTCACGCACCCAACGCACTTCACGTTCCACAAGACACAGCTCTCGGACGCGGAGGTCGCCGAGGGTAAGACGAGATTCTACAGATGGCACATCGACTCCGCGCTCTACGGCTTATCTCCGCCCGTCGCGACGACGCTGCTCGGCATCCACGTCCCTCCGCACGACAAGATGAAGAAGATCGTGTACGAGGACACCAAGGAGGAGCTCGAGCTCACGCAGGGTGCGACGGCGTTCGTCTCGGGCAAGGTCGCCTTCGACCGTCTGTCTGCCGAGGACAAGGAGCTCGCCCTCAACACGCACGTCGTGTACGCCCCACACCCGTACATCTTCATCTCGCCAGCGAAGGCCACCTCCGACGGGCTCACGATGGTCTCGGAGGGCCAGGAGATGCCCCTCGACAAGCTGCCGGAGTGGGAGCAGAGCAAGATCAAGCGTCTGCCCCTCGTGTGGACCAACCCGGTCACGGGCGACCACCACCTCCAGGCGCACGCGTGCTGTGTGTGGAGGCTCGAGCGTGCGAACGGCGAGGTCCTCGAGCTCGAGGCTGCGAGAAACGAGCTCTACCGCATCATGAGACCGGCCATCTCGCCTAAGTACGTCTACGCGCACTCGTGGTCCGAGGGCGACCTCGTCATCTTCCACAACAGAGGTGTCTGGCACGCCGTCACGGGCCAGTTTGCGCCTGGCGAGAGAAGAATGATGCACCAGTGCAACATTGCCTCGGGCGTGGACCCTGTGTGTGTGAAGGAGCCATCCAAGGAGGTGAAGAACGCGTGATTTATATTTTACTGTTTATTTAACTGATGATTTATGGTACTGTGAATGTGTAGTCCTGGTTATTGTGTAGTCCCTTGTGTAGTCCCGGATTGGTCCCCGGGTCCCCGACAAACGCCGCTAAAGCCGCACGGCCATAATTCCAGGGTCCAGCAAAAAAAGTAAACAAAAATTTCAGCAACCACAACTAAACCCACAACTAAAACCACAGCCACCAACCACAACCCAATGAGCGACACGGACTCTCAGAGCCCCAAGAGGCTCGACAGGGCCTCGACGTTCTCGCCCCCGCACGTGACCCGCACAGCCACGCTCCAGTCCGCTGCGACGGAGCCTGCGATGGGCGAGATAGACCACGAGCCCATCAGACGCCGGGCCACGTACCACAGGGCCCAGACGCTGCCGACGACGAAGGGCTCTGCCGAGTACAAGATCCCCGGGAGCGTCGTCGAGCGCAAGCCGACGGTCAAGCAGGAGGCGTCCTTCTTCTACTCGATGGTGCACTGGTTCGACGAGCTCAAGGACCAGCTCGTCGACAAGTCCGTGGACCGTGCTGATAGGCTGTACGCGTGGTTCTTCGCTCTCGGGCCGGTGAAGGCCTTCACGGACGCGTACCACAGGTGGGAGAAGGTTTTCATCGTCGGCGAGCTGCTGCAGATTCTGCGGCTGTTCCTGAATACGAGAGCGGTCGTATTCTTCCCGCTCTTCCCCGCGGGCATCGCGTGCTATAAGAAGAAGATGGACTACGAGGCCGTCGTGTTCCTGTTCCTGTCGCTCATGTACTTCGCCAAGGTCCTGAGTAACTGCACAGAGGTCGCTGAGGAGCACTTCGGGCCCGTCATTGGTGCGCTGCTGAATGCCACTTTCGGCAATCTCGTTGAGCTGATCATCTCCGGTACGACCGTCTCCAAGGACGATGCGACACTCACGATCACGAACCTGATCGGCTCTGTCGTGTCCAACAACCTGTTTGTGACGGGCTCGTGCTGCTTCTTCGGTGGACTGGAAGGTGTTCCGATCCACCAGAAGAAAGCACTGACGTCGCACCTGGTTTTCTTCTTCTGTATGACGCTGCTGATTGCACTGATGTCCGTCATGAGCGACATCGACTCGGCGAACATGACTGACAAGTTCAAGATGGACACCTCGCAGGTGGGTGCCTCGCTGATCTTCCTGAACTACCTCGTCTACCTGGTGATGAACACCAACGAGGAGTTCAAGAGACTGAAGATCAAGAAGGCCAAACGGAAAGCCGACCTCGAGGCCGATGCTGAGTCCGACTCCGACTCCGAGGAGGAGGACTCGCTCGACGAGAAGAGCGAGAAAGAGGAGGAACTGCCCTCCAAGATCGTCTGTTTCGGTGCGCTGGCTCTCTCCATCGCAGGCCTCGGCCCGTGTGCCAACTTCTTCGTGGAGTCGCTGAAGGCTTTGACAGACGATGCCGATATCTCCAAGGTGTTCATCGGTCTGATCATCCTTCCCCTAGCCGGCTCTCTGCCCGAACATATATCGTCCATCATCAGTGCCAAGAAGGGCAACATGGACTTGGCGCTGAACCTGTCGATCGGCTCGTCCAATCAGGTGCTCGGGTTTGTGCTGCCGATCATCCAGTTCATCAGCTCCAAGTACCCCTCGACGAAGTTCTCGCTGTACATTGTGGACGAGATAGCGTGCTATCTCTACGTGACGGGCTTCGTCACCGCGCTGGTGCTGGGCAACGGGCTGCTCTTCGGCGTGAACGTGTTCCACGGCGTGCTGTGCCTCTCGACGTTTGCGGTGATCATCTACCTGACCTTCGGGGCGGATTAATGGATATTCATAGTATTGTAAAGTGAAGTAGTTTTTTTTCTTTTTTGTTTTTTTTTCTTTTTTATCTTTGTTTCAGCCGCTCGCTGTTAGGAACAACAAAGATTATGGCGATAACTCAACCCTCACACCAACCCAGTGGAACTCAAAGCCCAGTGGAACTTAAAGCCCAGTGGACGCCCAGCTCACAAAACCACTGTGTAAAGGCTCATCTGAGAGCTCAGTACTAGCAGTTCACTACCAGCTGTTCAGCCTCTTCCATGAAGCGTCTCCCGCCGGACCCGCTCAGGCACCGCCATTGGATCAGCCTGCACCCACGGGCCTCGCCCACCGTGAAGATAGCGACCTTCAACATGCTGAACCAGTCGTACATGTGGCCCCAGGTGTACGACTCGTACGTGCCGGCCCGGTACCGGCAGTGGGAGTACCGGCTCTCGCTGCTGCGGCGGACGGTGCGGGACTCGAACATCCAGAGCGACATCATGTGTTTCCAGGAGATGGAGGGCCGGTCGTTTGCGAGCGAGTGGGCGCCGCTGTTCCGCTCGATGGGCTACGAGGGCGACTTCGTCCGCAAGGGCCGGCCGGGCTACTGGCGAGACCAGGACCCGGCGCTCATCGACGGCGTCGCCATCTTCTACGACACGGCCAAGTTCACGCGCGTCGAGACGAAGAGCGTCGTGATCTCGCACTACTTCGAGGACGAGTTCCAGAACTGGTACGGCATCAAGCTCAACGCGAGCCAGGTCGCACGCACGCTCAGCTCCAAGAACCAGGTCGGCCTCATCACGGTGCTCGAGCACGTGACCACCGGCCACAGGCTCGTCGTCGCCAACACGCACCTCTACTGGAAGACGGGCGAGATCAAGCTGATCCAGGCGATGGTCCTGCTGGAGGCGATCGCTGCGATGAGGAGGAAATACCCGGGCTCGCGCGTGCTCTTCGCCGGCGACCTCAACTCGGACCCGTCCTCGCCCGTGTACCGGTTCCTCAAGAACGACCGCATCGACGCTGCGGACCCTGCGCTGGCGCCGTTCCTCGTGGAGAAGGACAGGGCGTTCGTCGTGAGCCCCGTGGCGATCTCCAGCAACGTCTTCGACACGATCATCCAGCAGGACGAGCTGTTCACGTGCTACACGCCGCACCTGCACGGGATCTTCGACTACATCTGGTACAACGGTCGCGAGCTGGAGCTGGTGGGGTTCCTCTCGGGGGTCGACCCCGACTATCTCCGCGAAATGCCGGGGCTCCCCAACAGGGACTTCCCCAGCGACCACATCCCGCTCGTGGCCGAGTTTGGGCTGTGACGATGACGGTGCTGTGACGATGCTACGACTATATCTTATCCTATTATATCCTATATCTTATATATCCTATTATATTCTTATAAATAATAAATATCTATACCACACTATCCTCATGCCATATCTTCCATATCTCCAATATCCCCAATATCTCCAATGTCCATCAGCGGACCGGGATGTTACGACTATATCTTATCTTATATCCTATCTTATTGTATATCTTATCTTATAAATAATAAATATCTATATCATGCTATCACGCCATATCTTCAATATCTCCAATATCTCCAATATCTCCAGTATCCCCAATATCCCCAATATCCCCCATGTCCATCAACGGCCCCGGGTCAAACCGCAGCGTCCGGTTCATGTGCTGGACCTCAGCCGGCGACATCGCTGCGACCCTCCTCAGCAGGGCCCTGTCGACGTTCCCACACAGCTTCGTCCTGCTCAGCGTGCACAGATCGCACCTTCTTCCCCGTGGGAGACAGATGGACTGGCCAAACCCCACGAGCTCCGGGTTGATCTCGGCCCACAGCTCGTGCGGCAGCCAGCTCTCGAGCTCCACACGCGTCTGCTCGGGCCCCTTCTTGTTCTTCACCCACCGCCACATCCTCGCGAGCCTGTCGAGATGAGTGTCGACGCCGATTCCCAAAGTGAGGCCCCACGCTTTCTGGAGAGCCAGGTACGCCATCTTGGGCCCGACGCCGGGCAGCCCGGTAAGTCCGTCCACGGTGTTAGGCACGTCCCCGTCCCACTCCGCAACGAGCACAGCCGCAGCTCTCTTGATGAAGGACGCCTTCCGCGTGTGGAACCCGACGCTGTAGATGAGCTCGTCGAGCTTCCCCTCGTCGACCCACGTGACCGCCTCGAGCGTGATCCCCTGGGGAAACCCGTGCGCCTGGAAGTACGTCTTCATGTTGAGCATCGCCCGGAAGTTGACCTCGTCCTTCGTCTGCGACGACAGCATCAGCGACACCAGCAGCTGGAAACGGTAGTTCCTCGCACTCAGCTCCGTCCCCTGGTTCAGCGTGCGTGGGATCTCCGCACACCCCATCGTGTCGACGGGGGCGACCACTTTGCGGCGCATCGCCTTGACGTGGGCGTATATCTCGTAGAAGTTCTTCGGCACGGGCTCGGGCTCGGGCTTGATCTCGATGCTGATGCGCTCGACGCGTCTCCTCTTCGGCGAGGGGGGAATAGCGGGCTCCTCCTCGGCCTTGATCTCTGGCTTGACCTTGATCTCATCTGAGGTCTCCGTCTCCCTCTTGATGAAGAACCGCGAGCGCACGCCCTCGGTGTGTGCGATGTTTCTCGCTGACCTCCGCAGAACAGCACCAGACTCGGCCATCATAATTCCAGTCTCTCCTTCGAGGTTTCCAGCCGTTTTTTCAGTCTTGTTTGTGTAACAGCGGTGGTCTGTGCTTATGAACGGCTTCGCGGTGATTGGGCCTTTCGCGCTTCTGACAAAAGGCCCGGGCCCAGGCTCACTACAAAAGTATCGCTAAACAGCTGCAAATAGTTACAGAGTAATATACAATGGAGGTGAATGTGGAGATGTGTGGTGGTGGACAGGAGAGGTAAAGGAATGGTACTATGTCTTTCTGGAGGTTCTGAAGTCGGCCTTGTAGTCTCTTCTGGTGTCTTTCTTCTGCTTCAGATGGAACTTCGTCAAAAGAGGGACGTGGTCAGATGGGAAATGCGCATTGGGGAAACCAACGTAGTGGCTCAGGTAGTCGGCGTCGATCTTTCCTAACAGCCCGCTAACAGACATGTTGGATGGTGTGTACCAAATGTAGTCCAGAACGTCCGTGAAAGAAGGCGTGAAGTTGGTAAATGGTAGCTCGCCAATGTTGTCATACGCAGATCTCAAGTTCAACTTGTGGCTGAATCCATCCTCGGTGAACTTACCGTAATCTCTACCTTGAACATCCTCATGGCCTTTACAGAATCCTTCAGACAAGAGCTTGTAAACGGCAGAGTGTAACTGAGAGTTGAAGTCACCACAAATCAACACTGGAACATTCTTCAACACACTGTCTTCGTTGGACTTCAGCATCTTCTTGATGATCAACTCGATCTCTTCAACCAAAACACCAATCTGCACTGCCTTCACATCGTTCAAAGCTGGATCCCAATGCAAATGTGTGTTGGCAACTAAAACGTTCTGTCCAGTCTCCAAATGTGTTAAAACGGTGACCAACCCGATGTTATCTCGACTCTGTAATCTATTAAAGACATCGTCAGACTTCTTGTATCTCTGAGAATTCAAAACAATCTGTGTGTACTCCAAGGACTTCTTCTCAGTGAGTGAGAACTTGGAATACTTGTAAAAAGTGGCACAACCATCGACTTTCTTGGCCTCTTTCTCAGCCATTCTTCTAGCTCTGTATTTGGCATGGAAAATACCTCTGTAGCCATGTTTGGCCATCTCATCTAACCAGTAATCCTCAAATGATTGTGTCTCAACTTCTTGTAAGCAAATAATGTCGGCATTAGTTTCTAAAATTTGCTTCTTCAAACACTCTCTTCTGTAATCCCAATTCAAAGCCCAAGATGGTGTGTAACTGTACATTTTAGCTGTGGCATAGTGCTGACACAACATGTTATAGTTCAACACGAGGAAACTCTCCTTTTCTTCTTGTGCTTTTTCTTCAGGATCTTGTTCCGATGGATTCTCGGTTGGTTCACCTTCATCACTGAGTTCAATCCATTGTCTCTTTGGTGGAGTTATAGTATTTGAAGCATTATCTCTGAGATATGTGATCAAGGCCTTTGTTCCCTTTTGTGCGATGAGTTTGGCGAACTCCATGTTAAACATTGGGTTGCCTTCGATACCTAAAAAGTTCAGTTCAAATAAGTTACCGAACTCCCAAGGCAATGTAGACAAGTTGTTATCAAAAAGATACAAGTATCTCAAGTTGAATAACAGTCCCATCTCTGGTGGAACAGAAGTTAAGGAGTTGTTTGACAAATCTAATACCCTTAGATATTTCAAGTTCTTAATCTCTTTAGGAATGACACTGAGCTTGTTACCATTCAGGTACAACTTACTCAAAAACTCGTATTTAAACAGGTTTGGAGACAAGTTTGGAATGCTCTGTCCACTAAGGTCTAAGCCACCCCAAAGCTGGTCTGGGAATTGTTTAGAGGTGATTCTTGGAACAGCATAGTCGTCAATGTCATCATCATTTTCGTTTGGGTCATGAGAGGTTTTCTTGTTGTGCAACAAGGCAGAGTTCGTGTTTGAATGTGTATCCATGGATTGTTGGTTGTGGTCAGCATCGAGTAACTGTTTGGTAACTTCAACAAGTGAAAGATCCATGTACTGGTGCTGCTGCTGACCCTGTTTGGCTCTTCTGGATGCAATCGCAGCATGTCTGGCATAGAAGTGGGTCATCTTGTTGGACTTTCTGGCCAGTTCCACCAGTTGAAGTTGGTCCTGCCAGTATGCAAGCATGGCTAATGCTGGGTCTAGTTGGATGGCGTGGTGTGCGATATGCTGTTGCTGCTGCTGTTGTTGTTGTTGTTGTTGCTGTTGTTGCTGCTGCTGTTGTTGTTGCTGCTGCTGTTGTTGCTGCTGCTGTTGTTGCTGCTGCTGCTGAAGGGGGATGTGTGGTTGTATTGTTCTCTGCTGGGGTGTCTGCGATCTGTACTGGCCCTGGTACAGCGTTTGGGCCAGAAGCTGTGACGACGACATACCACCATCGTTCACCTGCTGTTGCTGTGGCTGTTGCTGGCCAATTGAGTTGTTGATGGATTGGAACAGGTCGCTGAACTGGAGCTGGGTGCCCGGGTTCTGCTTCTGGTGGAGCTGCTGCTGCTGCTGTTGTTGTTGCAACAGCTGCTGGCCCGGGTTCATGCTCTGGTAGCCTTGTATGTTCATAGCAGAGGCCGTTCTTTGTATGTGTAGAGCTCTGGGCGGCTAATTGGTGTTAAGAAGAGCGCTATTGGCGCCGGTAACGGGAGAGCGGCCAAAAGGGAGAAAAGGAGACGCGGAGAGTCGTGTGGCCTGGGTGTAAGTGACAGCCCTCGTCCCGCGGGGTCGTGTTTTGATGCTTGGTTTGCCCTTTCAATGGCCCTTTTTATAGCTTTTAGAGGCTTTAATTAACAGCCGCTGAGTCTTCATCCTTTTCTTTGTTTTCGCCGTCAAAAGTCGTCCACTGATCGCGAAAGCGTTATCTTCCGAGGGCTGTTTGGGCAGAGTCACGTGTGCCGAGGGTCAGGTGTCCGGGTGTTCCTTATCACGCAGCACCGGCCGTGTGGTTGTCTCTCTGGGGTCTTGTAGATAAGGGCCTGGAGATGCCGGTGGTGTCACTTGGTTGCTGTGCACTCACAGCAAACTGTGTCTAGCCTTGGCCCACGCTGTATAGCTTGGCCCACGCCTGGGACCCTACAGAGAGAGTACGCTCGAGCTTTTCACGTCTAACATTATGGCCCGGGCCATGATAAGAGATAGTCAGTGTAGCTGCCGCGCGTGCGGCCACCGTTCCCCTTACAAGACTGTAGATTGACACCAAGTGACTACAGAATATCGGTCTGTGGGATCTCGCGTACTTTGCGTAGCTGTTGTTCTGCATTGGGTTACATTGCCTTTACCACTGGACCACCGTGCACGGTCACACCGATGCCACATCCCTGTCTATACCCCTGGTCTCTGTGAGAGCACTCTGGTCCCCATAGAACCTTCATAGCATCTTCACAGTGTACTGGCCCATGAAGCACATCGCCTCGCTCTTGGACTATCCCCAGAAACACTGCCTCAGCCTTTCGGGCCTCTGCGCAGATCCCCGGTGTCTGGTCGATACGAGACGCACCCGACCTTTCTAAAGGGCAATTAGCGCTAGTAGACCCACTAACGAACTCACTACTTCCATGCTATTCACACTCCTCTATACACACACAATCAGCACATATCCTCCTCCTTTACCAAGCTCTTCCAGGGCCCCGTGTGGTTATGAGCGTGCGCGAACCGGGTCTCTCCACGCTGACAGCCAGCCCGAAAAATTTACCGCCGAAACGGCCTCTGCTAGTCCCACTAGCTACGCTCAGCTCGCACTAACAACCCCACCGCTACGTGTTCACCGCTGTTCTCAGCCCCTAAGAGACTCGACTTTGCCGCTACCAGAGCCTCGCCAGGCCGCCCACGCTAAAGACCCTTTTCTACACACCCAGCCTTAGCGCCGTGCGCGATACCGTCAGAAGCCTCAACACTGAAAGGCCCACACTGGAAGCCCGCTCAACGACACAAATTACCACACAGCTTCCACTCTGCGCGGGCGCTTCACTCTAATTGACCCTTAAACTGCTCTTCCTCTGCTCTGCTGCTTCTGCCCTTTCATTGACCTCTGCCGCCCGTTCATTGACCCCTGCCGCCCGTGATGGCCATCTTCCCAAAGCTCTCGAGCACCCTCTCCAATGGGTCCATCACACCGCACGCTTCACACGCCCAGCACCAGACTCCGTCTCCGTCGTCGTCGCCAAATATCACAAACAACCTCGTCCATAACAGTGCACACCCCTTTGAGATGTCCATTGACCTTGAGAGTCCGCCGATCATCCTCTATGGCCTGCCTAGCGAGTCCTCAGGCTCGCTAGTCTCGGGCCAGCTCACCATCGACATCCCTAAGGAGGCATTCGTCTCTTCACAGAGACCCTCTGCTAAGAGAACGATGTCTTCGGGCTCTGCTCTGAACCAGCTGCAGTCCACGCTATCGAATCTGAACATCTCGCCTTCTACGTCTCACAACACTTCCCCGTTGGGCTCAAACAATAACTCTTCTTCTAACCTGATGCTGCTGCTGAACCAGAAGGACCACGTCCTGATCAACTCCATCCAGCTGTCGCTGATTCAAAAGATCCACTACGCGAAGCCGTTCCTACCGCCTTCAAATACACTCGCAGGGTGTAATAGCTGTAAGAAGAAGAGCACAGAGTTAGCTAGATGGGACATTATGCTTCAGGCCCATAACCTGCCAATTGGTAAACACTCTTATCCATTCTCTCATCTCTTGCCAGGTGCCCTTCCTGCTACCACATGTTTGGGCTCGTCTGGTATTACCTCCATCAAGTACGAGTTAGTCGCTATTGCCTCTTATAACAACCACAATAATCACCAAACTTTGGTCAAAGTCACACTCCCAATCAACATCTCCAGATCCATTTTGAGAGGCCCTGATAGAAACTCCTTGAGAGTGTTCCCACCAACAGACGTTACTGCTACTGCAGTTCTGCCAAATGTGATATATCCACGATCTTCTTTCGCTTTGGAACTGAAACTTGATGGCGTCTGCTCCGCAGAAAGAAGATGGAGAATGAGAAGAGTAGCCTGGAGAATTGAGGAGAACATCAAAGTCAAAGCTAATGCTTGTATGAACCATAAGACAAAACTGAAAGTTGTCGAGGAACATGTACGGAAAAATCAACATTTGACTAAATCCACTGTCAAGAGAAATCAACAATCTGGTCCTACGACACAGGTGACAGTGTCTAATGCCTCCAGACCTGACCTGACTCCGTCAGCTTCCAACAACCAAGGTATTCAACCACAACAATCCACACCAGTGAATGAACTACATCCCTCGAACTCCAATGATGACATTGCATCAATTAACACGGAGAACAACTTACATCCAAGTGATCACGCTAATGAAGAACTGCGACTTCAACAAGAACAGCAACAATTGGAAGAACAACGTAAGAAACAAGAGCACGCTTTGTACTGTGAAGAGATTCGTACTGTTGCATCGGGTGACTTGAGAAGTGGCTGGAAATCAGATTTCACAGATAAAGGTAAGATCGAACTCGTTGCAGATATATCCTGTTTCAACTTGTCAAGTGCTGCCGGTGCGCATCACACACATGTTTCTTCCAAAGCTCCAATTGAACTTCCCATCATCCACCCAACGGTAAGTTGTGACATTGATGACCCCGTGTTGGGTGTTACTTGTTCACATGTCTTGATTGTCGAGGTTGTCATTGCAGAAGAAGTTCTTCAGAGTTCTTCAGCTTCTGGCTTGACTCCATCCAATTCAAACATTGAGTCCAAAAAGGATCAGACGAGTGATCAACGGTTGGCAGAGTTGTCTCCTGTGTTCGCTAACCACATCAAACCAAGTCAGTCAAATTCTTCTCAAGGCAAAAAGAGTGAAGACAGTCCTGCTTCCGGTTCAGCTCCATCTTCGAAGACTGTTGGTGTACCTACAGGTTCTGCCCGTGTTCTTCGTATGCAGTTCAAGCTGAATATCACGGAGAGATCAGGATTAGGTATTGCTTGGGATGATGAAGTTCCACCAATGTACGACGATGTGTCTGCATTGTCACCACCAACTTATGAAACTGTCATGTCTCCGGAGTTCAGCCCACAAGCCGAACCAACAACCAACCCACCTTTATATCCATTGAATGCTGCTCATACACATACACACATAAATGGGGCTCAAGGATCTGCTACACCTGGTGTCATCTATGGTATTGGTAACACACCCGGCATCACTCCAAGACATTCAAGTCAATTCCAGAGCTTGAACGGTGCATTGGACAATGATGAGTTCACCTTGAACTGAAGTGACTTTCACAAACCTTTGCTTATTTCCATTTATTAAGAGAAGCGGAGTTTATTTTTGATTTTTATGAATGGGGTCATTTCATATGACAATTTTAGTTATAACCGATGTAGTCCATCTCTTTACAAAACCGTAGAAAACTACAAACCCATGGCATATCAATGAATACTTATAATCATCACTCATCATCGCTGTCGACAATCACTGCTCTCTTTTTCGGTACTCTTACCATCTCTTCCTCATCTTCTCTGCCATGCAATGGAGCTGATTGGGATATACTCTTCTGTGATGCTTCTGGTGTGCTAATCTCAGTAGATATGGCCTCTACTTCCTCCCTATCACTCTTCTGAGCACTGTCGCTGTCGTCGTCACTGTCGCTGTCAGAATCAGAGCCAGTGTCGCTTTCATCAGACTCAGACTCACTATGGTTTTCCAAAACGTCGTCTTCATCTTCAATCGCCTTTCTTCTCTTGACATTTGGAGAGTCCTGCTGTGCCGGTTTTCTCTTGGAGGTGGAACTCTCGTTTCCAATGGTAGTGGAACCAGTGTTTTCACCTCTTGAAAGCATCTCACGAAGCTGTTCGACACTCAAGGTTCCGTTGTTATTCTCCAGAAGTTCTCTAAGTCTCTGCTCTCTAGCGAAGAAAGCGTCGTCGTCTTCTTCATCAGAGTCCACAACGAACTCCATGGACTTATAATCAGCATGTTCTCTACCCTTTCTCTTGCCATCTTCATCACGTCTTCTGGATCTTCTCGATTTCTTCTTTTCCTTCTTCTTCTTTTCCTTATTCTTCTTGTGCTTCTCCGCCTTGCCTTTTCTCTTAGCAATACCTCTAGACTCTCCAGCGTGTTCGCTTCTCTCAATAGCATCTTCAAGGTTGTCCAGCAAGTCATCCATGTAACCAACGCCAGCCTCATTGTCGTTTGTGTTGAAAGCAATGTCATCTTCATCAGAGGAGTAACCGGCACCAGCCAGCATCTCTGGATCAACGTCAGCGTCGTTACTCTTCTTGTAGTCGTCATTGATATATCTGATCTTCAAGTAATCATTGGCGACTCTCCCTTCGTCAACTTCAACAGGAGATATCATGAACATCTTTATGTAAGTGTTAACTTCGATCAGCCTGTTTATATCCTTGGTCGAGTAGAAAACACAGTTCTCGTCTGTAGAACTTGGTGTGGTGACACCAGCCAACTGCAAAAGAAGTCTCAGTCTCGGCTCAGTCACAAGCTTGAGGTTCGTCATTGGATCCTCTGAGCTGATGTACTGATCAGTGATTACCCCTTCCTCTGATGGCTCCGATTCCTGATTCAGTCTTCGCGTGGTGATCTTCTCTAGTTCTTGTGAAACCCACTCAACCAGGTCTCCAAGCTCGGAATCAATGAGAGCAGCAACAAGAAGACCGACTTTTCTTCCAAGATCGTACTCTTCGTCGTTCTTGAAACTGGCAACAGCATTGGCAATGGTGACTTTCTTACTCTTCTCCGTAGGAACATACATCTCGCCTGTGTCCAGGTAATGGTTAATCTCCTTGTCAGCGTGTGGGAACAGCACCTCCAGGTACAATGCTGGGGTCCGATCCAGAGCCTTTTTCAGTTTTCTCATATAATGCTTGAGGAAACTCTCCACGTGCTTTCTGTTATTCGAGGATCGTGGAAGTCCTTCATCGGATAGCATGCTGTGCAAAATGAGCATGAAGTCCAGACGGTAAAGGATGCTTTCTTTCTTCATTTGGAAGAACAGCCTGTGTAAGAACTTAATAGCTTTCTTCAGTGACTTCTCTGGGATGTCCTCGAACCTTTTGATGAAGGAGATATAGGCATTGATGATATCTGTAGACGCCATCTTAGATAGGAACCAGTCTCTTGCAGCCTTACGGTCTTTGAGCAGCTTCTCAGAGGCCTCACTTAGTTGCTTATCATTTTCAAGATCAACACTGTCGATGGCCACTTGTTCCTTGTTGTAGACTTTTTCATAGTTCTTCTTTCTGTTATTCAAGATGAACTGCTTCATATCAGTGTTGCAATAGTCGTCCAGCTGTCTTAAAGTCATGTCAACGGTTTCAACAAGCGAATCAATGTAATCTGGAGATCTTTTGTAGGCGTATCTCGAGATTTTGTGCAGCGAGTCCAGGTAAGTCTCTTTAGAGAAGATCTTCATCTGCAAATTGGTGGACAAGTCTCTGTTCTCTTCCAATGCTGACTGGGCCATCGTGTTAGCGACAAGAACAACCTCTTTGTAGAGAATCATCGAAGCATGGGCCAAACCGTATCTTGGAACTGGACCACCCTCACTGGCCTTAGCAACTGCTCTACCAGTTGGATCCTCTCCACACTCAGCGAGCGATGTGGCTAGCAAAATGAACGCCTCTGGAGAGAACGCAGCACCAACGAGTGTATAGTCGACGTCGCTGATTTTAGAGCCATATCTTTCTCTTTGGGCTTCCAAAAACCACGAGATCATCATGAAGTAACTGATAAGCTCAGTGTCATTAGTCTTTTGTTCTGCCCTGTGCTGTGTTAGGACTAAAGTACAAGCCCTGATGAAAGGATTGAAAGCACCGTCGATGAAATCACACGCAAATTGGTGGAACGCTTCTCTATTGCTAGCACCGATACCACTCTCTGGGAAGATGATCTCTTCGTCTGGCTCATACACAAATTTGCGAGTCTTGTGCCATTTTTTGTGCGCATCGAATGAAGCAATCACGTTATTCCCTCCTAGAAGATTACCAGTGTTGGACATTGTAAGACGGCCCAGATCCGGCGTTTGCAATGAAAGAAGTGTCCCGAATCTCCCGTGTCGGCTTGAGCTGTTCTTCTTGAACTTGTTGATTGAGTCTCTCTCAGTGGACAGAAGCTCCGCTAGTATAAGACCGGTGGATGTCTGGTTACTTTCCTTACTTTGTGTGGAAGATTGCATGATGTACTGCGGTCTTAATGTCTTGAGCATGAGATAGATGATGTCTTGGAAAACCGGGGCCAATAGCTCCGGCTCAAAGTCCTGGCCTCGCCCAATGGAAGAGCACATCGTCAGGAAGAACGTGAAGACCAGGTTATCGCTGAAAGCACCGATGCAAGCACCAATACTCACGTCGTCTGCGATGACACCTTTGGGTAAGTCCTCTGTTAAGGACGATTGTTTGTTCTTCTTGATGGTGAGCTTCGAGATGCCCGCAGGCTCGATCTTCAGCAAGTTCCTGAAGAAGGCAACACACTGTTTGATGATGTTGTAGTCGCCTGGGACCCTTTCCTTCTTCTCCTTCGTGATGATGGGCAGCAGAATCTTGATGATGGACTGGAGCACAGCACCGTTTCTGTACGTGAGGATGTGTTTCTTGTATACGAGCTGGTGTTTCCTGACTGTGTGGTAGTTCTCGAGCTGGTTCTGGTACATGTTGGCCTTCAGCTCGAGTGGCCATGTCAACAAGACGAGTAGCTTCATACACATCCGGGCGATCTTCTCATCGTGTCTCTTGGAGAAGCCCGAGATGGTGCTCTCCTCGTTGTCCAGCCCATCGTTCCACATACACAGGATCGTCACCAGGTCCTGGACGATGCCCGACTCTGCACACGCAATAGCGACCTCAGACGAGTTCTCCTTCATGTCGTGGGATCTGAACCACTTGTCGATGTCTTGGAGACACAGGAAAGCCTCCTCACCAAGCTTGTACGGCGGGGTCTCGAGCTCTGAGGAGTAGTCCAGACCACCAAGAGCCGACGTCAGAATCGAGATGTAGGACTTGATGTGTGACTGCGGTGGCAGCTTTCGTCTGGGCTTCACGGCTTGCTGCTCTGTTACCTCATCCTCGTCTTCATAGTCCTCGAGGTTGTCCCCGTCGATGGGCTCCCCGTCGATGTAGTCGCCCGCAATGAGCTCCTCGTCGTCTGTGTTCCTGGACATGAGTCTTGTCCTTTCTCCTTGTGCTTGGCCCTCCTTTTGTCGTTGGCTCTATAATGGCCTTTATGGGAACATCACCAAAACACGACCCCGACGCGTTACGCGTTACGCGTGCTGCTTACGTAATATCGCGCTTATTTCCGCTCCTGGCGACGTGGGCGTAGAGCTACAGAGCCTCAACTGAGTGTCACAGGTCTCTGTATTCCATTTGCTCTATACCACTGTCTTAACTGTATACCATTGTCTTAGTAGGCCTTTTCTTTCAAAAGCCATCTCCCTATTGTTCGTCCCCTAATTACCCGTTGATTTACCCGACCACACCCGGACACCACATGGGTGCGCGACGAAAAAACACAACAGCGTGGCACCTTTCCACCAAGAGAACAACAATAGCACGCTAAGTACCCTGAGAAAGCCCGTTCAAATGTCGAGTTCTGGCGTGTCGGATGGCGTGGCCGCCCGTTTGCGGAGCAAGACGCCCGCACAGGCCGAGCCTCTAGCTGAGGGCGACGCTGTGGACGTCGAGATCATCGACACCAAGAAAGAGTACGCGAAACAAGTCGAAGAGCTACACTCTTCGCTGGCTCAGGCCGAGGCGATTGTGATGCCTATCCTCTTCACGCTGATTGGTTTTGCTGTGCGCTGCTACAAGATTGGGGCCAACCACAACGTCGTGTGGGACGAGGCCCACTTCGGTAAGTTTGGCTCGTACTACCTTCGTCATGAGTTCTACCACGACGTGCACCCACCGTTGGGGAAGATGCTCGTTGGGTTCTCTGGCTATCTCGCTGGCTACAACGGCTCGTGGGACTTCCCCTCGGGCCAGGAGTACCCGGACTACATCGACTTCGTGAAGATGAGACTGTTCAACGCGATGTTCTCCGTGCTTTGTGTCCCGTTGGCCTACTACACCGCAAGAGGCATCGGCTTCAAGACACCGGCTGTTTGGTTGTTCACGCTGATGGTGATCTTCGACAACTCGTACGCGACTCTGGGCAAGTTCATCTTGCTGGACTCCATGCTGCTGTTCTTCACCGTGTCCACGTTGTTCTGTCTCGTCAGATGGCACAACGAGAGAAAGAACGCCTTTGGCCGTAAGTGGTGGAAGTGGCTCTTGCTTCTCGGTATCTCCATCGGCTGTGTGTGCTCTGTTAAGATGGTCGGCTTGTTCGTCACCTCGCTTGTTGGTATCTACGTTGTGGCCGATTTGTGGTTCAAGATGGTAGACGACTCCATCTCCATGAAGAAGTACGCTGCCCACTGGGGTGCCAGAATCTTTGCCCTCATCGTGATCCCAATCTCTGTCTTCCTCCTTTGTTTCAAGATCCACTTTGAGCTTCTTTCCGGTACCGGCCCAGGTGATGCCAACATGTCCTCTTTGTTCCAGGCTAACTTGAGAGGCTCCTCTGTCGGTGGTGGCCCAAGAGACGTCGCCATGGTTGGCTCCATCGTCACTCTTAAGAACCAAGGTCTTGGTGGTGGTTTGCTCCATTCGCACGTCCAGACCTATCCAGAAGGTTCCGGACAGCAGCAGGTTACCACTTACTCCCACAAGGATGCTAACAACGAGTGGTTCTTCCAGAGAGACAGATCAAGACCAGCTTACAACGAGACCCGTGATTTGCTTGAGTACATTGTTGACGGCATGCACGTTCGTTTGGTTCACCGTATGACCGGTCGTAACCTCCACTCTCACTCCCTTGGTGCTCCAGTTGCCAGAGCCGAAAACGAGGTCTCATGTTACGGTGATGCCACTCGTGGTGATCCAAAGGATGACTGGATTGTGGAAGTTGCCCACCAGTACGGTAACGAAGACAAGTTGAGAATCCACCCATTGACAACCTCTTTGAGATTCAAGCACGCCACTGAAGGTTGTTACCTGATGCAAACTGGCAACAGTTTGCCACAATGGGGTTTCCGTCAAGGTGAGGTTGTTTGTGCCAAGAATCCGTTCACTCGTGATAAGAGAACTTGGTGGAACATTGAGCACCACGCTAACGCTGGCTTACCAGATCCAGATCCATCTTTCAAGTTGCCAAAGACAAACTTCATTAAGGACTTTGTTCAGTTGAACTTGGCCATGATGGCTACGAACAACGCCTTGGTTCCAGACCCAGACAAGAAGGATGATTTGGCCTCTAGAGCTTGGCAATGGCCAACTTTGAACGTCGGTATCAGACTGTGTGGTTGGGGTGACGAGAATCCAAAGTACTTCCTCATGGGCTCTCCAGCTACCACTTGGACCTCCTCTGTTGGTGTCATTGTGTTTGCCCTCTTGGTTGTGTGGTACGTGATTAGATGGCAAAGACAGTTCAAGGACTTTGTTGGTGACGACGAGAAGCTGAACACTTTCCTGATGGGTGGTATCATCCCAATGTTTGGTTGGGGTTTGCACTTCTGTCCATTTATCGTCATGGGCAGAGTCACCTATGTGCACCACTACTTGCCGGCCTTGTACTTTGCAATGCTTGTTACTGTGTTCTTGATGGAGCACTTCACCAGACCATTGAGAGCTATCAGAAGCACAAAGAACACCATCACCTACTGGGGTATTTACATTGTTTGGTACGCAGTTGTGATCTCTGTCTTCTGGTACTTTAGAGACATTTCTTTCGGTTTAGAGGGTCCTGCCAACCAGTACGAGTACTTGAACTGGCTTCCAGGCTGGAGAATCGCATGAGTTTATTGAGAGTTGTTCATACGGAGGTGCATGTTATACCACAGACTCGTATTGTGGTTTGTAATTATTAAAAATAGGGATCTGATCTCGAAAAAAATATGATGACATGGAAAGTACGTGGTGTAGAAGTAAAGATTACGATCTATGTAAACTATAGAGTCAGTCCTTAGGCCCGATCATCAGCTCTGGTCTGACGTACTGGTCGAACTCCTCCTCCGTCAGGGCGTTGAGCTCGAGAGCGGACTGCTTCAGAGTCAGGCCCTTCTTGTGGGCGTTCTTGGCGACCTTGGAGGCCATGTCGTAGCCGATCTTCGGGTTCAGCGCGGTGACGAGCATCAGCGACTCGTGCAGCGTCTTCTCGATCTTGTCCTCGTTCGCGACGATGCCGTCAACGCAGTTGAGTCTGAAGGAGTTGCACCCGTCGGCCAGCAGTCTGATGGAGGAGAGCAGGTTGGAGATCATGAGCGGCTTGAAGACGTTGAGCTCGAACTGGCCCGACGCACCGGCAAACGTGATCGCAGAGTGGTTGCCGAAGACCTGGCACGCGACCATCGTCAGCGCCTCGTTCTGGGTCGGGTTGACCTTGCCGGGCATGATGGAGGAGCCCGGCTCGTTCTCCGGGAGCGACAGCTCGCCGTAGCCGCAGCGTGGGCCCGAGCCCAGGTATCTGATGTCGTTGGCGATCTTGTAGAGGGAGACGGCGAGCGTGTTGAGCGCGCCAGAGCACTCGACGATGGCGTCGTGCGCGGCGAGGGCCTCGAACTTGTTAGGGGCGGTCTTGAACTCGATGCCGGTCTCCTTGGAGACCTGGGCCGCGACGGACTCGGCGAAGCCCTTCTTGGTGTTGAGCCCGGTGCCCACAGCAGTGCCACCCTGGGCGAGCAGCTTGAGGTTCTTGAGCGTGGTCTCGACGCGCTCGATGCCGTTGGCGACCTGCTGGACGTAGCCGGAGAACTCCTGGCCCAGCGTCAGCGGGGTGGCGTCCTGGAGGTGGGTTCTGCCGATCTTGATGATGTCCTTGAACTCGTCGGACTTGCTAGCGAGCGAGTCCCTGAGCGCAGCGAGCTCCGGGAGCAGCGAGTGGGTGATCTCGGTGACGGCGGCGATGTGCATCACCGTGGGGAAGGTGTCGTTGGAGGACTGGGACTGGTTGACGTGGTCGTTCGGGTGGACGGGCTTCTTGGAGCCGAGCTCACCGCCGAGCAGCTCGATGGCCCTGTTGGAGATGACCTCGTTGGCGTTCATGTTGGACTGGGTACCGGAGCCCGTCTGGAACACGACGAGGGGGAAGTGGTCGATGAGCTTCCCCTGGGCGACCTCCTCCGCAGCCTTCTGGATGGCCTCGGAGATCTCTGGCTTGAGGGTGCCGAGCTGCTGGTTGACGACCGCAGTGGACTTCTTGAGGATGCCGAAGGCCCTCACGACGGGCTCAGGCATCTTCTCGCGGGGGCCTCCGATCTTGAAGTTCTGGAGGGATCTCTGTGTCTGGGCTCCCCAGTACTTCTCTGCCGGGACCTGGAGCTCGCCGAAGGCGTCGGACTCGGTTCTGAACTTGCCCTGGAGGGCTGTGGCGGTGGAGAAGGCCATTGATCTTTGTCTGGTGGCGAGGGCTAGTTGGGTGAGCTGTGAGCGGGCGGAGAGCATGGCTTTTGATCCTGACGAACTGGAAAATTCACACGCGCTGACTCGGGATAGCAATTGGTGTGGAGACGGCTAGACGAGGTGTGCTCGGGTCGCAGTCGGGGGCGGTGCTTGCGGTGTTCTTGAGGGTGTTCCTCCAGAGGGTGTTTTGGGAAGAGTTGAAGATGGAAATTGGAATGGGCCAAAGGGAGTAAACGTGGAGAGAGGAGTGTGACCGAGCTCGGCCCCGGAGAAGCGAAGCTGCTCGGGTCCATCGCCCCGGAGCGCGCCGGGAAGCGTGTGGTGTCCGGGTGTTCGCGCACCGCGCCGAAAGGTAAACACTAAGTCACCATAAATTAGCCGCCCATCTTGCTTCTTTCCTTCCCTCAACACCATCCCTTTACTCTCTCTCTGGGCAATTAAAGGTGCTGGAACACGCTGGAAGGCTCAATTATGGCTCTCCTTCACGTACAGAACACATGAGCGTGCACTCGAGGCTCGCCGCCCGCGGTAAGTGGCGATGCCCCTTGTAAAACACATCTGATACACACACACCTCACTAAGCACTCGACGATGGTCCACCCAGAAGACCTTCCTAGATTGTCACTGCTCTCTTCCTCTGTGGTTCCATTGAGCTCGTGGGATGGCCAGGAACGCTCACCATGAAGTTTTACGCTCAGCAGCATCTACATGATTCGCACGTATCCAGGCAATTACAGACCCTGATTTCGCCACTGGTTCTTCCGCTATTCGCTACTTTGTTTGTCATTGTCGGCTATAGGAGCGTGCTTGTTGAGCTGAGCTCGTTGTCAGTGGAATCGAACGCCATTGCTGGTGTTGGTGGTGGCCTGATAACCAGGAACTCTTCACATCTGGCTTTGAACAGCACATCATGGGCTCCACTCAGCGACCTTTCCAACGATTTGGAGGAGTTGCACGAGGTTATCATTGAGTCATCTTTGAGTGGTTTACTAAACCAGTATGGCACATGGAGAAACAACACCATCGCCGCTTTGGAGTCGTCTTTGCATAATGCTTTGATCAGCTACGATAATCAAAGACAATATGTTTCAACAATCATAGGCCTCATTCAGACCCTCAATGACACTATCGCCGATGAATTATACCAGAAAAACTCCCAGTTACTCACATTACAGTCACAGATCAATAACTCATTGTCTATTGGGTCAAGCATTGACGTTAACGATTTGAGCATTAACACTGATGGTATATCGGATGATTTTGATAATGTCCTTTCGGAGTTGAAATTGCCCAATAACAGTGCTCTTCTAGAACTAAACTCTTCCAAAGACTCAATCATCGTATCAATTGATAGCATCTTTGAAATAGCTTTGGATACACTGCAAAGCTACGATCTCGATTTGAATCTCTCTGAATCGCCATCTAACCAAACCAGGATATCACTTGTTCATGACTTCTATTACATCACTTCATCTGTTTCAAATAACGTGTCTCTTTCATCGGTACCATCCAGGGCGAAAACATCAGACCCATTGAAAGGCGTACTTATAAAGGTAGGATGCTTCATCGGTGTCATGTACATCCTAATATGCATTTATAATCATTTTCACTTCCAATACTCCGCTCAGCTTAGAAAAGAAACATATTTACACACACGTGAAGATATACGGATCTTTGGCATAGATGTTGAAGACATTGATAATGAAGGCATTAAGGATGTGGGTACGGAGAATAACTTCAATACAATGCATCTTCGCCTCAGAGATCCAATCGTTACTATGATTACTGATTTTGTGTCTAAATTCACAGGTGACTGGTATAGTACTTATTGGGGCATTGAATACTTGGCTATGAGACTGCCATTGATTGTGGTTTGGATTGTTAGTGTTTCTGTGATTTTGCTAGGTGTTCTTAAGACAAAAATTGATGATGTTAATACTGTCGATTCTACATCGCAATTGGACTTCAATAATACAAATACTACGACTCTATCTTCGGGTTACACAATTTCATTCCCATCTATGGATTTGCCGAAAAATGATATTTCACAAGTAGGCATTGATGATTGGAATGATCTTGTTTCAGAAATTCATGTCAATGTCACAACATCTTTAGACGATTTATTTGATGATCATAACATCACAGGTGTTCTGTCCATGAAAGTTCCACTGTCTGAACTGTCATTACTTAATTATACGTATCCATCATTTGCAAAGACGTACACATTACCGAACATTTCATTATCATCTCGAACATCATTACAAGTGACAAATGCATCGTCATCTATGTTACTTGAGTCCATTGTTATTAGAGCAGTTGACATTTTGAAGAAAATTGTTACTCAAACTTGTGTGATTGCACTTTGTGTTCTCGGTGGGACAACTCTGTTGGTGTTGTTGATAGGTGTTGTGTACTCGTTATTGATAAACTGAGAGGCGATGCTTCTCTTTATAGCCGAAGCTGGTACCTTCTTTTCTGCAATTGAGTGTTTATAACACTCAAATTCGTTTCGGGCTTGACGGTTTTACCTCTGAAGATCTTTCTTGGATCGTGTTATTGTTGTTGTTTTTTCGAAAAGTGATTGAACACAGCGGTTGTGTCAACTACGTCATAGGGGAAAGGTTAAAAGAACAATGGGGACGGTATAACCGATCACCACGAGGGCTCATGGACAAAATTGCCCCTCGTCTTGGATACACAACTCCGATGCAATTTGCTCATCCAATAGCCAAAAACCCAAGAACCACACACAAACGTCTTGAAAGCGTACTTTGTCATCAACAAATCAGCTGTCATTATAACTCGCGATGGTCTTTCTATTACCAAAAAAAAAAAATTAAAAAAAATAAAAAAAATCCTGACCTTCGTCGTCCAGGGAAAAATTTGTGTACGAACGGTGTGTAGAGGAAGCCAGCTTTAAAACATCAAACACCAGTCGAGGGGCTAGGAGCATCGAACAATGGCGCATCGGAAACTTCAGCAGGAGATCGATCGTGTATTTAAGAAGATAAATGAGGGACTCGAGGTGTTTGATACTCTTCATGAACGCCATGAAATGGCAGAGAATCCAACGCTGCGAGAGAAGATTGAAGGTGACCTCAAGAAAGAAGTGAAGAAGCTACAGAAACTGCGTGAGCAAGTGAAAGTGTGGCAGGCGTCGTCGGAGGTGAAGGATAAGGACTCACTGCTGACGCATAGACGGAAAGTAGAAGTTGCCATGGAACAGTACAAAGTTGTGGAGAAAGGCTCGAAGGTGAAGGCTTACTCTAACACATCATTGAGGAATCGTGACGATATGGATCCCGAGGAGAAGGAGAAGATGGAAACGATACAGTTTCTCCAGGAGTCCATTGAGGAGCTCGACAGGCTATTTGAAGTCGTGGAAGTTGATATTGAGAAGCTTTCATCTAAGAAGGGTAAGAAAGCAGTGGCCTCTGCAGCTGTGGAGAAAGACTCACTCAAAGAACTTCAAGTCAGATACCGTTGGCATCAGCAACAACTGGAACTTGCACTCAGACTCCTGGAGAATGATCAGCTGGATTATTCCGAGATGGAACCTGTGAAAGAGGATCTGGAGTACTTCCTTCAGCATAGTAGAGATGATGACTTCGTTGAGAACGAATACATCTATGAAGGACTTGATCTTGATGCTGACGCAAATGTTCAAAAAGAGATCGCTGAAGGCTTTGCTTTGATTGATGATACATCTGTATCGCCCAGTCCCGTAAAGAGTACAAGAGAAGCAACACCACAATCACAAGGATCGATATCAACGCCCAAGTCTAAGAAGGTTACTCCCACTGTGCCTGCTCCAGCTGCTGCTTCTATAGTAACACCTGCAACGCTCATCGGCTCTTCGTCTACGTTACGGCCTGCACGTGTCCCTGCTGAGCAGGTGAAATGGAGTGCACTGGCTGCTGGTGTTGATGAATCTGTGAAGCGAAAAGAAAACGATGAAAGTGAAAATGAGCGCAAGGAACTTGAAGATAAGGAAAACAAAGAACGTGAACAGAGAGAGCTTGATGCAAGAGAGATTAAGGAGCGTGAGGAGCGTGAGGAGCGTGACAGATTGGAAAGAGAAGAGCGTGAAAGCCGTGATAAGGAAGAACAGCTACAACGAGACCTTGAACGTCAACGTAAGGAAGATGAAAGAAAGAAACGTGAACTCGAGAAGAGGGAACGTGAAGAACGTGAACTGGAAAAGGAAAGGGAAAAGGAAAGGGAACGTGAAAGAAAACGTGAACGTCGTTTACAGAATCTTGGCCTCAAAGATACTGAACCTCAGCAAATCATTATCACTGGATCATCACCAGCTTTGTTGAAACGTCTCGAGGAACAGAAACGTCTTGAAGAGGAAGAACGGAAACTACAGAGAGAACAAGATGAGGAAATGGATGATTCAATGTCATCGTCCGGCCCACTAGACGAAAGCATTTTCCAAAAAGACTCTGAATTGGCATTATTACCACCAGGTCTCCAAGATATTGTTTGTTCGTACTATGATTCCCGTCGTTCGAACGATAAGGTTGTTTCCTCTGTGGCTCAATCGTGTCGTCCACCACGTCAATACCTTCCAACAACAGCAGTACCATCGCTGAGTGCATGTGTTGAGTTGAATAGGGCCTTAAACATTTGGGCATTGGTTCGTCCTCGATTGGCTCAGTTGACAGCGTCTAACCCCGTTAGTAAATCAACATCACCTGTTAATGGCGCTACTTCATCTTCACCAGTTGTTGATGGTATAAACTCTACAACCCAGTCAAACATCTTCACGAATTTGGACAATGGTACTTTGTTTTATGCCTTTTATTATGCATTGACACCATTTGAGACGAACATTGCTGAAAAGGAACTGATTCAACGTTCATGGAGAGCCGACACTGACAAGAAGCGTTGGTTCTTAAGAGTGAGTACAGCTCCGTTCAAGCAAGGCCAAGGATTTGAAGTTGCAAGTTACAAGAAATTTGATGCTGAAACCTGGTCGTTACAGGATCTTGTTAATTATAAGCTGGACTATGAAACATTGGCCGTTGCAGTTTGACCCTCCCTTTCTTTCTCTCTTTCTCTTTTACTTGTTTTGTTGTGCTATTTATCCCTTACATATCTGTTTTCTGTCATATAAGGACCTTTGTTCTATCACCTTGTAGATTCATGAGCTCATTAGTTCGTTAGATATTATTCATTCAACCTTGCATCTTACCCTCATCCATATGCGCCTTCTTACAACACCAGTCTTTAGTCTTCCCCTCCAATTTTTGGAGTTAAACCTCCAAGAATAAGACCATCCTTGATCGTCAACATCCCCACACATCACTACGTGCCACTGTAGCCAAGCCCATTTCCAGAGATTTGAAGGTAACGGGTATAACTGTATTGACATGATGTTGGAGCCTTGTGGAGTCATCAACTTTGGTGGATCCATCGGGAAGAGCTGGTGGGAGAACAGTGGGTACCCGAATAGGTTGATCCCACGCTCACTCTCGATGATCAGGTCATAGTCGATCGTCGTTTCACGGATGTTCAGCTCCTTGGAAACCTGCTTTATCGCAGTCTCAACAAGCTGTGAGAAGCTCTGGTGGTTGATCAGTGAGTGGAGAGCGGAGCAATCTTGTAGTGGGTATTTTTGCTCAGGACGAGTCACTGGTACAGACACAATTGAGTCCGTAGAGTCGTTGTTCTCGAGAACAATGACCATCAGAGCGCTCTCCCGTGCTTTTCCAGGTACTTCTTCTTCATCACGTAGAGAGAGCTCCGCAAATGTGAGACGTCATGGTGTCCGGGTGTCTGAAGGCCGGGTAAGCCCTTGAATTTTTTTCACGTGCGGCTGTGTATCGTGGTGTGCGGGTGTTATGGGAAAACATTGCTTTTTCCTGTCCAGGTCCCGTACCCCGACTTCCAGTGGCAAAAAAGAAACTGAGATGTCCACCTCTGCTGCGCACAGAACGCATTCGCGCAACTAACTGCGTGGGCTGTTAAGGAAGCGGGGGAATACTCTTAGCATCACCAGCCACAACTATGGTGTAGCTTCTTTTCCAACTACCCCTACCACTGCATCGAAGGCTGGCTACTTCTGAGACTACTTCTGAGACTGCTGATAGCGCTAAGACCACCGAGACCACTGAGACCACTGATACTGCCTAGACCCCTCATTACTCATCAAGGATGTCCAACATCTCACACCTCACACCGGAGCAACAGCAGATTCTCCAGTTCCAGGCCATGGCTCATGCCCATGCTCAGGCACAACTGCAGCACCAGCAACTGCCACTGAACATGATGCCTGTAGCCAAGGACGACTCTGTCTTGCCAGACCCTCGCATCTCTCCGATGTCTGCTACTGCAGCTGCGATGAACCTGAACATAGGTGCTCTACCACAACAACCACAGCCACAACACCCGCACCAGCACCACCAACCGTCCATAAGCTCTGCTGGTAACAACACCTTCTTCAACGACCTGCTATCGCCGTTCTTCGCTCCTTACGGCATCGACGTATCGCATTTCCCACTAACGAACCCACCCATCTTTGAGAGTGCGATGATGATGAACCCACAGGGCCAGCTGAGACGTCGTATATCCATTTCGAACGGTCAAATCGGGCAGATCACGAACCACGACAATGACGACTTCTATTCAAGCGACCAGTCGCTAAGTGAAAAGGGCCAGGATGACAGTTTATTCACGCCGATGAACCCACTACCACCACAAGCGATGGTTCAGCCGGTTCTGCAACAAGAGCAACCACAGCCACAGCTCCATCAACATCAACAGCATCATCAGCAACAGCAACAGCAACAGCAACCTGTTCAGCCTGCGACGCCTTCGACGCCGGGGACGATACCGACCAACTCCAATGGCATACCAACGCAGAAGCTCATGTACAACAACGAGATCATCTTCAACCCGGAGGCTGGTCCGATTCCAGGAACAGCAGCGTGGAAGAAAGCAAGGCTATTAGAGAGAAACCGAGTCGCAGCTTCCAAGTGTCGTCAGCGTAAGAAAGCAGCACAGAACCAACTGAAAGAGGACATTGACAAGTACACGAAACAGATCGATGCGCTAAAGCTCTCGAATGACCGTTATAGAGAGATGTTCGGTAAACTGAAGAAGTACGGTAATAGCAATGGCCTGAACGAACTGGTCGAGATGCTGGAAGCGATGGAGTCGGAACACGCTGCGATAAAGCTGGAGCCCGAGGATTAGTGCTCTTACTTATACTCTACACGTCATTGTTTTCATTCTGGAGAGACACATAGCTGTTTACATTTGTTTGTTTACATAACCTTATCTTTGTTTACCTTCCTTAGACACATAACTCTATCTTTGTTTACGTTTCGGTTTGTTTGTTTACATGTCATAACTTTATTAATGTCCTCGTATATATATCTACGTGTTATCTACCTTTTATTACCAGTGTATTAGCCGCCCACCCTTACACCCCAACCATGTTCGACATCCTAGCGGTAAGTGCAATAGCAGTCCACGGCGGTAAACGGTTCTAACCCATTTATAGGCGCTAGCCCTCATTAAGAGGAAAAACGCCAGCGGTGTTTCAATTCGAGCTTACATCAACACCCTATTGGGTGAAGAGCTATCAAAAGACCAGTTCAGCGAGCTGACCACACAGCAACAGCACGATTGGCTGTTGAAGACGTGTTCCAGTGGGAACCTTGCAAGAGCTGGCGATGTTGGTGACTTAACACACTTTATAAGCTGTCTTTTACAGACGTACATCCACGACAGCCAGCTGGAGAAACGTGATAAACGAGCTTTTAATGAGTACTACTTTAAACATAAGGACGCTTATGAGCTACTGCCGTACTCGCTGGACTTGAAGCAGTTGCAATTGACGCTCAAGGTGTTACCGTATACACGCACCAGGTTCATCAAGTCGTGTTTGTTGGTGATCGACGAGCCGTGCTTGTTCTAGGCCTTCTCGTGTCTGATCGGGTCAAACCACTTGTGCTGCATGGCCTCCTTCGCTGTTAGTCTCTCCTGGTGGTCGTACCTCAACAGCTTGTCGATGAAGTCCAGCGAGTCGTCTTTGACCAGGTGCTTGTTTGAGTCGTTTTTGAATCTGGTCCACGGTCTCGCAGTGTACTGGCCCAGGTCCTCGTACTCGGGACCCAGCTGGATGTTGTACTTGTTCAGGTATGAGTGTAACTCGTCTGTGCCCAGCACGCGTGCAATCTGTACCAGTTGGTCGGTGTTCGATTTGCCATGGAAGAAGGGCTCTTTTTTGAAGATTATGCTTGCAAGCATCGCACCAAATGACCACAGGTCTAATGAGTAATCGTAAAATCTGAAATCAACGAGCAACTCAGGCCCCTTGAAGTATCTGGACGCAACCCTGACGTTGTACTCTTCCCCGGGATGGTAGAACTCTGCGAGTCCCCAGTCAATCAGTCTCAATTGACGCTTTGAGTGGTCAATCATGACGTTGTGTGGCTTCACGTCTCGATGCATTATGCCCTGGGAGTGGCAGTAATCAAGTGCTTTCAGCAAGTCATACATATAGAACCGTATATCCTCGTCCGTTAACGTCGGATATAACGTTCTGAAGTCTGTGTTGTTGACATACTCTGATATCAATGCTGGTGTCTTGCTCATTGGGTCCCTTACGACTGCAATCAACTCGATGATGTGTGGTCCTCCAACAAGATTTTGTAATATCTTGATCTCCCTTTTGATTTTCTTCCGCTTCACGGGCTTCAGCACTTTGATAACAACCTTGGACTGGTTATTAAGACTCACACCTTCAAACACTTCGCTATATTTGCCCCGGCCTAGCTTCTTAACAATCTCATAGTCTTGCTGGCTCTGCCACATGATGGACACAGACTCGTAGTCCCACCACGACTGTGGCTTCTGAGTGTTGGCATCTGCGTATACCCGAGCAACAGAACTCATCCTTTCCTTGCTTTTGTCTCTTACCCTGTCTTGCTAACGGGGTTTCCCTTTTCCTCTCTTTTATTGGTGGCGTTCTCCATCAAAAGCAAGTCGACCACGAAAAAGTGAAAAAAGAAAAAAAACTAAAAAAGAAAAAAACTTCGAGGTGTGCGGGTGTGGTTATGTTCCCCTGGTCTTTGATATGGTTTTTGTGTGGTGTCTACACATATGGGGTTCCATTACAAGTGACTAGTTGGGTACAGGCCGATCATCCAATGCAACTGCCTCGGATTGAGCCAGGTCCAGACACAGTACGTGTTCTACTCACAACAGACAACCACGTTGGCTACAATGAGAGCGACCCTGTGAGGGGCGATGATTCATGGATGACATTTGAAGAGATTATGAACATTGGTAAAGAACAAGACGTTGATATGGTTCTGCAGTGTGGTGACCTCTTCCATATAAATAAGCCTTCGAAGAAATCAATGTACCACGTGATGCGGACCCTGCGACGGACTTGTTTTGGTGACAAGCCTTGTGAATTGGAGATGTTGAGTGACCCATCTACTTGCTTTGACGATGGTATAAATGGTGTTAACTACGAAGATCCGAATCTGAATATATCAATGCCAGTGTTTGCTATATCTGGTAACCACGATGATGCCTCAGGGACTGGTCTTCTTTCACCTTTAGACCTTTTGAACGTGTCGGGTATGGTGAACCACTTTGGTCGTGTTACTCAATCAGATCAGATCGATGTAACCCCAATCTTGTTACAAAAGGGCCATACCAAATTGGCACTATATGGTCTAGCATCCGTGAGAGATGAAAGGCTTTTCAGGAGCTTCCAAGAACGAAAAGTGAAATTTCAAAGACCAAGCGTGGTTAAGAATGAATGGTTTAATCTGATGGCCGTACATCAAAATCACATAAGAAGGCCAAATTCTGCATACCTGCCCGAACATTTTTTACCGTCTTTCTTAGATCTTGTCGTTTGGGGTCATGAACACGAGTGTATTCCATACACTGTTAGTAATCCAAACGCAGGCTTCGAAACTCTACAACCAGGCTCATCAGTGGCAACTTCATTGTGTGAAGGTGAAGCAATTGATAAAAAAGCTTTCATACTGAGCATTAATAATCGTGATTTTGCCATTGAATCTTTCAAACTGAAAACTGTTAGACCTTTCCAGGTACTTGAATTGTCCTTATCGACTTGTTTTGGACTGAGGCCTGGCTTGGCTTACAAAACAGAAGTAACTCAGTTCCTCATATCAAAAGTTGAGGAACTTATAGCAAAAGCACAAAAAGAATGGTCAATTGACAATCTAGATTTGAGCCTAGACAACATGCCATTACCGTTGATTAGACTGAGGGTTGATTACTCGGGTGGTTATGAAGTTGAAAACCCAAGGAGATTCTCTAATAGATTTGTTGGTCGTTTAGCTAATGCTAACTCTGTTATCCAATTCCATAAGAAAAAAGAAACTGCCACTAAGGACAAATCTAAATTTGTTCCAAGAGATTCAACAGTGGAAGATATAAATATCGAGACATTTATCAGTAACTACTTGAAAGAAATGGAGCTATCTCTATTACCTGAGAAGGGTATGAATGATGCTATTAAGAAGTTTGTTGAAAAGGAAGACAAAACTGCACTGAAGGATTATGTTGATTTGGAATTAGAGTATGAGACAAAAGGTTTCTTGGAGAACGAAAATATCAATTTGGAAGACAACTTTAAAGATATCATGAAAAGGATCAAAAGGGAAAGAGAGACCACGCCATTGGAGGCTGTACCGACAACAACTATACCTGCAAAAGAGACAAAGAAGAAGCCCCTTGCTCGAAAGAAAAAGTCTGAAGATATTGTTGTTGACTCTGAAGAGGAATTATCTACTACAGATACACCAAGAACAGAACCACAAAGAGCTAAACCAAGAGCCAAACCAAAAGCTAAACCTAGGGCTAAACCAAGAACTAAAGCACAAGGAAAGACCTTGGAACCAGAACCTGAAGTTAGATCTGACTCTGATTTGGAGGTTATTGAAGACTACGAGCCAGAGAACATAGTCATTTCATCAGAAGATGAGATTTCAGATGAACAGCCGGTACGTTCTAAGAGAGGTGGGAAAACCGTTAATGCTAAAAGAAAAACTCAAAAGCAAACCGAACTACCAATGACAGACGCAATTTCCAACTTATTAGCGAGAAAGAAGAAGTGAAGAGAAGCGTATATAGAGGTATAAGGTGTGAAAATGTTCTATTTGAGGATAATGTTGATAATTAATCGCTGTGTACTATTGCAGTTTGCGCGAATCTGTTTTTTTCGCGCACCTGTTACAATTCGCGAAAAGTCTCATCGGAAGAGGTATAACTTTCTAATATGTCTCATGGTGAGATTAGACATCTACACTGTTTGGAGAGAACTATAAGAACGCCATATGTTTTCCATTGGTCAGTTTCTCGCTGAGGCGAAGGGCGAGGTTTCAACGTCGCAAAACAACGGCTCAAAACAGCTCGTCGTGGCTCCAGTACCACAGAAGAGTAAAGGCCCACAAAGAGATTATACACAGTTGATTAGAACTGGGGAGAACAGAGATAGGACCATACAGGCCTCTATTGATGATGTGAAGCCTCTGAGACAACGCCAGAGGAATATCTCACTGTCTAAACCTTCTGAGGAAGAGGTTCGTGAGTGTACAGAACGTACGAGGAAAGCATTGGACCATGTTTTGCAGATGAAGATGGGTACACTGAAGAAGGATAAATCGAAACCGGAGTTTGTGAAGTACACTTCATCCAACATACTCGAAGATAAGGCAACAAGCTCGAGAATCATCAAGATCGTTGATGTACAGCAGGATCCTATGGCTCCTCCTAAGTTCAAGATGAAGAAACAACTAGAGAGACCACCGTCTCCACCTGCTCCTATTCTCCATGCTCCAACAAAGAAGATAAGTGCTGAGGAGCAGAAAAGCTGGTACATTCCGCCTGCTATCTCCAACTGGAAGAACCCCAATGGTTTCACTATTGCTCTTGATAAAAGACTCGCCGTTGATGGTAGAGACCCTTCTTCCCAAACCGGTAATGATATCAATCAGAACTTCATCAACTTAGCTGATTCATTGGACAAAGCAGATAAGGAGGTAAGAGAAGAGATCAAGATCAGACACGCACTGAAGAAACTGGAAGCTGATAAGAAACTGCGAGAAAGGGAAGCCAAGTTGAGAGAAGCTGCTCAGAAGGCTAAAGAGAGACGAAGCCAGCAGATAACGTATGAAGATGAGAGTGAAAGAAGAAGAGCACAAGATAGAGAGTCAAGAAGACGTGAAGCTGAGAGAGAACTGAAGATGTCTCGAATGGGTCAAGAGCAAAGAATCAAGACAAAAGCTAGAACTCTGGGAGACAGGGAAATCTCAGAAAGAACCCAACTGGGTTTAGCTAAAGCTACCAAGACCGTTGAGAACCAGTTCGACTCGAGATTCTTCACCAAATCTACACAGATTACAAACAGTGAAGACCAAGTCTACGATAGTGCTCTTTTCAATCAGCAGGCAATCAATACGATTTACTCTGCTTCTTCCCTGAATAACAACCAAGACCCTACCGATTTGCTGAAAGATCTTACTAGTGAACAGAAGTTTGAGTCCTTAGGCCCTGTTGAGTTCGATAAAGCTGCTGATAACGCCGAGTCCCACAAGGTGGAAGAGTCTGAGTACGGACTACAAGTCAAGAGGCAAAAGAGGGACTCTGATTAGTTTCATGATATTCGTAACACTTTTTTCGCTGTAGATATAGCTAATCCTCCATGTCTTCTTCGTCCTCCTCGATGTTCATGATCTCCTGTTCGTCTTCGCCATTGTACTTCTTATCCAGCAGTCTCATTAGCTCTCTGTTTCTCTGCACTGCGGCCTCCTCGCACTTCTTTATAGTACCACTGACTCTAACAACCCTCACAATGGCTTCTCTACCTCCAACCTCATTGATCATAGACAACGCAGCAACAACGAGCTGGTAATGGTCTCGCGTGCACCTGACGATCCCGGTAGAGGTCTTCGCGGAGAAGTACTTCACAACCAGCGACGTCCCAACAACACCAGCACCGTGATCGCCGAAGTAGAGGTGTACTTGTTTACGTATGAGGTCTGCCATTGATCGACTAGTGATGTTCTGTGATGTGCTGTGGAGGGCCAACAGCGTCGCCGTTTCCGAGTAGTTCGGCAAGGGTGTGGAGTTTGGTGGATATAGAATATCAAATAACACGTAACGGGCTTTTAGTCTGACCATCTCGCTTAGTGGTTTCGTCTTGAGTTGTTTCGAGAGAAGGCGATGAGCTTTAGGCGATAAATTTTGTTTGTGTACGAGCGCGACCTGGAGGGTCTGGGAGACTGGAGAGGGTCTAGGCCTAGGACTGCGTTTACTTCGTGTCAGTCCAGCTGGATGATTTGGATATAATTATTTATTGTGGTTTGGTTGAATGGTCAGGGCTTTTCTTTTGATCCTTTTGTTTCCATTTTCAATCATATTTTTGTATTTCTCTAGAATCTGTAGTAGTTTTACTGCGTTTGATAGTAAATTTCATACGCTAACAAGACAACTTTACTATTAAAAAAATCAAACATATAGAAATATACTGGTGACTGAAAGATACGATGCAATAAAGCATCACTAACAGGACTATGAGCTGGACTCTTAGCAAAAGTAACCACTCAAAATGCAATTAGGCTATACCAAAGTGCCAATGCCTTTGTGGTGTCCGGGTGTTCATACATAGGCTCATGCCATATTTGATCTTCATGATTTACCTTCTTAAAGTTTGTATTTCTGGCAGCTCAATTCAAGTTGAGTTATTAACTATACAAACTGGGTGCACTCAATTGAGCGTCAGCTGATATGACATCAAAGAGGTGAAAACCAAGTCGTTATCGTCCACTCCGGCTTGTCTGAATGAACTCTGGGCCATCATGTTCTGGAAATTCAAGACACCAATGCTACCAGAGACCCCGTTTTCCAATAGCAGCTTGGACAAGCGTAAGCACTCAACAAACCCAGCATCCCCCATGAATCCGTCGAGTCCATGTGGGCAGAACAGCATCATGTTTACGACTCCTCTATTCAGAGTCATCAGTGCGATCTCTTTGTTCTCTCTCTTTGTGTATTCTTCCAATTCAAAAGAGGATGTGATATGCTGACACACTTGTGTGTACTTATGGATGGCAACACCTGTAGTCTCATGCTGGAGGAAATCCTTGATAGTAGTTTCGAAAATGGCACCGCAAAGACCGGGAAGTGAGGATTTATGAATGAAGAAGTTGTGTGGTTTCTTACTCAACTTGAGCAGTCCATCTGTTTCAGAGTCTTTCATGAAGTCCATAACTTGGTTGGAAACCCTCTTGTCGGACGCATCAAAATTGAGTCCATTAAAGTGAAACGAGCCAACAAGCGATAAGAGGTCTGGCCTCGTGAGAAGCAAGCTAGTCAACTTTGCTACAGCTCTCGTACTCGTCACGAGGGTTCTCCCTCTGTATGAACTGGAATCGAGTTTGCTCCTAACATCTTCAACAGAACAAGACGAGAAGTAGTCATCGGAGGACACAACAGCGTATATACTGTGGTAGACGAGTCTGCGATACAGGAAGTAAAACTCCTTGCACACAGGCAAGAGTGGAATCAAACACACCGGGTTGTCACCAACGAACGTGGAAATGTGTAAGAGAATCTCAGCTGGGAGATCTGTGAGTCTCGTAGGAGACTGGTAGTTATACGACATTATGGGCACAACAAAGAGCACCGTCGCACAAGAGGAGACACAGAGCGCAGCATGGTGCTATTATATGCTTATTATAACATTTGCCATGCAAAACGGGGAAAACAACACTTTCCAGATGCCCGCTTGACCGTCGATCGTGGATGAGGTGGAAAGGCCTTCGCCCGTTTCCCCATACTTTGCCGAGGTTTTTTTTTGACACAATTATGGGTGCTTAGGACGAGCGGCAGTTTCCGGAACACCGGGCATAGGCAAGGAACGAGCAAGATGAGGTAGCCGTTACCCGGAGAATTACCCCATAATACCAGCATTGACTACCATGGAGCAGCGGGACGTTCTTTTATATACACAGTTCTCTCCGGAATTGCGGGGGTGGAAGCGTTGCTCTAATTAAAGGGGTAAACAAGATGAACATATATCATAGCTAAATACAAATATTAGCCCCAAGGAGAGGGGAGATGCATAAGAAAACAATCGTGGAACGGCATGGGGAGAGATCCTTTAAATGGTGAGTTTCTCAGCCAAGTCTTTCTGGAGGTCCTTAACAGCGTCGTCAATACCTTGGACCTTATCACCCATACCCTGGACGGTGTTACCCTTACCACCAGCCTTACCACCGATATATACGGAGGCCTTTTTGGCGAGTTCAGAAGCATTAACACCCTTCTCTATGGCAACGTTGGAGATGTAGCAGCCATGAGCAACCTTGTCAGAGTTACCAGTGAAGAGATAGATAGACTTCTCTGGTTTCTCCTTTTTGATGTAGTTGATAGCTTCAGTGATGGACTTGGCGTTGGCACTAATGTCAACGTGGGCAACCAAGAAGTCAGAATCGACATTAGCAACGAAGTGGTCCTTGACGGTATCCAGAGTCTTTTTACTCTCAGCCTTCTGCAATGCCTTAACCTCATCCTTGACTTCCTTATCATACTTGTTGAAAGCGTTCTTCAAGTTGTTCTTGGTCAAAATGGAAATGTTCAATTGGCCAAGTTTAACACCCAACTCCTTGAGTTTCTTCTCCTTCACTGGGCCGAATGGCATTTTACCAACGTTGGTAAGGTCATGCTCGAATTCCTGAGCAATTCTCTGAACCTCATGGGCATCGTTACCGGTTACAGCAACAATACGTCTGATACCCTTAGCAATACCAGACTCCTCAGTGATCACCAAGTCCTTTATGTCACCTGTCTTGACAACATGTGTACCACCACAGAACTCAATAGAAACATTGTGCCACTCTTCATTCTTTGGAGACTTAAGTAACTCCTCAACTGGAACACCAATGGAAACGACTCTAACAGGATCTGGGTAAGTTTCACCAAAGACGGCTCTTACAGAGTAAATGCTCTTAGCAGTGTCCAATGGAACCTCTTTGGAGTAAACCAACTTGGAGGCCTTGATTTGATCATTGCAAATTTTCTCAACCTTGGCAACCTCATCCATTGTTAAACCCTGCTTGTGGGAGAAATCGAATCTCAACTTCTCTGGGGCGACAAGAGAACCCTTTTGGTTGATATCATCACCAAGAACGTTTCTCAAACCCAAGTTAAGAATATGCGTACCTGTGTGGTTGTTTCTGATTGGCCAACGACGTAGCTCATCAAATCCAGCAATGACCTTGTCTCCGACATTCAGAGATCCCTCAACCAATCTACCAGTGTGGAAAACGTAACCGGCGTATTGCTGACAATTTTCCACGTTGAATTCAGAGGAACCGTCGATCACAATCTTACCAGTATCGTACTCTTGACCACCTTGTTCAGCATAGAACGGAGTCTTATCCATGATAATTCCGTACTCTTTGGTAACGTCAGTGATTTTCTCGACAAAGTTTTGACCATCATAGATGACCAAGATCTTAGCCTCAACATCGTCAGTGGAATACTTAAAGTGGTCATCAGTCTTTGGAATGCCATCATCAGACAACTTACCCAAAGCATGAACGTCCAATTTGAGTAAAGAGGCACTTTTAGACTTGGAACCTGCCTTAGAGGCTTCATAACTCTGAGTCTTGGCTTTTTCGAAACCCTCCTTGTCTATGGTCAAGCCAGCTTCCTCGGCCATTAACTCAGTCAAGTCAACTGGGAAACCATAAGTGTCGTACAATCTCCATACATCTTTACCGTTCAATACCTTGGTAGACTTCTTAGCCTCAGCAGCGTACTCCTGGAACAATTTCTCACCACGGTCTAATGTTCTTGAGAAAGAAACCTCCTCTTCGTTTAAGATTTCGAAAGTCATGGCAGTGTTTTTGGCAACCTCTGGGAACGTTTCCTCAACCTGCTCAATTAAAGTTGGGGCCAACTTGGAGAAGAAATCACCGATTGGGTAGTTAAAGTATTTACGAGCATAACGTGCACCTCTTCTCAAGATACGTCTCAAAACGTAACCTCTACCTTCGTTGTTTGGAACACCACCATCAGCCAAAGCAAATGTCAATGTACGGACGTGATCAGCCAAAACTCTGTAGGCAGTGTCAACTCCATCAACATCCTCAGCACCAAACTTACCAGTGTACTCACGAGCGCCAGTGATTTCCTGGATTCTCTTGAACAAAGGCTGGAAAACATCAGTATCATAGTTTGAAGTGACATCCTGCAAGATGGAAACCAATCTCTCGAAACCCATACCGGTATCGATGTGTTTGGCTGGCAATGGTTTCAAAGAGCGATCGGATTCTCTGTTAAATTGCATGAACACATTGTTCCAAATCTCAAGAACGTTTGGATCGTCTTCATTGACCAGAGAAGCGGCGTTTCTACCACCGATTCTGTCGTAGTGGACCTCAGAACATGGACCACATGGACCTTGGTCACCCATCTCCCAGAAGTTATCCTTCACAGAACCTGGCAAAATGTGTGATGGGTCAACACCAACTTGCTCCCAAAGCTTCTTAGCCTCCAAATCAGGCTCTAAACCAGCTGCTTCGTCACCACCAAAGTAGGTAACGTAAAGTCTGTCACCATCCAAGCCGTAGACCTTTGTCAACAATTCCCAGGAGTACTTGATAGCATCCTCCTTGAAGTAATCACCGAAAGACCAGTTACCCAACATCTCGAAGAAAGTGTGGTGGTAGGAGTCTCTACCAACATCTTCCAAGTCATTGTGCTTACCACCGGCTCTGATACACTTCTGGGAGTTGACGGATCTCTTCAAGTTGTAGAAGTCAGAGGATGGGTCAACGGTACCCAAGAAAATAGGCTTGTACTGGTTCATACCAGCGTTGGCAAACAACAAAGTTGGGTCATCGTATGGGATAACGGAGGATGATGGCACATAAGTGTGGCCACGTTCTTGAAAGTAGTCAAAGAAAGTTTGACGGACCTGTTAGTGAGTTAGTATAAGGCCCCGTGATAGCTTGTACCGCCGTTGTATCTCTGCAGCGGCTAATGATCGTAATGGTCTTAATGTGTCCATTAGTTGATCAGAAGATGCGCAATCAACGTACCTTTTTGGCCGTCCACTGTGTTTGCTTGGACATTGTGCTGTAACTGCGCGTGCTAGTTCTTCGGATGGAGAGCGGAACACAACGTCTGACAAACTTCAGAAGCATACAGCGTTTAAAGCGTGTTCTTTGATGGTCGACTTTTGGCGATGACGCGCCTTTTTTTCCTGGCACTATTTGCACGGGTGACAATGACAGATTACGGGGGTGGTGGGGTGTTCTGTAAATTACTCATGGCGGTATATGTTTATGTAGTGTCGGCGTAATTATAAGCACGGGGCTATAAAGATAAGACTTCTACAAAGGTCTTAGGAGTCCTTTGTAAAGCGTAAAACGTTCACTAGGAACACCCGATGTTGCAAGGCACTAGAGGTATTTAGGGCCTTTGAGCTTGGGCGAAAAGAAAGTATGCGTCCCCAAACCCTTCGAGCAGATGTCCATTCCTCAGATCGTGATTGTATTGGAGTCTCATCTCTTTGAAGTGTTCCAATTCCTGCTCTGTAAGCGATAGCTGTGCGATCTTGGTAAATATAAGATACTCAAAGAAACCTTGTAAGAATTCCATAAGCGATCCCAGGTTGCCGGGTATACCTTTTTTCATCGACACAAAGGCGTACTTCACTTCAATGAAGCCTGCTTTGACTAGTCGTCCCTGAATCCGCCTGCAAGGGAATGGGTCAATGCCTTCACGTCTTAAAACATCTTGAATCATTTCAAAGAAGCTCACGTATTCCGGGTTTGTGCAGTTGAGTAGAGTGAAATCCATAAGAAATAACCAAACCTGACCGTGTGGTGTCAACAGCCGTATCACTTCAGACAGAATGTTATCCCAATCTTCAGATTTCACATGCAGCCATAGATCGAAGCAGATAGCACTGCAGAAAGTGTCTTTAGAGAATGGAATATTCAACATAGATTCACCTTTGACTATGTGGTAGTTGGAAGGACCGATATTCGTGCGGTACTCAGAGATAGCAGTGAACAAAACAGGTCCAAGGGTGTAGCAATAGAAATCAGCATTTTGATTATCAATAGCAAGTTGCCATGACCACTGCGTGGAGAAGGAATCACTCATGAGGCACACCACTTTTAGCTTCTGCTTTTTTTTGAGCTCATTGTTGGAGAAATCTGCGAGGATATCGAGCGATATTGTGTCTTGCATCTTCGTAATCAGTTTGAAAGCTTCACAGGACCAAACCCCAATGTGGTCGATCTTCTCGTCAGTGATGGGCGAGTTCTCAAGTGTCCCTTTGATAGCAGAGTTGTATAGCTGCAGAAATACCTCAAGCCTTGTTGTGGAGTAAGTGAGTGGATCGGTTCTCCTTGAGTGACTGCTGAGCTTACTCGTAACGAACCATCGCTCACACTCACGCACGTAGCTGTGCTTAACGGCATCAGCGTACCCAGACACTTTCGCAGATGGTTTCTTGGGCCGATGCGAGCTTTCAAGCGGTGTCATCGTCATGTGTCGGGCGAAGTAGCCCATGTGTGGGCTCTTATTGGAAGAGTGCTTTGAGGATGCAGAGGAGGCGTCTGTGTCATCGTCTACGGACGCAGTTAGGTCTGGCGAAGACTCGTGTTTCTTGCGGTGGAAGAAGCCTGACCGGTTCGCCAAGGGGTTGTCCATGACTCTGTTGGTCGTTGCTTACGTGGTGCTGGTTGATGCCGACGGCTTTGGACCAGATAGAGGAAAACGGTAACCTCTTTGTATGCTCGGCCGTTAGAGCTTCCGCGCACGCAGAACAATGCCGCTGGTCCGCATGGCTGTGGAGAGAAGGCCGCATATAAATATTCAGGAACCAAATCACACGACGCGAGGAAGGTAGATGCGAGTCACATGTGCAGGACAGTACCAATGTATAGCACTGATAGAAAGATAAGCTTTAAATGGTCTGGACAACGATATAGTGAGTTTAAACAGGCTTTTTGGGAGAGCACGTGCGCTGGCTCTACAGCGACGATCTTCTTCAACAGAGCTATATAACCAGCTCACGCGACTATGGAGTTTAGGCATTCGACGGAAACACAACGTCATCGAGGTGGTGTATTAGATATGTATATCATCCGTGTGCAGATAAGACCTCTTTTTCGTTATTGGTCGTGATGTTCAGGTCAGCTCTTACCTGGAGACCAAGCTCAGCATCCTCGGCCGTTACATCATCAACGAACTTGAATAGATCCCCACGGGCGTAGTAACGGGCGACCACTTTCCCCTTATTTAGCGACTCGACGGTCACTGAGTCCACAAGAACATACTGTATACCGGAATCAGGACATTCGTAGTTTATGTCCAACAGAAGTCTCTCCATGATACCTCTGAGTCCTCGAGCACCAGTACCCTCTTTCAAGGCCAGTGAGGATATTCTGGCCAATGCCTCCTGTGTGACTGCCAATTTAACACCAAATTGCTCAAATATGTACTGGTATTGTAACAAGATAGCGTTCTTAGGCTCTGTGAGGATGGACAACAGATTGGCTTGGTCAAGTGGATCCAGACTGGTAACAACCGGCACACGTCCAACAAGTTCCGGAATCAGACCAAACGATGTCAAATCTTGTGGTGTGACCATCTCTAGTGAGTTAACAATTCTTCCATTCCCGAGGTCAATCTTACGAATCGCATGTCTGATAGACTCGTTCGCTTTATCCTCGACCAACTTGGCAATGGCATCTTCTCCCGTAGTCATTCTCTTGACAATGTGACCGTCCAGTCCCACGAAGGCACCCATGAGGATAAAGAGAATGTTACTCGTATCGATGTGATACGTCTCATTCTTCTTAGTGGTTGTGTTGTTGTTTCGAGAGTCCTTGTCTTTGTTTACAGGCTTCTTCACTTGAACCTGAACTGTGGTACCTTCAATGAGTTTCAGCAACGCCTGTTGAACACCCTCACCAGCAACGTCCTTCATACCGTTGCCCATCATTGGTTTAGAGAGCTTGTCGACCTCATCCAACACTACGATACCCTTTTCAGCTTTTTCGACATCGTATCCAGAATTGACTAACAGTCTCTCTATGCACAGCTCAACATCCTCTCCGATGTAGCCTGCTTGGGTTAGTTGTGTACAGTCCGTAATAGAGAATGGAACATTCAGAACTTTTGCAAGTGTCTTAGCGATTAGAGTTTTACCAGACCCTGAAGGTCCAAGCAAGAGAATGTTGGATTTACTCAATTCTAAGTCTGCATCTTCTTGATCCAGACTAAATGTCAATTGTTCTGGGGATTGATTTGCTGGTTTCACACTATCGCTCAGCATATACATTTCGTCATCTTCCCTTTGTTGTTCTTCCTGAATTCTTTTGGCTAGTTTGCGTGCTTTGTCATTGATTCGAAGGTAGTGGTTGTAAACGGCAACTGAAATGACCCTTTTACCAGTTTCTTGTCCCACAATGTAATTGTCCAGATACCCTTTCAGCTTCCTTGGTGATGGAACCTTGACAACAGAGTTTTGGATGTCACGTATGACTTTTGAAGTATCTCTCTTCGGATGAATTGGAGTCCTTTTTGTACTAGAGTCAGAGTCGCTTGAACTGTTACCAGTGGATGAGCTTGAGGCCCAGCGGCTCAGACTTTGCCGTGTCAGATTTCTTGAGGTCTGGAGCCTCACTAGGCGGTATTGGCAAATAGATATTGATGACATCCCTCGAGAAATTCCAAATTCTCTAGGACTCCATCAATTGGAAGCGTATGTGTGAAGTTGTTTTTTCGTCCCCACGCCTCGAACTTCAAAAAACACAGATCGATGACTGATGAAGCTGTCCGCGCTGGCGCTGAATTCATGGGCTAGGGGCACTTAGAATTTCTTTTACCGCATCTTATAGGACTATATTTATTCAAGCTAGTAGGCCACCTTTTATACACAAAATCTACAACTCATCATGCTCAAGTGAGTCATCAGTATCGTAGCTGCTTGAAGCGTCCTCGACTTTTTCAAGTGGCTTCTCCTGTTCTTCATGCTTCTGATGGTCAAATACAGAGTTGCTCAGTGCGGTAATCTCGTCATCGTAGACAGTCCATTCAGGTATTTGACGACGTGCTCTATCAAGTTTTGGTTCCTTGGTCAATGGGTTGTTACATAGGTCAATAGTTTTAGCAGTCTTCAAACTGGCATCATCACACCACGTCTCGCACCATAGCCAATCTTGCGGAAGAGAGAAGATTTTCAATTGATCTTGAAGATTGTTTGGAAGATCCTGGTCAAGGTTGGAGAGCGAGTTTGGGTCTCTAGAAAGCGCCTGGTAATGTTGTCTCAATCTATCTCCAGCAGCGATTTTTCTGAACTTCTTCAAATCAATCACATAAAGAGCACTAATGTGGTACTTGTAATCATTACCCAAAAACTGCTTCCAGTAGCCTTGCTTCCAGAAGCGGAATCCTTCCATTTCCTTTCTAGAATCACCCATAGGAGTGTAACCGTAAGGTGCTCCTTCTAAATCCATGTTGACCAACTCCATCATGTCAGTGCGAACAATCTGATCTGCATCAACAAAGATCACTTTTTCAAGATCTTGAGGAAACAAGACATCCAAGAAAAGTATTTTGTAGCCCCAAATGGTTCTTTGTTTCTCCCTTTGCCCTCTCAACCATAATGGCCATTTGTATGTGATTAACTCATACTCAAACCCATATTTTCTGGACAAGTGTGGGAGGAACTTTCTGAAAGAAGGCGACATGTAGTTATCGATCAACCAAAACTTGACGGTATGCTCCGTGTGGCGCATTACAGAGACAGTCATGATACTCAAGAGTCTCTCGTAGAGGTGTCCTGAAGCAACTGAGAAAATGTTTATATCAGCTTGCTTATGCTTTTTGTCTGCTTTTTTGAACCACGAAGAAAGAACACTTTGGTCTTTCTTCTCATCGACAGACTCATCATCATCAGTAAGGATCAAAGTGTGATTCTCCATACCTGGTTTCTTTTGGACTCTTGGATTAATGTATAGTCCTTCGAGGTTGAGAAGGGCCAAAGTGACCGAGTCCCTAACTGTGTTCTCTCCAGAATTTGAAGAATCAATACCCAACAAGTTATATATATCATGAGACCTTCCCTCTTTAATACTAAACTCCCACAAACCTGGATTGGCCCTCAGCTGAAGATATCCAAGATTGGTCATGACATTGGTGTCTGATCCTGGAATCTGGACAGATAAACCTGTTGGAGGAGAACCTGTATCAACATCGACAGCACTTCCCTCTATGACAATACTCTCAAGTTCGTAAATACCAGTGACTGGGCCAGATTTCGATAATAGAACATTGTCTAAATCTGATTCAGATTCTTTTGGAACAACAATCCAAGATGGAGGAACGTCCAGGTCCAGAGTAAACAACGTATTGATTGGAGTATTTGAAAACCGAACAAATGGCTCTTCATATACATTTCCGTCTTTGAATGTTACTGAGGACTTGTAGTTACCCTTGTAGAACCTCTTTGTCTTAATCTCCTCCATTTCTAATTCTGGAACCAGGAGAACTTCGAGGGAGAGGAAATCCAAGTCCTTGAATGCACAAGCGAGCGAAATAAGCTTCTGGGACTGTTCTTGGGCTGGATCGATCACCACAAGTAAATGGATCATACTATGTATCTTATCACCATGAAGAATAGAGAGTTCAGTGTTCAACATTCCAAAGTCAAATCTTGGAGAAGAGCCAGTCTCCCCACCATAGTAGGAGCTAGAGAGAATACTTGAAACGGATTCGAACCAGTCATGCAAATTGTCAGATGTTTCAACGTCAAAGCTGATCAAATTTTTGAGGAAGCCCAATCTTTGATCAATTTCACGATCAACAAAGACTTCAAGTAGTACAGCATCGATGAGAGAATCATCAAGTTCCACAAGACGACCATTGAGTAGTAGGAATGAACTTGTTGTAATATCCATTACCGCAAGAGCATTGGAAACATCAGGAGACATAGAGATTGCAGGGTCAGCAAATTGATCCTGGGCAATAATGTCTTCCACAACATCAATAGCATGACTAATAGACTTATTAAGAGCCTGCTTTATTCTTCCCAAAAATGAGATACCGTCGCAAGTATGCAAGAGTCTTACTTTCAAGTTGTTTTCGGTTGCTAATGACATTTTGAGAACTTCAACAAGCTGCTTGAGAGTTTTTTCTGAGCCAAAATCACCGGCAAATGTAAGAGTAGCCAAAGTACCCTCCTTCTTTTCATTTGTGAATTCTATTATAGCGTGTGAAAGCTCTTGAAGATTGAGAAGCTGATGATGATGAATAGTCTTATAAGACACATGGGATTTATCAGAAGGGAATAACAACCTGTTTCTGAAAGACAAAGAGTCCTCATACAATAAGTTCTCAACCTCTTCGAAAGTAGAAGCAGCTCTTTGATAAACCATTCCAGAAATGAAGTTAACATCTGCAGCGACTTGTTTAGTCAGAGTGTAAACCCAGTCACTATCAAGTTCATAGATTACACCGTTGACAACAAACACTGGTTCATTGACATCAAAGGAAGCCATGAACGGAGTCACAGTCTTAGAGCAGTAGTCAATATCTGAGAGCTTTTCAATATCTCCATTAGACTGCTCAAGCTTTGAAATGTAGGCTTTGACCTTGTGCGTATCAGAAGTTTTGGCAAGATGATAGACGTTGTTGGCAAAAACCCGACCCTGTTCACTTAATGGAAGTGGAATGACACCAACTCTTTGACAGATTTCTGCTTTTTCAATAGAGCTCACAACGTTGTTGAGAATAGCAATGTGATCTGTATTAGAGAGATCTATGGCAAATATGAGTGTTTGGATGTTTGATCTGGCTTGTGGTATTTGACCAAGCCCAAATCTCCCAAGGTATGTTTCAATACCACTACTGTAGGAGAGGTAGGCCTTGTCATTCTCAATGTCGTTCAAGAATATCACAGGATCAATAGCATCTGATGAAGAAAATTTGGAACTGATATCATATCTCGAATTGACATTAGATCTTTCCTTATACATGGAAAGAAGGGAAAACTTTCCCAGAAGTTCACGGGAATCAGCTGGTTCCATACCAAGAGAGACGAGATTACCAATCAGTTCCAGTTCAGATTTGATCTCTTTGTAAAGATCAAAGATATTTGACTTCGATAGATCAAGCAACTTACCATTGAGAAACAGGCCTTGACTATTGGACGAAATACCACGTCTCATGTTAGCTGTGATCTGATTAAGGAGATCATTGCTGATTTCGTTATCGACAAGATAAGAACTGTATTTTGGAAACTCTTCCATCATCTCGATTAAAGACTCAAGTTGTTGAGTGTTATTTTGAAGAGAGAGGATGTAACTTGAAGCTTTCAAGCCAAGCTCCCTAATGTCATCCTTTTTCACGGCTTTAATATCATTGTCATGAACGTCTGCGAGAGCAGAGCCTTTGAAAGTTTCTTTCTTGGAGCCTAACGACTTGTGTTCTTTCACAGAATCTCTATCATCAATAACAATATAATCTGTTCTTTTCAGAGTTAGATCAACACCATAACCAGTCAAATTCTCTCTCTCGTCGGTGTTTGATGGGGTATATCTCCAAACGAAACGGAGCTTACCGGCGGAGGCTGCATCATACAAATTTGAAATGAAGCCATTGAACTTCTCATCTTTTACCTGACCATAAAGAACAAGGAGTGGACCCTGTGAGCCGATCACTCTATCGAATGGAAGTAAATCATCGTCCTTGGAATCATCAGTCATAAGAGCGTACACATCATCCGGATTGCAGTACACCACATCATTGAACTGAAGCCACGTTTTCGGGATCTCTCCACATTTCTGCAAAAGCTTCGAGGAGAAATTTGGAAGGACAGATTCGTTGTAGTATTTGTAGTGTGCGATGATGCGGGGACTGTAGTACTTGTTGGCCAAAGCAATATCATACAGCGAACTTTCCATTGGGGTCAGGGTGTCAAACACTTCATGGTAAAGTTCTTCATCATTGGAGTACTCGAACACGCTGTCATCTTCAGTGAGCGGAAATTGAGCAACCTTTGAAACACAAGAGAGATAGTAGGAATCGTTTTCAGAGGCAACAGTTTCACTGTAATTCGTGGTTAGTAAGTACTAGCTGTTTGGAAATATTTCAAAGAGACTCACAGAAGTCGAAGCTCAAACGGAGGTTTTTCCCAGTTTGCTTGAAGCCGTATATCGATCTGGGCCAATGCCACTCCCACAAGCAATGAGAGTGAATATACTCCCTTCATTGTAGTTCTTGAAAGAGCTAGCGATCTGGGTATCGCTTTATGCTAACATGGAGAAGAGGGTGATCTGGCGCTAAAAGTCCAGGTATTACACGAGCGCGAAGATCGTGGGCGCAGACTGAGGGGGGCAGCACCAGGCGCGAAGGACAATGAAGACAAAGGAACCCGTCAACTCGTGTTTGACCATGAAACCTCCGAAGAAATTTGTCAGTATTACTCCTCATACATTCTAGATTGAGTAGAACGCAACACGCAGATGCAATTCTTACAATACAGAACACTTGGCTATAGTCAGGAAGGAGACGCTGAACATGTATGTTTTTTGTGTCACTTCTGCGACTTCTTTAGCCCCCCACAAGACCAGGGGCAACATTACCAAAGTACATCTAGATAAACTTGAAGCACACCGAAGGAATTGAGAGCTGGTTAAAGGCCTTTTGATACTAACACATCCAGAAATAGGCGAGGAATTCACGCAAAACAGCCAGGTTACTGAGCAGAGCCCACGTATCTTTTGTTCCACTTGTACATGCATGTGAGTGATCACACTTAATTCATCTTGTTCGGCTACAGTGCCCGCTCGCCTTCTTGACTTTCCACGTCGTTTTAGACCCCAAATCGACTCGCTTACCTGTTCAAGAGGACAGAATGTCCTCAGTTTCAATTCAACATTACTAAACCCAGCTAACCACCCATAGCGGATACAGAGAAAGCGCATGACAAAGCGCACTACGATCACTACAGACTTGAAGACTCTTTTGATTCTCAATAGTAATAAAACCTATTTTGGGCGACATACAGTATATGATTTGGACAGAATTCAAGCATCAAGAACAGTTGATTGTTGAACGTATCGAAGAGTATTCAGAGTACGGATGGGTACTCAGATAGACCTGTGGTGACCGGGCTAGGCTGGAAGACGGTGAGATCCATGTTGATATACTTGAAACGAGAACAAGGGCAGCAGAACACCATCATACTTACGAAAACAGTTTTTGGAGTAGTCGCTAGTCAATACAACACAGGCACTATGACTATTCACGCACTATGACCATTCAGGCAAGAAATATGGCTCATTGCCTACAATTCGTTTACACTGCGAAAGCGCCAGTGGGACAACTTCACGAAGCGCCTCTACTGTGTGGTTTGGTAATCTAACAAGCAAAAAACAGTTATTACACAAAACCGAAATATTAAGAGCAGATCGCTAATTGCTATAAGACAGAGAGGTGTACAACCAAATCATCAAGTTTCAAGCCACTGAACAACTGTTTATCAACCTCCAGAGCAGAAAGTTCACATAACCTTCTCACTCATACATACATTATTCATCATCACACAATTCATTTTCATACTCTCCATTGCCGGTTCCACTCCAATCATGTAATGAATACTTCGTAATCATGACACCCGTGGTACTTTGTCAAGGCCGTGCAATAAGGCTCAAGATCTTTAGAGGTACTGAAAAACGTTCACACATATCGATGTGCACACATAAGAATCACCTATAGCCCATAGTGCTACTGGACACCACAATAAATCAAGTATAAGTGATATAGGGATCGTAGTTTTTGCATAAGGATACAATTCCTGCTACCTTTGTTGGTACAGTCTTGTAAGTTGAGCTGAACGGACATATATAAACTGAATACACCAAAAGTCAATACCTGCTACCAAAGCGCTCACATCAAGAACTCAAATAACATACTGTTGTAAAGGCAGTGGAATACATATCCAATGCAGTTGCTACTTAATTTAGGGCGAGCACCAACTTATAACGAAAACGAATGTGAAGTCGATGACAATGTTGAGTGGTGTTCATCAGTGTAAGATCAGTATTAATTAGTCCTTAAACCTTAGTTCTTCTAATACTGAGAAAAGAATTCTGCGTTACCAGGTGACTAAGTCTTCGAATTTTAACGACTCTGTTACGTTTAACGCCTCTAACGCCTCTAACGTACTTACCGTCAACGCGGATTCATTCTAAGCCTTGCAATGCTCGCACTATTATACTACCGATTAGAGGATTATAATTATGTTGTGGTGTTTATGTTAAGTAAGGTTGATAGAGGGTTTTAGCAGGATTGCCACACGGAAGTTTCTTTATGGTATAGTCGTAGCATGTATGCGTTCCATTTCCGAGAGGTACAGTAACGTTAATTTACTCGCTATTCGCGGTATTTCAAATTTGAACATTGCGTTAGCGATTTATGAGCAGCTCTCGTGAGCAGTATCAATGATTTCAGTATTCTTCTAAATGAGATATACTTTACATGGAGTTTACTATGATTTAGGTATCAATCAGGGAAGATGAGAGTGGCTGATCTAATTTGCATGGAGTCAGGTGTGAAATGAAGGTCTTTTTCTAGATAGTTCTGGGTACGGGAGAGTGTCGCTATTTCATAAAGGTGTTGTAGCCTAAATTTTAGTCTGGGTCTTCAAAGGTATGTAGTGGATGGCTGTATGCTGCTGTGGAGAGCTCCAGAAATCTCCATAGACCATATCCATGAAGATAGCATTCGAAAACTGGGATGGTAGGGGCACGTCATATGGTAGGGCCACGATTTTATATAGGTTGGGTGAAGTGCCTCCGCTCCTTCTCTATATGTGTAGTTGAAGAGCCAGATTGGTATTACGAGACCGGCTATTCGAATGTCATTCATTTCAAATTACCAGTCTTTTCAAAAAGCCTACCTAGTCCTGTATTTAAATAATAGTCGCCAGGGCCTGTCGGGGCAGTGTGATTCCTGATACAAAGAAGGGGGAGCCCCTGTGTTGACTGCGATGGAATTTAAAGTGGACTGGATACTTTGGCCAAAGAGCGAATATTCATTTTTTAAGTTCAGACTTGGGGGAGTTGAACTACGGCGGAGCGCGGGTTGCGATTTCTTAGACCAACATCTAATTTTTGAAAAAAGTCAGACAGATGCCAGCTGCCAACGGCATCACGGCTTCTGGCATATTATAAGTAAGCTCCGATGACACTTCCGATTAAGCTAGAATTTCTGTAAGAAGGAATGCTTTATAAAGTTGAGATACGAACAACAAGAACTAACAGGTACCAGGGGAGGCCTTGACGTAATTTTCAACAGTCAAAGATACCACAAAGTCCAACTACCAGAAAAGGAGGATGGATCACCACTAATATTGAGAGATCTCATAAAATATATCGTGAATGAGATGATCAAAGATCCAAAGGATATCGAAGTATTTCTTGAGAATGACACAGTGTGAGTGTTTATGGCATCATCTTTTGTCCAACTATCAGTTTTTAACCAATCATACAGGCGCCCCGGTATTTTGACTTTGATCAACGATACTGATTGGGAGTTAGAAGGTGAAGAGGAATATGAATTGGAAGCCGGAGACGTAATAGCATTCACTTCAACTTTGCATGGCGGATAAGCATCACAACTCATATCTGAGTTAGACGGCATCCAAGAAGACCTTTTCCTGGCCAGTTAGATGTCGGGGTGAGTGAGAGGTCCATGTGTGTATCGTCCCTGATGATTTCAATGGCAACATGACCCTATTGTCTGTTAGTGAACTGATCATTGTTTACAAAAAGGGAAGAGAAGGTGACGAATGGTAGGACACTTACATTTTCATTAGCATTCACCAATTGTGCAATGTTTCTTAGGTTATTATGATTTGTAGCATTGATCCCGTTGAATGAAAGAATTTTATCATTGATTTGTAGCCCCTTGTCAATAGTTAGTTGTTGTTCGAAACTGATGTAATTATTAAATGTGCACTTACACTTTTCTCTGCAGGGCTTTGTGGGAGGACTTCAGAAACGAGTGCAAAAGCAATCATTGGGTATGATCTACCCGTTGATGATTGAGCAGCGGCGTTGCCAGTTGGTGGAGCTCGAAGCCTTTGAGCAAGCCTCTTACTGAGCTCGTCAATGACGGCAGTGTGGTCGTTCTTGAGCTTGATGATCTTGACTCTGGCTGTTCTTACTTCGATGATGTTGATGTCAGATCTTGGGAATCCATCAGCGCTAACCAAAGGCGAGTCCATTGTGACTCCGTCCTGTTAATAAGATGTTAGTAAAAGTGTTCGTCATAAGAGCTGAATAAAGCACTTACTGCCTCCAGTTTTTTGGCCAAAAGGTGAAGATCAGATTCAATCTCCAGTTTGATGAGCTCTAGTCTGTCGAAATCGTAGGTGCTGAAGAGCGACACATCGTACGAGGGCTCATAGACATTAGTCTTCAGTGGTTTCAGTTCTCCGTCCATCGTATATAGACTGCAGTTTTGACAGAGAGAAGGCTTGTGCTATCTTCTACGGTATTTGCCACCGTCATTGTGCACTGGGAGGTTTAGTGATTTGGCGCGCGGCCAAGCAACTAGGAAAGCTCTGGCGCGCGCTCAGAGTAGGATGGGCTATCTGGCTTCGTGAGACCTATTGAGCTCATAGGCTTCCGACTAGTAGAACCAGTTTCTACGGAGCAGTTTCCACTATCTCAGCCATGTAATAGAAGGAGTACGGACCTCTGAAAACAGTACCTGCGGTAAGGGGAATCACGTCATTGTGAACGACAGGGAGATTAGATTGCTATTCCCAGTGAATGGGTTTCCCCGGATTGGAAATAGCAATAGTATAAAAGGGAATGCGCTGCCACGTTCTAACTTTCAAAGCCACTGACAAACTGAAGTATCAACTTACGAACTGTCAGATCAGATCGATATCCACTACCTCAATTACCAGAAATGCCATTGTTTGTCAAAGCTCCAATATCAGCAGTTTTCCCTGCCGTAACTCCAATGGCTCGCCCATTGTCTGCACTGGCCCGGAGCTACACATCCAAGGCCACTTACAGTAAATCTGAAACCACTAAGAAGAGCGAGGAGGCCTTTAACAAGGAGGTGTCCAAGAAGGATTTTGACGAAAATACCAAGGAATACGATAGCTTTGTCTCTGGGAAATCGACCTCCAAAGAACACGTGGAGAACAACTTCAAGGGCTTTGATAGTCTAAAGGACAAAGGTGAGAAGACTGCGGAAGAACAGGAGCGTCCCGAGGACTTCATGTGATTGTGAGGCTTACAAAGGACAGACCATAGTTTATTTATTAAAATTTGAATTAATCATAACACACTGTATTTGGTTTGGTTTGTAGTAAAGACATATAAATGCAGAAGATGGAGAAATGGATGAGCGCGTACTTCGGCTTTCAGCCCCGCCTCCTCCGCTCGCGATAACGTCCGCGCCGGGGAAATGATGGCAGAGGCCAAACAGTCGAGTAACCTCTCATAATGCACAACAGCGATAACACCGTCGAATATCGCTATAAGATAAACCCACAGGAGCTCACAAGCATATAAAGTGACTATAGCACAGTGCACGTACTCTATAAGTCCACCAAATAAGCATCATAACCCATACACTGGCACCATGACATCAACGCCAGAAGCACCCAGTGGCACTCGCTTAAAGACCATCCAAGAATTGGAGAAGCTTGTGCAAAGCTATATTAGAGACTCGGAGAACGTGGATGTGATGCCGACTCTTGATGAAGCTCTTGGATGCTACGAGAATGTGAGTATGAGAGTCGATTATCCAACGTGACTGCATCAGCACACGCTTACGAATACAGTACTAACATATCATCAACAGTACAAGAAGGAGATCAAGAGCCCCGAAGTTGATTACGAGAAGGCATTCCTTTATTACAGAATTGCATTTAAGACACTGATGGAGAAAATTCCAACCTTGCCAACTTGGAACCAGTACGCATCGTCCACAGAGGGCAAAGAACGTGACGTTGTTTCGTTCTATGACTCAATGTGTCTAGGCGTCAAAAACGATGGAAATATCAGTGCTGTCATAAATTATATTAAATCCAATGCAACACCATTACCACCCCCTAATCCCTTTGATTTCAAGCATAATGGAACCATCAACGCAAGACAACTGAAGGTATTGTTGGAAAGATATGGAGATGATATTTTACTGGTGGATTTTAGAACAAGGGAAGAGTTCAAAAGGAATCATATACGTTCCACCAATATTATTTGCATTGAGCCAATATCTATCAGGTCAAACTACAGAGACATTGATATTGAAGAGCTTTCGCTTGTGACGTCTCCAGAACAGGAACGTGAGCTTTTCTCGAAGAGAGATCAATATGAACTTCTTATCATCTACGACAACTCTTCAAGTGCAGCATCCACTGAACAACTGGACAGATTCTTCAGAATTCTGACAATGAGAGCATTTGAAAAACCACTGAAGAGATCACCCGTTGTACTTGAAGGTGGTATTTCTGCTTGGATAGACGTCTACGGCCTCGCTAATTTTGGACATAATCATGGTGACTTAACTGCACCAGGAAAGTTGATTACAAGAAGACAAAGTCAGAATAACAGGAACAGTGTCAGTATTGTCAGAAACTTCAACGAGTATCTATCTAACCCGGCAAAGGCTGACTTTACATCGATCAATGGCCAACAAGAATCACATCGCCCAGCTACGTTTTCTCATATTCCACCCCAACAGACGACTCCTCTTAAAAGAAGAAACAGCATACTATCTTCTTTTTCTTCTCCTCGGATACTCGGATCAAGCAAGCCTAAGGCATCAACCCCTCCTCCTGTACCACCACATGACCCATCTCATGTTCTTAACCCCAGTTTTCTCAACGGGCAATCGAGAAGTCACACTCCACAACCTGCTGCTGTCACGCATGCATACAACAGCTCATCAACACCGTCTGGATCAACTGAACTTTCTAAACTCCATTGTACTGCCGGTATTTGCAATCTGGGAAACAGTTGTTACATGAACTGTATCATTCAATGCCTGCTTGGAACAGTCCCACTTACTCGATTATTCTACGACGGAACTTACAGCAACTACGTCAACATCAACAGCAGGCTTGGATCCAAAGGTATAATGGCTCGGTATTTTGCTCAGCTGGTTTCTTCAGTATTCACAAACGCTGACTCTGTCATTGAGCCGCGTAATTTCAAGTCTGTGGTTGGATCCATCAATTCAATGTTTAACAACAACGATCAACAAGATTGCTCCGAGTTTTTGAACTTTGTTCTTGATGCATTACACGAGGATTTGAATGAGAATGGAAACAAACCTAGGTTGGCTCCACCAACAGAAGAAGAAGAAAGACTTCGAGAGACAATGCCCATCAGGTTGGCTGCTACGGTAGAATGGGAAAGATACCTCTCTTCAGACTTCAGTGCTATCGTCTACTTCTTCCAAGGACAATATGCTAGTCAACTGAAGTGTATGGAGTGTGGAACAACCTCTACGACCTATCAGTCATTCTCAGTGCTCAGTTTGCCGCTTCCGGAGGAGTACGCCAATGTCAGATATGACAAGATTCCACTGGACAAATGTTTCGAAGAATTTACCAAACTGGAGGTTCTTGATGGAGATAACAGATGGCATTGTAGCAAATGCAAAGATCTCCGTAAATCTACTAAGAAGATCACAATTACAAGATTGCCACAGAACCTTATCGTTCATTTGAAGAGGTTCAGATCTGGCGGGAGCTATCAAAAAGTGACAACCTTCATTGACTATCCCTTTGAACTGAATTTGACCAAGTACTGGCCTCAGGTGTCATCTCCCGAAGAAGCCGAAAAGCTCTCAAAATATCCACAGAGAGGACAGACACCTCCATTCAATTACAACTTGTACGGTGTTGCTAATCACTCGGGTACTTTGGGGAGTGGTCATTACACTGCATATGTATGGAAAGGAGCTCAGAAGAAATGGTGCCATTTTGATGATACAAGAGTTTCCAAAAATGTTTCTAAAAGTTCTGTGGTGAACGCCAACGCCTATGTGCTCTTCTATGCCAGAAGTTAGCTATATAAAATAAAAGCATGCATTTTCAAGAAATCATGACTACATTGGACTAGTAGGTGTGTACGAATTTTTCAACTATATTATATATTAGTGCCTTTCATTCCCAGTCGTCGTCATCATCCTCCTCATCGTCGTCCTTCTTGGCTCCTTTCTTCTTCTTTTCTATATCGAGGATGGAAGAGTCAACAGAGTTGAGTTCATAAGTTCCATCACTGGAGGTTGCGGACGTTTTACCAGTATCCTTGCCACTCTCCTTTCCTTCGTCTTCTTCTTCGTCGTCATCGCCCCAACTGAGGTCCTCATTGGTTGATGGGATAGCCTCTTGAGCACGACCAAGAAGTTTCTTACGAGTCGACTCTTGTTCTAGGATTCTGTTTTTCATATAGAAATAGCGAGCCCAAAACTCATTGTAGGCAACTTTAGCAGGAACCAATTGCGTGCTCAACTCTTGCAGAGAAGGGGTAGCTTTCAGAAGAGAAGCGATCTCATCGGTCTTCTCCTCAGCCTTGAATGTTGATTTGAAAGTGTCGAACTTAGGGTCAGCATCTGTAGTAAGGTAAAGCTCTGAAGACGTATGGAGTGTGTGTAATTGTGCCTCTGTTCTTGATGCACTAACTTCCAGACCGGCCTTGTGATCCTTGACGTTGAACAGAATGTTGGCAACATCGTCATCGATGAGCTCGTCTTCGTCCTGGTCTGGAGCAGACACAGAGATGGTGTCTTTCAAGAACTGTCCAAACTTCGTCACGTATTGACCTGCAACGTTCTCCACTTGCTCGAGGTCTTTATCGAGCTCATCCAGATAGGTGTTTGTCTTGCTGGAGAGGATCGAGAGCATGTCCCTGGACTTTGCGGCATTCTCCTCGTTGATAACCTTTTTCTGAATCGTACCAATGTTACTGGAGATAACACTCTTGGTATCGTTGAACTTCTGATCCAAGTGCAAGTTCTCCACCTGCTTCCTGGCCTCACTTATCACGTCTGTGACCTGGAAATTGGTGTTGACCCACGAGGAGAAGGATGAGCCCCACGTAGACGCGCGCGTCTCCAGGGCACTGTAAGTCTTAGAGATCTCAGTCTCGAGCTTCTCAAAGGACTGCTCCGTTTTTCTATTGAGCTCAGCGGTCTTCTCGTCCACATTCGGGTTGCTAGATGCTGGCTGTAACGTCTCCTGTGAGTCTGAGAGCTTTCCACCGGTCGATTCGTACATGTAGTCCATTGTGTAGGCGTTGTTGTGGGAATGTTCTTGATAGGGCGTCCGAGAAATGGCGAGGGAGTGCTTTCAAGTCCAGTGGCCTGTCACTCCTCGTTGGTATTTGTAGTGTTGATGGGGTGGTGATGGCTCGCTTTTTATCCCCACCATTTCGCGACTGGCCCGTAATAACACTGGCGAACACTTGCGAAGACGAAGAGAACAGACGTTCAAACCGACTAAATACACCTTATTTATAAGTGAGCACCTCACCATCCTAAACACCAACAATGTCAACACAAGAGCCACTGGTACCCCCACTGAGGTTCTCAGCACTCCAACCACGCCTTTACCGTGGGTCGTACCCACGTGAGATCAACTACCGCTTCCTCAAAAGACTACAACTCAAGACCATCATCTCACTGACGCCCGAGCCCATAACGAAGGAGACAGACGAGTCACTGTACGAGTTTGCACAGACGCATAAGATCAAGCTCGTCCATATAAACTGTGCGAAAGAAGGAGGTGGAAAGAGAAAGAAACGTGACGTGCCCATCGATTACAACGTTGTCATCAAGGCAATTGAACTTATGATAAATGTGGACCATGCTCCTATCTATATACATTGCCTGAACGGTGGCCAGGTGTCGTCACTGGTAATTGCATGTCTCAGGAAACTGTCGTTCTGGTCTTCTGTTTCCATCTTCAGTGAGTTCCTCACTTACACGAACGCTATCAACATTCAAGATCGTACCTTCGTTGAAGGCTTCCATGCAGAGATTGAACTGCCTACAAATAAGGTGGACTGGATCTGGAGTGGCCTCTCGAAGGACATCGTTGGAAGCCATCCGTCATTAAAGTTCGTCGACAACATGAAGTACAGTGTTTAATTCTTTCATATACATGACGTGCCGAATGATTAGGGCTGTAGACCTCATTGAAACAAGAAAGATGCTGCAACTTCTGCGTTCCCACCAGCCATTTCGAGTGCACGTATAGCTTCAGAGCGACTGAAGCCAAGATTGATGAGACTAGTGATGTCACTCTCTGGGAAAGAGCTCTGCGAAGTAGCAGATGAGGATGCGGGTGGTTGGGAAGTTGACTGAAGTCTTCTTGATGCAGCTGCAGCAGCGGCAGCGCTAGCTGGTCGAGCTGAAGACCCTGGTGCCGGTTTATTAGAGGATGAGCTACCCAGAACCTGGCCAGTCTCGGCACCAAAGGGAGGTTGGTGTATACCTTTTGGAATCTCAGATTCCGACAAGAATGGAGCTTCAACGTCACCAATGACAAGCACATTACGCTTTAAGTCAACCGAGGCTTGGTGACGACGTAGCATATCAAGACCCAGAAGCATATCCACACCAGCGTCCAACACCGTTAATGAAACAGGGAGATATGAGCCTGAAATAGACATTGGGGCAACCAGCACACGTCCCAATATCTCTGAAGTACCAACACCCTGGGCCATTCCCCTGAATCTCTTGTCGACCAAGTGAGTCAGTCCACACTTATCGATCATCTTAGGGCTCATTATAGTCGTCTGAGCACCAGAATCAACGAATGCCTTAACGGGGACACCGTTGACCTCGAGCGCAACGTAGAGCATCGTCACAGAGCCAAACAGCTCTGGTGTTTCCTCCATGGCCATCTGGAAGTTGTGCTCCAAATCTTCAAGCTCCTTGATACGCTTCTGGGACTCTGGTGAGTCCTTTGTGCGTTGTAGTGTCTCCCACTCACTCTGGGTCGCACCACCAGGGTAACCACCACTCATACCATTACCGTGGCCGCCCATCATATCAAGTATGCCAGCATCGACTATCGGGCGCATAGTCTCAGCAAATGCAATCGGATCGTTAACACTGGAAGCAATGCCTGGGTTGGCCATTGAAATCTGCTGAAGCAGCTGACGGTTGTTGAGGAGCTGCTGTCTGAGCATCTCCAGCTTCATGGCCTGGACCTCAGACACACCAGACGATTGCACAGTGTTCTGCCTCTGCTGGTGTGTCTTCATGCTAACCGAGACGATGTCGTCTGGCTGGAACCCCAGCTGTGAGAGCGTCTGCAGCCCCTGCTGTTGCGTGAGTGTCTTACCACCGTGTTGGATGACGATGTTGTCTGTTTCCTCACCCACCTCGGCCCCAATGTACGCGCTGAGGTCGTTCAGCGTGAGGTCAAAGGACACATCCAGCGGAATCAGCTGCTCGTTGTGCTCGATCGACGCGGTGATCTGAGGCATTGGCTTTGATGGCTCCTTGTGCTGCTGTTGAGGGAGTCGCCACCGTGTTTACGTTTTGATGGCGCGCTCCCCACAATTTATAAGCGGTACTAACACTCCGCCACTAACTCCCGGGGCAGTTCCAGAAGCTTCCATCGCTGTGGCTCTTGAGTATGTCCAAACGAGCTCTCAGGTCCTCGGTCGATCTGGCTGTGGCCTCTGTCCCGTCTACGCCAAAGAAGCCCAAGCTGGGCGACGCAGTTAAGAGAAGCCCCTCGAAGTCTCCAAAGAAGCCCAAGTACACCTTCCAGCAATGGGAGAAAGACCTTGCGATCAAATACGAAGTGCCACGTGACCTGGCCTTACCCCCTGAGTTCGTTGCAAAGCACCAGCCGGTGTTCATCGAGGGTCTCAAACATATCCTGAGCGTTGATCCGCTGCTGTACCCACTGGTTATCAGCTCTCCCTTTGACGCTTTCAGTATCGAGAAGAAGCCCTGTGCTGCGCTCAACGAACACCATGCCAGGCTGTGCCGCAGCGTTATTGGCCAGCAGGTGAGCGGTGCTGCTGCTCGATCTATTGAGAACAAGTTCAAGGCGTTGTACGATGGTGTTTCTCCTACCCCTGAACAAGTCATGGCCACCAAGAGCGATGATCTGAGATCTGCTGGGCTGAGTGCTCGTAAAGTCGAATACATCAGGAGTATCTCGCAGAAGTTCACCGATGGAGAAGTGGATCTCGAGCTGTTCGCTCATGGCTCTGACGCGGAGGTGCTCGAGAAGCTGGTCGAGATGAAAGGAATAGGCGAGTGGAGTGCAAAGATGTATATGGCATTTGGTCTTCACAGACTAGACATCTTTGCGTATGACGATTTGGGCATCGCCAGAGGAATGTCCCGTTATCTTGAGTCTAGGCCAGATCTTTTGAAGAGTGCTAAGGAGGAAGTCGACATGAAACTACACACGAAGAAATCGAAATTCGACGATAAGAGGAAACGTGATTGGAAAGTTATCCACGATGCCCATGTGAACCACATCGCCGATAGGTTCAAGCCGTATAGAACGGTCATGATGCTGATTCTGTGGAGAATCAGCGCTACAGACATTGAAGTGCTGGAGCACTCCTGAAAATACACGGGTAGATATTGTACATTATACTGAAAAGGCATCATCAAAGACCATTAAACTGTAGTGCCATTGGAGACGGTCACATGCAAATAGGCGGGATCACTGTGGGCCTTCACCGCCTGGAACGATCATCGTTATGTGGTTACCGGAGAGCAGGATCTTCTTTCTGTGTGTCTTCTCGCCGTCGTCGAACTCTGTCACATCCTCGAGAACCATGTTGACGAAGTCGTCGAAGCCCACCAGCGTGCCCACAAACTCCTTCTCTGAGGACATCAGCACCCACACTTTGGAGCCGATGCACTTGTCGACGAGCTCAAGCGGGAGAATCTGGGAGCCTGGAACGTCAGCTGCCGTTTCTGTATCAGACATTGCTGGATAATCAATACACTGTTTAATCCCTCAGTATCTCGCCATCTCCTCAGTGAAGTTAGACGACCTTTTCCAGTGGTGCAGTGGTGTCCGGGTGTAGTGGCCGTAACAGGTGCGAGCCACGGTCGCGAGCCCGTCTTATAAGCGCCACTTTGCTCCACTAGCATCAAGCAAGGGTACATCTACAGCAACAACCAGCTAACAACAACCGATGAGTGAACTGCCATTGCACCTGGCGATCCGACCACTAAACCTCGAGGACGTCAAGCAGGTCGTCGCTCTTGAGGAGCTCGGGTTCCCGCCGTCAGAGAGGTGCTCCTTGGAAGGTGTCAAGTATAGGCTATCTGCTTGCCCTGAGCTCTCGAGTGGTCTTTTCATCAGAGAATTCAAGCCTAAGTACCACAAGAAGGATGCTGAGATCACGGGCGAGTCCGGGGACCTCCACGTGACGAAACCGGCTGAGGGGATCAACGACACAAAGACGTCACATGACGAGAACGACACAGATCAAGACCAGCACGAGTCGGAAGACGGCTATCTTCCAGAGGCCAAATCAACGATAGTCAGTGAGAAACTCATTGGCCAGGTGCTTGGAACCAAAATTGACGGTGACTTCATCACAAACGAGTGTATGGAGATTCCAGACGGCACTGAGTCCGAGTCCGGCGTCAAAAAGGGACACGTTGAGTCCTCCATCACTATTGGTATCCACTCCGTTGTGGTCCATCCAGAATACCAGAAAAAGAACTTGGCCACTCTGTTGCTCCACGACTACATCCAGAAGCTGTCGAACCAGCAGATTGGCGACAAGATAGCTATCATTGCCAAGGCGAACTTGCTCCCCTTCTATAACCGTCTCGGATTCATCACAAAGGGTCCCTCTAAATGCCAGCACGGTGGTGAAGAGTGGTTTGACCTCCACTGTCCATTGACTCCAGACGAGGAGTGATGGATACGGTGGCTACCTAGCAGCGTGATGTGTAATGCAACTAATCGTTGTACCGGACGTATGACATCTATCTATGATCTATCTTATTGCCCTCGTAGGAAAGCTACATATTTATACTTCTAAAAAACAAACCCTTTATGAAACACAAACAAAAAATCACATAAATAAACAATCAGAAGCTCTCTTCGTCGACAGGTTCATCAACTTCGGGATCATACTGGTCATACTGGTCAAACGAAGGCATATCCAAGTGGAAGAATGGAGTATCGGTACTAGCACCGGCAGAGTAGCCCAAATGAGACTCCTCATCCTCCAAAATATCCACAAATGTGTGACGACTGCGAGAGTCTTCATTGGCAATTCCAAACCCGGCACCAATCAATGATCTCTTGATCCATGGGCTCAAAATACCAGAGAAATGGAACTCAACCTCACGATCAGCGTATTTGCTGACGGTTTTGTGAAGGTCCCTCAGGATCTGGACACTTGTAGAATCAACTTGTGTCACTGAACTAAAATCAAATGCTAAAACTTTCAAAACAGGTCTCGTATCATCAACAGCTTTCTGCGATTCCCTTTGCAAAATGGTACTCTTCTTAGTCCATGGCAACACCAACGGGCCTGGATCGTTCCATGGCTTGTCCATGTTGTTGTTGTACTGGACTTTCTTACCCTTCTTCGTCAGAATCTTCACAGTATCAAAGATCTTCTCGTACTGCCTTGATGCGTTGACATAAGTCCAACTCTCTGTAGGTCTGAATACCAGCACTCCTGGAGGAGGGTCCACAACAGTGATATCGGAGTTGACTGTGTTGTTGTAAGGAACCCACATTGTTCTGTACTTGATGTCTTTTCTCTTGATCTTCTTTGACTCTGGAATATCAATGGTTTTCTTATCAGGTGACTCCTCGTAGCTGAGAGTTTCAATTCCCTTTGTAGAAGAACTCGTGTCATCGAGGTCGATGATTCTTGGGTTGACAGCCTCAGCAAGTTTCACCCTTCCAAGGAAAACACCACTTGGGAAAGTAGCATTGAACAAGAGTACAGCAACAGAGGCACAGATAGAGAAGTAGATACCGTTCTCAATGGAGGAGAAAACCGAAATGAAAACACCAATCAAGAAGATGAAGAAGTCAGTTGGAGCGACTTTCCAGAAGTTCCAGGTAACGTGGTACGAGGCCATCAAGTCACTAACGGCATGGATAATCACGGCAGACAATGTTGCCTTAGGAATCCAGTAGAAAGCACCAGTCAATGCGTAGAGACCCAAGAGAACACAAGCACCTGTGAAGATACCAGCAAGCGGAGTCTTCACGTTACACTTAGCCTTCAATGCGGATCTGGAGAAAGAACCTGTTGCTGGGTAAGCATTGAAGAAGGTACCGATCAAGTTGGTAGCACCAATGGCAATCAGCTCCTGGTCTGGGATGATCTTGTAGTCGTTGATTCTTCCAAAGGACTTGGAGATAGAGATGTGTTCCAAACACAAGATGATTACAGCAGCAGGCAGTTCGGAGGCCATTGTTTTGATGATTCCATCTGGCAGTGTCATCAATCCCACATCTCTCAGTCCTGATGGGACCGTTCCCAGAATACTGATTCTTGGTTTCTTGGTGTCGCCTCTGACGACAGCCCACGAGATACAAGTGAACACGATAATCACAACACCACTTCTCAAGGCCTGGAGATAGAAGAAAGCCTGTTTGAGCTTAGGGAATCTCTTTGGGCCTGCGTTACAGCCCCACTTCCAAGTATAGAGAATGACCAATGGGATCAGACCGAAAACCGCATCGAGCTTTGTGTCTGGAAGATGCTTGAGCGAGTTGATGATGACCTTGTATGTGGACTGTCTGGTGTTGACTTTCTTACCGTAGCCCATGAGTGCTGGTACCTGGCCCGCGATGATGTTGAGGGATGAGCCGGTCATGAACCCAACAACCGAGGGACTGGAGATGTACTCGAGGATGAAACCGAGTCTCAGGATACCCAAGCCGATGGTGATACACCCACAGATGAAACTGAGCGTGGTCGCAATGATTGGTGCCGAGAGACTCGGGTCCTTAGCCTGGACTCTGGCGATGACCTTGGAAACCTCAAGCGACATCACCGCAACAGGCCCGATGGAGACGTCCTTCGACGTAGCAAAGAAACAGTAGATGAACACACCAACAAAAGCAGAGTAGAGACCGTACTGGGCATCAAGACCGGCGAGCTGGGCGTACGACATCGCCTGTGGCACCATCACGACACCCACAGTGACACCAGCAACGACATCGGCGTAGAGCCATGAGAAGTTGTAGTGGAGGATCCAGCTGGCGATGGGGAAGAGAGAGGTGAGGTAGTTGACGATTCTCTCCTTGGAGTTCTCGAAGAACGATGTTACCCAGTTTAGCACATTTGGCTCGGGCTCGTGGTACGAGTAGAGTGGCAGGGTGTTGCTCTCGCTTTCCCTCTGCTGCTCGTAGAGCTCGTGGATGTCTCTGTGGTTGGAGGTCCCGGACTCGTCGTAGAGTGAGTCTGGCATTGGTGGGTAGCAACTGGTGTGGGGTCTAGGGCTACCAGGTACAGCTCAAGCAGAGACGGGCATGCCTATATATAAGCTCTACAAGTGTGTAGACGGAAGAGTTGGTTCTAGTGTCGTCACTAGCCACAGTCCCCGTCCCACAGTAGTGGCAGCGCCACTGTGCCACGATCCAACGGCCCCCCCAGCCTGTGTACAAGCCACAATAGGACTAAAAGTGTGTTTGCCACAAACTGTGACGGGTATCGAAGAATGGCGCGGGCGTTTGGTGTGAGCGCACGTGACCTGTGGCGACGCCACTGCTGTGAGGGCCTCGAGACCTGGGCGACCTTTTAAGCCACACAGCCGCACGACCGTTGCTGGAAGCGTACATTAGTCGTGTGTGGAGAGCGTTGTGTCCACATCGTGGTGGATTGGTCTATGTGTGGGGTGTATATCGTCAGTGGGTTGATGGAGCTGTACCGGAGAGGCTGCGGTTGTCTTTGCTGAGCCAAGGGCTTCGCTGCGTCTGCTGGTAGGAACACACGGCTTGGTGGGTATCCAGAGGTGGTGAGAGCTAGTGGTATCTTAGAGACCGGATATACCCGCAGATCACGGTGCTAGTTTGTGGTGCTAGTTTGTACCGGTCCTTCTCTGAGGTCTCCCTTCTTAGATCTCCACGTCTGGGGAGGTGTCCCGTACTTGGCTTACTCCCCGCTCGTAGCCCGTCGCTTTGAACTCTTTCGGAGATCGCCAGTGAGTGGCATCTGCTTAAGGTAACTATATCTAATCTCCTGATAAGTATTAGTTATGGGCTGCTCAGCTCCAGGTGTGTATGGCTAGGCATTCCGCGAACTCGTTTGATGGTGGTCAAGAGCCCTGGCCTTCATGTCCCTATGAATCATTAGCTTATAATGCGGGCATCTCTACAGAGAAACGTGCTGTCCGAGTCTCGTAGTTGCCCACGCTCTGTGTCCATTCACAAGCCTAAGCGAGCTGAGCCAGGCACAACAGCGATGCCAGTATCGTACTTGTGTCTCGGCCTCCCGGAGTTCAAGATTGCCCAATGGTATGACCCCATTAAGGAAACAAAGGAGAGCCCGAATTACATGAAAAAAATGTGTCAAAGCCTTGAAGACTTGCGGTAGTCGCAGACAGACGTTCCCCTAAGAGTAATAGCTCCGTTTTGGGCTATTTATCCGTGGTTTTCCAGCTAATGGCGCGCGTGGCCCACGTTTCAAAACGCACCTCACTACAAAGATCGCAGGCCCACGTGTGTTAGGTAGATTCGGATTGTCACTAATGCACATCCTCGCGTAAAAGTGGGCCACATGGGCTAATTTATAGATCTTATATAACGTGAAGGAGATCTTCTCCAGGTTTCCCTTGTAGACCCACACGACCCCAATCCCATCACACGAGCACTACTGCGTTTCAGCACAACAGCAAGGCCCTCACGAGCGACCCCTCTAGCTCTGCACCAGGACCAACTACTAGACACCCGAAATGGACACAGAATTCGACGACAGCTTCAAGCTGGACGAGAAGTACGACGAGTATGAGGCCGTTGCCCAAACGAGAAGAGACTCGGAGTTTCTCATGAGAGAGGCCATCATCTCCAAGAAAGACGAGCTCAGATCATACAACAAGCTGCTGAGACTATATGGTGCTGAATCACCAAACCTCCAGCCGAAGAACCCTTCTCTCCCGCAGAGCTTAAACCAGAAACAGCCAGGCTCCATCGCCGTCAACAAGATACTCGAGACAAAGCACCATCTGAGTGTTGAAAACCAGATCCTCCACTTCTTCATCTTCATTGCATCCATTTTTCTCTTCTTCCAGTTTTCCATCATCGCCATCATCAAATTAGACATCGACTTCCCAACAATGAACTTCCTCAATTATGAGGTGTTCTTCCACTATGCATACCTCAGTGTATTATTCGTCGGCAAGTGTCTCACGTACTTATTCATGGTAACCTTCTTTGCCAGAATCTACATTGGTCTCAAGGTGTTCAAGAGTACAGTAACAACAAACGTCTTACTCAAGGTCATCAACAAGCAGTTCATCGGTTTCTTGTCGTCTTCTTTGGTCACTATCGGAATCGTCGCCTCTGATGTCATGCTCAAAGTCACTCTGACACAGCTGGAGATCATTGACGAAGTCGACGACTACTACTTCAACGAGGTATTGGAGACTTTCAAGTGCATCACTGGCTACTTAGATATCGTATTCTACTCCACCATTGTTGTTGGTCTATTCCTAACTGGGCTCAGAAAAGCTGTCAAGACATTAACGAAAACTCGCTCTGTCCAGCTCGCAGACGATGAGCAGTGATAAACGAACAAACGCACAACAAAACACTCAAAAGTGAAATACCCAGATGGCCCTTGAAACCGGGACATCTATTCATGACCATCTTCACTATTCATGTTTATCTTTCAGGAAAAGCTATAAATCTGATAGACTGGATATAACTCTTACGAAAATTACAATTATTATAATGATTAGATAATGCTGCTCATGTTGTAGTAATTTTCTATATAAAAGAAAGGCATCGTATAATACTGGACGATAAGAGTACTAATACAATGTTTATAGAAAGATAGAACCCCCACGGAAAAAGAAAAGAAAAGTCTCGCATGCGCCGCCACGCAAAGAAAGAAAAACCTCTGCGGAGACTAGAGAGGCCGTTGAGAGGGACTAGCCATTTTTGTATGTGTTGATCCGGTCTGAGTAGACCGGTTGTGATTGGGCGCAAATGGCAAGTCCATTGCCCCTGTTTCAACTAGGTAAGTCGCTTGAGAAAAGAATAGTGGTGATTATAAGATCATCCCCAGGTTTTCCTTGAATCATCATCTCCGTGTTTGTTGTGTAGTCATGCGCGCGGGACGCAGTTTGGGGACTGGGGCGCGTTGGCACATCTGGAGTCCGACGAAAGGTGTTGAACTTAGGCTTCTCTTGGGAGGGTTAGAGGCTGTTCAAGCGGGGTAAGATTCCAGTAGTGTAATTCTCGTGCTGATTCTGCATTTTGTTCCCACCTTAAACACTTTTCTTTAGTCCAATCTCTAAATTGTTGTTGAGTATAATCAGCGTTTCTTTTCCACTCTTAAGCCCGAGTCTCCAACGCAGACCACGTAGGCTAGCTGTTCGCTCGGTCTTATTCAGCCGTATCGTAAGAGTCCCAAAGTGGAGCCACTAGTCGACGAAACGATACTGGAAAAAGTCTACACCCCAAAACTCCGTTTTTGAGTTCGGAGTATATGTATGGAGTTAGGAACCTATGTACAACTCATGTTATGGCTCTGTACGATATTAAGTCTTCAAACCTATTATCCCATACTAATAATGCTCTGCACTTAAATCCCCTTGGATCAGTTTCATAGAGTTACCACCACCCCTTGATTATACATGTACGTGTTTCAAAAGTCCGGGTGTAAAACGCAGACGCTTCGGTGATTGGCCCCTTTCCTACATCGCTAGCAAAAGAGCCCCGCCATGCTCCCCAGATGGACCCCACCATTGATTCAGCCTTCTGCAATTCCGAGAGTCGCACTTCGAGTCTGGCATGCAATTATGGTAGACGCTGTCGGGTCAATACAAGCCGTCAGCAGTCCACAGACGTACTTTTATCGGTAGCCGGCGAGACTTTTTTCAAGGAGTCCTACACATTTGGAAACCGGTCTCCTTGATCTTTGGTCCAATGAAATATCGCGGAATGCGCGTGTTCTATGTGTCGTTCCTGGATTCCTAGTCCCTCGATCTCGAGTGGAGTACTGCTCCACTCGATCACAACGAGACTAGAACAGAAGGAGGTTGTGGTCTCGCTTCTGGTTGTAGTTGCATGGTCTGTTATGTCGAAGCTTCAATCTCCATCGATGGTGGTGCTGTTAACATAACTTATGGTTATACCGCCTCCGAGACCCTAGAAGGACTAAATCCGAGTCTCTCGAGGATCAAGAAGAAGCCCAACTGATTTATCTGGCGCCGCTTTCAACTCTACAGGACAAATCGAGGGTTGACACTAAGAACGGATTTAAGGACCCTAGTGATTCAAAAGTTAGTGGTCTGTTATAGACACTTGATCCGGTGTTTGGAAAGTCTCGAGGTCAATGTTTGGGGTTCCTGTTATCCCGGAGGCAGCACTTTTAGGCCATTGATATCAGAGACATAACCGTATACACCGTAGCCTAGTTTCCTTCTCGGGCTTTACGCGGTAACAGCCGAAGACCGAAACCGCTTTCTGGAGATTAGAGAGATTTTTTTAGGCCAGGTCGCGAAGGGGTTAAAACCGCGGGGCCAATAGAGGGGACCGGTGTTAAGATCGTGAGGGGCATCTAGCACACAGTCCAGTGTGAAAGTGCATCGAAACACACACCAGCTGCAATCCCCTGGCCGTAATGTACGCTTTGTGCTCGTCTCTGTGCTATACATGAAGCTCTTGGCCCTGGGCACACACAGATGCAAGTCTCTCCCAAAATCCCGCTCTAGTCCCTCAAGTCCCCATGGCGGAAAGCTAGACCCGGCCGATTTTTCCAAGTCGTGGGGCCAATGAGGGCCGGCCCAAAACGCCGGCATACGTATAAAAGAACGGCCGCTCCCGTCAGCACGCCGTCTTGGTGTAAACACTGGAAAGCTGGATCGTAGAACACCGCTATCTTTGCAATGCTCAGAACCACACAGAAGGTGCTCCTCCAGAGAACCAGTGCCCAGGCTAGCAGGGCCCTCATCGCCCAGTCCCTCAACAAGTCCTCCCTCTTGTTCCAGAGAAACCTGACCTCCTCCAACAAGGTCGCTGCTGAGGTCGCTACCTCCGCAGCTGCCAAGTCGGCCGTCTCGGGCTCCTCCTCCTTCAAGAAGGCTGCCAGAGTGATCTCTCCAAACGACTCCGAGAAGAAGACCATTGTCGTGCTCGGTTCCGGCTGGGGTGCCATCTCCTTCCTCCAGCACGTCGACTCCACCAAGTACAACGTCGTGATCATCTCCCCAAGAAACTACTTCCTCTTCACCCCGCTGCTGCCATCGTGCCCGGTCGGTACCGTCGACGAGAAGTCCATCATGGAGCCGGTCGTCTCCTTCGCCAACAAGAAGAAGGGCGACGTCACCTACTACGAGGCCGAGGCCACCTCCATCAACCCAGAGTCCAACACCGTCACCATCAAGTCCTTCTCCAACATCAACACCACCAGCGGCGTCGGTATCGAGGTCGGACTTAAGGCCAACGAGATCGCCGACATCAAGTACGACTACCTCGTCTCCGCCGTCGGTGCTGAGCCTAACACCTTCGGCATCCCAGGTGTCCAGGAGCACGGCTGCTTCCTCAAGGAGATCCCAGACTCCAAGAAGATCAGACACAAGTTCATCGAGGCCGTCGAGAAGGCCAACCTCTTGCCAAAGGGCGACCCAGAGAGAAAGAGACTGCTGACCCTCGTCGTCGTCGGTGGTGGCCCAACCGGTGTCGAGACCGCTGGTGAGTTGCAGGACTACATCGACCACGACCTGAAGACCTTCATGCCTAACCTGGTCGACGAGGTCCAGATCATCCTCATCGAGGCCCTCCCAGTGGTGCTCTCCATGTTCGAGTCCAAGCTGACCTCTTTCGCCGAGAAGGTCCTGAGAGACACCACCATCGACCTCAAGACCAAGACCGCCGTCGGCAAGGTCGAGGCCGAGTACCTGATCGCCAAGACTAAGCAGGACGACGGCTCCGTCGTCGAGACTAAGATCCCATACGGAGTCCTGGTCTGGGCCACCGGTAACAAGCCTAGAAAGGTCGTCACCGACGTCTTCAAGAAGATCCCAGAGCAGAACACCGCCAACAGAGGTCTCATCGTCGACGAGCACCTCAGAGTCCAGGGTACCAACAACTTCTTCGCCATCGGTGACAACGCCTTCGCCAAGCTCCCACCTACTGCCCAGGTCGCCCACCAGGAGGCCGAGTACTTGTGCAAGGTCTTCAACAAGATGGGCAGAATTCCAAACTTCCACGAGCAGTTGCAGGCCAGAACCGAGAAGGTCGACCTCTTGTTCCAGGAGCACGGTTTCAAGCCATTCAACTACATCCACATGGGTGCGCTCGCCTACTTGGGTGCTGAGAAGGCCATTGCCAACATCACATACGGCAAGAGATCGTTCTACTCCGGTGGTGGTCTCATCACCTTCTACATCTGGAGAGTTTTGTACCTGGGCATGATCCTGTCCTGGAGATCCAGATTCAAAGTCATGGCTGACTGGTTCAAGATTGCCTTCTTCGGCAGAGACGCTTTCAAGGAGTTGTAAGATGTTATATTTGCACCGCTATACGACCTGACGACGACACACAAAACCATTGTTTATAGATTCCTCTTTTCTACTGGGTGGTGACATTACGATTTGATTTATTTGCATTCCACCAGTCCCTTTCAATATTCATGATATTTGGGTATTTACTCAAGTTCTAATTGTACCATACTCACTGTATTCCTATACATACCTGTAGAGAACGAGCAGAGCCAGCACCACGCCCGTGAGGATGCGGCCACGCACCGTAGAGCCACAGTATAGCACCGTGCCGATACCAGCATCGGCCACGACCCGTGCTAGGCCCTCGTACCGTGCTATTGCTGAGACCTTCATGTCCCGTCCCGAGCTCATTCCATCAGCATCAACAGTCTCGACGGGCTTGTTCGCGACCTCAATGTGGAGGAACACGGGCACGTGATCCGATGAGGTCACCGAGTCCAGAGACTCGTACTTAATAACCCTGTAGTCCTTAGTCTCGTACCTCTGGAACAGCACTCTGTCGCACCACGAAGGGACCCTCTTCCTGTTGTAGTTGCTCGTCCCAACGTGGAACTTATACGTGGGCTTGAAAGCGATGGGCTCCTCCGCCATACCAACAAACGCCTCCTGCGACTCCACCACACCGGTGAGCTCGTCGTTGTTAAGCAGCGTTCCAGACTCGCCCTCGTCGTAGTGGCGGGCTCTGTAGTTCAAGTCCCCCATCAGGAATGTGTGGGCCCTAGGCTTAAACACGGCGTAGCCGTCCTTAAAGTCCATCGCCGTGACGAGTCTCCAGTAGTCCTCGTTGCGTCTCACGACGTTGCCCTCGTTGGCGCTCAGATGCGCCGTACAGAAGGTCAGTTCCTCGTCCTGGTACGTGAGTCTGACCCCAGTGGCGCCCTTTAGGCTCGAGTAGAACATTCCACACGACGCTGACGCCGTCGAGACCTTGCTGACACGGGACTCGTGCGGTGTCAGCACAAAAGTCCCGATGGCCCCGAGGTGCTCGTGGGCGACGACGTCCACTGGGCTGTTGTAGAAGGTGGAGACTGTGTGCTGTATCTTCGTTCTGAGCGCGTTGAGGTGCTGATCAACAGCGGAGTACGAGGTGGACTCGATGATGGAGACGAGCTCCTGGAACCCGAAGACTAGCAAGTCCGGGCACTGCGCTGGCAGGACCGAGACTAGGCGCTCGTGGAGCTGCGAGTCCCGCTGGTCTAGCTTTGCGCAGTTGAACGTGAGCAGGAAGATGCTGAGCATTGCGTTATGAGCTGTGTTTATTAGCTGTGTTTACTATATTGCTTGTGTTGTTCCGTCAAGTTTCTCCGGTAGTCCCGGTCGCGACCCGGACTAGACTAGATGAGGCCCTGCTTCACCAGGTCGTTATACACCTTCTCGCTCATCACGTTGCCCTCCGAGTCCTCCACTTCCACAGCACTCTCCCTCTCCAGCTCCTTCTGCTTCTGCTCCTTGCTTATCCGCTGCCACAGCTCCTGCGCCTCCGCGATCTTCGTGATGTCCTTGAACTTGTGTGCTTGTGTGATACCGAGACACTTAAGCCCGTGCATGTGTCGGGCCTCCATGAAATGGGACTCGAAAGCCTTACGCCCACTGTACGAGTGGTTCGTACAGATCTCGCACGTGTACTCGATGTCCAGGCCGTGGAGCTTGTAGAGCCAGTGCGGGATCGGCTGCCCGTCCGCCCCGAGTGGGAGGTTCATCGGGTTGAAGAGCTGGTCGTTATTTATGTCCTCGCTCTTATCGGCGTCGCTATCGCTGTCCGAGAGCTCCTCCTCGGCGAACTTGTCGAGCTCGATGAGTCTCTCTCGCTCCGTGAGCGCCTTCCGTCTCTCTGTGTTGTACTTGGAGTTGTGTCGCTCCTCAGACACGGCCTCCACGAGCCTGTGGATCTCGTACTCGAGGAACTTGTGGCTCTTCTGCGGCTGTGTGTCTCTCTGTGAGTTCTTCATGTGCTTCTTCCCGGTGAGATGCGCGTCGTAGACGGTCTGCTTAGCAAACTTCTTGTTGCACGCCCGACAGAAGAGTCCCGAGTCTGGGTCCTGCTCCTTGTACGAGTCCCTGATAGTCTCGAGATAGGACTCGAGGTCAAACAAGGGCTTGGCCCTCGTGATGTACCCACGAATGTAGTTACACAGATCTTCCAGATACGCCACGTACGCCTTGTCCTTCTTCACGATGCGCTGGTGCTCGAAGTCGTCGAACACCTCCAGGTACCTCACGTAGCTCAGCTTCGTCTCAGACAGGTTCAGCCATCTCTCGTGGAAGTCGATGAGGTCCAGGTACTTGCCGAAGTACTCCTCGCCAGAGAACATGTTCCCGAGCTCGATGTCGCTGCCGACCTCGCTTAGGATGCCCGTTTTCGACGACTTCATCGCGTACAGCTCGCTCACACCCCTCGCCATCGTAGAGCCCTCGTCCCTCTGCTTGATCTTGGAGAGCATCGCATCAAACGCTTCTAGCTCAAACGTCTTGTCCTCGAGCTCCTCATAGCCCGCGGACCCGGCCTCAACCACGGCCCTCTGTCGCTTGTAGTTCTCGAGAAACCGTCTCATCTCGTGCTGCTGTAGCAGGACCTCTCTGAGCGAGCGCTTCTTTCTCGTCTTCAGCTGAGAGTCCTCGTCTTTGATGAAGTGTGGTGATGTTTCTGGGTTGCGGGCGATCCGGTCGGCCAGCGCCCGCTCGATCGTCTGGAGCTCCTCGAGAGCTGCTCTGTGCACCTCGAGGGACATACTTCTTCTTAGTATTGCAGTATAGGGTAGTATAAGAGAGTATAAGATAGTATAATATATAAGGTAGTAGCCATAAGCTAGTCGATGCTTTCGCGAAAATATAAACACCACGATGCTTTCGCGAAAGTGGAAAACACCCGGACACCACAGTACATAACCTCAAGACATTAGTCACTGCGGTGCTTCTACTCTCTCCACCACCAGGACCGCAACATGACGCTCGTGAAGATATGTGGTCTGCGAGACGTGGACTCCGCGACGGTCGCGCTCGACAGCGGTGCACACCTCGTGGGGATGATCCTCGTCCCTGGACGGGCCCGCACGGTCTCACCACAGGCTGCTAAAGAGATCACTGCGCTGTGTCAAAGTCGGCAGAGGACCCCTTCTCGCGAGCTGGTGAAGATGCTGGACAGTGGGCGGTGGTCTGAGAGCGCACACGAGCTGATTAGCGAGCACGGCCCGTACGCAGTGGGCGTGTTCCGCAACCAGAGCGTACAGGACATAAACAGGGCCGTGGAAGAGCTCGGGCTGGACTTCGTCCAACTGCACGGGAGCGAGCCCAGAGACGAGTACATCGCCCAGATCAGGGCCCCAGTGATCGCACGGTACGTCCCAGGCGACCCAGAGATGCACAGGGTCAACGAGCCACACAGACAGGTCCTCGCACTGTTCGACAGCGAGGCCGGTGGTGAGGGTAAGCAGCTCGACTGGGCCCAGCTGGGCCAGTGGGGCTACGAGTCCGGGGCCCAGTACGTGCTAGCTGGTGGGCTCACGCCTGAGAACGTTAGGGAGGCTACGAGGGTGCGTGGGGTCATTGGCGTGGACGTCAGTGGGGGCGTGGAGACGGCCGGTGCTAAGGACCACGCCAAGATCAGACGGTTTGTAGCGAACGCACTACGGGAATAGTATGGATCAATCAATTCAGTAGACCTAGGCAGAGGCTCCGGAGATGAAGAACCACTTGTCGATGGACTTGTCGATAGGGGCGTCCTTGAGGTCCTCGCCGGCCGGGACCTTCTCGCCGAAAGAGCCACTGTAGGAGGCCGTGTGCGAGAGGGTGGTGTTGGTGAGGTGGATGCCGTCTGGGGCGGTCTTGCCCTCGATGAGTCTGTCCCAGGCCTCGGCACACTCCCTGATGACCTCGTCGGCGTACTTCTTGTTCTTGGCCTCGCCGGAGAAGGCGAACTGGTTCTCCGGCTTGCCGTCAGGGATCTTGTAGACTCTGAACCACTCGTTGGTGGCTCTCAGCAGGCCCGGCAGGTGGCGCTCGACGTCCTCGATGTCGTTGAGCTTAGGAGCGAGCGGGTCGTTCACGTCGATGACGATGACCTTCCAGTCGGTCTCGCCCTCGTCGAGCAGCGCCATCACACCGAGCACCTTGACCTGCTTGACCTGGCCGGTGTAGCCGACGGCCTCGCCGATCTCGCACACGTCGAGAGGGTCGTTGTCGCCCTTGGCCTTGGTCTCCGGGTGGGTCTGGTTAGGGTCCTCCCAGGTCTGTGGGAACGCACCGTAGTTGTGGATGTAGCCGTGGTGTGGGAACACGTTTCTGACGAATCTGAGCTTGCCCTTCTTGGTGTCCTGGATGATCGGGTTGAGCTCGAGCTCCTTGGAGATCTCGAGCTTGGCGTTGGACCAGCGTGGAATCTCAACGATCATGTTGAGGATCTGCTTGGACTCATCGGCGTAGAGAGGGATGTCGTGGAAGGGAGACACTGGCTTGCCGTCCTTCTCGACGAAGACCTTGTAGTCGAGGGTGTTCTTAGCACCGATCTGTCTGGTGGTGTAGGCCATTGCGAATTGGTGTTTGCGATGGGAGTTGGAAAGAGGAGAAACGTGGCTGGAAAGCGATGTTTTGTTCGTCGACGAGCCACAATTGGCAATTCGCGATTCGCGTGATCCTATGTAACTGATTATGTAATGATCTGCCATTTTTCACACGGGTCAGCAAGACCACGCAATTATAGAGGTACTTTACCCCGTCTACCTAGCACTACTAGGGCCTACTAAAGCAGTAAACCATGGAGCAGGTCTACCCCAAGGTCGTCGTGTTCGACCTCGACTACACGCTGTGGCCGTGCTGGTGCGACACGCACGTCTCGCCTCCCATCAGGGCCCACTCTCCCGATACCATAGTGGACAAATACGGCTACAAGCTCTCCTTCTACAAAGACGTGGGCGACATCGTGCTTGAGCTACAGAGTGCCGGTGTCAAGATCGTTGGTGCTTCACGAACACACGCTCCACAGGTCGCCAGGAAGATGCTGAAGCTGCTACACCTCAATGGCCAGCCTGCGATTGAGTGCTTTGACCACATGGAGTGGGGCACTTTCTCCAAGAAGAACCACATCACAGCTGCGCTGAAACACATGAGAAACAAGGGCATCGTCGGCGACGACGTTGAGCTCCACCACGTTGTGCTGTTTGACGACGAGATGAGAAACAAGGACGTCGAGACCATTGGATGCCTCTTTGTGCACATCCCAGACGAGACCTACGGTCTAACGAGCCGCATCTTCACTAGCGGGCTACAGAGGTACCGTCAGAAGATAGCTGCTATGGACACATAGTGTTGGTTGTGCTCTACTTAGACCTCGAGTACGGTCATGAAGGTCCGGTCATAATGGTCCACTCATGAAGGTATAGCAATAGACGTTTGTTTATTATATCAATTACCGAAAGAGAGCAATACACAAGACCCCAGCAGTTACATTCATGAGGATTGAGGAAGTACTAGGGAATACTAGGAACAATAGGAACAATAGGAACAATAGGAAGAAACTAATACGACGCGTCACCTTGAGGTCGTGCAATCAAAATTGTAGTCGTGGATCAACTGAGCCTCGCTGAGACCTCACTGGGCCTTCTCGGCCTCGTCCACGAGGCTCTTCGTCGACACAACGTCGCTCTTCTCCTCCTCCTTCTCTGTCTCGTCTTTAGTCTCCGAGTCCGTGAGATGAGGGAAGGTCTTGTAAACGAGGAAGCCTGTAACGGCGACCGCGATGGCAGCGACCACCGCCACGGCGCCCTGTCTTCTTGTGATTCTGGCCATTTTTCGTCTTTTGGTTGTGTGGAGCTCGTGTGTGGTAAACTCCAGGAACTACACAGACACTTTTAAGTGAGCTCCCTCAGATGACTTTTCCGATAAGCCGGAGGGTTCGAGTTGCCGAAACCGGACGCGAAAGCGCGAGTCCCGCGAGGCCCTCCGAGTCCCCGGGGACGCGATTGTTTATGTCCCACGCGTCGAGACAATACACTCTCTAGACGGTAAATCGGGGGTAAAGCGATGGACAGGGACGCCAGAAGGGAGATCCGAAAGCGAGGAGCGGCCTCACGCCCGCTGGCGACGTCCCAGGACGACGTGGTGATCCAAACGCCGAAGTGGGTGCCCGTGTCTCGAGACTCTGGTGCGCTCATCACAGAGCAGATGTCGCTCCAGTACTCGCCGGTGTACCAGCACGAGACCCCGACGAGACCCCACAGGAGCCAGGAGCACTTCATAGACCCGGCCATCCTCCAGAGGGACCAGCCCCGAACGCCCCAGGGCCGCGTCCACGTCTACGAGCCCATGACGAACGAGTCCAACAGGTCCGTCGTCTCCAGCAGGCCCACGCCGCAGAAGAGGGCCACGGGGGACTCAGGCGAGGGCCAGGCTCATAAGACTCACAAGAGCACGAGACCCAAGAGGTCCAAGAGGGCCCAGAAACAGCCCGAGGACGAATACTCCTCGCTGGACGAGTTCATCCGCGAGGACTCCGACGAGGACCAGATCGAGATCTCGCGGCTGCCCACGACGAGCAACAGGCTCACGGGCATCGACGTGGTGATGCACTTGCTCAAGGTGCAAGTCCCGTCGTCGTCGCTCTTCGAGACCTTCGGCACGCTCGCCAGCGACGCCTTCGCCGAGCTGCTGGACCTGAACCTCGTCAACAACCACTACGTGTACGAGCTGCGGGACCTCAAGAGCGACAAGCACCGGCTCAGGAAGGACATTCTCCAGCGCAGGAAGGACGTCGCAGCCCAGCTGGCGAGACTCGAGAAGCTGCGCACAGACTACAACACCGTGCGGACGCTGCTGGCAGCGAAGTGGAGACTCGCCAACCGGCTCAGGCAGGTGAAGAACTCACCACAGGGCTCTACACAGAACATCGTCACCAAGCTCAACACGCTCAGCAACGTGCTGGACCCGCACTGGTCGCTGCTCGACAAGCTGCGGGAGCTGAATCGCCGGCTGCACGCGCTGGACGGCCAGGTGGGGTGAATAGCGACTTATTTAGGCCTTTTGTTGGCTTGTGTAACCACTCATGTAGTAGTCGTAGCGATGGCTTATCACGCTTCTTTCCTAATGCGGCAGTCTGCCGGGCGTGAAATTTTCGCCAAAAAAAGGCCCCCTCCACCACCAGCAAGTCCCAGCGCCCCCTCCAGCAGAGACTAAGCAACATGTCTGGCGAGTCGGTCCTCTTCATCTTCTCCGTCGTGCTTAACGCCGTCAACCTGTTCCTGCAGGTCTTCTTCACCATCATGTACTCCGACCTCGAGTGCGACTACATCAACCCGGTCGAGCTGTGCAACAAGCTCAACAAGTACATCGTTCCAGAGGCCGGGCTCCACGCTTTCCTCACCGTGTGCTTCTTGCTGACGGGCCACTGGTTCACGCTGTTGCTGAACCTGCCTCTCGTCGCCTACAACGCGAACAAGATCATCAACAAGAACCACCTCTTGGACGCGACGGAGATCTTCAGAACGCTCAACAAGCAGAAGAAGGAGTCCTTCATCAAGCTCGGCTTCCACCTCTTCCTCTTCTTCTACTACCTCTACAGAATGATCATGGCCCTCATCTCCGACGACTGAGCCACATGGAGTCGTACACCAACACAGAACTCGGTGGATACCACCTAAACGCTAATTGTACAATACTCCTCACTCTTTATCTTTCTTGGACTTGCCTTATTTAACGGCGCAGCTGACTTGGTGATACTCACTTATATATTCTAATCTGTGTCTCAACTTTCTGCGCTATCGTAGATCCTCTTAACTACACTCTTACATTACTTCCCAATCCAACCTAGTCCTTTAACCCAAATATAATACACTCACTCCAATTGATTACGAATACCGAACAAGTTGGCAATATCACGCCGTGACAACCGCGACGCCTCTTTCATACCAGTAGGATCCAGTGCACTCTCAATCAAGGCCCGCTTGTTCTCTTGCAATGTCAAAATACGGTCCTCAACCGTCTCTTTTATCAACATCCTGTGTACGGTGACTGGCTTTTGCTGGCCAATTCTGTGGCAACGATCCTGTGCTTGAGCCTCAACGTATGGATTCCAGAACGGATCCATGATGATGACATGGTTGGCACAAGTCAACGTTAAACCGGCGTTACCGGCCTTCAATGAAATCAACATCAACTTCTTATCGGGGTTCCGATAAAGCTCCTTAACAACCTCATCTCTGGCGTTCGCATTCATCGAACCGAGATATTGCAAGCAATCGATGCCTTCTTTGTTCAAGAACTTCACCAAGATGGAAAAGAATGAAGTGAAATGAGAGAAGATGATGATCTTGTCATCAGGATGTTCGGACCATATTCTCTTGAGCAAATCGATAGCGTCAGCTATTTTGGGAGAAAGTTCCAAGTCTTCGACTTTCAATTCGTTCAAATCCTTCTGAGCATCACTGATGTTCTTTTTCTTCTCATCATAGAAAATCTGGATCATGTTCACTGACTGATTCTTCAAAACTCTCTTGTCAAACACCTCGTAATCAACAAGTTCATTCTCCTTGACTTGCATATGGCAGGTGGTGCACTTTGATACTCTGACATTTTCATTCCCACCTTCTTGAAAGTCCTCAAAGAACTGTTCGCAACACTCTTTACAAAGGCCATGACCACAAGGATAGAATAACACCAACTGATCAACAGGTGGAACTTCATGACAAATGGGGCAAGGCACACCGGCTTCAGTGGCCGCGTTAATTTGGCGAACAATTTCTGGTCTATATTTCTCGGCATTATTGCACATGGATTGGACAGTAGCAGTAGAAATGACATTACCATCGTCATCATAACGAACACCTTTTTTTCTATCACCAATTCTCACCAGCTCAGAGTGAAGACAGGCTTGTCTAAGACGTAAAAGCAAGACAAAAATATAAGAGTAATCACCCTTTGCGATAGGACCGTCAAGGATCTTTTGCACTTTTGCTGCAGCTGATTCTTCAATGGATCGGTAAAAAGATTCCTCGTTTTTGTTGGAAGATAAAGTTGTGTTTTCCATGACAATAGACTTCTTTGGCAAGTCCAGGATTGGTTTGCCGTCAATAGTGGAGTCCTTCTCACGTCTTAACATAACACTTCTCAACAAAATTCTCAACTTTTGAATACCGTTCTCTCTATCATAATCATCGACTCTGTTATCAATCTTTAATTTGTTTGAAATCTCATATCTAAATCTCTCCTCGTTGTTGTAAGGTCTAATGCCTAGAAATCTTAATAGTGGATACAACTCTTCAACGTTGTTCTGCATCGGTGTACCAGACAAACACCACTTGTAGTAAGATTTCAAAGAAGCGCAAGCGACCGAAACCTTGGTGAACTTGTTTTTGATCTGCTGAGATTCATCCAGGACGATTCTGTAGAACTTAGAGTCATCACCAAAAAATGGAGAGTTGTAACCTTCACCGTTTTTCAATTGATTGATTTTGGTCAAGTTTGGTGGAGTCTTCAAGTTGAACTCAGCATCTCGATTATTCATGCGACAATGTTTACCCAGTTCAGAAGACAAAGTACCGTAAGAGGTCATAACAACGTCATAACTTTTTAGCTGTTCAAAAGTGACCTTCTTACCACCCAAACTATGGTACATGAAGATCTTAATACCTGTAGCTTCTTTAACTTTAGTTTCAATTTCACCTTTCCATTGGTTTATAAGAGACACTGGGGCAATAATCAAGTTAGTTTTACCATAACGCTGAGCATCCTCGTCTTTGTTATTTTCAGCTTTGTGGGACACCATCAAAGCAATCAACTGTACGGTCTTACCCAAACCCATAGCATCTGCTAGAATACCTCCACGTTTCATCTTATCATCCTCAGAGTCCTCTAGCCATTTCAAGCCAATACGTTGATGTTTCAATAGATTAATCAGAAGCTCATCTGGAGTGTTTGATTCACCATCAATCTCTTGCTCTTCTTGCTTCTTAACAGATTCAAGCAAGTGGATCAGATCATCTGCATTAGTGGTGTATCTGTTTAAGGCTGCCTGGTTTCTTTCCAAATCCTCTCTTTGATGTTGACGTTCCTCTATCTCACGGAGTCTGCGCAGATAGTATGGGTCTGCTACTGGTTCATGATCTCTTCTGCCACCCATTAGTTGAATAGCAGCTTCCCTTGCTCGTTCTACAACTGATCGTATGCCTCCATTGTACAGAGCACTCAGGCTCCTCTCTTCCGCAGCCCTCTGCTGTTGCTGCAGTAGAACGTGTCTCCGTTCTCTAGCTATTAGTTCATTTCTCTGGATAATTTGAACCAAGTTCGGTTTCTCGTTCCTGAAGAAGTTGTTCAGTTTAGCGGTGGATTTCTCAAACCCTATCTTCATCTCTTTCTCCCTCTTAGCGTGCTCTCTAGTTTCCTTCGCGAGCTTCTGCATCTCCTTGTTGATCTCCTGTATCTTGATGTTGTCCTCTGTGATTCCCATCCGCATGAGCTGGTCCTTCTTAGACTTGAGCTGCACCTGCTTCTCTGGCCGTCTCTTCTTCCTGATCTCAAGAACCTCAATCGCCTTCTTGTACTTGCTGATACGGTTCTGCAACTCTTTCTCACGTGACGCCACGTCCGACAGAGCCTTGAAGAAGTGCCCGTTCAGCTCCAGCGTACCATTCTCGTGCTGAATCAGCTGTCCTCTTCTGCTGAGCTGTTCGCTCACGCCTTCTGCTTTGGGCAGTGGTGGCGTTGGAGTCCACCCGTTCGGGTCTAGAGGCTCGATCTTAGCACCAACATGGTTCGGAGCTGTCTCGCTGGGCTTGTGCAATGGCGTGTTCAGTGGCGTTGATAGGTGAGAGGGCAGTCTCTGCGACAAGGGCCCCGCCTGGAGTGGATTAGTGGCGTGTCTAACACCTGTGATGACGATCTCGTCGTCTGAGTCCGAGTCTGAGCCCGAGTCCCCAGTCAGGTCCACGACGGGCCTGTGGGTCTGGAACCGCTTAGCGGGCGGGCCCTCCATCGTTGTATGGGAGAGGGAGCGGTGTGTGTGCGGGGGTCGCTGCTTTTGTAGTTGTATAATTGCCGCCATGGGATGAGCTTTTCATGTTTACCTTTGGTGGGCGCCCATAAAACGCATTCGCGGTGAGGGAAGCGCGCGGCCGCGCGCATCGGACTTTGACGACTATCGCCGCTTATTTGTGTTAAACCCGCGCCGCGTGTGAAAAAAGGCTTCCGCTCGCGCTCCATGGCGATAACGGCTATCTGAGCCACGCTGTGGCACCGCAGCCAGACTCGTTGCCCGTGTACTTAAGCAGAGCTCTTTCCCTCCCCGTGGTGTCCCCTTGCCTGCGTGCGCCAGTGTCCCCGAGACAAGCGAATCACCGAGCCTGAAAGCCGAGCCGGATCAACAATGAACAAGCTCTCGGCACTCTTCGGCGAGAGCAAAGCCAGCGTCGCCGCCAAAAGGGAGCAGGAGGTCGCTGCGATCGTGCCGTTGGCCGAGTGCTCACACGACTGCGACTCGTGTACGACCAAGTACCCGTCCAGCGTGAAGGTCGACACCCACGCCGACATCTACAACTCCACCAAGCCCACGGCGTGCCACTTCATCGTCCCCACGGGCAAGGCCGACTGGGCACACGACGCGACCTCCACGCCCAACACCGTGGAGAACGCGCTGTCCAGCTGGGTCAAGAGCCGTGGCTCGAGCCTCTTCCCGGACGAGGAGGCCAGCGTAAAGGTCAGCACGTCCTCGTTCCCAACAGACCTGCTGGACATCCGGTGTATGGACGGCGAGTGCAACGACGTGCTGATCCTGCCGTTCTTCGTGTGGGTCCGCAAGCTCGAGCACACGAAGGTCGCAGTGGTGATGGACGAGCTCGTGCCGGTGCTCATCCAGTGCCATGAAGACGGAACACGCCCTCCGCCTGAGGTGGGTGGGTGTAAGATCGATCTGTCCCACCAGCTGTCGTATATATTCCTGTGCTCGCACACGGCCAGAGACAGACGGTGCGGCGTTACGGCCCCGCTGATGAAGCGTGAGATGGACAACAGGCTGCGAGAGACGGGCCACTACAGAGACGTCGGCGACGACACCCCCGGTGGTGTCAATGTTGGCTTCATCAACCACGTTGGAGGCCACAAGTACGCCGCGAACGTGATCATCTACTTGAGGACTGGTGAGATCATCTGGCTGGCAAAGTGCAACCCCTCGAACGCTAGGCCGATCATAGACGAGACCGTCCTGGGAGGTGGTAAGGTGTGGGTCGACCTCATTAGAAGGGTGCAGAAGGGTAAGAAAGTGGAGTGGTAGCTACGTATTTATTTAATCTCTGGCCGTACGGTCGTGCATAGTACTTACACGTAGATTACTCCTCGTCGTCAGAGACGCCCTTGAAGACCCTCAGGACGTTGAGTCTCTTCTGCAAAGAGTCGAGTCTGTCCCTGGTCAGCTTGGACTTCGCCAGGATCTTCTCCAGTCTGGAGATCTCCTTGTCGAAGAAAGCATCCTCGCCGTTGATGATCTTGTTGAGACACTTTCTGTAGTAGTCCATGCCCTCGCCCAATTGGCCCAGAAGCTCAGTGGCCTTGGTGTTAGCACTCTCTGGTATTGACTGCAACAGCTGCTGGACTTTCTCGTCAATCTCTGGGAATCTACCGGCACTCTTTAACAGCGAACCATCAGACGATCTGTGTGTCCCGGCGTGGGTGTTGACCCACTTGGTTAGACTGTCCAAGTTTCTAGCGGTCTGGAATGGAACATGGTGCGGATCATTGGCCTTGAATGTTAAGATCGTTGGGAAACCAGTGATGCCGTATCTCTCCTTGAGCTCCTCGGATGGAGAGTCCGTGGTGGAGACCTCAGCAATGATAACCTCGTCGTCGTCCTTGAAAACATTAGCCAGCTCCTCCCAGTGTGGGTGCAAGTTCTTGCAATGACCACACCATGAGGCTGTGAACACGACGAAGGCGTTCTTGCCCGAGTTGAGTAGCTTCTCGTCAAAGTCTAGATCGCTCACCTGCACGACGTTGGACTCCACTTTGGGAATGTACACGTAAGCACTCGAGTGCTCGCCGATGAACTTGATGAAGCCCTCGAGGTCCCTCGTGCCGTCGAAATCAACTGGGTTGGACATGTCCTTCTTGAACATCTTGAGCGTAGGGAAGCCCTGGATACCGAACTGTGTACAGGTCTCCCTGTTCTCATCACACTCGATCTTCACGATCTGCACACCGGGGGTCTTAGCATACGTATCAGCCAGTTCGTCCAGTGTTGGTGCGAGCTTCTTGCAGTGCCCACACCAAGAGGCGTAGAACTCCACTAGAGTGTCTTTACCCGAGTTGTAAACGAGATCGTCAAAGTTCTTGTTGTTAGCCTCGATCACACGCGAGGCCAACGCAGTCAATGGAAGAAGAAGTAGAGGTAGAAGCTTCATTTTAGGCAGCTTTGGGTGCTCTACGCCACTAAAGTAGAAGAAGAGCCACGTAGGATATTTCTTTTCAGGTGTGCTCGGTCGCGATTCGGAGATAAGTCGGACTTGGCTACCCGCAGTTACTGGAAAACTCGTTTAATACCTATTTGTACACTAAATAACAGAAATGGACACAGTGCTCACAGGAGAAGCTTGTAGACGGAGAAGGCAAGTACAAGCACCAGCGAGCCCAGAACTACGTCTGTCTTGAGCTGTTCTTGCTTAATCAACGCAGCCATCTTGTCGTCGAATTGCTTTCTGTGCAGCACCTGTTTTCTGATCTCGGTCTGTTTAGGCGTGATACCGGCTGGTACTCTTGGGTACATGCTCTCGATGAACTGCTCGATTCTGCCACACGTCTGGCCAATTCTCAGGTAGTTAGGGTCGTTAGGGTCCGACTTGTGGTGGATGCTTCTAACGTACTGCGTGAACACACCCACAACCCCGTCCATGGTACGGGCCCTCAAGATCAGATCGCACGTGGTACCCTTACGGATCTTGATGTGAGAGGTCAACACCTTGGGATTCTGGTACACGAGATCCAAGGTGGCAATGGCCATCACTTGTGGAATGGCACAGAAGTTGAAACTTGTCTGCTCCTCAACCAAGGACAGATATTTCAGCACGTCAATGGCGTGGTCCAGAGAGTTGGCAACGAGCTCAGAGATACAGTACAAGCCTTGAGTTTGGTTCTCTGGCTTCATGAAATCAGCCAACTTTTCAGCATAGTTACCCCAGATTTCACGTGGCCAGAAAGCACGGCCATCATTTTGGTCCTCCTCGTAGTCTCTGATGATGTTGGTTTTCTGTAAGAACAAGCCCATGCTCTCCAAGAGAGACAAGTCCTCGTACAACTTCTCATCACCGAACTTGGCCAGCACGATCAGTCTGGTTAAGCCGTCACCAACGAGCCCAGCAACGTAATAACAATACAAGTCATAGTCCTTAATGGTCTGCAAGCCATTTGAGTTGAAGTTCTCATTCTCAACGTAATCAGCCATACCATTACCCATCTTCTTGGTAATGTCTCTGATGACATCCTGATATTCCGGCTTCAAGGCATGGTATTCTGTCAATATCTTGTCAAACTCGACAAGCACAGCACGGTCTTTTTCAGTTGGAGCGTTACCATCGAAGGTCCAGTCCTTTGTCAGAAGCTTGCTGTCAAACTGACGCAAAACTGGCAACTTTATAGACTTATCAATGGACATATCGTCCTCCACCGTATCAAGGGCACGCAAAACGAGGTAAAAGATCATCACAACGTTACGCAACTCTGGGTGGAGCTCCTCAATGACAGCAGCAAAAGAACGGGAAGTCAAGTGTAACAGTTCATAGCATCTCAGAAGGTTGGCAGACTCTTTGGAGGGGTCACGGCTATACAACGATGTACGGAAGAACTTGCTGTGGAAAGGTATGTTAGTGGTGCGGTCTAGGTGATAATTGGCCATAATTTGGCCAGCTTGGAAAGCCCAATACTCACAGTTGCAAAGCGGCCTTGAATTCTAGCGGATGAAGAGCAAAATCAGCGAGTTTTCCCATCTTTATTTTGTAATTAAGGTGAGTTTCCTGGTCTCGTAGCTCGTTCGCAGAGCTCGTCGTTTGGCGTTTTCTTAGAGAACGAGCATGTTTCCCTATAGGGAGATAAGCGCGACACCCGGACACCATGATGTTTTGGTAGCGCCTTCTTCTGCGTAGTGTGAGAAGCCCTGCTAAGTGCTTGATCTTATTGGAAAGGTGCTTTTGCTACAAAATGCCCTCTGATAAGCTTGATCTTACCGTTTTCCACAACGAGGTCACGTCAGAGCTGAAAAGTATATATATTTCGAGGTCCACCCCGAGCAGTGCAGAAGAGGACTAACATTGTTTATGGCACAGAGATCGAGGCTATTGAAGACATTTCTACAAAGAAGCAGCAGACGCTGTTGGTGAAGTCGAGAATTGAGGCAGTGAATCATCTTTTGCCGACATACCAACAACTCTCATACTCTGAAAAGATCAAATCGCTGCTGGAATCCGAGTCTTCAGCTCCTAAAAGACGCTTCAGGTTCTCAGAGAAGGCGAGAGAAGCTAGACAAAGCAGGCAAACTACACAAAAGACTACAGCTAGGGTGTTTGAAAACGATGTTATTGCTCCTTCTGTGACTCAGCAGACATCTGCAGTCTGTCGCATCACCGAAGATAGCCCCTTAATCACAGAAATTAAGGACTCGGTAGTTATTATCACCACCGAGTGTTCCACAGCTACCTTCAAGAACACCGTGAACACCATCGTTGTTGTCTATTCCAAAGGACCGGTGTTCATCTCAAACTGCCATAATTGCATTTTCTATATCCAGTGTCATCAGCTGAGGATACACGATTCTTCAAGACTGAAAACGCTAGCACAGATACCTTCCGGGAGAGGTATCATCGAAAATTGTACAGATATGGTGTTTGATGGTATTGAAATTGATGATTTCGACCACCCTAATGGTGGCAGTGGGAATTTCACAGTGGAAGCCTTCTCCAGTGATCTCTTAGATCTTAGAAAAAGGGCTGAAGAGAGTCCGAGCGAGGTACTGGCGAAGCTGGACCAGATACTGGCTCTGCATTTTACTTAGATTGCATGGATACTATATAAATCACCCACAATCACCACAGAAACCACAACAGCTACATATCTGACCACTAGTTGAGCTCGTAGAAAAGTGTTTACCCCCCAGTACTGCAGACCAGTATTTAACCCGGACATCTCTCTGGGGTTACATAGAAGTTTAAAATTCAGTAGCTCCAGATCTACAGGCTCAACGGAACTGGTTTCAAGACCATTTAGTCTCTAAAAATACACAGTTTGAAGATGTACAGTCCTTAGAGCGTTAATCAAAATTTTCCAAACTCTTATAATAATTATTATGACCTCAGTTACTTAGAAACACTTAAAATCGAAACACCACTCACTAATTTCTATAAAGTCATGAATAATTCATGTGATCATTACATGTCAGTGTGAGTTGAAAAAGCACACACACAATAACCTGCTAATACTGATCTTTTCTTTGAAATTGCGTCTTCAACGGCCTTGGGCCTCAAACAATGACCCGTGCAAGACGCGGCTGACTAAGCAAATTGTGTTTGTTTACATTTCGCCCGGAAGGGGGAAAATCAAAACAAACGAAAAACAAGAGCCGCCCAGTGCCAACTACCAACAACTTCACCACGGCGGATTTCGACTAGAAAACACGGGAAAACAACGCAAAAGCCACTGAAAAAGCCAGATAGACTACGCCAATGTCGTCCAAGAACATTGCCTCGCGGTATCTCGAGAACCTGGCGAGTTCCAACGCAAATTCCCCATTGCAACCGGCTAAGCTCAACACGCTGTCGCCAACGAAGGGCAAGTTCCAGGACACAGAGAGGGCCCAGCAACAGCAGAAACAGGGAAATGTTTCTCCAGTGAGAAGGATCGTTCTCCAGAACGAGCGGGCGGTCCCGCTCGAAGAGTCCATCGCTAACCTGAAACTGGACTCGCCATCGCCGCTTAAGAGAACACAGCCATCTACTGAATCAGCTACGAGGGCTCCACCGCCACAGTGGACGCTCTCAAATAGAACCTCACAGAAGGGATACGAGTACCTGTGCAGAATCGGTGAGGCCAAAGAATGGATTGAGAAGATCCTCGGCGAGGATATCCCATCAGCTTCAGACCTCGCTTCGGACGCTTTAAGAGACGGTGTCATCCTTGCAAAGCTCACCAAGTCCTTCAAACCTGAGCTTGTGAGAAAGATCATTCCGTCAGGGAAGCTTCAGTTCAAGCACACCGAGAACATCAACGTTTTCTTCCAGTTCCTCGACTACGTGAGAATGCCAGACTTATTCAGATTCGAGCTTACAGATCTCTACGACAAGAAGAACATTCCCAAAGTCATCTTCTGTTTACATGCTCTCAGTTTCATGATGGCACAGGAGAACTCTGCACCAACTATGGAGAAGTTGAGCGGCAAGCTTGAGTTTACTCAAGAGGAGATCAAGAAACTCGATACGACTCTTGCTAATGTCAGTATGCCAAACTTTGACTCTATGAACAGAGAGCTTGGTGTTAAGGGGCCAAACTCTCCACAGAAGACCAAAATTCCACCATTGAAGCAGAATATGGCTCCATCGTCTCCACCCAAAACCGCTCCATCATCACCAACAAGAAGACTGCAAAGTCCTTTCCTTCAGAACGACAACAATGATGCCCCACCTCCAATGCCAGCATCTCCAGTCTTCAAAAGATTCGACTCATTGAAGAAATCAAAAGAAACGGAACAGCTTGAGTCACAATGGAGATCTAACAGACAAAAACAGACACCACAACCAGAATTGACTGCTGATGATTCAGATGACTTCGGGTCTACGCTCAGAAGAAACTACAGTGCATCTCCAACAAAGAAGAAGAAACTTTCGGAATCTGAATACTTGGATACTATTATCAACTTCCAGTCTATTGCCAGAGGTTCTATCTTCCGTTACAACATGTTCGTTGACAGGATCATGCTCAAGTCAATGGCAGAGAATGTCATCCAACTGCAGTCACTTGCGAGAAGATCTATTGTTTTAAGAAACCACAAGGGAAGTATTACCAACATCAATGATTACGAGCCAAATCTTGTCACACTTCAAGCCCGTATTAGAGGCAAGATCCAAAGAGAGCGTATTGTTTCTGTCAACGAGTCTCAACCGACTGACAAGACCGCTGAACTCCAGAGTTTGTGTCGCGGTTATTTGGTTAGACGTCAAGTCAACAGAATTGTCACACAGTTATCTTACAACGAAACCAAGATTATCAATTTGCAGTCTAAGATCAGAAGCAACAAGGTTTATGAACTTACAACGAGAAGCAGAACAGCAAAGGAGCCAATTACTAAGTTCCAGGCACAAGCCCGCCGTGCTTTATTGCATAGAAAGTTGAACAGATCTGTGAGGGAAGCACATTCTTCAGAGCAAGCAGTTACTATTATCCAATCAGTAGCTCGTGGATCTCGTGCAAGAGCCGATTTTGAAGAGAAAATCAACACATTGAACTCTGAGAAGCTGAATATTGTTGAAATGCAATCCATTATCCGTGGTGGTCTTTCAAGAAACAGGCTGAACCGTGTTCTGGACATTTTGGACTACTCTGAATCGAAAATGAGCAGAATTGGTGCTATCGTAAAGGGTAAACAGCTGAGAGCTCGTATTGCCAAGATGAAACAGCAGTTGAATGCTGCAACTGCGTCTGTTGTCTTGACACAGAGTCAGACTCGCGGTGTTTTAGCTCGTTACAACTTGGAGATTGTTCTTGATGCTGTTGATTATCATACAGAAGATATAATTGAGCTCCAGTCTTTGATCAGAAGACATTTGTACCACAAGTCCAAGAAGGAGTTGATGAAATACTACGAGCAGCACTTACCTTCCGTGATAAAGATTCAAGCTTTTATCAGAGGCAAATATTTAGGCAACGCTTATAAGTCTTTGATCTCTATGGAAAACCCACCATTGTCTGTGATTAAGAAGTTTGCATATCTGCTGAATGACAGTGATGTTGACTTCGAGGAAGAAGTAAGACTCACCAGACTCAAAGAGTCCATCAATGAGAAGACCAGCTCGAATGAGCTCTTGGAGAAGCATATCAGTCAACTGGACTTGAAGATTGCCCTTCTTCAAAAGAATAAGATAACTTTGGATGAACTTTTGATCCAGAAGAACATGTCGGTTGATCCTCACACTCACTCTGCCGTTGCTACCATTGATGTCACATCTTTGAATAGAAGAGCCAAGACTAGAATGGAGTTGTACGAGAAATTCTTCTACTTATTACAGACACAGCCATCATACTTGACTAGACTCATTCACAGTGACTATCGTGGCGTAGATGTCGCTCTGAAGATCTTCAATAACTTACAGTCCAAGGAACTTCCTACAAGGGAAGAATATTTGTTCATTCGTCTTATTGAAGGTACCCTAAAGGACTTCATCACAAAGTCTCAGTCTGTCGACGAGCTACAGAAACACACTACTTTAGGATGGCAGAGACTCTTGAAAAGCTTCAATGAGACTCAACAAAAGCCTCTTCGTGATATGCTGGGATACATGGTTGAAAGTATCATTGGAGATGCAGATTTGGATCTGGAGAGTGATCCTGTCAACATCTACAAGAAAGTCCACAATACTCCGAAGACCATGCCTGTTGACAAGGCCATTGAAGACACAGAAACCAAAAATGCATTCATTGCTCACTTGCAACAGATGAGGGAGTTTGGTTCAGAAGTCTTCCGTGTCTTGAATGACAATTTGGAAAAAATTCCTATTCATATCAGAGTGCTTGCTAGATCTGCTTTCAAAACATCTATGAGAAAGTTCCCACACTTTACAGAACAAGAACATCTCGCAAATTCTGGATTTGTGTTGATGAATGGTTACATCAATTTGATCTTTGACTCTCCAGAATTCTTCCAGATCACAGCAATTAATGTGGCCCCAAGTTCCGCTAAGAACCGTGGTGAGATTACCAAACTGCTTACACAGTTATTTATGATGAAGCCATTCGGAAGTGAACATGTTTACTTACAACCTTTAAACAAGTTCATCAACTCCTCTGCTGATGGTGTTCGTTCTTTGTTGAAAAGCATCATTGACATTGGTGAGATCGACACAGTTTACAACATGAGTGTCTATGATGATATGACAGCCCACAAGAGACCAAAGTTGACGTTGAGAATTTCAGACATGGTTTCTATTCACGAACTAGTTAAGAAGGAAATCAACATAATAGCACCTCTGGCCGATGATACGCTGAGGGAAGTTCTATTCGAGGTTCAATCTAACCCAGCCTCTGATATTTCTAGATTGAACGGCTATTACACACTGAGTTTGAATCCATCAAGTTATAAAACTTCTACTGAGGACACAAGAGTGAAGTCATTGATGATGCAGGCCAAGAGATCTATCCTGTACATGGTTCAAGTCCAGGATGAGTACAACGACTTGTTTAGCATGTTGAGATCCAAAATAGATACCATAAACGAGATCAAGTTCAAGCAGATCATTTCAGCTGAGAAGAAGGACATTCAGATGAACAGAGTGAATGAATACGTCAATGATGGCCGTGGGTTCCTTGGTGATCTGACCAAGTTCTCTTACCACAAGCTGAAACAGATTGCCCTTGAACGTATTCTGGAGCTGGAAGCTATGGGACAGGTCACGAGAAGGGACTCTTTCCAAGTGATTTTGAATGAGATTGCTCATGACATCAGAACCAAACACGATCAAAGACTGAGTCGTAAGAAACAATTGAGTGTTGCTGAGAACACACTGATCAGATTGGACGAGAAGCATAAGTTTTTGCAAGATCAGCTGAATGCCTACAACTTGCATATCGACAAATCCATGGAGGAGTTACAATCCAAACCGGGAAAGCAGCGCAGAATCTTGCCATTCACGAAGCAGTTCTTCTACGAAAGAGAGTTGAAGAAATCTGGTAAGCTGCCTAAGTTTGGTGCTTACAAGTACTCGTCGAAGCGTCTGTATGAGAGGGGTATCCTTGTTGAAGTGCGTGGACTGGATCAGAACTTGGCATCTTCTGGATCGTCTTTCTTTGGTGGCTTCAATTTCCCAAAGGTCGACTTCATGTTCAACTGTGACCGTGCTGGTATCTTCACGATATCGTGCAAGTCTGGCACTGTCGCCATGAACGGTACACTGGAAGAGCTGACCATCGACCAGTTGCTCGAGTACCAGTTCGAGAACAAGCCGCATATCTCGTTGTTTGACGGTATGGTGAAGTTCGACACCAACACGCTCATCAACTTCATCTTCAAGAAGTTCTACCACTACGAGAGCTGATAAATTTTTGATACCACGTGTATAGTATGACAATTATGATCTATGTTTTATATGTTTGTCGGTGTTGTGTAGGCATCACCTCGACATCAGCTGTGGGTCCAGATGGCTGTTCTTCATCTCGTCCCCGGCCTCAGCAACAGCAGCCTCCGCCACAGCCGCGAGGTCGTCCTGGTTGAACATGTGCTCTATTGATCTCTCCGAAGAGTTGATGTGCAGGGCCTTCCTGCTCTTGATCATGATGTTGCGTGGTCTCACCGGTCTCTCTTCCTCCTGTGCTTCCTCCGGACTCTGCTCCTGCTCCGCCTTCTCCCCCGGCTCCAGGTCCTCGTTCCTCGACACGGCCCGGCGTGCTTCCCTCGTGATCCACTCGTCCCTGTTCTTCAGCTCGTACAGGCTCGTGCTGTGCAGCGCATCCTCTGCTGCTCTTCTCAGCTCGCGGATCCAGATCTCGCGCTTAACACCGTCCTCCAGCGACATCCAGTTCTCGAACGCGGGCGTCACCTTCGACATGATGCTCTCGTACAGCGCCTCGTCCGCGTCCTTCCCGTCGCTCACAAACATCTCGTCGAGGTGCCCACACAGCAGCCGGTGGGTCTCGAGCGTGGGCGGGTCGTTGGGCCACTTGTCTGGCCGGAGGAAGTACACCACGAGCCTGGCGAACGTCGGGTGCGGTTGCAGTTGCGGGCGACCCAGCTGCGCCGTGAACTTGGCCATGGCCGTCTTCTTCGCTCTCAGCACACGGTCCCGCACACGCCGCTGGGTCCTCGTCCGCTCCCGCACGTCCTCCCTCGCGTTGTACAGTCTCGCTCTCTCCTTCCTCCGCTTCATCACCGCCTGCTTGTCTCCCCTGCGCTTGACCTCGGCCCGCATGTGTGCGATGAGCTCGGCCGGGTGGTCCTGCGAGCCCTTCTTGAGATCGAGGTGTCGTCCCAGCGAGCCCGGGTGCGAGAACGTCCGCTGGCAGAAGGGACACATCTTCTTGGGGTCTGTGTCGTCCGGGAGCGGTGGAACCCCGGGGATCTTCTTCTTCTTCTCATCGTGGTACGAGATGGACGGGTCGATGTACTGGTCCTCGAGGGACAGGTCCAGCACGTTCGCGACGTCGAGGTAGCTGATGTTGTCGTGCTCCTTCATGGTGGGGCTGCTAAGGGTGGGTTTACCCCGGACGGTGGTGTTGAGCATTAATACCGAGTCTTGAAGTTTATGCAGGTGTGCGGGTGTGTGCGCGGACCGATAACACTGCCCCTACCACACCCGGACACCCACTGCGTATCTGGGTACTATATCTACGGGTAGTGATACATCAACTGAGGCATATATATCTACAGCTGGCACAGGTGACATGCATACATTCGAAGGCGATCAGCCAAACAGCCCGAATATGCCCTTCTTCTTGGTCTGCGGCTCCTCGGTCGCACTAGGTGTCTCCCTCGCTCTTGATGATGGGTAGGTGATGTAGTTGAAAGCGACGTCAAACAGCACTGGCTTGCATGGCACGTGCTCCATGTTGAAGTCCACGATCGAGTGGTGCGACGTCGCAAACGTGGAGAGATTATCAGCGACAGAGCCCTTGGAAGACTGCGACAAGTGTGCCAGAATGCTATGCTGGCGTTGTGAGGACTGGACTTTAGTGGTGAGTGTTTGGAGCTGATCGTTGTCGACGAGCCCGGTGAATGGGACGGTGAACTTGATGGACCCAAGCATCGACAGAGCCTCGGTGGAGAGAGTCCATGCCTTGGTGTATTCTCTGCCGTGGGCAAACACCTGCGACAACAGGTGCAACTTGATGGAATCGAAGAACTTGACGATGAACTCCAAGTTAGCAAACAGCTCGTCGTCCGAGTAAACACCTGGGAGCTCCTCGGCCTCCTTGATGGTCGTCTTGATCGTGTCGATGATGCGCAATGCCTCTTTCTTCGAGGCCTTCTCCAGGAGCGTGTGGTCTCTCTGGGCTCTCGTCAGAAGAGTCGTGTAGCTGATGTACGCCAACAGGATCTGGTCGTCCTGCTCGTCGTCGTCCTGCACAGATCTGGCGATGTACGACTGGTGGTTTTCCAGTGCGTCCTGCAGCAGAGAGAGCTTATCGTCGAAAGCCGAGAGCGAGTCCAGCTCAATCTTACCAGCACGGGACAGGAGTCTCGCGGTCGTCTCGTCCTTGACACGGGCAGTGTACTCTCTCCAGTGGACCTCCTTCACGAGCCCAGACTCGTCTGTGGACTCGAGGAACTCCTCGCCGTGCTCAAAGGAGGACACAATGGCGCAGATCACGTGACTGCGGTGCTTGGCCACGACCCGCTTGGTGTACTCCGTGAGGTCCGCAGAGTTGTTCTTCGAGAGCCTGTAGATGGCCAGCTTGAGGGCCTCGTCGACGTTCTCCTCGACGATGTCCTTGTAGAGGGCCTTGTTCTCCTGGGGCCCGTGGTATTCCAGGAACTGGAGCGAGCATCTCGCAAGAGAGTACGCATCAATCGCACTCTCCCACTTCGCTCCGGCAATCGAGAGCTGCGCACGGATCAGCTCCGTGTAGACAAGCAGCTCGAGCTTCTTGATCTTGTCCTGCTCGTCTCCAGCAGCACCGACGAGCTCCTGGGCCCGCTGGAGGGCCCTCTTCAGTCTCGTGATGAGCAGCTTGTTCTTGGTGGTGCTGTCGCTGTGGGCACGCAGCTCGAGCGCATAGAGGAAGTCCCTCTCGGCCGTCATGAGGCCCAGGGTGTAGAACTTGTACTCGGTGTTGTATTCATCGCTCGTGAGCGGTGTGGAAGCGTACTTTGTGGTGTCCTTCTGCTGGATTCCGAGGTGACGTCTCGTTCTGTGTATACGTCTCGTGACGGTGGTTCTCTGTTTGCGGAAGTCGGATGCCGACACGAGGAACGCCCTCTGGCGGGCACCGAACGTCAGCTGCAGTGGGGAGTCGCTCATTGGGCTGTGAATTGCTGATCTCTCGTGAGACTTAACTGGCCCTCTGTGTGGACATATGTGGGTCGTCGAGTGGAAAAAGTCGGAAGTGAGGCGGAGTTCCGAGGGCGGATCTTTTCGCGAAACGCTCGAGGAGACCGGAACTCCGTCGAGCACTGTTTAGTACTCACTCAGTACTCACTCAGTATTCACCACAGGAAGACATAATAGAAACCCACAGAGAACATGGGCTCCATCGCACTGCTGGTTGTGTGTGTGGGCGGGATCTACGCGTCGTTCCTCACGTGGGGCGTGCTGCTGGAGCAGATCTCTGTGCGAAAGTTCGGTGATGGAGAGCACTTCCACGCTCCATTTGTTGTTAATCTAGCGCAGAACCTCGTGGGCTTCGTCGTTGGCTGGCTCTACGTGCTCTACCAGAACTCGCGTGTGCCCGTGAGCGAGCGGATCGGTGCTTTTGAGGTGCCGTTGCTGAGAAGCGTCACCCTCGTCGCCCTCACACAGTCATTGTCCTCGCCCATCGGCTTCATGGCCACCGAGCACGTGGACTTCGTGCTCTACCAGCTCACCAAGAGCTGTAAGCTGATCCCCGTCATGCTCGTGCACCTGGTGCTGTACCGGCGGAGGTTCCCTCTCTACAAGTACGCCGTTGCCGGGGTCGTCACGGCCGGTGTGGTGATGTTCTCGGTGATGGGAAAACCGCACCAGAAGAACGAGTCCAGCGAGGGAAACGCCGTCTACGGGCTCGTGCTGCTGTCCGTCTCGCTCGTGCTGGACGGCATCACCAACGCAGCCCAGGACTCCATGTTCAAGACGAACAAGAGGCTCACTGGAGCTCATCTCCAGTGCGCACTGAACTTTGTGTCTTTCTGGCTGACGCTGGTCTACGCCGGTGTGGTGACGGACCAGTTGCAGTACTCGATCGACTTCGTCTACAGGTACCCGTCCATTCTGAAGGAGATTGCTCTGTACTCGACGTGCGGAGCCGTGGGCCAGATCTTCATCTTCGTCACGCTCGCCAACTTCGGCTCCATCGCTCTGATCACCGTCACCGTCACGAGAAAGATGATGTCGATGCTTCTCAGCGTGGTGCTCTTCGGGCACAACCTCACGAGCGGGCAGTGGACGGCTCTGCTGCTGGTGTTTGGTGGCATTGGCTACGAGGCGTTGGTGAAGCTGGCGAAGAGGGAGAAGGAAAAGGAGGAGTAATTGCTATAGAATAGATTCAATGTATGAGTAGATTATCAATTACAAAGACACCAGGAACGCCCGGGTAGCACCGACTAAAGCAGGCAGCGCTTTCTCGCCAGACGAGGGGCCCAGCTGGTGGCCACACTCGGGAACGACACACGAGTGCTCAGAGTAGACACCCTTCTGCGCAAAGGACGCCCATCTCGCGATGAGCGCGTGCTTGTCGATGGACGGTGCGACGAACTCGTCCCTCTCAGAGTACAGCACCAGCGTAGGCGTCGAGAGCTTGCCGAAGGAGCTCTGGAGGGCCTCGTCCGGTAAGTCCTCGGAGAAGTAGTCGTCGTCACCACCTGCCTCGAACAGCGACAGCCACCGGTAGCACGTGATCGGGGTGTTGAAGAAGGGCTTCCAGAACTTGGGAGGCAGCACAGCACCCTCGCCGTACTGGGCTTTCCACTGCTTGGCCTCGGCTGCGAAGTCCTTCTGGGCCTCTTTCTCCTCGCCAGAGAGCATCATCAAGCGGGCGTACCGGTCCGACACCGGCGAGTGGAGGACGATGCCCTCAACGGGCACAGCCGAGTGCAGTGCGTAGTGGACCGAGTCCTGGCACCCGGTGGAGTTGCCCATGAGCACGACCTTGGTCTTGCCCAGCTTCTCTCTGAGGAACTTCACGCACTCGCCGATCTCTGCGACGTCTCTGTTGAGCGAGCCCGTCGCCCAGCCAGCGTAGCTCGACGAGAATAGGATGTTGTAGAGGGACCAGCCCTCCGGCAGCTGCTTGGAGAGCTCGCCGAGGTACGGAACCGTCAGCAGCCCGTCGGTGAGCCCACCAATGAACAGCACCGCATTGGTCCCGGAACCGGCCTCGAACTCGAACACCTGGAGACGGTGCGTGTACTCGTAGACTGTGCCCCTAGCGGGGTCTCTGGGGTGGTGGGGCATCTTAGGAGTTGGTATTAACTGTGGTTGATGGGTATGTTGTTGAGTATGTGGATGAAGTGGTATGTGGACGAAGTGGAAGCGGTATGAAATGGTATGCGGTACGAAATGGTATGCGGTACTAATGTATCTCCGGTAGGGCCACACTCGCTTATCTATATGCGGAAGGTGGATGCTATTGTCTCTAAAGTACCCTAAAAGCACCCTAAAAGATATCACCGTCTCAGAGCGTTCAGCTGCTCGAGTAGCTGGTTCTGCAGCAGCGAGTTCCGCTGGAGCTGCGCGTACACGACCGGGTCCGTGGCGAAGACGAGCCCGTTGTCGATGTAGTAGTCGCCCGAAGCGCTGTTCTCGATCGGCAGCACCCACTCGAGCCAGGACGTGCCCATCACAGAGGTCCAGTTGCGAGAGAGGCCCAGGTTGTACACGTTTCCGAGCTCGACCGACGAGGGCTTCCGCGAGTGCGTGTAGTGGATGTCCTCGACGATCTTCATGTTGTTCCTGTAGCGGACGTTCTCGAAGCTCTCGTTGGTCGTGGTGTTCGTCAGCAGCAGGTACAGTGTCATTCCTGTGAAGACGAGGATGGAGATGGACATGGTCATCGCCAGGATGCACACCACCAGCAAATTGATGGAGATGAAGTCGTCGAGGTACGACTCCGAGCTGAAGAAACGGTACAGTTTCTCGCCAGAAACACCAAACAGCAGCCCGCTGAACAGCACACACAGCACCAGGAACTGCACGAAGAACTTGTGGTTGCGGAAGCCAACACACGTCGCAAACCACGGGCAGTGGTGGTCCATCTTGAGCTGGCACCGGTTGCACGCCGAGCAGTGGTGGCACCGGTCGGGCTTCCAGCACGCGCACTTGGTGCAGTAGCGCATCTTGCCGTTGCTCTTGACCTGGACAGAGTGGTCGACGAGGAACTGCGGTGGCTCCGCGTAGTTGTGCGGTCCCAGCTGCGATTCGACGTCGTCTGGCGATGTGATGAGCACGTCGTCGTGCGACCGCAGCTCTGGGAAGTCCGTGGGCGAGCCGGAGCCGGCACTGATGACTTTGAAGTACGTGTAGATGCACTGGGCGAAGAGCCAGACGCCTGTGGCTCCAACTAGCAGCTTGGAGCCCGGGCTCTCCATCAGCGGAATGCACTCGAAGAGCAGGCCGTGGAGACCGTACAGAAGGAGCCCGGAGGTGAGGGCTTTCGGGAACACCGTCGTGAGGTGGCAGCAGAAGGTCTCGTAGCGTCGGAGATTGAGCCTCAGCATCGTCTGGGCGTGGATTGGGGGTTTGGAGCGGTCTAGAACGGCTTGTTTAGGGTTGTAGTTGATCCCAGATCACGGCCCGCGATAAACCCGGACACCACGAGTTCGCGAACCCTTTTGCGTACGGTGGTGTGAACTCTGTGTTACCATTGTCGTCGTAGTTAAGTCTAGTTCTCAGCGCTGGAAGGGTGATTCGATGGTATGCTGGTCTGTGGCAATCATCTCAGTGTGGTGTGTGGAGTTAGCGGCTTTCCAGCGGCTTTCCAGCAGCCACTGAGCGATGCTGAGTGGGACATAATAGAGGCGTTACTAACCAATGTATAAAGGTTCTCCCCATAATTATCGGTGCTGGGGTCACAGTACTGGCGATAACGGTATGTATGAGCACACTACTACACATTGAGCAGCTTACTAACCTTCCTCAGGCCAAGTCTGCTATCCAGGCCACTATGAAGCTCAGAAAGCTATCGAGGGTAAGAATCGCACAGCTGAACAACATAAGAGTCCCCACGGACTCCCCTTCATCCTGGAACAACATTGGAGTGGATGCTTCGTTAAGGGAGAAGTTCATGCACTACCAGGGAGGATTTGGGCAGAAGATGACGGAGAAAGAAGCACTCGATGTGCTGGGCATTACGCCTAGTAAGATCATGAGTCTGACCAAGGAGGAGCTTAAGAGCCGTCACAGAAAGCTCATGATGACCAACCATCCAGATAGAGGCGGAAGTGCTTATTTGGCGATGAAGATCAACGAGGCCAGGGAAGTACTGGATGAGAGTTACATGTTCAAGAGATAGAGAATGTGTTAGATAGAGAACTGTATATGCATAAATAGAGATAAAATGGTACTATAAAGTCATATTGAGGCGTAATTTACCACTTTACGCACCAACAAGCCGAACACCTCCTAATAGACATTAGCATAATTAGTACCGACTAGTGGATGACTAAGCAACACCCGGACACCAACCCCACAGTTTCCCGGCTCGGCCCGGCCAGCATCGCCCGAGGAACAAAAGATGAAGAAAAAGCACTCTTTGTCTCTCTAATTTACACGTTTCCACCGTAGAGCTCGAGGGGAAAGATGAATGGGGACTCAAATTCTGGGCCACAGTGTCTGGGCCAGACACAGCTCGTTTCGTGCTCTTTTTCAGACGATTTTTCAGCCCACAAACGGGTCCGTTTGTCTTCAGACCTCTTATCGTCATTGCATACTCACTACGTCGCTGTTAAGCCTCTGAGCCCGCTATCGACGAGGTTCTTGATCTACCCCGTGGGAAGCGTACCAGTAGAGGGTAATAACACTGTTTTCATTGAAGACTCTGCGAGATTTGGGGTGGAAGGAACCACAAGCCGGGCCTTCATCGCTGCTGTCCCACAATTAGTGGCCATTGAAAAGATGATCTTGGCGTTTCCAGACGAGACTTACAAGCTGTTGAAGCAACACTCAGGGATTGAGCTGCTGAGAATCCTGAGGGAGACAATGGGACTCGACGTTGTGCGTGAGGGCGATAAACTGACCGGTAAGGGCCGTGTTATCCTCTGTGAGCCCGTGGACCAGGGACAATTGAGCGAGGAAACGGTTGTAACGCTCGTCAAGGACCAAGGAGCTGCTGTTGATGATGAGGAGGAAGACCTCAGTCTAGACGTGTCCATATACTTGTCGAAGTCGTCCATTTCCCCCGAACTGAGTGCGTCCAAAGTGTTCAAGGTGGCTCCATTGGTATCAAGAAAGAGCATCATCACAGTTCCACAAGCACAACAAGGGGACGACGACGAACACACTGTTTACGTGAAGACCGAGGACTTGACGACAATTGGTGTGTTTTCTGGTGACTTTGTCGAGTTGGAGATCAACAACACCACCAAGATCGTGAGACTTCTGTCATTCGGAGAGCCAAACAGCTATCCAAAGGGAACAGTCCATCTCTCGCCTATCTTCCTCATCAATAACGGTTCTCCCAATACAGTGACACTGAGGAAAACGACAAAGACCTTCACCGATATCCCAATTGCACAGTCACTAACCATCGCTCGGGTAGCTTCCCCAGTTACACTGTCCAAGGTGTACCAGCCGTGTTTCTTGTCCAACCTCAAGCTCTTCTTTGAGTCTGCGACGAGAATCATCTCTTTGAACGACCTCATAGCCATTCCATTTGACTCCCTACTAGCCAAGACACTGCCAATGGGACATGAAGGGCCCATCCCACAGGGAAATCCCGACACAGTTGCGTGGTTCCGTATCACCAAGGTCAACGACTCAGACTCTACTGAAGGGCAGTTTATTGTTGACACTACCCACTCCTCACTCTCACAGTTCGGTGTTTTGAAAGAGCGTATACCAAGCCTGGTGCAGTATAACTGGGTGGACTACTTGAACCTGGAACCAAGTATGGATTTCACTTCAAACCCAGAATGCTTCCTATATGCGCTGGAATTGCTCAAGCTTCTCAAAGCTGGATCTTTGAACTCTTCACTGCGCACAACGGTGCTACTCACTTCACTATCGAGAAGCACTGGCAAGTCATTCATCCTTACACATCTGTGTCAGAGACTGGGGCTCCATTTGGCCACAATCGAGGCATACGATGTGTTGAACTCCTCTTCAGACTCAAAGACCTTGGGTGCCATCCGTGGTAAACTCGACAGAGTTGTGGAGGAGTGCACAGGTGTGGTTATTTTCTTGAGACATGTTGATGCTCTTGTGCCGAAGCCAACTGACCAAGGTGCTAAACCTGGAATGCTCAGTGCAAAACTGATCCAGATGATAGATGAGTACACCAAGGCTGGTGCTATTGTCGTTGCTTCTTCCGTGGACAGTGATAAGCTAGACGAGCCAGTGAGGGCTAAATTCAGATTTGAAGTTGAGGTTCCTGTCCCTTCAGAGATGGAGAGAAGAGCCATATTTGGGTATTTGCTGCCATCTGATTCACAAGAGTTTGGGCTGAGAGATGACGTTTCCTTAGCTTCGTTAGCACTCCAGAGTGCTGGTCTCACTCCGAGAGATCTGGTCTCAATTGTGGCCAATGCTAAGTCTCTGGCTATCGAGCGTGTTGAGGACATTGCTGAAGAGAAGAAGGTTGATGTCTCTCTCCTATTGGTAAATAACCCACTGAAGTTAACTCCACAGGACTTCGAGAATGCAATTGGTGATGCTCGTAACAAGTTTTCTGATTCTATTGGTGCACCACGTATTCCGAATGTGTTATGGGACGATATCGGTGGTCTGGAGTCCGTCAAAGGTGAGATATTGGACACCATCGATATGCCATTGAAACACCCAGAGCTGTTTGCCAGTGGTGTTAAGAAGAGAAGTGGTATTCTGTTCTATGGTCCTCCCGGTACCGGTAAGACTCTGTTGGCGAAGGCCATCGCTACGAACTTCTCTTTGAACTTCTTCTCCGTGAAAGGCCCAGAGCTACTGAACATGTACATTGGTGAATCAGAGGCCAATGTGCGTAAGGTGTTTCAACGAGCCCGTGATGCTAAGCCATGTGTCGTCTTCTTTGATGAGCTGGATTCTGTGGCTCCGAAGAGAGGCAACCAGGGCGACTCAGGTGGTGTCATGGATAGAATCGTGTCCCAGTTACTAGCTGAGCTGGATGGCATGAGCGGGGGAGACGCAGGCGATGGTGTGTTCGTCGTTGGTGCTACCAACAGACCAGATCTGCTCGACGAGGCTCTGCTGAGACCCGGGAGATTCGATAAGATGGTGTACCTGGGCATCGCTGACACGCACCTGAAGCAGCAGAGAATCCTGGAGGCCCTCACGAGAAAGTTCAAGCTGGACCCTGAGGTGGACTTGCAAAGGGTCGCCGAGAGCTGTCCATACAACTTCACTGGTGCTGATTTCTACGCTCTGTGCTCGGACTCGATGCTTAATGCGATGACGAGGGTCGCTGCGGGGGTCGACAGGAAGATCGCAGACTACAACAGGAACCGAAAGGACCCGGTCTCCACGAGGTGGTGGTTCGACAACGTGTCTACGCAGGAAGACATCAACGTGTTGGTGACGGAGGAGGACTTCGACAAGGCCCGAAGAGAGCTGTCGCCGTCTGTGAGCGCCGAGGAGCTGCAGCACTACCTGAGAGTGAGGGACAACTTCGAGGGGGGGAAGGTGCAGAAGGGTGGTATATAGTGGGATGCTACTATAGGCCAATAAAAATAATACTATATAATACTATTAGAAGGTGTAGGGGTCTCCCAGTTATCGAACGTGTTCGCGACACCCGGACACCCCGTTTGCTCAGTGCGCAAAAATGTACCCACCAAAAGGGGCACACACCACTAAGCCACACACTACAACCCCCCCAAAACCACATCGCCGGTGTGAAAAAGCGCCCCCTCCACGTGCACCACACTTCTCCCCACGATGAGTGCGTTCGGCCAGTTCTCCTGGGGCTTCCAGCCCAAAATCGACGCTCCCAGCGAGCCAAACACCGCACAGCAAGAGCCAGCAACCACCACCACCACACCGCACCAAACGGCCCCACAAAAGCACAAGAGACGGCTCTCGGACCCGCCCGAGAAGTGCCAGAAGCCACACACCCCGAGACGCAAGCTGGTGAAGAAGAGCCGCTCCGTCCACCGCGTCGTCGGCCAGCCATTGCCCACCAACAGAGTCATCGAGGTCCTCGACCGCCACAAGCTCCAGCAGTTGCTCAACAACTTGGTGAGCCTCCACCCCGAGATCAGTGCGAGCGTCCACAAGGCCGCTCCTCGCCCGTCCGTCCAGAACGCCGTCGCCATCTTGTCGCAGAAGATCTCCTCGATCCACGATGCGCTCCCGTACAACGTCGACGCCTCCTCCGAGTACGCCTATCTACGGGTGAAGCCGCTCATCGAGGACTTCCTCAACGCGTTGTCAGACTACACACTGCACTTCCTCCCGCCCGTGGAGCCCCAGCCGTCCACGTCGCTCGACTTCCTCGACCACGCCACCTCGCTGCTCCACAGGCTCCCGTCGTTTGCGGCCGTGGGACACAACTACTTCCGCAACCTCGCGTACGAGGAGCTCGGGCACACGTGGTGCGTGGCCCTCAAGGAGCTCACCAAGCAGAAGGGCCTGGTCGTGATGAGCGAGAGCTGGGAGCACCGCATCAAGAAGCACAACGAGCAGTGCGGGGGCCGGCTCCGGCCCGTGGTGGAGTTCATGAGGGACGAGACCCAGGCCCTCGAGCACGAGATGGCCGAGAGCCCCTCCAAGCTCGCTGCGCTACAGAACTTCAGCGTCCACAACAGCCCGTGCGGGTGGAAGCACCTGGGCGTGTGAGCTCATTACGTTTATTGATAGATTATGATTTATGGGTCACAGTAGCTAGATACGCCCTCAGCTCCCGGGACTGGCACCACGGCACGGACCCGAACGGCACTGGCCTCCCGAGGTGGTCGCACACCCTGTTCTCCTCGTCAAACGCCAGCTGGGCCGTCGCCCTGAGGAACAGCAGCAGCTCGCACTCGCAGTACTCGTGCCCGTCATTACTCCCACAGAAGAGACATGTTACGCCCTTTAGCTGCTTTCTCAGCTCGCTCTGCGCGACGTCGTACTGTCTGAGGTGCTCGAGCCGCAGCTGCTCGAGCCTCTGTCTCTCCCACGCTCTCTTCATGCTCTCGGTGAGCCCAGGCGAGTGCCGTACCAGCAAGAAAGTGAGCCGTCTCATGGCGTCCAGTATGTTCAGCCTGGCGAAGACCCCGTACCGGCCGTCGCCCTTTAACACCATTACATCGTCCATCTCGCGTAGAATTCCACTAACCGGCAGCCTCTCGTGCAGCACGTTCACGAGGCCCTTGAACATCTTGATGTTGGGCGTCGACCTGAACTGTCGCTGCAGCACCACCATCCACCGCTCGAAGAAGCCCGGGTCCTTCGCAAACCTCCTCTCGTCGATGGCCTGTGCGAGCTGTGCGATGGTCTCTGCGATGGCCAAATCGGGCACACTCGTGTAGTACCGTTTGACTACGCCTACGCACCGCAGATACTCCATCCAGAACTCGTTGGGCTCCATGTGCTCGCTCTCGTAGCGTGCGATGAGCGGGCCAAACACCCTGCTGTGTCCTCTGTAGACCATCGCGTTGAGCTTGGCGAGCACGTCCTCCTTCGTCTCGTCGTGGAACAGCTGGATCTCCACCTTGACCCGGTCGTAGTAGTTTCTCCACGACTCCCTCGTCTGGTGGCTCAACGGGAACTGGGGTCGCTCCAGCGGTCGCAGGTAGTACGGCAGGTCTGTGTCGTAGTTGATGAGCGGGAGGGCCATCCTTGGTGGAGTATATAAGTATCAAGATAGTAGTTTGGGCTACATTTCCGGTTTGAGACCGACGGGAATGCTGGGATCTGCGCGTGGAATGCTTCGTCCATTGTTGTCCAGAGTGTGTTATTTACCGTTTAATAGGTCTAAACCATCGATTACACCATCTAAGAAACCTCCACACTCACATTATCGAGCGGCCCTCAGACTGGTTTTCCGTCACGCTCGCTAGGTACGCCCTAAAGCGGGCACTGCGGCACCACGGAACAACGTCCTCGAAATCAAAGGGCACTCCCTTGGGGTCGCACAGCGTCCCAGCACGGTTCAGAGAGAGAACGCCCATGTCGACTATATACTCGAGAAGCTCGCACCCGTAGTAGACGTGGCCGTCGCTGGAGCCACAGAAAACACACGTCATCTGTCTCCGCTTAGCAGGAGGAAGGAGCCGCAACGGAGACCGCTCTGGGACATACAGCCTGGTCCTTTCCGGGTCTTCAGACGCTGGTGGCGACGGTGGTAGCTGTCTCTGTCTTAGTCTCATGTACTGGTCCCTGATAGAGCTCGCATTCCGCACCAGCAGCTCGGTGAGTCTTCGTATGACGTCGAGAACATAGGCGTGGTAGTAGATGCCGAACTCGCCGCTCTTTCTCAGCATCGTGACGTCGCCCATCTTCTTCCACAGCAGTGCCGTGATTGGGAGTCGCTGGTTCAGCAGGTTCACGAGCGTTTTCAGGTGGATCAGGTTCGGCCAGGCCCGGAACGCCTTCTGCAAGTTCGTCATTCGGGACTCCATGAACCACGCTGGATCGTGGTGGGAAAGCACGTCGCAGTCCAGCTCTCGCTGGAGGTCCCTGATAACTGGTAGAAGAGCGTCTTCGTCTTCGTTCGAGTCGTATCTCTGGGCGATTTCGCCCACCTTGAGCTCCCACGAACACCAGAACTCGGAGGTGTGTGTTGCGAGCCTGTTCTTGTACTCTTCGACCACCGGTATGAGCTCACTGGCGTGGTCCTTGTGGATGTACCTGTGTAGTTCTCTCAGCACAGTCTCCTTTGTGCCGTCGTGGTAGAGCTGGATCTCAGACTTGGCGAGATCGTAGTAGTTCTGGCACTGCTTCTGCGACGTGAACACCTTGACGAGCTCTGGCTCGCCCAGGGGCTCGAGGTAGTACGGCTGGTTTTCCTCGTAGACGATCACGGGGAGGCTCATATACTCTCCTATTCAATACCACTACACTGAGAGGTAGCTGGAAAGTCGTGAAGTTCCCGACCAAATCAGAATTACGTGAAAGACCGGGGAATGTATACAATGACGCACACCATGAGCTGTTGTCACAGCGATGGCGCACGTACTATACAAATTCACTGGAACTGCACGAGCTGGTGTCCACACTGGTGGAGATAGCTTCTGAGATTCGGTGTCTTGATGAAGGGCCTCTGGACGACGATGGGGCACCCACTGCTCATACAGAGCTCTCCCTGTAAGTTGTAGCGAAGAAGCCCCTTCGAGAGTAGATCACAGAATCTCGAGCAGCCTTCTATGGAATGCCCTTGGTCGCCACAGAAGTCACACGAAAGGCTGTGCTTCTTATTGTGAGTGTCGGTATCTGGAGGGTATGCTCTCTTTCTGGATACGGCCTGCGAAGAGGCCCACTCCACGACGCTCTGGGTGAGCTCTTTCATGAACTCAAGCACACACACGTTCTTCTTCAGCGACAGCGTACTGGAGACGACGACCCCCTCAATGGAGCACACAAGCGAGCGAATCGGCATCTGCGAGTCCATCGCACACACTAGCCTCTCCAGCAGCTTGACGTTCGGGTACTTCAGCATCGCTTTCTGCATAGTGTGGAGCTCGCTCTGGATGAGCCGTGTAGGGTACCCAGCCTCTTTCAGCTCAACCAGCTTCAGCTCAAACTTGTGCACCGACTGGCTCACCAGCTTCGACAGCTGCAGTGGAGGGTATCTCTTCACCTGGAAGTAGAGCACGCTCTCCCACTCCTCCCAGAACCTACTCAGCTGGCAGTGGAAGCACCCACGGCACTGGATAACCTCCACCTGGTGGCCTGCACCGTACGAGTTGACGAGGATCTTGAGCGAGCTGTCTTGATCTGTGTGTATGTAGTGGAGCAGGAGGTCCCTCACCCCGAAGAGCGACCCAGAGTGCGTCAGCTGGATGTACTGTTTCAGAGTGTCGTAGTACCACTGGCACTGGTCTGCGGAGCCAATGGCCACGGGCTTCTGTGGTGCTGGTGGGTCTAGCGAGAGATAGTGCGGCAGTGGTGATGCGTAGAGGTGTGGGTACTCCACCTGCTCGCCCCTATGCCTCACCGTGAGCTCAAACGTGGACAGATCGTTGTGGAAGCGGAGGACCTTCTCAGAGAAGAGCCTCTTCACGGGAAAGTCTGGAGCCACCAGCTCTCTCTGTATCAGCAGCGTGCCCTCCACCAGCGTCGCCGTCAGCTGTCTCATGAAGTCCAGCACATTGACGTCTGGGAGGATGGAAAACCGGGGTACCATCAAGCCCTTGTGAGTGTCACCGACGCTGTAGCCCACCTCATACGATCGCCGCAGCCCTGAGGAGCTCACATGGTCAATGATAGCACCGTAGCAGCCCAGCACAGACAGTATGAGCCCCACGAGCCGCATGTCTGGCCATTGCACCAGCACCTGTTGTAGATGCGACAGTCTCATGTAGAAGAACGTCTCGCTCAGCCCACGCTCACGCTCCTCCTCCAGCTCCTGCGCAAAGTGGGCGATGGCTCTGTGTGGTCTCACGTCCTGTGGGGTATCAACAGCGACGCCGACGTCCATGGACCTGACGATCTCGTCCCAGTGCTTCCAGAAAGAGCGTACCCTCTCGTCTTTCCGGCCCTGCACGCCTCTGTAGAAGTACCTGTTCACCAGCCTCACGAGCCGTCTGTGGTCCCTGTGGATGTACCGTTTCAGCAGCTGCCGGCACCCGTCCTTGGTCTCGTCGTGGTTCAGCTGGACATAGCACTTGACGTGGTCGTAGTATAGCCGTAAGTGCTCGTTGTTGTCGAAGCGATGCGGTAGTAATGGGGCCTGTGCGGGCTCTGTGTAGAAGGGGAGGCCGGTGTGGTAGGCGACCTTGGGGAAGTAGATGAGCATCTCACCAAGCCAGAGGCCCAATACCGTCTAATTGAGCGATCTGGAACACTCTCCAGCCAAATAGACGTCTAGATCTGCCACTTTGGGGTGTCAAGAGACGGTACGCGCACAGTTACCCGGCCTGGAAAGATCATCACCGTGAGAAAGACTGGAGACCCTCTATATCGGCCTAAAACACCGTAAACGACACCAGCGACGACCCAGCAGCGCTCTCCCAGCTCCTTTCGTCGACCTCAGCCTGTATGTGCTCCCAGCGTAGCCAGATGTCCATCTTGGAGGTGATACCACCGCCTTTCTCCAAGGGCTCTCCAAACATCTCAACAAGCTCTTTAGCAGTGGTCGCAGCCGTGAGGCCGTAAGGGAGATCGCTCAAGGCACAAGCAGCAAACGTCCTATCCTTCCAGAAGAAGTCAATGCTGTCCAATTTACCGTCAACGAAGCACAGCGAGAGTCCCTTAGCGTAGAAGCTGTGCGATGATGTGTTCCCATACGTCTTGACAGTGGCTGTGTGAGGGTCGACCCCGTTCCTCTCCAGCACCTCGTGGAGCTGGGGACTCGTGGTAGAGCACCCAAGCAGGCGGGTCCACTCGGTCATGGTGCACACAAGTATAGATTGGAGATGATTATGGAGATGAGATTAAGCATGAAAATGAAATAAAAATAAAAAAAATAATAAAAAAAGAAAAAAGAAAAATAACAACACCCGCACACCACGGGAGCGACCCGAAAATTGATATGTGTCGGCCCTTGTCTCTCTCTATCTACCAATACAGACCCCATTACACCCACTACACACCACATCAGCACAGGATGGGGCTGTCGAACTACGAGCAGAAGCCCTTCGACCCGCTCACGGTGAAGGCCAACGAGAAGAAGAGTACGTAGCCCGGGACCCACAAAGAGCCCAGACAAAGACCAATACTAACACACACCAGGGGTGGCCTACTTCTACGACGCCGACGTCGGCAACTACGCGTACGGGGCGGGCCACCCGATGAAGCCGCACCGCATCAGAATGGCCCACTCGCTCATCATGAACTACGGCCTCTACAAGAAGATGGAGATCTACCGGGCCAAGCCCGCGACCAAGCTCGAGATGTGCCAGTTCCACACCGACGAGTACATCGACTTCCTCTCGCGCGTCACCCCCGACAACCTCGACCTCTTCCAGAAGGAGTCCGTCAAGTTCAACGTCGGCGACGACTGCCCCGTGTTCGACGGGCTGTACGAGTTCTGCGGCATCTCCGGCGGTGGCTCCATGGAGGGCGCTGCCCGGCTCAACAGAGGGAAGTGCGACATCGCCATCAACTACGCCGGGGGGCTCCACCACGCGAAGAAGAGCGAGGCCTCGGGCTTCTGCTACCTCAACGACATCGTGCTGGGCATCATCGAGCTGCTGCGGTACCACCCGCGTGTGCTGTACATCGACATCGACGTGCACCACGGCGACGGCGTCGAGGAGGCGTTCTACACGACGGACCGGGTCATGACGTGCTCGTTCCACAAGTACGGCGAGTTCTTCCCGGGCACGGGCGAGCTCCGGGACGTGGGCGTCGGCAAGGGCAAGAACTACGCGGTGAACGTCCCGCTCCGGGACGGCATCGACGACGCCACGTACAAGTCGATCTTCGAGCCCCTCATCGCCAGGATCATGGAGTGGTACCAGCCCTCGGCCATCGTGCTGCAGTGCGGGGGCGACTCGCTCTCGGGCGACAGGCTGGGCTGCTTCAACCTGTCGATGAAGGGCCACGCCAACTGCGTCAACTTCTGCAAGAACCTGGGCGTGCCCCTGATGGTGCTGGGGGGCGGAGGCTACACGATGCGCAACGTGGCCCGGACGTGGTCGTTCGAGACGGGGCTGCTGAACAACGAGCTGCTGGACGAGGACCTGCCCTACAACGACTACTACGAGTACTACGGCCCGGACTACAAGCTGGACGTGAGACCGTCCAACATGTACAACGCGAACTCGCCCGAGTACCTCGACAAGCTGCTGACGCAGATCTTCGCCAACCTCGAGCACACCAAGTTCGCCCCGAGCGTGCAGATCCAGGACGTGCCGAGGGACGTGGAGCTGTACGACGACGAGGAGGAGGACTCTAAAGAGGCGATGGACACGCAGGGCGGGTCGCAGTTCGCACGCGACCAGGCCGTCGAGTCCAAGAGCGAGTTCTTCTAGTGTTTATACGATGGAATGTAAAGCAGATAAGTAGGGATTGTCGCTAGAGACTACTCTTAGTTATAAAGTTCCGTATACTGCCTGCATTCAGCTGGTCACGTGCATGCGCCTACAGCTATAGAGCCTCGTATACTGCCTGCACTTATAGAGCCCGTATACGCCTGGATTTATAGAGCCCCACGCCTACTCAAACGTCGGGAACGGAGACCAGTCAGGGACGATCAGTCTCTGCTGGCCCTCCTTGTGGACCAGCTCGTTGATGGTCTGGAAGTGCGCGTCGGACAGGGCGACCACCTCGGCGTTCTCGACGATTCTGGACTCCGTAACAGACTTAGGCAGCACGACGTAGCCACGCTTGAAGGCCCAGTTGATGAGGATCTGCGGAATAGACACCCCGTAGTGGTCTGCGATGGTCTTGAGGGTCTCGTTCTTGAACAGCGGAGAGTCCGTGGAGCCCAGCGGAGAGTACGCCTCGAACACGATGTTCTGCGACTTGCAGTACTCAATCAGCTCGTCCTGTGGCAGCAGTGGGTGGCACTCACACTGGTTAGCAGCAGGGATCACAGTGGTGGTCTCAGCAGCGATCAGCGTCTTCAGGTTGTTGATGGAGAAGTTGGACACACCGACGGCCCTGGCCTTCGACTTAGGCAGCTGCTGCATCAGCTCCCAGGTCTTGACGAAGTTCCACGACTCGATGTCCAGGGCTCTGGAGCCGTCAGCGTTCTTCTTCACACCGAGCTTGTCCTCGTCCGACTGCAGCGGGACCGGCCAGTGGATCAGGTAGAGGTCGACGTAGTCCAGGCCCAGTCTCTTGAGCGAGTCGTCCAGTGCGACGGCTGGCTCCCTGTGCTGCGACCCCCACAGCTTGGTGGTGACGAAGATCTCGGATCTCGCAACACCAGAGTCGTTGATGGCCTTGCCGACCTCCTCCTCGTTCTTGTAGATGGCAGCGGTGTCGATGTGTCTGTAGCCGGCCTTGAGAGCAGCAATCACGGCGTTGTAGGCGTCGTTGGAGGGCGACTGCCAGGTCCCGAGCCCCAATTGGGGGATCGCAAGACCGTCGGCGTTCTTCAGTGGGATCTCAGCGGTGTTGACCATTTTGCGTTTGTGTCTGTGGGCTTGTGGGTTGCGATAAGGACGGGCTCGGGGAGCTTCATATATGGGCGCGGAGCGCGGGACACGCCTCCCGCCACAAACGCCTTTCCGCGCTTCTTGCCCCTTTTGGGGTGTACCTGCCAAGTTACGCGCGGCCGTTGGCGTAATGGCACGTGTTGCATGGCAGACTCGCGTTCTTGGTCGGTGAGACTCTTTATACTCGGGCGGATTCTCGCGGAGCGTTACCCCACAGTTGAGTTGGTTTATAACACAGACAATGCTTCTGTATATGCACCGTTTGGCTTGGCTCTCCTGGGCTAAGAAATGTCTAGTGGGTTTCTGAGGGTTCGAGGCACAAAGATCGTGGACGGTGAAGGGAAGGCTGTTGTTCTCAAGGGCGCTGCCTCTGGCGGGCACCTGAACATGGAGAACTTCATCACAGGGTACCCGGGACACGAGACAGAGCACAAGAGGGTGATGCTGTCGAGAATGGGCGAGGAGAAGTACAACTTCTTCTTCGATAAGTTCTACGAGTACTTCTGGACGGAGAAAGACGCCGTCTTCTACTCCCAGGAGCTCAAGATGAACTGTCTGAGAATCCCATTCAACTACAGACACTTCATCGATGACGAGGGCGACATGTTCACGGTGAAGCCGAAGGGCTTCGAGCTGCTCGATGCCGTCGTCGACAGCTGCTCCAAGCATGGTATCTACACCATCCTCGACCTACACACCACCCCAGGTGGGCAGAACCAAGGGTGGCACTGCGACTCCGCTACTCACAAGGCCCAGTTCTGGGAGTTCAAGGTGTTCCAGGACTGTATCGTCAACCTGTGGGTTGAGATTGCAAAGCATTACAAGGACAACACCTGGGTTGCCGGTTATAACCCACTGAACGAGCCTGCTGTCTCCAGCTGCAAGAAGCTGCTAGACTTCTACGAGAGAGTGGAGAAAGCAATCAGAGCCGTCGACCCAAACCATATCCTGTACCTGGACGGTAACACGTATGCCCAGGACTTTTCCGAGTTCAAAGATCCCCTTCCAAACTGCGTGTACGCTATCCACGACTATTCGCTATTTGGTTTTCCAAACCCACAGAGGAAGCTCTACCAGGCTTCCGCTGAAGAGAAGGAGAAGATCGCTGCCCAATACAAGAGAAAGATCGAGTACTGTAACAGACATCAGCTGCCAGTATGGAATGGCGAGTTTGGGCCTGTTTACGCCTCTGAAGAAAGAGGTGATACTGATCCACAAACAATCAATAGATCCAGGTTCCAAGTGCTGAGAGACCAGCTTGAAGTGTACAAGACTGGTGATCCCTCCGGTGACGGTGCTCCAATATCGTGGTCCATATGGCTGTACAAGGACATCGGATACCAGGGCTTGGTGTACGTGAATCCAGACTCAAAGCTCTACCAAGTACTGGGTCGCTACTTAATCAAGAAGAAAAAGCTCGGATTGGACAAATGGGGTAGAGACCCAGCACCTGAGTATGAGAAGCACTATGATGCGCTGGCTGATCACTTCAAAGAAGCCATCCCCGAGAAGCACCAGAAAGCCCTGTATCCACCAACAAACAATGGTAAGAACTATATCATCAGAGTCGCTAGAGAGATGCTCTTGTCTCAGTACTTCCAGCATGTGTATGCTGATATGCTAGCTGATCTGAGTTTGGAGGAGATTGACGAGTTTGTTGGGTGCTTCAAGATCGAGAACATGATGAAGAGGGAAGAGCTGAATTCCATCTTGAGAGAGTACTGAGTTTATTGTTGATACGCCTTAATACAATGTTTCCGATTCTTTTCTATAGAAGCAAGCCTTACGATTCATCATCAGAAGCGGAATCCTGAAGCTGTCTGCCATTCCCAACGCATAGGAGACTGACCACATTCACGTAATTCTTTGATTGTAGCTTCTGATCTATCCAGCAGTGGTGCTTCTAAGGCGAAGAAGTCATCCAAGAAAAGTATATGATGCCCACGCACCAGACGAAGCTTTGGCAAGCGAACTGAAGACGAAACTGACTTTAGATTTGAAGAAAGATAATCAACGACGTACCCGACAATGAGCCTCTCAAGATTTGCACCAGATTCGATTCTAAGATTTGTCACATCACAAAGCAACTCTAGACGAGTAAGCTGAGGAAAGTTAGACACAAAAGTACCTAATGAAAGGTGATGATTGGCATTTACTCTTAACTCGGAAAGCAAGGGAGCATCAAAGGAGAACTCACAATGGACTGGACCACACATGCGACTCTGTGAGCTGAAAATGAAACTCTTCAAGTTCGGGAACGAGCAATCTTTCATGATAGAGAGTCCTGAGTGTGGCGTCTTTTGGGTAAAAGCAAGACTCACCAGCGTTGCTGATGAGACGTTGCAGAGCCGTGTCCACCTGACGTTCAGTAAGGTGAGGTCTAGCATTTCAGGGAACGTTTGAGAGATGCAACTAAAGGGATCACATCCATCGGTGAAATCCGCCAACATCTCTCTAAGAGGAAAACCAGAAGCACCACCACTAGAGACCTTGTTAGCGTTTTCTAAGCCCAGACGAGACAGACTGGGGAGCCGCAAGTCGCACACGGCCTCGATGCCGTTCAAGTACAGAGCTGTGATAGTCTCAGAGTGGAGCCTCGGCAGCGTGGGCATGTCAGTTATCCTATCGAGACTCAACACCTCGAGAGGAGTATTCTCCAGATCGAGAAGACGGTACACGCTAGCAAACGTACCCTGGACCTCGAGCCGGGTGAGGCATGGAAAGTCGAACATCACCGGGCAGTCACGTGGAGCATCACACCCTACCAGCGTGAGAAACTCCACTCGAGGAAGCTTCAACCGACACGGGCTGAGAGTGAAGTCGTAGAGCTTAAGCCGAGTCACATTCGCTAGCGTCAGCGTGTGGACAAGACGGCACACACGGAGAGCGTTTCTCAGGGGAACAGCATTCTTTCCCAGCACTTCGTCCCTCTCAATGACCCGCACGTTCTTGTAGAGCCTCGCCAGGGCCTTCATCCCCTTGAGCTGCTTGAGGATTCCTTTCTGCTCTGCAATGACAATCTGGTAGCGTTTCCCGGGGTGCCCACCCACCGTGTCTCTCAGCGTGCAATGGTTCAGGAGAGGGAAGGACCCTGGGTCGTCAACGGACTCGTACACATACAACACAAGGCTCTTGATGAGCTGGCGGAGCTGTGGAAGCTCCAGGAGCGTGGCGATGTCCTCGGTGGCGACGTGGTAAAGCACCTCGAGGAAGAGCTCTGGGGGGAGAGCCGTGAGCATTAGTCTGGACAGTGGACAGTGGACAGTAGAAGAGAGAGTTTCTTGGAGATGAGGTACCATTGTTATTATTTAGGTGCGTGGCCGTACCGCACGGTTGGGGCACTAACATAATGTGGCGCGTACCGTTTACACTGCTTGTGTAAATACAGTCTCGCACTACGGCTTATGGTGGATACACGTATATTAGGGTCAGACCACCTCGACAACACCGGCACCGATAGTACGCCCGTCTTTCCGCAGCACAACCCGGCCCATCAGCTTGTTGTCCTTGTAGGGCTGCAGTGGCAGCCTTCTCTCGCACTCAATGACGACGTACGCAGACTGCTTGGCACTCAGGTGCTTCACTTTACGTCTCTTTGTGTCGGGCTCACCGGTGGCTCGGTCGTAGACAGTGACGATCTTAGCCACCTTCGCTGGCTGCTGGACGTTTCCTCTGAAGAGCACAAACGGCATTCCCACTAGCAGAGGTCTATCCATGTCGAACATGACGATGCGGGACTCGAACTTCGTCACCGATGGCACCTCTGCTGTGACGATGCTGATGACGTCTCCAACACGCACGTCCTCGACATCTGCGTTTTTGATCTTCAGCGTAGCGGTGTCACCAGCGAGTGCCAACGACGTCTTCACGTCCTTCAGAGTGATCGCATCCACGAGCCCAGCAACACCAGAAGGTGCAAACACGATGGTCTCACCGGGCTGGATGGTCCCGGTATCAACACGGCCTGTGAACTCGGACTTGGCTGCGTCCATCTCTGTGATCTGCATCACAAACGGCTTGTGGAAATCCCTATCTGGTTTCTCGGTACCCTCCAGTGCCTGTAGAAGAGTCGGCCCGTTGTACCAGCTTGTTAGGCTCTTCTCTTGCGACTTCTTCGAGACGTTGATGCCACTCAGACCAGAACAAGGAACAAACGACGTCTGAGCCTGCGACCACCCCGTCATCTTCAGGAACTCGGCCATCATGCCGGAGATCTGGTCGAATCTCGACTGGTCCCAGTCGACGTTGTCCATCTTGTTCACCGCAACAACGAGCCTCGAGATACCCAGCGAGCGAGCCAGAATCGTGTGCTCCTTCGTCTGGCCGTCGAGGTTGAAGCCAGACTCAAACGCATCCGTAGAGGCATCAACCACCAGCACCGCAAGATCGGCCTGTGCAACGCCGCTAATCATGTTAGGCACAAAGTCTCTGTGGCCTGGGGCATCGACGATGGTGAAGGAGGCCCTGTCGGTCTCAAACGTCGAGGAACAGATGTCGATGGTGACACCACGGTTTCTCTCCTCTGGTGTCTGGTCCATGACCCACGCGAGCGAGAAAGACGACTTTCCGGCTTTCTCAGCCTCACGCTTCAGCTTGTTGTAGGAGGACATCGACACCGTGTTGGACTCAAGAAGGAGACGGCCAGTGAGCGTTGACTTACCAGCATCAACGTGGCCAATCACCACAAACGACGTCGACGGCTTCACCTGCCGTTTCGCAATCTCAGCTTCCAGGTCCACGGCCTTGCGTGGCTTGGTGGCCTGCTTAGGAGTTGACGATATCTTCAGCTCAGCGACCTTGTTTTCCAGCTCGTCCTGCTTCCTCTTGTTGGCGAAGGCTGCGCTCTGGGCACTCAGTGCAACGTCGTCTGGCGACGGCTGGGAGAAGTTCTTCTTCACTTGGGCTAGCAGTGTGTGGTTAGTCGGGGCGAACACGGTGTAGAGACCACGCTTATCGATCAATCTTCTCTTCTGGTGTGGCAGCACAAACGTCATGGAGAACGGCTTCGTCGGCGTCGTCGAGACGTGTGCTGTGTATGTGATGGGCTCCACGGCGATGGGCTCGGGCTCTTGTACTGGCTCGGCTTGTGGTGGTTGTGGCTCAGCTTGTGGACTTTGTTTCTGTGCATCGTCCTGAGGCTTGGGCTTCCTTCTCAACGGTGCTCTCGGCAGTGGCCTCTGAGCTGGGGAGTCGCTGGGGCTCTTGAGCCTATCAAGAATCGAGACTGAGGTCTTGGTCGCAGTTGATGACGATGCATTGGCTCTCTGGGACGCTCTTGCCTTGGCCAGAGCGGCGATTTTGGACATCTTTGCTTCACGAAGATTGGTTAATAACTCAAGCTCTCAGTAGGTGGATCAATAGTTCGGGGAAGGGTGACAGACCAGTAGTCAAGACCTCATGGTGGAGATCAGCACAGGCAAAGAGAACGAGAGCGAGTCATCACCCAACCCGCGGAAGAAAGAGTGATTGATCAATGGGTAACAATGGCGAAATAAAAGCATACATACCTGGCTTAGCGTCCTTCTTCTCCTTCCTCTTGAACTTCTCTGCGACTAGTTAGTACCAGCGTGATGTCTTCATGGCTATCAACGATACCTACTCTTCAGCTCCTTCACACTCGGCTCCACCTCCAAGTAGTTGTACCACAGCGCCTCCCTGATGTCCTCGTCGGTGAAGCCCGTGTACTCAGCGAGCTGGGCCCTCACCGTTGGCGTGAGCTCGCTCAGCTGCTCTTCTTCCTCTGGCGTTGGCTCTTCGACGTCGTTGTAGTCCTCGAGGTCTGGTAGGGTTAGTCGGGTTCCTCGCACGTCTAGCATCGCACACTCACCGTCATCGTCAAACCCGTCCATGTTGCTGCTTTTCTAGTAAACTGGTAAGGGTAGTAAAGTGGTAGGCTCTGGTAAGGCTCTTGCTCGGTCTTTTGGAGTCGCGATGTTTTATTTTTCATTTTCATTTTATTTTCATTTTTATTTTATTTTTATTTTTATTTTATTTCATATTATCTATAAGCATAACTACCAACAGCTAACAACCACGGCCAAGCAACCAATGAAGGGACACGTCGAGGTGCTCGCCGACAGGATCAGGAAGACGCTGCTGCTTGCGGAGAACGTGAAGCTGCTGCGGATTCCTCCCCCGACAAAGGAGCGACCAGCGATACACACAAGAGACGGGCTCTACGACGTCTCCGCGTGGGACTGGGGCCAGGTCGTGTGGTGTGGCCGTCTACGGCTCGTCCAGGACGAGTTCCTGGATGATAGAGACGAGAGCATCGTCGCACGCGTGGAGCTGCTGAACTACTCCGTGGGCTACGTGGAGCAGGACAGCGTCTTTGGCGTTGTTCGGTGCGACTATGAGGGCGAGTTCATCAGACAGACACACTCGAGGAGGGCCTTCCGTGTGCTGATCGACCACCGGGACATGAAGATCGCGCTGGGGCTCGTGTTCGACGACTCGTCCACGGCCAACGAGTTCGTCAGCGACATCAAGGGCTTCAAGAGCGACGTCCACGAGATGCTCGAGTCCCGGAAAGAGCTGGACGTGGGGACGCTCAGCATCGGGGACGACGACGAGTTTGGCGAGTTTGTCTCGGGCTGACTACGATTATACGACGGCTATGTACATGCATCTATTCTGGGCCTGTGTAGACAGTAATCACTCGTCGCGGTACCACGACACCTTTCTCTTCTCCCTGTCCATTCTGGCCTTCTTTCTTCCCTCGCTCCACACGCTCTTGATCTGCTCGAGCCGGCCCTGCATCTCCTGGGCCCTCTCTGGGTTCGCATCAGACACGAGCGAGATCGTGAACCCGCTCACACCGAACTTCTCTGCAAGGGCCTTTCTCGTCCACTTCTCAGGCTCGTTCATGCGTAGGCTGCGGATCTCCTCGACCTCGTGTGGTGTGAGATTCAGCTTCTGTTCCTGGGGCGTGCTCAGAGGCGGAGCCAGCGACGGCTTCAGCGTCGCTGCTCTTCCCGAGAGGTCGAGTCCTTTGCGTGGGTCTGAAGAAGGGAGGAACGCATCAGGCGTTTCCACGACGCCAGCAGACGGTGCTGGGTGGTGGTAGAGCCCGGACTTATATGCTGGCTTGACGTTGTACGCCGAGTGCTTGGAGTTGAACTTGTTAGGCACGCGCACGAGCTTCGGCAGCTGCGTGGCCTTTGAGTAGTGTCTGGCGGACTGGCGGCTGAGCATTCTCTTTCCGTTTGTATAGCTTTAACCGTTTGGGCCAGACCTCTCGCTTAGGTGTTGATGGTTACTGGCTTTTTTTCACGCTCGGGCTCGTGGTGTGCGGGTGTTGGAATTCGCGAACGGTAGGGGCACATTAGCGAGGCACTAATGGCACATAGATCTTTAAGTAGTTACCCTTTAGAGCTATTAGTCGTATTACCGTCAATCGCCTCACCATGAGGATCGAAGAAGTTAGTGGTGTCCGTCACAGGAAGCGTGCGATCAGTGCGGTCGCAGAGAGTGGAGCCACGCCCGGGGAAGAGAGTGGGACCACAGAGGAAGAGCACATCAGCTTCTCCATTCTGGACATCGTGCGTATGTTCATGGGCCTCGTGGTGCTGAACCTGCTTGTTTCTTACTGGTTCACAGGAACGTGGACTTACAGCTACAACGGCAAGCTTCTCCAGCCGCATTACATCCAGTTCCAGCTTCTGGGCTCTCGAGTAACGCTGAGCGATGACCAGCTAGCACTGTACAATGGCTCTGACCCAAGCCTGCCTATATACATCGCCATCAACGGTACGGTGTGGGACGTTAGCTCCAACAGAGACACGTATGCGCCCGGTGGGAGCTACGACTTCTTCAGTGGGAAGGACTGTGCGAGAGCGTTGGCCACGAACTGCCTGAACCACCTGAGCTTCGACATCAGGGACATCACGCCCGAGGAGAGAAGACGGCTGGGTGGCTGGATCGAGTGGTTCGACGATAAGTACTTCAGAGTCGGTGCTGTCCACCACGGCGAGCCCGTGGGCCTCCCGATGTCGAGGAGGGACTGCCAGGGCAAGCGTCGGCAGTAGCAATACCTATATACATATTTATACCTAGAATGGGTCAACACGCTGTCTACTAGTAGAATGCACTAGGAGTGATACAACACGTCTAGTAGAATTGCACTATAAAAATGACTACAACACCACGTTGTCTATCAGCCTCGTCGTCCGGCCCTGCTCGCTCACGTAGACGGCCACGCTCAGCACTGCGCCCTCAGTGACGGTGCTGAGCTCGCAGAGGTCCTCCTTATCAGCGACAGAGACGTAGTCGATCTCGAACAGCGGGTCCTGTAGCCCGGACTTAACAGCGTTGGTGATGTTCGCAGCCGAGGAGTCGCCTGATCTGTAGAGGGCCTCGCCCTGTAACAGGCTCTTATATATGGCCCTGCTCTTCTCTCTCACCTCTGGCGACAGGTACGTGTTTCTGGAGCTCATCGCCAGGCCGGAGCTCTCCCTCACGATGGGCAGCACCCTGATCTCGAGGGGCATCAGCAGGTCTTTCACCATTCGCTTCAGCACCACCGTCTGCTGGATATCCTTCTGGCCAAAGTAGGCCCGATCCGGCTGGACGGCGTTGAACAGCTTCGTCACCACGGTGGCGACGCCCCGGAAGAAGCTCGGTCTCGTCTTCCCCTCGAGCTGCTCGCTGAGCCCCAGCACGCTCACGAAGGCTCCCCTCTGCTTCTCGACCTCGAGCGTGATCCCAGAAGGGTACATCTCGCCCACCGTTGGCGCAAACACAGCATCAACACCGGCCAGCGACGCCAGTTTGCGCAGGTCCTCGTCGAACGTGCGGGGGTACGCGTCCAGGTCCTCGTGCGGTGCGAACTGCGACGGGTTGACGAAGATCGACACGACGGTGGCGTCGTTCTCCCTGTGGGACTCCACCACGAGAGAGATGTGTCCCTCGTGTAGTGCGCCCATTGTCGGCACGAACCCGACACTGGCGGACTTTGGCAGCGAGCGGCGCCATTGCTGCAGAGCAGCAACAGTACGGAACACCTGGACACCAGCAGTCATCATCTGGTTGGCTCTTTTGCGTGTTTAGCTGGTGTAGATGGTTCGCTCGAGATGAGCCATCGGACACAAATGCGCACTGGCGAAGAAAAACGGTTTCGGCGCACTTTGGCGCGCTTTGGCGCAGCGCAAGTTGCGAAACTGCCCCACAATGGTGCACACTAATCAGGGATAGAATCATACAGAGCCGATAGCAAGCTATTTAAAGCCAGAATCCAGCCAATCAGAGCCACTAGGCTACGAAATAGACTGCCAGTCGCGCGAGCGGTGCGTACTATGTTGGTATGTGTGCGGGACTCGAATCCCGCCCCTCCCATTTGCTACACTATAACTCTCTACTGATGTAATACTTAAGCATTCATGATCAACTGAACACATCTACTTCAGGCCGTACTTGGCGACGAGCTCCTCGACGAGCGCAATGTACTTCTGCTCGGCCTCCTCCTTGGACAGGCCCTCGTTCTTCTTCCAGGCGTCCCATTTGTAGCGGTCCTTCAGCGCAAAGATGCCTGGTCTGTCGGTGTTGACGTCGCCGACGGTGGCCTGCTTGTAGAGACCGTAGAGGGAGAGCAATTCGTCGTCGCTTGGCTTGGTAGCGAGGTTGTTGACCTGGTCGGCCTGTGGAGCTGTTAGCAACGTGTTGTTTCATGGGCTTCACTCCACGGGCTCCAGAGCCCTCTGGATGAGCACGAAAAGGGCCAATTGGCCTCTCACGCAGCACTTACCTTCTCCTGGAAAGTGGTGGACATGTCGTTCGTTGAGTTCGGTGGCGTTTCTCTCGTGGTGGGAACAGTCCTCGGTTTGAATGTGTCCGTGTTCTTTTTTATGGACGGGCGCGGGGAAGGCCACACCCGGACACCACACTACGGCTGCGACGCTTTATGCTGTACATTATAATTCTAGCATTTCACGGCTAATTCTATGAGCATCACGGCTTGATTCGGTTGGCAATGAGCAGGATGAGCCCTGCGATGAAGGCCGACCACGTGATCATCCACGTCGACCAGTTGCCCTTTCCGGTGGCCTTCTTCAGCACTTTATTGCCCTCAACGATGTCCAGCTGGGTCATATCGTGGTCGTTCACCAGCGACCGTATGCTCTCCGATTGCACACTCAGATGCGATGCCAGCTGCGACTCAAGCTGTGCAATCTCCACCACCGACTTGTGGATCTGCTCCACTTTGTGGAGGTCCTCCAGCTTGGCATCGAGGATCTCCGAGTTCTCCTGCTGGAGCACCTGGAGCTGTTCCTGCGATAGCACGTCCAGCTCGCTCTGCACAGACCTGGCGAGTGCTGGCTGGTACTTGTGCGACTTGTAGTCCAGGCTCAGTCCCTGTAAGTCGCCGGTGAAGATGTCCCTCTTCCTCGACAGCCTCGTGTTCTGCATCTCCAGCAGCAGCCTCGACGTGTTCCTCAGCTCGTAGCTCAGCGACAGCAGGATCCCGTCCCTGTGCTTGCTCACGGTGCTCTGCTGTGTGGTGGGCCTCACAGTCTTGGCCTGTCTCTTGTGCTCGTACATCTCCAGGAACTTCAGCTTCTCGTCGAACTTGCGCAGCTCCACACGCGCACTCATGTCGAGCTCGTCTCTCTGCTCCTCGCTCATCCCACCGTCGAACACGCTCTTCGTCAGCAGGTACTCGGGCCGCAGCTGCTCGAGAACGGCCCTCAGCTTCTTGACGTGGATGAATAGATCAACGCTCTCGGGGACGAACGTGTCGCCAATCAGCGACGAGGCTGGAGCGACGCTCGGCACAACGCCACGCTCCTGCTCGATCTTCGTGACGATGCACGTGAAAGCGTCCGTTAAGTTGCCCATTGCTGGTTTGCTAGCTCTTCCTTCACACTTTAAGTAGATGTGTGGCTTTGCTTTGATCGCGGGCTGTGGTCGGAACTCGTGCTTCGCGAAAAAAAAGAGCGCACCAATCCGAGGGTACACGTCTACGCGCTAAAGACCGTGTACCGTGTTTACCACCTTTAATACCGCTCCAACTCCAACGCTCCAACGACATGAACACCGAGGAGAAGGCGTACCTCGAGCTGTGCGAGCGCATCATCGCCGAGGGCGAGCACAGACCAGACCGCACGGGCACGGGAACGCTCTCGATCTTTGGCCCACCGCAGCTGCGCTTCTCGCTGAGAGACGACACTTTCCCGCTCCTGACGACGAAGAAGGTCTTCACGAAGGCCATCATCCTGGAGCTGCTGTGGTTCGTTGCCGGGTGCACGGACGGCAAGAAGCTGAGCGAGCGTGGGGTCCGGATCTGGGAGGGTAACGGGTCCAGAGAGTACCTGGACTCTCTGGGACTCACACATCGCCGTGAGGGAGACCTCGGCCCCGTCTACGGCTTCCAGTGGAGACACTTCGGTGCGGAGTACAAGGACTGCGACGCCGACTACACGGGCCAGGGCGTGGACCAGCTCGCCGACATCATCCACAAGCTGAAGACGAACCCGTACGACAGACGGATCATCATGAGCGCATGGAACCCCCCGGACTTCCCGAAGATGGCGCTACCTCCGTGTCACGTGTTCTGCCAGTTCTACGTGAGCTTCCCGAAGGAGGGCAAGCCTCGGCTGTCGTGTATTCTGTACCAGAGATCGTGCGACATGGGCCTGGGCGTACCATTCAACATCGCGTCGTATGCGCTGCTGACCAGGATGATCGCCCAGGTCGTGGGCATGGACTGTGGAGAGTTCATCCACACAATGGGCGATGCGCACGTGTACAGCGACCACGTTGATGCGCTGAAAGAGCAGATCCAGAGAACCCCCTACGAGTTCCCGAAGCTGAAGATCAAGAGAGACGTCAAGGACATCGACGACTTCAGGTATGAGGATTTCGAGATCGTAGATTACAAGTCCCATGCGAAGATCGCGATGAACATGAGTGTTTGAAGGATGAAAATATAGATTCGTGGAAACTACATGTAGTTGTACAATTGTAACGTAAGGCATCAAAGCAGACTGCTGTGGCGTCTCTCTGCGCTTCTTCTTCTTGTGGTGATATCCGGTGTGCCCTTATAAGTCTTGGGGACACCAACTGCTTGTTCTTCCACCAGATCAAACACAGAGAGCTCGTCCAGTACAGACTTCTTGAACAGTTTGTCACTGGTCTTCTGGACCTTGTTTCTGGAAAGCGCACTTAGTGGCTTGCGTCTCTTCGTAACATTTTCACTGTCTTGCACCGTCAATGGCTTTTGATGCGTGACGGAGTCACTCGAACTCTCTGTAGACTTATCACTAGACTTAGTTTCGGTGATCTCAATAGCTGGGGCTGGTTCTTCTTTCTCTGTAGTCTGGAGATCACCACTTGATGTAGTCTCCTCTTTCACTGCAGAGACTGTTGAATTTGACCTGACGAAAGCACCGTCAACAATAGCATCAACAAACTTGGCAGATTGTCTTCTCATTTTTGCTCTCAATGACGGTTCTGCGTAACTCACCTGCTGAACTCTACTTGACCTTCTTGAACGACCAACAAGCAGTTCATCTTGAGACGAGGAAGATTCTGGCATTCTCTCATCGGTTGTAGATTTAGACTTCTGGCTCTTTGTCTTAGTGTGCTTGATCTTCGAAGTGTCTTGTTCCAATGGCTTGTGTTCATCAGAGTCATCTTCAGCTGTCAAATCAACGGCCTTCATCATCTTTGGTGAAGTATGGGTTCTTTTATTGATCTTTGAAACTCTTGCCCGAGCAGACTTCTTCTTGATTGGTGATTTCTGTGTCGATAGTGATGTTGTATTTACAGCTTCAGTGGCCAATCTTTCAATCTTGGATTGCAATTGATTTTGTTGTGAAGAATCTTCGAATACTTGGAATGTGTTCTTCTTTGGAGAGATAGGGCCAAACTTGATAGGAGACATACCTGTGGCGAATAGGAACTCGTTGCTGGCCTCATTTCTGCGGTGGGCTTTGCCCTCTTCATCATCTTCCTCCTCACCTTCGGGAATCAAGAACTCACTCACATTTGCCTCATATTGAGAGCCATCATCAAACGGATTTGGCTCATCAAAGTGCAGTGGAGCCGTTAATTGCGGCATTTGCAAGGAAAACAAGCTCTGCTTTTCAGGAGAAGGTAGTTGTGGACGCTGTTGCTTAACAGGGATCTGACTCTGCTTCTGCTCTTCCTGTTCAGCACCCAAGCTATCCTGCTGTGGAGGAGACGCTGGCGGAGCAATGTATATGGACTGTCTTCTAGCACTCTTGCGCCTGCGCTCAGACTTTGAGCTCTTCTTTGGAGAGTCAACGTTATAGAAAGACACCGTCTTGTCCGACCCAGACGGCTCGCCAAGGCTCTTCACAACGTTCTGCATCGACACCTGCGACCTCTGCAAGCCCTCGTTCTGTCTGATCGTCGAGAACATCTGGATCATGTCCTCGAACCTCTGAGCAACGCCCTCTTCGATGACCGTCAACACCTCTTCGAGGTTTCTGCGCTTGTTGTCCTCATTCTTGGCGTTCAGCGCCCGCAGGTCGATGTTCTCCTGGATCAACTCGCTTATCTTCGACTCCAATCCCGCGATCTTCGACATGAGCAACGAGTTCTTCTTTGCAAGGGCGATGTTCTGGGCCAGGAACCGGTGTGTGTTGTTGTTGTTGTTGTTCTGTGCGTCGGAGCTCTGTGGTCGGTTCTGGAATGGGAAGACCATGACATGACACTCTGTGTGCTTGTCGACGTTGTTCTAGAACAGTGGAAAGGCGTCTCTTCTAGCGCTGTCTTCGTTGCCGCCGTGGTTTAGCCGCCTTAAGTGGAGTGTTGATGTTTGTGTTTGCGGATTGTTTACATTTTATATGCGCGGCAGGGGGCTTTCGCGGGTTTCGCGAAAACAAGGCTAAATGGCCAGATCAGGCAATACCCTATATTTGGTTGAAGCTAGCAGACATATATGGGTCCTATTACAGCTCCTTGACGAGCATCGCAAACACGTCCTCGGGGTCTCTGGTTCCCTTCCACGACTTGCTGAAGCCCGAGCCCGCGAGGAACGCCAGGTAGTCGGGGCCTTTTCCAGCAGCCTCAGCATCTCTCGACAAGCTCTTGAAAGCATCGTATGGTAGAGGGTACGATGGGATCTCGTGGACGGGGGAGGACTCAGTGAGGGCTTTGATGAACGGAGTCTCGATTGTTCTGAGGTTTCTTCCAGAGATCGCAGGTGTCATGATAGTCTTGGTGGTCCCTGGGCTCTGAATGTGGTGCAAGTGCTGTGGGGAGACCGTGCACTGCTCAGTAGCGAGCCAGATTGTACCCAATTGCACTGCTGAGACGCCTTGGTCCAGCAGGTGCTTGATCTGGGCCGAGGAGTGGATCCCTCCAGCAGCAATTAGGAATGGTGGAGAGACAGTGGCCGTGGCTTCGACATAATCAAGCACCGTTCTCACCAGGTCCTGTGTGGGGAGCATCGAGTCGTTAGGATCATTGGCGATGAAGTTACCTCTGTGTCCACCAGCCTCCCAGCCTTGGAGAACCACGCCATCTACTGAATGGCTTTGGCACAGCTTGAACTCTTCGAGGTTCGTCGCAGTGACGAAAACTGCAATCTCAGCGTGCTGAAGAGCTCTCAGCACATTGAGCGAGGGGATCCCAAAGTGGAAACTGACGACTTTGGGCTTCAGCTCAATGAGCTTCTGCACGACTTTATCTGACGGGCCTGTGACGGTGCTGAACGATGGGTACGCAATCTTCATCTGTGCGGTCTCGTGAGCCTGGAGCCCACCCTTCTCATAGTAAGCCCTGTACTTGTTGAGCCACAACTTGTCCTTGGTCTCGTCTCTTTGGGTCTTTTCATGGCAGAAGAAGTTCAAGTTCACGGTGCGGCCATGGCCAATGATGTCCTCGAACGACAGCATCTGCTGCTCCACTTTGGCTGGAGAATCACAGAAAGCACCCAATGGCAGTGAGCCGAGCCCACCCATATGTGTTACTGTAGCTGCTAGCTCCACTGTGGACGCCCCAGCCATTGGGGCCTGGATGATCGGGTACTGGAGCCCAAATCTACGGAGGAATCTCTCAACGTGGGGCTTCATCTTGGCTCTAGGCGTATACTCGAGCTTCCAGGGGTGTCATAGTAGACGTTTGCTCAAAGCTCCGGGGAAGCGGAGTGGGGTACGTGCCCGTACCATTCTACAACGTCTCCAATACAAAACATCCATTCACTGGTCCAGCATCCACCGCTTGAGCTCCTTGTAGCTCTCGTGCGACGTCCTGTAGAGCTGCTTCTCGAACTCGTCTAGCGAGAACAGGAACCCGCTCTCCTGGTGTGTGCCTCGCGTGTTCTGTGCGAAGTTGTTGATCTCGTCGGCCCTCTCCTTCAGCATCGTCTGTGCGACCTCGCTGAGCTCCTCGTCGCCAAACAGCGAGCTCCACTTCTCCACCAGCGCATAGAAGTGTGGCGAGATGGCGTGTAGGTCCAGTGCGACGGGGTTGGCCTTGATAGCATTGAGCACTCGCTTGTGGAGAGCCTCCGGCTGTAGTAAGTCGAGGAACGCATCGTCGGACGTCTCCGACGCTGGAGACATCGCAAGCACCTCTGCTATCCAGAACGGCAGCTCCAGCTTTGTGCCTGCCTTGATATCTGTTCCTGGCGTGCCCTCGAGGTAGCCTACCCTGGGCACAGTCACGTTGAACTTGCACGGCACACGCTGCGGTGGTTAGTATGGCTCTTGTTGTAGCTTGTGGGTCGCACTCACCTGGCCGTCGCTGATGATCTCGTCGAGGTCGTAGTAGGACATGCTCGGCTCTGGATATGACAGCTCTCCAGTGGATATGACAGCTCAGTGGCTTTGTTGATGGGTACTAAGTAACAGACGCGACGCGCGAGCCCCTGAGCGGGAGTGGGAAACCGCTGGTGTCCGGGTGTCGACCCCCATGAACCGACGAAAGAAAAGCTCAACACGAACTACGGCGGCTAACGACTCCGTAATCAAACATCCACACAACACAATGAGCGAGAACGACCTCACTGCGGGTTTCTACGGGTCTGCCGGTGTGGCCTTCTCCATCGAGGTGCCCGTCAAGGAGTCCGACGAGGTGGTGACGGTCGACTTCAGCTCAGAGATCCCAGAGGCTGAGGACATCACCAACTTCCTAGAGAACGAAGAGGTCGCCGTGCACTTCTGGCTCGGCATCGCTGCGTGCTACGTCGCCAAGGGCCACAGAGACTACGCGAGCGAGGTCGTGCAGAAGGCCCTGGTCGTGTTCAAATCGGAGCCTGTGAGCGCTGGTAAGGTACACACGTTCATGGCATGGCTAGCGCTGAGGGAAGCCAGGGACGCCACGTCAGAGGACCACTTCAGATCGGGGCTGTTGATGGTGAAGGAGAGCGCCAAGCTCTCGGACCAGAACCCGCTCGCGTCCATTGCGCTGGCTGAGGCGCTCTATCTGGAGAAGCGTGATAGTGAGGCCGCACGTGAGCTCGAGGCCGTCAAGGACGCCGGCGAGGGAAGCAACTTGCCAGCGTACGCGGACCTCATCAGGGCCAAGATCCAGTTCCGCCGTGGGAGAGTCCACGAGGCGCTCAAGTACTTCCAGGCGGTGCTGATTGAACAGCCACTGCTGAGGCCAGACCCGAGACTAGGCGTGGGCCTGTGCTTCTGGGCATTGAAAGACCGTAAGCTCGCAGTACAGGCATGGGAAAGAGCGCTCCAATTGGACCCAGACAACACCACTGCACAGATCTTGCTGTCGTTGGCTCGGTTCGACACCGCTTTCAAGTCGCTCAGTGACGAGGAGTTCGCTACGCAGTACAGTGGTGCACTGGACTCTCTCAAGTCCTTGCTTCAGAGGGACTCAAAAGTACCATCAGCATTACTCATGAGAGCTTCATATCACTTCTCCCGCAATGAGCTAACACAAGCGTCGGAACTGGCTGAAGCCGTACTCAAAAATGCTCTCAATTCTACTGTGGCTCGTTCCGATGCTCACTTCTGGCTGGGCCGTGTCGCCTATGTCAACGGTCAGTACACGGAGGCTCAGAAACATTTCAAGGATGCTACTGCGCTCAATCCAGCTTCTATCACGGCCTCCTTGGGTTATGCACAGGCTTTGACTTCCCGTGGTGAGTTACACGATGCCATCTCTCATCTTGACAAATTGTCAAAGACATATCCAAAGACTGCTGAGATCCATTATGCTTTGGGTTTGCTCTATGCTCAGAGATTTGAAACTTCTGCCGAGTCTGACGATTCATCTAGAGTCATTTCCTGTCTTCAGGAATATATCAAACTGGCCCTGATTGACAATGAACCAGTTGCCGTTTCTGCTTATTTAACTCTTTCACGCTTCCACGAAGGTGTTGATAATGTCGAGGCACTCAAATACCTGAACAAGGCTGTTGAAGTGTTCACTAACCAAGGTGAGCTGGCTCCAGCTGAGCTCATGTCCAATATGGGTGTTCTTCATTTTGTTCAGGGCTCTCAAGAGTCTGCTAAGACACTCTTTGAATCAGCTTTGGCTGATAACGATGACGATGAGGCTGGAATCACTTTGTCTTATAACTTGGCCAGGGCTGAGGAGACGACAGATGAAATTGCAGCTATTGAAAAATACGACTCCATCCTGGAGAAAACCCCAGGGTATGCTTCTGCCAAGATGCGTTCTTTGTTTTTACAGATCATAAAGTCAGGCAATTCTGAAGAGATAGAGAAAGAAGTTGATACCTTACTTGCTGAGAACCAATCTGTTCTTGAAGTAAGAGCATTTTACAGCTGGTACCTCAAAAAGACGGGCCGTGGTGCTCAGAGTGGTTTGGAGAACACACACAACAAAGAGACATTGACCAAGTACGACTCTAGAGATACTTACGCCCTCATCTCTTTGGCCAACATGTACAGAGTCATTGCTCGTGAAATTCGTCCTAAGACTGAACAAGATACTCAAAAGCGTAAGACATCTTACCATAGAGCTGCACAGTTGTTCCATAAGGCTCTAGCTACAGACCCAAAGAATGCATTCGCAGCTCAAGGTGTTGCTATCATCTTTGCTGAAGAAAAACAGCCAGCTCAAGCGTTAGAGATTTTTAGAAGAGTAAGAGATGCTGTTGATTCTTTCTCAGTCCATATCAACTTGGGTCACTGTCTCTGTGAGTTGGGTCAACACGCTAAAGCCATTCAAGAGTATTCAATTGCTCTTGCTCGTTTCAGTGATGAGACGAAAGACGCCAGAACTCTTTCTTTGATCGGGAGAGCTTGGTTCGCCAGAGGTGCACAGGAAAAAAGTTTGGAGAGTTATGCAAAGGCCTTGGAGTATTCCAAGAAGGCGTTGAACGTTTCTAAGGTACATTCACCAAAACTAAAGTTACAGATGCAGTACAATGTTGCTTTTGTCCAATTCAGTATTGCACAATTCTTGGTTCGCTTGGACATCTCAAAAAGAACGGTGGAAGATATTACTTTCGCCTCTGAGGGATTAAATGAAGCTATTGAAGCGTTCAATGAGCTTGCTGAAGGGGCACATGCTCCAGTTTCTCCGGAGATTTTGAAACAGCGTGCCACTATGGGTAAGAATACATTGTCAACTCAGTTAGACAGAATAATGACCGAGCAGCAAGAGTACGAAGTCAAATTCCAAGCCAAGATCGAAGAGGCCAAGCGTATTCGTGAAGTTGAGAGGGCCAATGCTGAGCTTGAAGAACAAAAGAGAAAACAGGAACAGGCTGAGAAAGAAGAAAAATTGCGTGAAGAGTTCGAGAAGCTTCAAGAACAGGCCAAGCAATGGGAGGCCGAACGTGAAAGTATTTTGGTTGCTGATGACGAGGAGAAGCCAAAGAAAAAGAAGAAGAACGCTGTCTGGACTGACGAAGAGGCCAGTGGTGACGAAGACAGTGAAAAGAAGTCCAAGCCAAAGAAGAAAAGATCCAAGAAGAAGGTGGATGACGATGAAGAGGACAAGCCAGTGAAACCGAAGAAGAGAAAACTCACGAAACGAGAAGAGAAGTTCAAGTCCAAGGAGACCATCGAGGACAGCGACGAAGAGCTAGAGGACTACGACGAGAGCCTACTAGAGCAAGCCGAGTCCAAGATCGACGAGCTGGACGCGAACGGGGAAGAGGATGACGACGACCTGACTGCTTAGACAAAATCTGTAATTTAAGAGAATAATGATTGTATCACTACACAGTGCGTAGATGTGTGCGCCTACCGATTACATAAGCACCCTCTGTTTACGCGCCTTAATACGCACCAACATCAACAGTCTCGGGAAGCTCCCTCCACGGCCACAGCCACGCCAGCTACACCGCAATGGGCTCGATCTACGAGCTCGACCCGAGAATACGGAGCCTCCTGTCGCTCGACAACTTCCTCGTGAGTGGCAGCGACCCCGCAGCGCGTTCCAGACGAGACTAACACAAGAGCAGGACAACCTCACGGTGTACGAGTTCATCGAGGAGCTCAGCAAGGACCAGGCGGCGCCGCAGCGCGAGGTCTCCTCGCTGAAGCACCTCGACCCGAAGCCCTTCATCAGAACGTTTGAGTCGACGCTGCGTGAGCTGCACAAGCTGAGTGCGGAGGCTGCTGAGCGCCAACACGTCCTGGAGAAGGACGTGGCCAAGTACGAGCTCGACCACTCACGCAACGTGCTCTCGCTCACGGCCCGCACAGAGTCCGTGCACGGCCAGTTCAAGGGCCTGGACGACCAGATCACGGCGGTCTCGGACCGGGTCTCGCCGCTGACCGAGCAGATGGGCCGCTCCATCGCCGCTAAGAGCCGCTCCAAAGACACCATCCTGCTGATCCAGGTGTACACGTCCTTCTTCACCAGGGGCTCCTCCCACGAGCTCGACCGGCTGATGCAGGGGGGCCTCAAGCAGAAGCGGGAGTGTGCGTCCACGGTGGCCCAGCTGGTGTCGCTGTCTGAGAAGCTGGTCTCGGACGAGCTGCCGGGCTCTGCTAAGTGTCACGGGCTGATCCAGGACTACGCCAGCGACATGGAGAACACGCTGCTGGAGGAGTTCAGCGAGCAGTACAGGAACCACAGCTGGGCCAGCATGAAGGACATCGCCGACATCCTCACGGACTTCAACAACGGCGTCGGCGTGATCCAGAACTTCGTCAACCAGCACAACTACTTCATCAACGCACACTCGCTCGCCAACAGCGTCGACCAGGAGTACGACGCCCTGTGGGAGAGGATGTGCGACCCCACGAACCAGAGCTGTCTCCAGGAGCCACTCATGGACGACATGCTGCGGGACGTGAAGAACGTCATCCACGACGAGACGGCCATCATCATGGACGTCTTCAGAGACCCCGTCGCCGTGCTCACGCTGTTTGTCCAGCGTGTGTATGCGCTGCAGATCCAGTCCCGTGTCTCTGCACTGCTCAAGAACTCGTACTCTGTTGGCTCGCTGGCGTACCTGAGAGTGCTGTACACGCTGTACACCACCATGGCCACATTCACGAAAGACATGAAGTCTTTCTTCCAGAGCTGTCTCGAGTCCGTGGACGAGGACTCCAAGCTGGACGAGCTCTTCTCGGCACTGGAACAGAGCTTCTCCGACTTGTTCATTGAGCATCTGAATGCAAACAAGTACTTTGACCTGGAGAAGAAGATCCTCGAGTCGATCTTCTACACCATGACAACGACATACGAGAACGCCAACGAGGCGTCCATCACCTACAAGCTTGCCAGTAAAGTTGCGTCCATCAACTCAACAAACGGCATCCACGAGGCTAACGAGTACGAGAGCTTACAGAGAACAAGTCGTGTTGGACAACTGAAGAACTTTATGAAGTCACGTCTCGAACGGAACTCTTCACTCAGACGCACAAACACCAATGACTCGGATATCTCAGAGGACAGTACACAGGAACTCATCTCGCAGCTATCCTTGGAAAATGCAGAGTCTCTGCTGAAGTCCACAGTGGAGAGTTTGTCTCGTATCATTGAACTCACGCCAACGAAGATCGCTGACCATGCGTGTGAAATACTGGAAATCGCTCTCGTCAACATTGGAAGAGGCTATGTCGATTTGGGGCTGGAAGTGTCCTTCTGTGAACTGAGTCGACTGGACCACCGTTCCGAGTATGCCAGCTTGAAGAACCTCCACAACATCAAGATCTCATCACATATCCTGTTTCTGGTGTCGTCCAGCATTCGTACCATTATCCTGCCATTGGCCAACAACGCTCCACAGGTGCGTCAGCGTATCGTAGCACTGACCAATGGGTATGTCTCGAGTGTCGAGAAGAGAATCAACATCATCATGCAGGACACAGTGGTGTGGGCTCAGCAGAGGGTAACGTATGGCTTGTCGAAGCAGAAGAAGAAAGACTTCATGCCCAAAGTCGGTGACTTGAACGACACAGACACACCGGCGTGCGAGTTTGTGTGCCATTTCCTCGAGGAATTCCATGACCAGGCCGTGCTGTACCTTGATGGTGATAACCTGAAGACGCTCCTACTGACGGTGGGTAACTTCGTCTTCAATGCGTTGTTTGAGCACTACAAGAACTTCCAGATCAACTCCACCGGTGGTGTTGTGGCTACAAAGGACATCATCTCGTACCAGAACGCCATCGACACCTGGTCGATCCCAGAGCTGTCCAAGAAGTTCCAGCTGCTGAGAGAGATCGCCAATCTATTCACTGTCCAGCCCGAGCTGGTGAACTCTTTGACTAAGGAGGGCGAGCTTTCCAGTGTGAAGCCATACATCCTGAGACAGTTCATCTCCAAGAGGGCCGACTACGACAGCGGCTCTGGCTACCTGGCCAGGTTCAGAAGCATGATCTGATGTGTATGAGTAAAGACTAGACCGTATAGAAGTGTAGAAATTACGTAAGCGAAGCCACAATCGGTACGCGCACGCCGCTTCGATCAAAACAAAGCCCACCGCTAAGCGTATCCGACCACACAAACCACTACGGGCCCCTCTAGCCGCGCGAGAAAAACCCCCAATGGTGAGCCTGTCGTACAGAGGCCGCCCCAAGGACACAGACAAGCCTTTTTCCAGCCTCGCAGCGTCCGATTCGCCCTACAGGCCAATACGAACTCGCCCCAAGATGACACCGCATGCTCTCTCTTCGATACGCTGGCAGCTCGTCGGGGTGTCGCTTCTGTGCTGGCTCTTCGTCGTCAACACCTACGAGAGGAGCGTCGTGAGAAGGACCATCGAGCGGTGCGATTGGGCCCGGTGGGAGACGTGGGAAAGGGGCGATCCACACCGTGTGGCGCTCTTTGCTGATCCCCAGATCATGGACGGGTACTCCTACCCGGGCAGACCTGCGCTGGTGAACTGGTTTGCCCGGCAGCTCATTGACAACTACCACAAGCGGAACTACGAGTACGTGATGGGCGTGCTCGATCCCGACACGACCGTTTTCCTCGGCGACCTGTTTGACGGCGGACGCAACTGGGACGACAGCGAGTGGTTCGAAGAGTTCAGCAGGTTCAACAGCATCTACTACAAGAGGCCCAACCGGCGCACGATCATGTCGCTCCCGGGCAACCACGACATCGGGTTCGGCGAGACGGTGAACGTGACGAGTCTGGAGCGGTTCAGAGCGGTGTTTGGGCCCACATCGTCAACACACGACGTCGGGAACCACACGCTCGTGCTGCTCGACACGATCTCCCTCTCAGACACGGCGAACGCCAACGTCACGAGCGACCCACGCGAGCTGATGGACAGGCTCGCACCGCTCGCTGCTGACGAGAAGCCCCGCATCCTCATGTCGCACGTGCCTCTGTATAGGTTCCCAGATAGACAGACGTGCGGCCCTCTGCGCGAGTCCAGGAACAAGTTCCCGATCATGAAGGGGCTGCAGTACCAGACGGTCATCGACTACGAGCTCTCGCAGGAGGTGCTCGCCAAGGTGCGTCCGCAGATTGCGTTCTCAGGCGACGACCACGACTACTGCCATGTCACACACACGTACAAGTCCCACGGGAGCGATATGTCCGCTGATGAGATCACCGTCAAGTCGTGCTCGATGAACATGGGCATCCAGTACCCGGCCATACAGCTGCTGTCGCTGAACACGTACGGAGCACACGCATCGACATACAACACCCAGATGTGCTACCTCCCAGCTCCGTACACGGCTCTGAAGGCGTACATCGCCACGGCTGTTGTGAACGCCATTGTCTTCCTCGTGATCTTCCTGCTACCACAGCACTGGGACGCTGTCACGCAGAGAGTCTACGCCAAAGCGAGCTCGTTCGTGCACAGATACGAGATTCCCATTGCACAGCGGGCGAAGAGCGTGCCGGCTGTTCCAGAGAAGGACTACGTGGGTCTCGCACTCTCTGGGCTCGCCGTCTCGACTGGCGTGGTCGCTGTCTTTGCACTCTACTTCAACGCTTTCTAGTGGATCGTGGACTGACTATACATCACGGCTGTACAAAGTAGTTTTCTCTGTACCACTTCAGCTGCGCTATGGACTCGAGGATATCGGCTCTGGCCGTGTGGGCCTCCTTCTTCATGGGGCACCTCTTGACGAGCTCCGGGTGGTGACGCTTGCCGAACTCGACGATGGACGACACATCGATGATCCGGTAGTGTAAGTGCTCGAGAGCACGCGGCATCAGACGCATCATGAAGGCCCTGTCCATGTGGACGGTGTTTCCACCGAGCACAGCACTTCCCTTGGTGGTGAACTTCTCCAGGTACGCCACCAGCTCGCTCTCGACGAGCTCCACGGTCTTGTCGGACTCCAGCACCTTCTGCGTGAGCCCCGAGTCGCCGTGGTGCTGAATACACCACTCGTTCATCGAGTCCATCACGTCTTTGCCCTGGTGGATCACGCTCTCGTAGCCCGGGTCGATGATGTTGAGGTCTCCGTCGGTGATGACGCAGCAGATCTCGATGATGTGGTCGTGGAACACGTCCAGCCCCGTCATCTCGCAGTCGATCCACACGATCGGCTTGAAGTCCTTGCTTTCCTTGTCGAACGTGACCGATGGGTCGAACTGTGGTGTCTCGAGCTCGGCGTGTCTTCTCTTGGCCATTGTGAAGCTTCTCGACGGTGGAGTTCTGAGAATTGGAGCCCTGTGTGGGTACTTAAAGAGCGTTCTTGCCTGTCTGAGCATCTAGTGGGGCCCTGATATAGCGGTATTAAAGGCCCGACAGCTACGCGTGGACGGGTTATTGTCTCGTGGTGTGCGGGTGTTCCATTCGTCTCGAGTATCAACTCGAGACTGTGCACACCTCTTGGTACCCGCAAAACACAGCCAATTGAGCCATTTCCACTGCAAACCACTCCAAAATGGGCTACGTCTATTCCAAACAGCCACTGTTCACGAAGTCAACCAAGCTAGACACGTTCTACTTCTGCTACTGTCTCCTCCACATCCCAATCACCGTCCTCATCGACTCAGCCTTGGTGGTGCCACAGCAATGGCAGCCGGCGTTCCAGCGCTCGCTCATCGAGTTCCACACTTCTACTAACAAGGACTACCTGCTGCTGTCGCCACCTGACTGGCTCGTCGTGTTTGGGTGGGCCGAGGTGCTGTTCCAGCTGCCGTTGTTCTTCGTTGCTGCGTACATGCTGTACAAGAGTGAGTGTATCTGTTGCTTTCCCAATTCAAAACCCATTCTAACAATTACTAAAGGATCACCGGCTATCTATGCCTTCTTGTTCGTCTACGGTGCCGAGGCTGCTGCTACTACGCTGTGCTGTCTCCTCCACATTCTCTCTGAGGGCTCAAACAATGGCCTGTCTACCACAGAGAAGTACAACTTGTTTGGCGTGTACTTGCCGACGTTTGTGATCCCGATGTTCATGGCCATGGACACCTTCATCAGAGACTGGTTCGACCCAGCTGGCGAGAAGAAGACCAAGTAAAAATGAATGAATGTGTCTGTTGTGTTGCGGGACATAAGTGTAGGAGCCACCATAAAAGCCCCTATAGAAGCTATTTATGGGAAATAAGATGTGGTAATTACCTATTCTTAGTTATAAATCAAGCCATTGAGCCAATCCAGCCCAATAGTAGTGTAAAAAAGAAAGATAAAAAAATAAAGAAATTGGGCCGGACAGGGAATTGAACCCTGGACCACTCACATGTCTGTAGCTATTAGACCGGGTTTACCCGATCTTCGCCCAAAGCGAGTATCATACCACTAGACCATACGGCCGATTTCTGAATATCCGGGCTGCGCAGTTTGGTATACTAACAGAGCCACAGAGAGATACCCATATATATCTTTCTAATTTATTCGGCACTACACCGCCTCTAACAGTTACACGTTAATTTCTTACACAAACACCCGCGAGTTCTTAGCGTTCTTCTTCCTCATCTGTCTCAGCACGTCTCTCTTACGTCTCTTGCAGTCTTTCGTCCACTCCGCTCTCTTCTCCCAGAAAGTCTTATCCCACTCTTCGAAGCTCACTGGCTGTTCCAGTTTACTCATCTGCGTCTGTGCAACCAGGAAGGGAGAGTCCAGGTGTGCAAAGAAGAGCGCACGTTTGTTCTTCTTTGGTGCAATGCTTGAAACAATTGGCATCTCTGGCAGTGGAATCTGTTCTGGAAGAGGGATGGAATGGTCAATGTCTTCATCATTTCCAATTAGGCTGAACGTTGCTGGGGCCTCTGCTGTGAAGAGAGAACGCAACGTCTCTGTGTTGGAGACGGTACCTTCAACAATCGTAGCAGCTAGTGATTTTGGCTCTTCTGGAACAGCACCAAACGTTGGGACGAACTCTTCCTCGGAGTCTTCTTCAACCTCGTTTGATGGCTCTTCTTGTTGTGGTTCTTCTTTTTGTGACGGCTGCTCGTAGTATGGATGGTCGTTTGTGTATGTGTTCGTAGCATAGAGGTCGTCATCGTTGTCCTCATTCTCAGAGTACACTCTCTCGCCTGGCTGAGAGGCTTTACCAAACTCACCCTCTTTAACATACTGAATCTCACCCATATCCACTGGTTTCAGTCCGAAATCGTCTTGGTCGCTTTCCAGGTCGCTCTTGTTGTATTCGTAGTCGGACCCAGCAAACTCATCAACCTCTTCTTGGTAATCCACAGGCTTGTCGAAGTTGAAGTTGCCCAGGATGGACGCCAGCACGGTCGCATTCTTTTGAGCTTCCAGCTCCACATCTTCATCATCAACAGCTGTTTCCAAGATCTGGTTATCGTCTCTTTGGATCTCAATTGAAAGGGTGTTACCCCCTTGCTTGAACTTGGCCATTGTAAGACGCTCCACAATGTGGTCGTTCCCGTCTTTCCACACGTTATTGGTGAATCTGTAAACGAGGTCTCTGAGTCGTTTGTTCTTTTCATAGCCCCACAGCTTCTGTTTATGACACTTGACGATCTTGATGTTCCCGTTGAAGTTGACTCTGAGTGTCATGTTCTTGATACCAGCTCTCCTACTCTTCCTCATCCGGCCCTTGATGATCTCCTGTCTGTCTCTAAACGTCATCTTGATGTTCTCCATCTTCTTGTAGTACTCCCAGTCGTTCTTCATCATCTTCGTTCTCTGCTTTACGTCTGGTCTGGCCCTGTCAGCCTCAGCTCTTTTCTCATAGCCCTCTTTCGCAACATCAATCACCAGTTTAGACCCTTTGAAGCTCACGTTGTGCAGAGAAGCCTTGAGCTTCGAGTACGCGTCGTTGCTGATCTCCATCGTGACGTACGCAAATCCTGTGCCTCTGACCTCGTTGAAATGGGTCTCAAATTCAGACTTCAGCGTACCAAAACGGGCTATACGTGATGTGAGGTTCGGTAGAGTAGCGTATAGCTGGGCGGAGATGTTGCCGATAAAGAGACGCCTCGTGGTGGCAGCCTCAATCGCACTCTCAGACATGTTGTAATCAACGAGAAAAGACGTCTTGGTCTCAGTTAATGGCGGAGTTTGGTGGTTTATAGAGAGAGAGATGCGCACCTTCTGAAATTTTTTGATGTAAGTGCATCAAACGAGTTCGCGAAAGAACTGGGGCGGGCTCTCTCTGTGGATCTACGGTGTCTACTCTTGGTATTATAAGCAATTGTGTATTGTGGACGATGACAGGGCTATTGTTGGTTTATGTTGGTTTAGGTGGATAAGCTCATAAAAAATTAAAAAAATAATGAATCCCATGTGATTCGAACACATGCATCTTACGATACTTGATCTTGAGTCAAGCGCCTTAAACCGCTCGGCCAGAGATCCATTTTATAATTTTGAAATCGCACCCGTTGAACACACTCACACACTTTGGGAATGAGAGTAAGTGTTGAACCCGAAGTCTACAATGGGTTATGGATGGTGATTTGTGTCTTTCCAACTACATATAAATCTCAGTGACCAGTCTTCTGCATCATCGCTTCCCAGCGTTTCACGATCTCCTCGTTTTTCCTCTTCAGCTCTTCTTCACGGGCTTTCCTCCTCTGGTGTGTGTGCAAGTGTCTCTGTAATTGCTGCTTTGTGATGAACCTTCTGTCACACTGTGTGCATCCCAAGGGCCTGTTCTCCGAGTGGATCCATCGGTGAGCATCGAGATGAGTCCTGGTGAGAAATCTCTTATCGCAGTGCTCACACGCATAGGGCCTGATGCTGTTATGGCACTTCATGTGATTGGAAAGCAACGAGAGCCGAGTGAAACCTTTACCGCAGTTCTCAACAGTACAGAAGTACCTCTTCTGTCGTCTTGGGTCCTCTCTGGAAACTCGATTCGCTTCAGGGGTAGCCATATGCGATTGCTTGATCTGGCACTACAGAGAACGCAGCGAGTGACTGAACTGCCTCATTTTTGGCCGTCCAGGACGGTGTATTTTATAATAAGCTGTTCATAATTACTCTTCCTCTAATCTCCTCACGGTTCCTCTGGAGTCACGACTCTGGTACATGTCATCGAGCTCATCTCTGCAACTCCGAGCTCGGCGATCGGGCTTGATGCCCAAACAGGACATATCCGTGGTCACGGTATTTAATTACACGGAGAAGATGTCGGTGTATGGGTTTAGTTCTCTACAGACTCAGGGTATTCATGCTAGTGGATTGCTTGAAGTGGATTGCCTGAAGTGGATTGCCTGAAGTGGATTGAAGTGGATTTCTGATTGTGCGTGGGTTTCTCATCGCTTAGATAAGCCCCCACTACTGTACTACGCAGCCTCGATAAATAGTGATTAGTGATAAATAGCCATAGCTAAAGCTCCGTCGCCGTGTACTCGAACAGCGAGTCCGGCACGAAGCTGTGGTACTCCTCGTAGTGGGCGATGAGCGACTGGTGGTCCGTGTAGCACAGCGAGGGCCCCTGGCAGTCCACCTCCATGCAGTGGATCTCCGACCAGTCCTTGCCGTCCCACCGCAGGATCCGCTCCATGAGGTCCTCGTTCGGGCTCGGGCCCATCTTCTTGCGCAGGTACGCCAGGTGCTCGTCCACGGTGAGCGTGTCGGAGAGCACGTGATCCTCGAGGATGTGCCCGCTGAGCGAGCCCGAGTCCGCGTACACGTTGGGACAGTCGTACGGACACATGTGGAGCTCCGGGCACGGGTCTGGACAGGTCTCGGCGGTGGAGACTGAGGACTCGGACGACGACTTCCTAGGCGACGAGCCCGGGGTCCCGGGCGACGGCGTACGGTCGACACGCACTTTCTGTCCACCGGCGACCGTCCACAGGTAGAGCTCGTCCCTGGTCTGGGCCTCGGACTCGTGGGTCTTGAGATGCCGTCTCAGCTGCTGGTTCGTGATGAAGCGGCGCTCGCAGTACGGGCAGCCCAGGGGCTTCTGCTCGGCGTGGACCCACCGGTGGGACTTGAGGTGCGACTCCCTCAGGAACCGCTTATCGCACTGCTCGCACGCGTAGGGCCGGGTGTTGGAGTGCGAGCGGAGGTGCTCTGTGACGAAGGCCTTTCTCACGTACGACTTGTTGCAGCCCTCGATGGGACACAGAAAGCGCTTCTCGTTCTTCGGGTTCGAGAGCACGGTCTTCGCCGGGAAGAGAGGGACGTAGGACATGGGGACAGTGGAGAGCAGTAGTGGCTTGAGAGGCATCACCTAAGGCTGTGAATCACCATATATAGCGATGTGGATGTAGACTATCACGGGTCGTGCGCGCACCGGTCACGTGATAGTCACGTGACACTAGTCCGTATGCCCGTCTCTATGTCCGCCTATGCCCGCCTACAAGCTAATAAACCAAAATCATTGTTACTGCTCCTCCACGCCGATGTACTCGAACAGCGACTCCGGCACGAAGCCGTGGTCGTCGTTGTAGTGCGCCAGCAGCGACTCGAAGTCCGCGTACCCCGGGCACTCGCCCTGGCACTTCACCTCCATACAGTGTCGCTCCGACCAGTCCGTGCCGTCCCAGTCCGTGAGCCTGTCCATGGAGTACGGCGACTGCGTGTTTTGGAGGTCGTCCCTGATGGCGTGCAAGTGTGTGCTGACGTCGACGGTGTCCGTGAACACGTGACCCCACAGGATGTGGTCCGAGAGGGCTTTGGTGCTGTCGTAGACCCCGAGACAGTTGTAGGGACATGTCATGAGCTCTGTCGTCCCCGTGGAGCTCACAGGCGAGTCCGACACGCCCGTGGACGGCGACGGGTACGGGTCGTACTGCTTGAGTCGCTCGCCGTTCTTGATCTTCCAGGTGTACCCGACGCTGGACTCCTGGTGGGACTTCTTCAGCGCACGGGACTTCCGCCGCTCGTGGGCCTGGGTGTGTCTCTGCAGCTGCTGGTTGGTGATGAACCTCTTGGAGCACTGGTCGCAGCCCAGGGGCCTCTCGTCGGCGTGGACCCACCGGTGGGCCTTGAGATGCGACTCTCTCAGGAACCTCTTCTCACACTGCTCGCACCCGAACGGTCTCGTGTCGTCGTGGGAACGCATGTGCTCCGTCAGCAGCGACGGACGCGTGTAGCTCTTGGAGCACCCGTCGACCTCGCACCGGTACTTCTTAGCGGGCTTGAGCGTGGTGGTGGTGGTGGTGGTGGTGGTAGTAGTAGTTGTGGACATAATGTGGGGATGACAAAGCAATGGGTAAACGAGTCTCGGGAGACTGTTGAGTGTTTAGTCTCTTTGTTAAGCCTGTTTAGTCTCTTTCTAGGCCGTGTTAAGAGCCCTCCACGTCGTTTGGCTCGAGAGGTGGAGGTGGCAAACGTAAACGTCGACTATCAACTTTGGTTAAATCCGGCAGCCCTCGGAGTTTGCGGCGACAACTCCGAGCCCCTAGCACCGCTGACGTAATGGTAATGGGAAGGTAATGGGAAGTAATGGGAAGTAATGGGAAATTACCGTTGAGTATTTAGCCGTGATTGTGGTCTGAGCTACTAGAGGTTTCCACATTACTGTAGAGCTCATTCAGGAGTATTTACACCGCTTTCCAGAATATATATATATGTATATACATATATCATCCCCACTTAAGGCCTTGTATTAACAGTACACAACTTTGAGAAACTTGTGCGAGTCTAAAATAAAACTACACTGGCACAAATCGTGATAAACACACAAAGAACCAAACGAGGCGTCCTGGACCGCTTCTTTATTGCGATTCCCCATTATATATATAAGTACATATGGTGGTGTCCGGGTGTGGTGTCCGGGTGGTTATGTCCATTATAAGTGTATACACGTTACTTGGCGTTGCTGACGAAATTAACACCCTTTGGTGACTCGTCCACTGTCAACTGGAACACATCGCCTCTCGAGTAGTGGCCCACTGTGTCCAGGTCGAATCTCGCTTTGATAACCTCATCTGTGTCGACCTCTGCGATCAGAACACCTTCTTCACCAAGCAAAGGCCCTGCAATGATCTCACCCATTGGGTCAACAATCACGCTTCCACCGTTGATCAGGTTCTCACCTTCTTTCCAGCCGTATGGGCTCTGGCCATCTGGTTTCGGACCTTGGAACTGGACTGCACTGATCAAGTACTGTCTTCCCTCATAGGCAATGTGACGCATTGATGTTCTCCAGATCTCTCTCATATCAACGGTTGGTGCGACGTAGATGTCCAGGCCCTTAGCATAGTAGGCCATTCTAAACATTGGAACGTAGTTTTCCCAGCAGATACCACCACCAATTCGTCCAGCAGCGGTCTCAATCACGGGCATGGTAGAGCCGTCACCAGAGCCCCAGACCAGTCTCTCGGAAGCAGTTGGTAGCAGCTTACGGTGCTTACCAACGTAGCCCTTCTTAGGGTCGATGTAGACCAGGGTACAGTACATTGTTGAGCCACCCCTCTCGATAACACCAATGGCGATCGTAGCTCCGATACGCTTGGAGAAGCCTTCGAGAGTCGCAATCTCTGGAGAGTCTGGGACGTTTATGGACTGGTTATAGTAGTCGAGGAACTGTTCACGGCCTTCTGGTAGTCTGTAGCCCAAGTACGAGCCGAACGTCGAGCCCTTTGGATAACCACCCAGCGTCGCCTCTGGAATTACTACCAGGGACACTTTCTTGGAGATAAGCTCTTCTTCGTACGACAGGATCTTAGCGAGTGTGGCCTCAGTGGTGGCCTCGGAGCCCACCTGGAGGGCACAGACTGTTCTCTTGACCATCTCGGGTTTGTTGATTGGCTCTATTTAGTTTATAAGAAGAGAGTGGTGTAGAAGAAGAGTCTGATAAAACACTGCCGGACATCGTTTCCCGAGACGGGCTTTGCCGAAACTGGGGGGGGGGGCTCGGCATCCCAACTCCGACACTTCTTGGGATTTCACTTGCGGGTAACGAAGCGGCCACAGCTTGTAGCTATAGAGGTTGTAGTTTTATGAATAGGTTATAGCTTTATGATAGGCTATTGCCTTAGCTCTATGGATATAGCATTGCTATATTATAGCTTTATGGAGTTATAGCTTATAGCAGTCTATAGCTACAGCCCAGTTTATACATACAACTACGAGAATATCAATCATGAGAAAACCAATATAATTGGGAGCTGGGAGCTATGGAGCTCGGAGCTATAAAGCACGGCCGAATTGAGTCAATCAATTCCAGACTCAGGCGTCGTAGGTGGTGGCAGAGACGTCACCACCTCTACCGGTCCAGTTGATGTGGATGTACTCGCCCTCCTTCAAGTTGGCACTGGCCTTCTCAGGCAGGACCTTGAAAGTGTGGGCACCGAAGTAGTCTCTCTGGGCCTGGAGCAGGTTGGCTGGCAAGTAGGCGGTTCTGTAACCGTCGTAGAAGGACAGCGCAGTTGTGAAGGCCGGCGCTGGGATACCGTACTGGGCACACAGGCCGATGGTCTTTCTCCAGCCGGACTGGGCCTTGGTGACGGCGTCGGAGAAGAACTTGTTGAAGAGCAGGTTCTCGAGCTTAGGCTCGTCCTTGAAGGCCTTGGTGATCTCGCCGAGGAAGACGGATCTGATGATGCAGCCACCCCTCCACATGAGCGCGATGGCCGGGAAGTTGAGCTCCCACTTGTACTCTCTGGCGGCCTCGGCGATCAGCATGAAGCCCTGGGCGTACGAGATGATCTTGGACGCGTACAGCGCCTGCTCGAGGTCGTCGATGAACTGCTTCTTGTCCTTGACGGCGTCCTTAGGGATCTGGGGGCCCGGGAGGATCTTGGAGGCCTTGACACGCTCGGACTTAACCGCAGAGAGACATCTGGCGAAGACGGCCTCGCCGACGAGGGTAAGCGGGATGCCGAGGTCGAGCGCGTTCATCGCAGTCCACTTGCCGGTACCCTTCTGGCCGGCCTGGTCGAGGATCTTCTCGACGAGCGGGGTGCCGTCGACGTCGTTGTAGTACAAAATGTCCCTCGTGATCTCGATGAGGAACGAGTCCAGCACGCCCTTGTTCCACTCGGAGAACACGTCGCCGATCTCCTTGTTGGACATGCCCCCCACGGTCTTCATGATGTAGTACGCCTCCGAGATCAGCTGCATGTCGCCGTACTCGATACCGTTGTGGACCATCTTGACGTAGTGGCCGGCACCGGCCGGGCCGACCCAGTCGCAGCACGGCTCCCCGTCGGACTTAGCGGAGATCGACTGGAAGATCTCCTTGATGTGAGGCCAGGCCTCGGCAGCACCACCAGGCATCAGCGAAGGGCCGTAGCGGGCTCCTTCCTCACCACCGGACACACCGGAGCCGACGAAGTGGATGCCCTTGGCCTTGAGCTCGTCGTAGCGGCGGTTCGAGTCCGGGAAGTGCGAGTTTCCGCCGTCGATGATGATGTCGTCCTTCTCCAGGTATGGCAGCAGCTGGCTGATGAAGGCGTCGACGGCGTCGCCGGCCTTGACGAGCAGGATGATTCTTCTCGGTCTCTTGAGGTTGTCGACGAGCTCCTGGATGGAGTGTGCGCCGATGATGGACTTGCCCTTGGCCTCGTGTGCGAGGAAGTGGTCGACCTTGGAGACGGTTCTGTTGTATGCGACGACGGTGTAGCCGTGGTCGGCCGCGTTGAGGATCAGGTTCTGGCCCATGACGGCCAGGCCGATGAGGCCGATATCACCCCTGGGCGTGTTAGTGAGTGTGCGCTGGAGGAGCTGGAGGCGGTGCATGGCTGGCAGTGTAGTGGTACTAGCAGTATTGAGGGTAGTGGAGGATTAAGGGTAGTGGAGGATTAAGGTAGAGCAATAGAGAAGAGTAGTGTGTCCAGTAGTGTAGAGCAGTGTAGGGAACAGTGTATAGCAGTGTAGAGCAGTGGATAGTAGTGTATAGTAGTGTGTGTATAGCAGTGTATAGTAGTCCAATATGGTATAGTAGTCCAGTATAGTAGTGTATAGTCCAGTGCAGTGGTTGAAGAGTGGTAGTCTATATACCCACCACGACCCCGCTCATCCTCGGCCAAAGCGGAGGTCACCCACCACACTCATAAATACCCACTCATAAATACCCACCCACACATCACTCTCACACATCACCCACACACCGTATCCATTATACACACCACCCACTACCCACACATCTCCAACACAGCCCTACCCAGGCGACATCAGTACTCGACATCAGTACTCGACTAATACCCGACACCAGTACCCGACAGTACCCAATTAGTACCCGAGTCCCGAGACCCGGGCCCAGTCCCCACCGCCGCTGCGCCCAGCAAAGGACCTTAACTTACTTAGGAGCAGACATTGTTGCTTGTTTTGTTGTGAGCTTGCTTACTCGCTAAACACCCACAATTGGCCTGGTTGCTAAAGTGGGCACTGGGCCTGTTAAATACGCGCGAACAAGTTTGGAAAAGCAACGGGCGATTGAGCTCCATGGGGTCTCATTGGGCCGGTGTGGGCCGCCTGTGCTGGGTGTTTTCGGGGTGTGCGGGTGTCCCGTGGTGGGGGCCCACTAACAAAGCACAATTGGCGTGTTCAGCACTGCAAATACACGAGAACGACCCGCAATCGGCTACTCTGAGGAGCCTGTTGGGCCCATAAGGTGACGTCCTGGAATCCCGCGTGCGCCCTCGGATATTACCGCATTGGGCAACTGCCGGCTTCGCGGCACAGCGCTCTCCGGCGGTGTGCGGGTGTTGTGGTGTGCGGGTGTTTCCCATTTAGGCCACACCACACGCGTTAGTACCCGGCTAAGCACACATGTGGAGCGGCCCAGAGCGATGCCAGAGCTCACACAGCAGGAACAGGAGGTGCTAGCGTTGCTGCAAGAGATCCTGGCGTGTACGAGGTCTATGTAAGTGTGTTTTGTGTGCGGCTTTTAACGGGTACTAACGCGTGTAGCGATAACAACATTGTGTCCTGTGTTGAAACGCTTGGGTCCGGTCCACAACTTGAAAGCGAAGTGAAAGCGTCTCTGGAGTCTCTGAGAGAGGTATTACGAGTGTTTGGAGCAATCAGCAATGACAGACGAAGTGGTACGGGATTACCAGCAACGGCTGGTTCGTGAGAAGCTCGGGTATAGCAAGAACGACTCAGACGAGTCCGAGCTCGAAGACGATGAGCTGCTGGAGCTGATGGAGGACGGGTTCGCCGATAAGTACAGGGAGAGACGGATGCAGGAGCTAGCGAACCAGCTTAAGCAGTCCAAGAGAAACGTGCTAGAGGACGGCCACGGTGCGGTGGAGACGGTGTTATCGGAGGATCAAGTGCTACAGATAACCACAAAGACACCACTGACGGTGATCCACTTCTTCCACCCACAGTTCGACAAGTGTGCCAAGATGGACGATAAGCTCTCCATACTGGCACAGAAGCACGTGTCGACCAAGTTCATCAGAATCAATGTTGATGATGCTCCCTTCCTGGTGACGCGTCTCGGTGTTAAAGTGCTGCCATGTGTGATACTATACGTTAAAGGAGTTGAAAGTGGCCGTATTGTTGGGTTCGGTAATTTGCAGTACGTTGCTGAGAAAGACGATTGTACGATTGAGAGCTTGGAGAGCTATCTGCTAAGTAAAAACGTACTGACGACGAGGGCTCAAAGCTATAAGAGATTAGAGAAACACGTGGAGAAAGAAGACGAAGAGAGCGACTTGGACCTGTGACTACAACGCTTGTTAATTAGTATCATATTCATTAGCACATTATATATATCGTCGTCATTCATTAGCTCCGTACATTCCACTCAACGCATACAACACAGCGATCTCCACCATGGCACGTTCTTGTGCTCAACCTCGGTGACAAGGTCAATTGATCTCATACATTCTCTACTGGCCAATACTCGATCGCCAATATCCAATGGTGGCATTGCCAGGTGGGATGTTAATGGTAGAGTATTGACATAGCCGATCTCGTTAAGCTCTCTGAGTGAGTTGATTGGTCTTTGATCCTTGGGATTATGAATTGGGTCCATAGCTTTTAATCAACTTGATCTCTTTCACCAGTAAATGTAATACCTCTGAACGTAAACACTGTGTTTATCCAAAAAGGGGCCAAGGGGTAGAAACGCGTACATTACTACCTGTGTTATACGGCTACGACAAAGAGCGGAATGATTACACTCAATTGGGGATTTAGCGGCTCAATCGCACACTTCTAGTAGATATATACCGTACAATGACAAGTAGAAGCCACTAAGGCCCATTTCTCCCAGACTCCTAATCCATAGCTTATGTGTCACATGCACCATGTGGCCCACCTATAGTTTAGTGGTGTCCGGGTGTGAAACATTTCGCGGGACTGTGAAAAATTTTTGGTCTCTGCTGCGCGTACCGAGTTTCGCGAAAATGAGCGCCCACCGAGGATCGCAAGCTCGAAAACAAATTTTTCACCACTCCTCCTCGTCGGAGTTTCAAAGACTCTCTTCTCTCCCCATTCTTGGTAAGAAAGAAGCATTTCCCTTTGCAGACGAACCAAGATGCAGATCTTCGTTAAGACCCTTACAGGTAAGACCATTACCTTGGAGGTGGAGTCTTCTGACACCATCGACAACGTCAAGTCCAAGATCCAGGACAAGGAGGGTATCCCACCTGACCAGCAGAGACTTATCTTCGCCGGTAAGCAGTTGGAGGATGGCAGAACCCTTTCTGACTACAACATCCAGAAGGAGTCCACCTTGCACTTGGTCCTCAGATTGAGAGGTGGTGGTAAGAAGAGAAAGAAAAAAGTCTACACCACCCCAAAGAAGATCAAACACAAGCACAGAAAGGTCAAACTCGCTGTCTTGACCTACTACAAGGTCGACTCCGACGGTAACGTTGAGAGACTCAGAAGAGAGTGTCCAGCTGAGACCTGTGGTGCTGGTGTCTTCATGGCCAACCACGGTGACAGACAGTACTGTGGTAAGTGTCACTTGACCATCAAGGCTAAGAAGTAAACTGTTTTAGTTAATACATCATCTTATCCTTAGACGCATTGTAGACGTACGCTTTGTGGGTAATGAGACTAAAGTGTTCTGAAGTGACACGCTACTACTTCTGGTATAATCAATGCTCATGCTAATGTAATGTAGGAAGAGGATCTGTCTCAACCTTATGCAAATATATAGAATAAGAGAACCAAGCATACTTCTATGGGCTTGTCTCCGTTAGACGAATCACAGGTCCATGGTCAACTTCACCATGGTCTCTTTCAACTGTTTGTTCTCTTTCATCAGGATGTATCTCTTCTTCTCAGATCTTTTCAATTCGATGATGGCGATGTCCAAATCTTTACATTTTTGTTCGTACAGCTCTTTCAGCTTCAATAGTTCATACTCACTGATACTCGGCGTTTGTGGCGAGCGGGAATCATCAGAGAGTAGTGAAGCAGGCGACAATGGCTTAATCTGTGGATGCTGCTGGTGTTGAGCTTGTGGTTTCTGTGTAACTTCACCGTTGAAAGAATGCGAAGGGGTGTGCAAATACGGTGCTAATGATTGGTATTGTTCCTTGAACTGCTGTTGATATGCCGACGATTGGTCGGTCTTCGTCGTTTCATCAATCTGTGCCAAAGCGTTGTTGATGGCTTGATCAATGTCCATGTCGATGTCATTGGAGTAAGATGGCTGTAAGTCTGTTGTTGGGACGTGAAGATCAGGCCCGAAAAAGGACTCCAGGTCAATCTCCTGAACGTTTGTGATCATTGTGTGTATATGTGTGTGCAATGGCAAGTAGTTTAAAGGGTATATATGACTGGTATATGCGAATGAAACAAGAGTAAAAACAGAACAGAACAACAAAATAACAGGGGGAAAACGAGAAAACGAGTAAAGCAGAAATCCAGGAAACTCCAAACACACACACACGGTCTTTTGAGAGAGTGCTATGCTAGAATCTTTATTGCCTTGGGTTCAATAACACTGAAAATTTTTTTTGTAGAGCCTTTTAGTCTGCACTGAAAAATTCGAGCGCGATGAGCTGTGATGAGCAGTGGGCGGGGGAAGTACTAATACACAAAGCCAATAGAAACGGCTGTGTGAATTGAAGTGTACGTATAAGTGTAGTGTATGTGTATATATGGAAGTAAAAATATGCATAGAAGAAAAAAATATGAGAAAAAAATGCTTCCACTGAGATTCGAACTCAGGATCGCCACATTACTAGTGTGGCGCCTTACCAACTTGGCCATAGAAGCCTGTTACGGACACACGACGCGCGACGCGGCGCCGCGTGCGGGGAGGACGCTTACGTAACAAGGGCAGCCGCACAAGATAGCGCTGACGTAAGCGTGATAGGAGACCGCCTTCGTCCGGCTTAAAAATATGACTGATAGGAGACCGGGCATAAGAAAAAAAGCCCGAATTTTCACTTCCTCTCCTCTACACGTCACTCCAGACCAAACACAGATGGTACGACCGAAGAAGTACAAGTGTAAGCGACCGGACTGCGACAAGGCCTACTCACGGCCGTGCCTACTAGAGCAGCACGAGCGGTCCCACTCAGACACGAGGCCCTTCGAGTGCGATGTTTGCGGGAAGGGCTTCTTCAGAGACGCCCACCTCCAGTCCCACCGGTGGACCCACGCGAAGGAGAAGCCCCTCGGGTGCACGGAGTGCGACAAGCGTTTCATCACGAACCAGCAGCTCCAGCGACACATCAAGACACACATGAAGGTGAAGCCCGCCAAGGACGAGTGGAAGGCCCAGCTCGACAAGATGACGAGGGAGATCGACTCGCTCGTGTACGACTCGCCGATGGACCAGGTCCCCTCGCTGGACGTGTCGTTCCTCTCGGCTTCCCCGGACTACACGTACGAGACCCCAGTCCCACAGAAGGAGCACCCCCAGCAGTGTCCCTACAGCTGTGCGAGCGTGTTCAGAACAAGCACGGACCTGAGTCTGCACATGCTGGAGTCGCACATCCTGTGCGAGCACTTCTCTCCGGTCTCGCCAGTCTCCACGCCGATGCTGTCGCAGCTGCGGTGCGATAAGGAGGCCGAGCAGTTTGAGTCCTTCATCGCAGACTTCATGCAAGAGCCGCACCACGAGTACGAGCACACACCGTACAAGCCTATTGGAACACCGCACATGGAGCACGGGGTGCCCGAGATGCGGTACCAGCGGACGTTTGGGTCTGAGGGCCACAGAGAGACGGCGAGGGCGGAGACGGAGTTCGGTGTGGAGGAGTTCCTGGACCTTGGAGAAATACGACGACATTACGAACGAGGGTGTAGACATAGATTAGACAGGTGTAGATGTAGTGGTATTGTCCCTAAGGTACCATTATGGATACATAATTGTAGTGCCATTGTGGTAGTCCTAGGCTAGACATTAAGCTGTACCATTATGGGTACCATTATGGTAGTCCTAGGCCATTATCGGTATATGGTAATGCCAGTCCCGCCCCGCAGTCCCACAGTCCCAGTCCCGGCCCCGGCCTAGACTCATCGCGACTGAACGCCCAAAAGCCCGAGCCCATGAGCACTGCACTATAATATTACTACAGTACTACACTATAATATTACTACAACGCCACAACAACACGCAAATGGCACAGGAAACACCCTCGGGGTTCGAGTGGTGGCGACGCACGATGGCGTACAAGACGGGCTTCCTCAGTGAGCCGGAGCGTGGGCAGTACGAGAAGGAGCTCGCTCTCCGCCAGCAGTCCACGGAGTGCAACAAGTGCTACGAGTACCGGGACTGGGCCCTCAAGTTCTCGCCCGTGGTGATCTTCATGCTCCAGCAGATCAAGAAGAGCGGCCGGGAGGTGAGCGACTCGCACATCGTGTGCGACGTGTGCGACGAGTGGAAGGGCGGTGGGTACCATCCCGAGCTCGGGATCCTTCTGTGCCAGAACAGGATCATCGACAAGTACCACCTGGAGGACACGCTCACGCACGAGCTGATGCACTACTACGACGACACGAAGTTCAAAGTGGACTGGCTCAACTTGAAGCACCACGCGTGCTCTGAGATCCGGGCGTCGTCGCTCTCGGGCGAGTGCCGCATCATGAACCAGCTTAAGCGAGGGGGAATCTCCCATTTCGGCAGGGGCCACCAGGAGTGTGTGAAGAGACGGGCCGTGCTCTCTGTGATGGCGAACCCGGGGTGCAAGGACAAGGAGATGGCGACGTCGGTGGTGGAGGAGGTGTGGGAGTCGTGCTTTAACGATACCCGGCCGTTCGACGACATCTACAAGTAAGGATCTACAGTCGTATATCTGTGATGGTCGTAATGTATCTACAAGTAATAGTCATAATGTATATATCTACAAACGTATAGTCATATGTGTATACAATAGAATATCGTATAGTCATAGTGTATATATATATAGTGAAATATAGTCATATATGCATATACAGTAACACCGTATAGTCATGAGTGTAATACCTAGAAGTGAACTATAGCCATATATGGGTACCTACAAGTAATGCATAGTCATATATATCTACAGTAGCATATATATATCTACAGTAACAGCAATATCTACAAGTGGTAGTCATAATGTGATATACAAGTGATAGTCATATGTATATCTACGACTAACCTCGGATACTCATATGTATATCTAGCAACATCATAGTCATGTGTAATATCTAACACAGTATAGTCATAATGTACCTACATCGTATAATCGTGCATCTAAAAGTATAATCGTATAGTCATAATGTATCTAACACCGCATGTACCACCGCATATCTAAAATGTCAGGTACAGCGTGCACATGAGCGACGGCCCCGTGGCGATGCCGCACCAGAAGATCACGTTGCCCAGCGTCTTCTGCTTTCTCATCCACTGGGTCTTGGACAGCGCTGCCAACGGCAGCTGGAACATCTGCAGCAGCAGCAGGTACCCACGCAGCCGGTGGAAGAGCACGTACATGCTGAGCTCGTGGACAATCGAGCTGATGAGGAACGTCAGCACCGTGGCCGTGGTCTTGGAGCAGTTGAAAGCCGAGATCGACGAGTGGTAGACGTGTCTCAGCAGGAACTGGTGGACGGGCACGTTCCACAGCCGGGAGAACTCGTCCCACGAGATGCAGTTCCACCACGGCCCGTAGAACTCGCGGTCGCCGAAGCACGTGAGCTCTGCGATGGCGTTCAGGATGGCGTCCCAGATGAGGTAGAACACGAAGAGGTACATCAGGATGAAGCTCGGGACCAGGTCCAGCAGCAGCTTCGGGTAGTACCACACCCTATCCAGCAACGGAAGCTCCGCCAGCGCAATGGCCCGCATCGCTATCGGGTACATGGAGTTCTGCGCAAGCACGACCATCAGCATGATCACGCCGAAGATGGCGCATATCTTGGAGGCGACGTATCGCCAGCGGACCCGCTCCGTGCGGGGGTACTCGATCTCGTACACCACGATCGGGAACATGGTGTACATGAAGAAGTTGCCGAGGGTGATGTTGCTCGGGAAGGTTGTTGTGCGGGACTGGGACTCGATCTCGAACGAGCAGAACCTGACGGACCTTAGCAGCAGCTCGTGGACGTGCGGGTCGATGTCGTCGTTCTTCTTGAGAAACTGCTGCGATATCGCGAGCTCGTCGTGGATCGTCCACAGGTAGCCGTTGTAGAAGGCGTACGAGTGCATCTTCATCAGCAGCACCAGCGAGTGGAGAAACAGGAAGATCTTGCCGATCCACGGGAAGTTCTGGTGCTCGGCGTGCGCCATGAACACGCCCACGTAGCACAGCTCGTACACGGCCGTGAGCCACCACCCGGTCGTCTCCCACGCGAGCCACCCGTGCTTCACCAGCCAGTGCACGCCGAACACGAAGTAGATGCAGCAGTACATCGCGAGGTCCGTGAGCCCGACCCAGATGAGGTCCCGCCACAGGTACTCGACGATCTCGGAGTTTAGCCCGTGCTCCTGGTAGTAGTTGACGAGCGTGTCCAGCGTGAACAGCGCAACGCCCAGCCAGAACAGCACGTAGAGGCCCTTGAACTGGTTCCCCTGCGAGTACACGTTCTCCAGGAGGCTCTCCGTGTCCCTGAACTTGACGTCGCTGAGGTTGGACTTCGGCACGCCCTCCTGGAACCGCGTCTTCACACGCACACGCGACTTGAGCTCGTAGATGTCCTCCTCCGTCGCCTTCTTCACGAGCCGGGGGGTGTCTACCCGTGTGTGGGGCTCCGCCAGGAGGTTGCCCCTGGAGCTGCTGTACTCCTCCGTGTCGTTGAGCGAGGGCCGCTTGTCCATCTGGGCGAGCGACTCGATGCGGCGGAGGTCCATCATATCTTGTGTCTTAGTTATTGGTTGGTTGTTCAATTGGTGTGGATAGGTATAGGGAAGAGACGGATCACATTGCGTCCCGATAAAGCGCTGCCATTTTCGCGTGCCAGCAGGGCCCGTGCACGTGTGGCTCCGCGAAAGCGCGATCTTTCGTCCGTATGGACATTTGGTCAATTAGAAATAATACAGAGATGATCAGCAGTTCCCCTGCATAAGGATGAACCGTGTTACAAAGAGATTTACTATTTTTTTTGAAAGGAGCCCCAGTATCTTCCACAGAGTATATACACACACACACAGTATAGGCACATTATTCACATTCTAGAGAGGACACTGGGAGAGCGCAGTATCAGGTCTGTGTGTGTCCCACAGTTACAAGTTCGAACCCCGGCGCGGCCAGTCTCACACAATTAGCCAAGATTGTTTAGATAAGATCTAGGATTAATGGCTCGGTCTACCCCACTGGGACCAGTAAACATATAACCACATATATAACCACACCAACCAAACCAACCACACAACCACACACAACGCCCGGACACCACCCTCTCCCACTTATCGCGTGTCCCGTTCCACACCCACAAGGCTTTGTGCTGAGCCCCCAAAGCGTGAAAATACACAAGTCCACACCCGACTCTCTTCCCTCAACACACCACCCCAGCGCCCACGCAATGAACAAGATCGACTACAGCTTCCTGGGCGAGCAGTACCCACACAAGCAGCGGCTGCGGTACGTCATCGGCGGTGTCGCCGTCACGTGCGCAGCCGTCGCCCTCTATCTGACGTCCTTCTCCACGGACTACCACACCACGACCCCAACGGACGAGGTCTTCCTGAGACCAATCACCCTGGAGAACGCATCGGCCGTGTTCAACACCGTCCAGGGAGCCCTCAGGGCCAAGAACTCGCAGGTCCAGCCCGTGGGCGTGGGCTTCATCCCGGCCTACATCCCAGAGGGAACACTCATATACCACGGCAACAGCAACGGCCAGATCCCCACGGGCCCGGAGTGGATCGCCATGGACCACGAGTTCAGCTACAACTTCATCTCAGACAGGGCCAACCCCCGGGGCAACAAGACGGAGGACCACGGAGGGCCCCCAGGCCACAAGGACTATGGTCCTGGTAGTCCACCAGGCCCACCTGGAGGACCTGGAGGACCTGGAGGGCCTGGAGGGCCTGGGCACGGCCACGGGCCTGGCCACGACGCGGACTCGCTCGACCACGTGACTCTGTTCACGCTCGAGGTGGTGAAGCCTCTCAGCAGGCTCATCCTGTTTGACGGCTCGTCGGCCGCTAAGACCGATACGGGCGAGATGGACCAGCAGGGCATCCTGGCACACGTTGGCTACGACGAGCGTGTTAACGAGCGGACTGCTGCTGACGCTATCTGCGAGTGGGGCAAGAAGTTTGGCCTGGACGGGTACATCCGCATCGAGAACGGGTACGAAGGTGTTATCTGCGACTTCCACGATAAGCTGCGGGTGCTGCACAACACGTCGATTGAGTGGAAGAACGACACGCTGGGGCTGCCACTGGAGATTGACGGTGAGCTGGGCGACGACTACGAGTACTTCAAGCGGGAAATCGGCGCAGTCGCATCGTTCGACTGGACTAAGCAGGGTAACATCCACGACAAGCGGGAGTCGAGAATCCAGCTGGACTTCAGGGGACTCCAGACCCCGCTGAACAAGACGTGGGTCTCGCCTGATACGTACATGAGACGCATCCTCAACGTCTCCGAGGAGGTCAGGACCGACATCATCGACGGACTCGCGTCTTTCCTGAGTAAAGGTGCGGACCCATCGGCCGGTACGGACTGGCAGCTGATGACGACTGAGATCGTTGATAAGTTCTCCCCACTGCTGCAGTTGCTGAATAGAACTCTCCACGGATTCGACACAGGCGACGACGAGTCTCTCGTCAACGCAGGAAAGAACGCTACGATCTTCACCACCAACTTCGTGCGTCGTTTCATGGACCACCACTACGCTAACGACTCGGATCTCCAGCTGTTCCACGCGAGAGCAGACGCCGTTGAAGAGTACGTCCATTTCCTCCAGAGACCGCAGTCTGACTCCGACATCCTCATCTACTCATCGTTGTACACAGTCACATCTGCGATTGTGGACATCATGTTCGACTCTTTCATCGCAGGCCGTGAGATTGTTCAGGCTTACTATAACGGTGAGAGTGTTTCCTCTTACGGCGACAAGCTGCTGTCCTTGCAGTCGGAACTGAGCTCTGTGCTGTCGGCCATCCAATGGGAGTCTACGTTCTATAGATGCGAGCGTGTGTGCGACTGGGACGAGATCTGTTACACTCCAGCGTGGGGTCCCTCTCCATTGGGCTGGGGTGGTACCTGGGGCACCCACGAGGAGGGTGGCCGCTATAGAATCAACAATCCGTTGCAGTGCATCAGCTATAAGACGATCATCAACGAGCGTCGCTGATTGGTAATAAATGTAATGTTTAGGTGGGCGTAGAGTTCTGGATAAGAAAACCGTTTAGGCGAAAAAAAAGAAAAATAACAAAAAAGAAAAAAAAAGGAAAAGCGCGAAGCCGGAAAGAAAAGATCAGACATAAATGAAGACACAATAAAGACACAAAAGAAGACACAGAGAACTGGTAAAATCCCACTAAAATGAACATCTGGGTCGCCTGTGCTGACAACGACATCGCCAAGGTACGCCAGTACCTCTCGTCCGGCCAGTCCGCGAACGCTGCTGATCCTAACGGGTACACTCCAATGCACGCTGCTTCATCATACAACCACAAAGAGCTGCTTAAGCTGTTGATAGAGAACGGTGGTAACGTCGACGTGCAAGACGCCGAGGGCGACACGCCACTGCACCACGTCGAGGAGGTGGAGATGGCCAAGCTGCTTGTTGAGACCTACGGTGCTGACTATAAGATCAAGAACAGCGATGGGCTAACAGCTGTTGAGTACATTGACGAAGAGGGCGAGTTCCCAGAGGTTGTGCAGTACCTGAGAGGTCTGGCACACGGTGGTGTACCAGAGACAGGCTCAGACGAGGAGACACCCAAGCTACCGGAAGGCCAGGTGCTGAGATACTCGTATGAGAATCCAGAAGACATTACACTAGAGATTGATGATGAGCAACGACTACAGCTGAAGAACATCGTGGAGGGCGATAACCCCGAGGAGAAGCTTGCAGAGTTCCTGAAGGATAAGGTACACGAGAAGTTCTATAGCGACTCTCCAGAGAGTAAAAAGAGAAGGGACTAGCTCTAATGCATACTGAGAAAACCACCTGTAGCCATACGGTAAACACATCTACGACATGCACATATGATCGTATATAGAAAAGCCTACATAATGGCACACTTCTTACTTTTCTTCGGCTTCTTCTCCTTCTTGTCTTTCTTGTCTTTCTTGTCACCACCGTTTCTGGCGGTGCCTCTCTCGTAGGATCTCTGCATCGCACTCGCAGCTCTCTGGTCCTCCTCCTCCTGCATCATCATGGCCATTCTTCTGTCGTCGTCTTCCTGGTCGTCGACAAACGGATTCGTAGAGTCCTCCAAGATCGGGGTGAACGCACCCGTGAAGAAAGAGTTGTTCGCACCGTTGATGGACAGCAGACTCTCCCACACGTACGACCGCTTGTCGAAGAAGCCCTGGTCGGTCACCAGCTGGTAGATGTCGTTCTCGGTCTTGATGATGGTGTTGAAGTGGTTGTTGCGGAAGAACACCAGCAGCTGCCCACTGTGCAAGTGCTGTTTCAGCGACGCGAGCCCGTAGTCTGTGAGCTGCGTAGCCGTTCTCGCAAAGAAGTGCTTGATCTTCTGCGAGTCCTCGAGGATCTCGAGATCGACGTCGTCCTTGGCGGGCTTGTTCCCGACCTCGTACGCTTCGATCAACACGTTCTGTGCGGACTCGTACGAGTCGTACTTCATCACGCTGTGGTACTCGGGGTCGTCGGGGGAGATCACCCACCCGTGCACCATCCCCACGTTGAACACCTTGAAGAGGACCAGCTCGTCAGACAGGGCGAACCCACCGTTGAAGCGTGGGTTGATGTTGGCACCTGTGTGTAGCGTAGGCAGCAGCGACAGCGTCTTGGTGACGTCCTCGTTGTCGAAGGAGAAGATCTTCGCATTCGCAAGCGCAATGTCCCTCAGCACCTGCAGCAGCGTCTCGAGAGGGATCGAGTCCTCGCTGTTAACGAGAGCGACTAGGTGGTGGACCTCTTGTGGAGAACTGGCCTCACAGCTCAGCAAGAGCGTGTTGAGCAGTGCCAGCAGCGCACACGGGCCGTTGCCGTTCTGGGTGAGGATGTTGCGCACGCCGTTGAAGCTGATCTGCTTGGTCTTGTAGGCGAGAGGGTCTTCCATGCTTCAATTGGTGGCGATAGAGGGAAGATACCGGGCCAGAAGGGCTGTGTGGATCTTTTATCTATTCGCGGGTGTGGGGCCCCAGCCGGGACTGGGACCGGGGCTGGGACTGGGGCTGGGACTGGGACCGAAACAAGGAAGATTTAGGCCAAAGGCGTGAAGAGTTCCTTTTAAGAGAGTGTGGTGATCACACAGACAGGGAGAGTATTGGAAGAGGTGTGGGCCACTGTTCCCTCATTATACGCTATGTTTTTTTTCATTTTTATTTTTATTTTTTTATTTTTATTTTTTTATTTTTTTATAAATCTTTTTCCCTCTGTGCTCATCTCTAATCAATCCACTCTCCTCCACTAAGCACACACACACACAGCGAGAGACTAGACATGTCCCGTCCAGAGCAGCTCGCACCTCCAGAGGTGTTCTACAACGAAACAGAGTCTGTGAAGTACACCTCCTCGACCCGTGTGCAGCACATCCAGGCCAAGATGACGCTGAGGGCATTAGAGCTCCTGAATCTACCGCAAATGCCACACTTCGTACTGGATATAGGGTGTGGGTCTGGTCTATCCGGTGAGATCCTGACCGAGGAGGGCCACGTATGGTGTGGTATGGACATTTCGCCCTCGATGCTGGCCACGGGACTAGACCGTGACCTAGAAGGCGATCTGCTATTGGCCGATATCGGTAACGGTATACCGTTCCGTGCGGGCTGTTTCGATGCTGCCATCTCCATCTCTGCTATCCAGTGGCTGTGCAATGCTGACAGTTCGAATGTGGATCCAAAGAGAAGACTCTTACGGTTCTTCAATACGTTGTTTGCGAGTCTGAAGAGAGGTGGTAAGTTCGTCGCACAGTTCTATCCTGCTAATGACGACCAAATCGACATAATACTACAGAGTGCTAAAGTGTCTGGTTTCCAAGGTGGTTTAGTGATTGATGACGCTGAAAGCAAGAAGAACAAGAAGTACTACCTGGTACTAAGTGCCGGCCAGTCTTCTAGCGATTTGAATCTGAAGGGTGTCTCTATGAACGCACCAGTGGAGGAGAAGAAGGTGAATAAGAAGCTCAAGAGAGCCATGGAGAGTAAGAAGGACTATATCCAGAGAAAGAAAGAGCTGATGAAGAAGAGAGGCAAGTCCGTTGCGAGGGACTCGAAGTTCACGGGTAGAAAGAGAAAGAATAGATTCTAGGTATGTACATTGTACGCTGATAGCATTGTTTGGGCAGTGGTAGTGTAGTAATGGTGTAGTATTAGTAGTGGTAGTAGTGGTAGTAGCAGCAGTAGTAGTAATAGTATTAGTGGTAGTGTATTAGTATTAGTAGTAGTAGTGTACCGTACTGAAAGTTACGCTTACAACTCCCTACTAGCCCCGCCCACGCGTAAGTACCAGAACACCTCGCTTTCGCGCCCACAACTTTTCAACATCAAAAAGACCATTAACCATCACCACTAATAAAGGCCCTAGCACCAGTCCCAGTGGATAAACACTCTAACATGCTACGTTCACAGCTGTGTCCACAGTTGTGTGCACGTCCGTTCGCACTGCGTCCTCTCCAGCAGGTTGCCAATTACATCGTGCCGACCAAGAAGAGTAAGTACCATAGAGATGACCCATGGAGACGAAACACATACTAACCCGTCCAGCCCGTGTGATCAAAGCATACGAACCCCTACCAAAGACAAACAAAGAGCCAATCACCTCCATCTTCAAAGCACAGCAACTGGAACGTCTTGATCCGACGAAATGGCGTCGCCAGCTGATATCCCCAAGCGCAAGTGCACAGGAACGTGTTCGTACAGGCGACGTTCTAAGAGTTATGTATACATCACGTGCGATTCCTCCGTTTGTTGGCCAGGTCATTGCGATTTCGAAGAAGGGCCTGGATGCGAACCTGACGCTAAGAAACAACATCTCCAAGATTGGTGTTGAGGTCAAGATCAAACTGTTCTCTCCACTGATCTCGAGAATCGACATCATCAGAAGACCTCACCAGTATAAGAAGAGAAACAGACAGTACTACATCAGAGAGAACAGACTGGATGTGGGTGATTTGGAGGCTTCCTTGAGAAGAAGATCATAGACGCATGAATAAGAGCGTGAGCGTACGGCCCATGTTAATGTACATAGAACAAAGAGTGTTATAAGCACGGTTAGATATCGTAGAGCCCTAGGTCAGCCAATTGTAGAGTCCTAGTATCAAGCGTGTTAGTCTCGTTCTGTGCTTGGATAAGAAAGTGAAAAAAACATACACAACATCACTCTTCTCACTGGACTAAACCTCCATTCCGTCGCAATGGAGGCCGAGCACGAGCAAATCATCAAGGAGTATAAGCACTTCTTCGCAGACATACACACAACAGACACACATCTAATGGTAACGACCAAAGAGTCGAAACAACTCACAATCAAGTGGACACCGGGTGGGTGGCTCGTACGTGTATATATCCTTCTCTCTACGGCGATATACTAACAAAAAACGCACTATCAGATCAACAACGCCACGTACGAGACGTTTGAGAACGGGCTGATGCAACTGAGTCCCTCGTTTGCGCGTGATTTCCACGATGAGTTAACTAAGAAGCTGCTACTACTTGATGAGAGATCATGAGGACTCGCGGGACTGGTCGCGGTGGGACTCGCGGGACTCGCGGGACTTTTCACCCAGATATGGACGCTACTATGGTACGGTTCATTAGTCTTCATTAAGCACTCCAGGCTGGCGTTATATACTGGAAATAGAAAATACTGGGGAAACATAACCAGTCGTGGAAAGTGGGTAACAGGCTGTATAGGCAAGGCAACAAAAGCAACAACAAAGCAACAAGGCTAGCAACAATCTCTATCTCTAATCTTTGTAAATTCTCGTTCTCTTGTAGCCACCCTGTCCGAGTTTCTCTTGCTCCTTTCTCTCCTCCTCCTCCTTCAGGATTCTCTCCCAGTCGCTGAGCTTGTCCTGCTTGACGTAGTGCTCTGGGTGGTGCTTCTCGTCGTACATGCTCAGACCAATGGACCCAAGCAGCAACCCAACAGTGAGGAACTGGGCGTACATTCTGGCCTGGACGATCTTCTGGGCCTTGGTCATGATGGGATCACGGTCCACAAGCACCCACGACCCCCACATCGAGGCTGCCCACGCAGCGACGATCAGCTTGTACTTGTGGGTGATGGTACCCTGGAGCAGCTTCTCAGAGATCGGCTTCTTGGCCCACTCGTTGTACTCCTCGAGCTTTCTCTTGCCTTCCGAGCCCGAGTACATCTCGAAGTCGAACTCGTTGGAGGCCTCCTCAGCGAGGATCGCACACGCAACCGTTGGTGGGGAGATGGCAATGGCTGTTCTGATGGAGTAAGAGAGGTTCTTTGGGAAGCCAGGCCACTTGCGGGCGCCGAGCTTGAAGAGACCCACGGAGACTAAAGACCCCAGGGCCAGACCCTTGATACCACCGGATGCTGTTGCCCACCAGTGGGCGTCGATCTCCTCGTCTGTGAGCAGTTTCATTGTGTTTAGTGGACTGCTTTGCTGTTTAGTGGTTATTTCTTAGTCTTGTGTAGTCTTGTGGGTGGAACGAGGTTTTATATAGCGCGAGCTTCAAACCCCGAGCCAGGCTTCCGAGCGTTTAAAAAGAAACAAGCGATGGGCCGGGACTCGGATAAAATGGCTTGAGCGACCGGGTCTGGTGATTGGTCTGAGGCCCGGGACTTTCCACGATCCACGGGTCTAGCACAGTCCCTGCTATTGTTCCTCCAGGCCAGAGCACCTCAAAAGCCCACCAGCCAATCAGAGCGCGCGGTTGCCTTTAATACCGGCGAGATGGCGAGGGCTCCACCACCAGTGGAGAGACGGTATTTGCTTGTAGTTGTGTAGTTGGAGATGATCCAGACCAGACGGTGGTCTCTTCACGGGACTCAGACCATCGGTCCACTGTGTGACTAATGGTGCGCGATGTGCTGAGTAAGACGTGGGCGATGGGCAGACTCGAGTATATATAGACGGGGAAGCACCGTAGCACTCTCAAAGCTATAGACTCTCTTTATCGAGCCGTTTGGAGTGAGAGCCCCCGAGGAGAAAACGCTCGCTTGTATAGTGGCGCCACAGTTTAGCTCTTCCCCCACGCCTATACGGAAGTGAAAAATTCACAACGCTCTCCACACAGGCTCTTACAATAGACCCAAAGAGACAACATGTTCACGCCAGTCCCAGAGGCCATCGAGGCCTTCAGTACGTGCTTCTCTCTATGCTCTCTTCCCGACCACGACTAACCCACACAGAGAACGGGGAGTTCCTCATCGTCATGGACGACGAGTCCCGTGAGAACGAGGGAGACCTGATCATCGCAGCCCAGCACATCACCACCAAGACAATGGCCTTCCTCGTACGCCACTCGTCGGGCTTCATCTGTGTTCCGCTATCGAACGAGCGGGCCGATAAGCTCGAGCTCCCACCGATGGTTGAGCTCAACCAGGACAGACACGGAACGGCCTACACCGTCACCGTCGACAGCAAACACACCACAACGGGAATCAGTGCAGAGGACAGAGCCACCACGGTGAATGCTCTGGCTTCAGCAGCATCGGTAGCCACCGACTTCGTCAGACCAGGCCATATCTGTCCACTGAGGGCCAAGGACGGACTGCTTAAAGTACGCCAGGGCCACACAGAGGCCGGTGTCCAGCTCGCTCTCTTAGCGGGCCTGGAACCCGCTGCCTGTATCTGTGAGCTTGTGAGGGACGAGGACGGGCTCATGATGAGACTGCCCGACTGCCAGAAGTTTGCGGCTGAGCACAAGATCAAGATCATCACCATCGAAGAGCTGATCAAGTACATCGATGCTCACAACAAGTGGTGACGGGTTTAATAGACAGCATTCCTACACTCTTATAGTATACACCTATAGTATACACCCTTAGTCTCACTAGTCTCATTAGAGCCGTACTAGAGCCATAAAGAGCCCCCCTCTCTTCAACATATAGTACCCACGCTGTCTGCCATTTCCGCGTGTCACTACCGCCAGTGGAAAAACGTCCACTTCCGAAGGTGACTCCACTCTAATGAGAGCCCTTCTATAGCTCTTTCCACGCTAAACATGTCTGAAGAACTCGCACAGAAGACGGAGGAGCTCTCCGTGAAGGAGGTCGAGCAGGTGGTCACCCCGTGGGAAGTTGAGGGCGCTGTTGTTGACGGAGAGGCCCAGGCCATTGACTACGATAAGCTGATCAAACAGTTTGGTACTCGCCCCATCACCGACGAGACTCTGAAGAGATTCGAGGCCGTTACCGGCCGTAAGCCACACCACTTCCTGAGAAAGGGCTACTTCTTCTCCGAGCGTGACTTCACCAAGATCCTGGACCTCTACGAACAGGGAAAGCCTTTCTTCCTATACACAGGCCGTGGTCCTTCCTCTGGCTGTATGCATCTCGGCCATCTCGTTCCATTCATGTTCACAAAATGGTTACAAGAGGTGTTTGATGTTCCACTGGTCATCGAGATGACAGACGACGAGAAGTTCCTGTTCAAGCCTAAGCTCACCATTGACGACGTGCGTAAGTTCGCCAAAGAGAACGCTAAGGACATTATATCCGTTGGGTTCGACGCTACAAATACTTTTATCTTCTCTGACTTGGACTACATGGGTGGTGCGTTCTACGAGAACGTCGTCAGAACTTCAAGACAGATCACCACTTCAACGGCCAAGGCCGTTTTCGGATTCCAGGACTCTGACTGTATCGGTAAAGTCCACTTCGCTTCTATCCAGATCGCTACTGCTTTCCCATCTTCGTTCCCAGACGTCCTCGGTCTCCCACCTAAGACCCCTTGTTTGATTCCTTGTGCCATTGACCAAGACCCATACTTCCGTGTGTGTCGTGATGTTGCTGATAAGCTGAAGTTTGCTAAGCCGGCATTGATCCACTCACGGTTCTTCCCTGCTCTACAGGGCCCATCTACAAAGATGTCTGCCTCAGACGACTCCTCTGCTATCTTTTTGGACGATACCCCAAAGATGATTCAAAAGAAAATCAACAAATACGCATTTTCTGGTGGCCAGGTAACAATTGAGGAACATAGAAAACTCGGTGGTAATCCAGACGTCGACGTTGCTTTCCAATACTTATCCTTCTTCTTGGACGACGACGCTAAACTGAAAGAGATCGCTGATAGCTATAGATCTGGTGAGCTTTTATCCGGTGAAATGAAGAAATTGGCAATTGATGAAATTACCAAATACGTTCTAGAGTTCCAAGCAAGAAGAAAACAGGTGGATCAAGCTGTTGTTGATAAGTTCATGAAGCCACACAAACTCGTCAGTGGTCAGCAAGAGAGACTTGTCGCTCCAAAGCCAAAGGAGAAGAAGTAATCACTACAGTGTGTGTAGAGTAATCTCATTAATCTAATTGATCAGGCGTAGATATGTGCAGGCATTGGGTCTAAATCAATGTGTTCAAAGATGAAGCTCGATTCTGACCGTTTGGTAGGAGGAGGGCATTCAGGCTCACCGTTAATGAAATGTAAGTCAAATAGGTCACTAAGATCAACACTACTTCCAATTTTCAAAGGGTCTTCAAAGAATTCATCAAACCGTCCCATCATATCATACAATTGACCTGCTTGACCAGAAGAGAATCGCAAACTTCTTCTCCTTGACCTCACCTCATCCCTCTCTGAACTTGAAGTTGACGTTGTGCTCAGTGAGCCACTGATTGTGAGGTTCCTCAATCTCTCCAACACTTGGGAATTCTGTTCGTACACATCTTCAGGGTTCAGGTCGTGGTTCCTATAACGTCCAACTCTGGTAAAGCTTGGAAGGGAAATGCGCTGCAGATCAAATTGTGACCCAAAAGAAAGAGCGTCCTCTGAATCGTGTGGATTCTCAACAGAGTAGTCGTCATATGAATGGAAAGACAGACCATCCTCGTCAAGTGGTGTAGACTCCGGAGAACCACCATGACGACGACGACGGAAGAGACTTGGGAGACGCTCAGAAAACGATCTCCCTTCCAGTACACTGGAGCTACCTGTTTGATGATAAGCTCCTCTGCGAATAATGACCTCTCTGTGTCCGTGGATCATTGGGTGACCAATGGACGTTGATCTCGATAACAACGTGGAGTCAAATCGAATAATCAGTGCCTCGTACTGCTCCTCTGCTTCGATATCATCTCTTGGTATCAAAGAGGGAACCCTGTTCAACACCAGTCCTTGAGATGTGTCTTGCGACGGTCCTCTTAGCCGGTTGTACATCCTTCTCCATCTGTTCCATCTCAGAGGCCTGGACACAGGTGCAGTGACTACCTGGGATGGTAAGACGGTATCGACATTATTAGTGGAATCCATGCTGTGATGGGTCAAAGTGGTTTGATACGCTGAGATCTGGGGAAAACCAGGCAGCGCATGGCCGCGTTCTTCTCTTGTGACTTTGACGAGCGACGGGTTCGAAAGACTGAAGAGAGACATACTGTACGCTGCTAATGCACCGATATATCACACATCCACCAATTCTAAAGAGAAACCACCAAAATTGTGAGACTGGAGTGTTTTAAGTGACACAAAAGCTAGGGAAAACGCTAAGAGCTCACCACGGGGGCTGAGCACCAAAAACGCCAGAGTCTACAGTAAAGCATATCCAGAGTGCTATAGTCTACACAACCAGCTATACCCCTCCACCCTGAATCCACGCAAACCCGCTCAACACAGCGGTATAAAGCCCTAGTCTGCCAATGCGCACGTGCCACTAACTAGCACACACCCGCACACCACCGCTTACGTAACAAAGCCCTGGTACGCGCCGCACAGCGCGCTGCCAGTTTTTTTCGCCTTTTCGGCGCTCGGTGTGTCGCTGTGGGATTTTTCACTTTTTAGCGACAACGACGCCCACCAAAATTCTTTTCAGGCTCAGCTTAGAGAGCTTCACCACATAGCACCGCCACCAAACGCCCTAAAAAGCGCTGTTTTACGCCAGGAGACCCCCAGGACCGCATTCCAGCACCCGTATTTACCCACACACGCCCTTTCCACACACGCGATCGGGTAATTGAGCACACATTTTCGTCTTTTGTAAAAGGACCTTCTTCACATACACAGCTCATCACGTCTGTGCAACCAGTGTTTCTCGGCTGATCCGTCCCGACAAAACACCCACACAATGTCTGTCTCGTATGCCAATGTCGTCGCCACGGGCTCGACCTCGCCGGAGCAGTCCCCGCTCAAACTGGACGGTGAACAGCTCCCAGAGAGCGTAAACACCGAGCTCGAGGATAAGGGCCAGTCCCAGCTCCCTTCGCCAAAACCATCGCCAAAGGCCGACAAGACCCCTAAAGTGCTGGCCCCAGCTCCAGTGCCAGAGGTGAGTGCGTGGTCGTCCGCCAGCTCGTCGAGATCGAACTCCAATGTCGACGAGAAGCACTGGCCCTCACCGCTGGAGGTTCCGTCCCAGCAGCAGCAGCTCTCGTCGAAGAAGATCGTTGCGTCCAAGACGTCGAAGGAGAAGTGGGTCCCATTCAAGGCCTCGGTTGTGCTGCCACAGCCGGGGAAGAAGTCCAACAACCAGAACCAGAAGAGAAACCAGAAGAGCAACAGCGTGCTGAGCCAGAATAACAAGCAGCCGTTGGACAAGAAGAGAAAGAACAAGCCGCAGGAGAAGAAGGCTGCGCAGCCAGTCCCGAAGAAGGAGACTAAAGAAGACAAGACCGAGACTAAGGACGAGGCCAAGGACGAGTCCCCTGCGACGGACCTCACACAACCTACACAGCACATCCAGACCCAGAACTTCAGCCAGCCGTTGAACCAGCTCCAGCACCAATTCATACCGCAGAACGGCCAGTTCTTACCGCAACGTAACGGGCCAATGCCGTTCACGAATGGCCAGCCCTTCTTCCCATCGCAGTTCCAGGGCCGTCCGTTCCGTCCAAACTACAACAGACGCTACAACAAGTTCAACAACAACTTCAGAGCCAACGGCCAGTACGCTCCACACTACCGTCGCATCAACAAGGACGAGCCACTGTTCTCCATCTCCAAGCAGGTCGAGTACTACTTCTCGATCGAGAACTTAGTCAAGGACATCTTCTTGCGCAAGCAGATGAACGACGAGGGCTGGCTGAACGTCAGCGTCATTGGCAACTTCTACAGAATGCAGGTGTTGAGCAGTGGCGACATTTCACTGGTCAAGAGAGGGCTGGAGGACCTGAACGGTGGTGTTCTGGAGCTGGCCGAGTTCGAGGACGGCGAGCTCAAGGTCAGAGTCAAGGAAAACTGGTCTAACTGGATCCTGCCTGTTGAGCAGAGAGACGAGAATGGTAAAGACGGTAAGAAGCTCGTCCAGCTTGTTGCACCAAAGAAAGAGCACTCTGAAAAACCTGAAGAGAAAACCGAGCAGCCAGCTGAAGAGAGCGTCCCATCGTCGGCCTGAGCTCTCCACTCTCACTTTGCATTCTAAACATCTCATTTACGTGATCCACGCCCCATTTCTACACATTTCTTAAGGTATCCACAACCCACGGCACACACATAGACCTTGTACTTTGAGCCCCTGCATACCCAATCATCGACAATGCCCATTGGTGTTGCTGGATCCTGTTTCACATTCATAATCATAGCCACGGCTCTACATTGATATCTGTTCATATACTACCGAAAAGCATCTAAAACACAAGAGAAAACCACAACAAAAAACAGTTTTTATATTTTATAATCCAAGATTATTTTTTTTTCAACATAGTGATTAGAATAAATATCATATACCCAGCAGACTCGCAAGGTCCGACCAGTTGTGGTCGTCGTAGATGAACTCCATCGAGCTCTCCAGCCCGTGCTGCAGGAACTGCGGATAGAACCGGTGCAAGTACATAACAGACCCCCACGTCACAGACGCAAACGTCACCCACGACCACTGCTGGATCTGTCTACGCAGAGCTACGCGTTCCAGTCTCGTCTCACCGCACTCCTTGGCCAGCCTGTGCGCACACATATTGCCCAGCGCAAGCACCACGCGGGCTCCACAGTAGAGTGTGATCTGGTGGGCTATCGCGTGGTTGAAGAGGGAGTGCCAGTTACCGTACACGAGCGCTCCAGAGACACACCCTGTGATGAGCTCGTGGACGGGCGAGGGCTGCGATGCTGTCTGGAGCACAAACATCAACAGCCGGTAGCACAGCGCGTAGACGGCGAGGATCCCGCCGTGGGCCTTGGTCATCTTCAGCACGGCCATGAGTCTCGTCTTCACGGGCGTGCCTCGCTTGAAGAGGGCCTGCATCACCAGCGTGTGGGCGAAACGGAGCTTACCCCCGTAGACGATGCCGTTCCTCATCGACTTGACGATCTGCAGCAGGGCCCTGTTCTTGGGGTCGGCGATGAAGCCGTTGATGTCGTCCATAGCGAAGTGAGTAGCCCGGGCCTTGCACCTGTGCGAGCTGTGCACTGAGAGGACGAAGACTTGTGGGTATTAAGTGTTGATAGTGTGGGGGAGCTCGCAGAGCCGCGGGATAAGTGTCGGTACGCGCACACCCGCGAACGCGTTCTATTCGCGTGCATCACCGTTTCGCGAGCCCCGAGCCACTCGCTTCCCCAGAGTAGAGACACACTTCGCAGCCACTTTTGCGTACCAGCAGAGCCGTTCAGCCGCTAGAGCTCGCGTATAGACTGGTGTGCACACACAGGACGAGCGCGTGTGTGCGATGGACTTTCTAAGCTCGCTTTTCCACAGAAAACCCGTCCAGCTGCGGACGTCTGAGGAGCACGTGGAGTCGCCCTTAGTCCCCACTGATACTGACGACGAGGGCGAGACGACCTTCTCCGAGATCTTTGGCTGGTGTCTCTACGGCTGGGCTGCTGAGCCGTTCATTGTGTGTGCTGTGTCGACGTATGTGCCGTTGCTGCTGGAGCAGTACGCCAGAGAGAACGGTGTGAGGCTTGATGACCACTCACAGCCGTGTATCATCGACCCACCAGCTGTGCCACCCATCCTACCCCCTCCAGCTGGTAATGGCTCCTACCCGGACCCACACCTTCTCACAAGCGTGCCGGTGGCTGCTGAGCGGTGCGTGGTGTACGTGCTGGGAACCTACATTGACACATCCTCGTATGCTCTGTACACGTTTTCCTTCTCTGTGCTGATCCAGACGCTGGTGGTGATATCCATGAGTGGTGCTGCTGACCGAGGCCACTACAGGAAGCAGCTGCTTATAGCGTTTGGTGTTGTCGGTGGGCTGGCGACGACGCTGTACGTGGGCATAACCAGCAGACGGTACTACATTGCTTCTATACTGGCCATCGTCGCCAACGCGTGCTTTGGAGCTGTGAATGTGTGTGGAAACTCGTTTCTGCCCATTCTGGTCGCAAACACACGCCAATTGCGAGACCCAGCACACTCATCGCTCGAAAGAGGTAACGTCATCACGAAGCTCTCCGGTATGGGCGCCGCTTCCGGCTACATCTCTGCTCTGATTGTGCAGCTCGTGACGATGGGCATCGTCATCAAGACGGGATCAACGACGTCTTCAATCCAGTACGCTATTTGCACAGTTGGCCTGTGGTGGCTCGTCTTCCAGGTTCCCCTGGTGTTCTTGCTGAAGTCTCGTCCTGGGCCCGTCTTGAACTCCAAACCAGGCGAGAACATGCTCTGGCAATACATCAAGTATGGATGGCACACTCTGTGGCTATCGATAAAGCACGCATCAGCGTTAACAGACGTGATCATCTACCTCGTTGGATGGTTCATTGTGTCCGACTCCATCACCACGATCAACTCCGCAGCTGTTCTGTTTGCGCGTTCAGAGCTCCAGATGTCTACACCAAAGCTCGTTATAGTTGGTATTCTCACTGTGTGCTGTGCGATCTTCGGGTCCATCGCTGTTCCACGATTACAGAGCCATTTCAACGTCACTCCGAAGGCCTCGCTGATCGGTATCATCATCTGGGCAACGGTAATCCCACTATATGGAATTCTGGGTTTCTACTTCAATGTCGTTGGTCTCAAACACGAGGGGGAGATGTACTTGCTCGCTATCTGGTACGGCTTCTCAATGGGAGCATTAGCCACTGTGTCTCGATCGCTGTTCAGCTTGCTGATTCCAAAGGGTAAGGAATCCACGTTTTTCTCACTCTTCAGTGTTACCGATAAAGGGTCCTCCATCCTGGGACCGACTGTCACGGCTCTGATCACCGACAGAACACACAATATCCGCTACTGCTTCTACTTCCTGTTCTTTCTGCTGCTGCTGTCTCTCCCGGTGTTTGCGCTTCTGGACGTCGAGAGAGGCAAGAGAGAAGCCAGAGAGCTGGAGCTCGTGGATGCGACGGACTAATCATTTACGTTTATCTATCTATCCTGTAGACATGTATTCACATAGACCCCGGGGCCCATATCTTCACGAGCTTGTCGTCGCCACTGGTCGCAAACATGTCGCCCTTAGCGTTGTTCCACGAGACACAGTTGGTATTCCCCTTGTGGGCATCAAACACCCCCAGCAGAGCACCGTACTCACGGTTCCACAGGAATACCCGTCCGTCCTCGGAGCCCGAGCACACAATCTGCTCGTCGCAGCCAAAGCACGATCTGATGATGAACTTCTCCTGTCTGTGGCCGATGTACTTCGCTACGAGCACCTGTCTCTTCCAGTCCCACAGCTGGATCTCGTTGGGGCACACGTTGATGATGATCACGTCGGGGTTGTGTCTCGAGATGGCGACACTTGTGATTCGCTCGTCGACCTCCAGCGTCTTCACTTTCAGCCGGGTCTTGAGGTCCCACACCTCGATGTTCTTCTCGTACGTGACGGCCACCAGCTTGTAGTCTGCGGAGACCTTCATGTCGTTGATGATGGAGCCCTGCCACTTGTGCAACTGGCGCCCCGTTGCGGAGTCGTACAGCGCAATTTCCTTATCGGGCGACCCCAGCACAAAGCACTCGCCGTTCGGCAGCCAGTCCCCACACCATATTCTGGCGTCCGAGTCCAGCGATATTTCACACTCCTTTTCGCCAGTCTCGGTATTCCAGACCCGCGCGTGGGACTCAATACAGCACGTCAGCAGCTTCGCATCGTCGGGCGAGAAGGACAGGTACATCACCTGCTTGTCGTGGCCGTGCAGCGTGTGGATGCGCTTAAAGCCGTTCTCCACGTCGTAGATGTTGATGGTCGTGTCGGCCGAGGCCGTGGCCAGCAGCCGGCCGTTGTTGGAGAACGCGACGTACCACACCTCGTCGTCGTGGTCTGCGAGGGTGTGGACGACGGTGTCCGGGAAGTGGGTCTTGTCGGACCTCAGGTCCTCGTAGAGCGAGACCCGCCTGTTGGACTCGCCGAACGGGTACAGCGTCACGGACTCCTGGTACTTGATGGCCTGCTGGATGAGCTTGAAGAGCCTGTGCTTGGGGATCATCTCGTTGGGGTTGATGTACTTTGCGATCTCGCCCAGCAGGCTCTCGCGCGACGAGTCCACGTCGCCGAGCCAGCCGTTGGCCAGCTGGAGAGCCTTGTTGTCCCTGTTCATGAGCAGCGCCGTGAGCGAGCGGATCGCACCGTTGGTGGTGAGCTCGTTGAGCTCGTGGCGCAGCAGCGTGAGGGCCGTAGCGGAGTTGTCTCCGCCGACGTAGAGGCACTCGAGGAACTTCTGGCGTTTGATGAGGAAGTGCACGGTCCTGTGTGCGGAGGCGTCGCCCACGAGGTGGAGACTGGCGACGGTCTTGTCGGCGTCCTCGAAGTCGCCCTTCTTCAGGCTGGAGATGAACGAGTTGATGACGGGCGAGTCGAGCTCGAGCCCGCTCTCGTCCTTGAGTCTCTGCGCGGACTTGTCGTAGCCTAGGTCGCGCAGCGACTGGATAATAAGCCTGGTGAGCTCGTCCCTGTCGAATTGCGGGAACAGGTCCACGCCCTTCCTAGGGGCGTTGATGAGCTCGTGGATAGGGGCCATACGCTTACGCTTGGTGCGCTCGGTGTGCGGGTGTGTGCGCTTCGTCGTTGCTTTGGGTGAGCCTGGTGTGGAGATTAGGCTCTGTGACGGCACTTTGCGGCCTTTTGTGGGTGCTGGTGTTGGTGTGGTTGCTGGTTAGAGGTGTTTCTTCTCCACGCTTTGCTTATCGGGTTGACTTCCCGATCGGGCAGTCGCGCTAATTGCCGGGTATGCTACACAATGGGATGGCAGTACATTAGCTTTTAATTGAATGGTACCTAAACAGTAGTCGACGCACACAGCGCAGCACCGACACCGGAGCCGTCCTTGGCGATCTGGATGTGCACGTTTCTCTCGCCGTCAGGGCCCAGTGGAGACAGCTGCAGAGCGTGTCTGATCATGGATCTGAAGCCCGGGTAGAACTCGACGACGGAGCCGTCCACGCCAATCTCGACCTCCTTGTGGTACCCGTCGAGGGCCTTCGTTCTGATGAGAATAGCGGCCAGTGGGACTGCAGAGAGGTAGGCTGAGCGTCTCGAGACCGCACGGACGAGGACCTGGATCGCGAGTCTCTCGTCCTCGGTCGTAGGCAGTCTCAGGGCCTGCTGCAGCGAGAGCTCAGTCTCCTTGAGGTTCGACGAGTCGTCGATCTCGATGTGCGAGAGGACCTCGGAGTCCAGCTCGAATGGGGTTCTGAGTCTGTGCGGCAGCGAGTCGTAGTCCCGGTACTGCGTGAAGATGAGGTCCTTCGAGTGCAGCTCCACGAGGATCTGTCTGAGGATCTCGCCCATGAACATGCCCGACACGCGCTTCTCGAACATGTGGTAGCCCGGGTTCGACGAGATCTTGTCGATGTTCTGGTCGTAGATCGTGTTAGGCAGGTACTTCAGCTCGTTGTCGAAGGAGCCCCACTCCGTGTTGACGACCATGTGCGTCGCACCCTCGGCCTTGAGGGACTCGACCACGGCCGGGTCTAGCTTCTTGATCTCGTCGAGGGGCTCGAGGTAGCACCCGTTAGTCCCGGTACCGAAGATGGCCCCGATCACCGAGTCTCCCTGCTTCCCATTAGGAGAAGCACCAGTGGCGTAGGCGTGCGATAGCAGAGTGCCCACGGTGTCGTTGGCGAGTGCGGTGATGTGGACTGGGCACTTGATGGCGTCGAGCTCCTTCTGGAGAAGCGCAACGACGTCCTTCCCGACGGTGTCCTGGATCTTGAAGCCCTTAGTCCATCTGATGAGGGTGCCCGAGCCTAGCGAGGTCTGGTTCACGGGGTACGAGAAGGTGAAGCCGAGCTTGTAGCGCTCCTCGCTGTCGGCACCACCTTCCTTGGTCGCACCGTGGTGCTGGGCGACGAAGGCCTTGATCTTCTTGGCGAGGTAGGCGAAGAGCTCGTGCGACTCTTCGGCCTCGAGCAGGTCGTCTGGGATTCTGTTCTTGGACTGCTCGAGCTTGAAGGTGGAGTCGCCTCTCAGGTCCACAGAGCAAACACGGAAGTTCGTACCACCGAGGTCTGCGGCGAGGAAAACACCTCTTTCACGGCCGTTGGGGACTTTGGTTACGTATGTTGGGATCATTGGGAGTCCCTTGGAGTGCTCCTCGGACTTGGAGACGAGGCCCGCCTCGATGGCCTTGATGAATTGCTCAGTGAGCACCTTGAGCTCTTGCTCCCCGAGCTTGAACTCCTCGGCGATCTTCTCGGCGGCCTGGTACAGCGGTGATGAGCCCATAGTAGTAGTGTGGTCTTGTATGTTTGATTAGTGTTGATGGTAGAGACCTCAGGCTTATGAACTTAGGGTGAGGGGTAGCGGGTGGACTCGTTTTTATAGATGCGCACGCCCAAGTCACACTTGGCCTCGAGAGACGCGCGCTCAGGTGAGCGCACGAGCCTAGAGACTTTTTCGGTCTTTGCGGTACGCCCACGTTTAGAGTTCTCTGTTTTAATGGAGAGGAGGGGAAAGGGAAGGCCTCTTGAGTGCAAATGTCATGAATAGTGCTTGTAGCTCGTGTATTACCCCACAGTGCTGCTAATCGCAAAGAGGGGGATCTTCCTTCCGTCGAGCACTTTGACACCCAACGGCTAGGTCTTAGTCCCTTGCCCCTCTGAGCTGAGTTCTTTTGGCGCGACCCCCGGAAAAACCTCCGCTCTCTTGCATACTTCTAACCCACTATGACGGCACCGGAAAAACATAAACGGCACCGAGGGAACCTGGCGCGAGCGCGGGGGACTGAGGGGACTCAGTAGTGGCGAAAATAAAGCGCGTGATGGCGGAGGGCGAGGCTGCCCCGTGGGGGACGTGCATATAGGAGGGACTAGGAATTGGACTCAGGGTCTCACATTTAATCGTCGCGTGATCACAATGCATTATAAACATTGCGGCTAATCACCTTATTGTTCTCATGTGAGGTTTTTCCGGAGACCGGTGGAGGTTTCGTGAGACCGCTGCAAACGTCACTGTTAAGATGTGCAAGCTCAGACTTTATGTGGGCCACTTGGTCGTAGTAAACCCGCACTGTTGAGAGTAATATATGTTCTACATAGTTACGTAGTAAATTTAGTTTTTTAATAAAATACAGTTGTGTGAATATGTCATTTGGAGAAATGATGTCTGAGAAGGACATCTCTGCCATTCAAACCAGGTGCTTTGACCACCTTCATATCATTCGGGAACAGGTCAAAGCCATTGTCTTCAAATGTCACATAGTCACCTTCCACTTGAAGGTAAACACCTTTTAACGGCTTTTCGGTTGTCAAAGTCACTGAGTCATTGTCAAGCGAGATACGAGCCAACTCCATGGATTGTCTGTAATGTTTCAGTGGCTGCGGCCAAGACGAGCTCTCGCCTCTAAGCTTTTGGTGAGAATCATAGTAACGAGCACGATATATACACTCATCAATATTCACCTGGAAAGAGGATAACAAGTCATCACAGTCGATGGTTTGAATTTCTGTAGTGCTATTGGAAGATGAATTGGCATTATCAATGGTCTTACTTAATATGATAACACCATTGTGATATACATCTAGAACCATCTTTCCTTCAATGTCGTTTTGAGTCAAGTTATTAACCCAAATAGATAAAGTGTGGTTCTTGGGTGTAATCTTCCACAAAGCTGAGTCTTCAGTAGTTCCATCAATGGCACTGACGATTCTAGTCAACCCAACAAGAATTGGCGTGGACGTTCTCTTTAGACCATAATAGGCCAGTTTTGGGCGTCTATAATGATCCACAACGGCCCATGATGTGACTGGATAAGTGTCATTTATCTGCCAAACCAATTGGCCACCTGTTTCTCTTTTGTGTGGTGTACCCCATCTGTGTCTAAAAGCAACAATAGCTTCAGATAGACACTCAGACTGCATCAATTGAGTTGCATAGATCCAGTCTTTAAGACCGAAAGAGTCAATATGGACGTTTTGGAAAGTGTACATTGCCAGTTTACGCTCAAAACCGGCTGCTTTGTTATGTAGTTCAACAGTAGATGACTGTGGATACAACTCCAACGAATCAGTGACAAACTCCTGGAAAGTCTGGAATGTGGGTAAAGCTTGCATACCAAACTCGGATATAAAGCGACCACACAGTTTATTCCATTGTTGATAAGGTAATTCTTTGCCGTGCCAGACGTTCCATTGGTGAACATCACCGGTTGTCAAATCAGCAGCTGATAGTCCATCACGAGACCATGGCGAGCCCGGTATATAAGGCATATTACCTTTACCGTAGGCGTTGTTGATGATAGTCGGAAGTGTATGCTCGTATATTTTACGAGCGTAAAATTCGTCGTCCGGTATTTCCATGTCCTCATAAGCCTGGTAGTCCTCGTTGTTTCCAGCGTATATCACAACAGAGGGTCTATTTCTCAGTCTTTCAACGTTCTGTTGTGCCTCTACTTCAACAGAGGAAACGAACTTATCGTCACCAGGGTACTGGCCACACGCAAACATGAAGTCTTGCCAGACCATTATACCGAGCTCATCACATATCTGGTAGAACCAATCAGCTTCATAGACACCACCACCCCAGACACGAAGCATGTTTTGGTTTGCCAATTGAGTCAAATGGATCCAATCATAGTAGTCCTTTTTCGTTAGATCAGTGAGGAAAGAGGAAGCCGGAATCCAGTTGCACCCGTTCACGTATATATCGATGCCATTAACACGGAAGAAGAAAGACGTCCCTTTAGCCAGTGGCTCCTCAACAAGTTCCACCTTGCGGAATCCCACGCTGGTGGTGATACTACTAGACTTAGTAGTCGCTTTCAATGTATACAAAGAAGGCGTACCGTGGGTGTGAGGATACCACAGCTCAGCGTTCGTCAAGGTACCGAGAGGTGACTGAGATGATCCCTCCCATACCAAAACGTCGTCCTTGGTAAGCGTGTAGTGGACGTCCACGTGACCCTTACACTTGACTTGGAAAGACACTTTGCCGGAGTCAACATCTTCAACCACATAGTCGACGTGGACGTCCTCAAGCTTTTCACCGTTGTGGAAAACCAGCTCAACGGGCTTATACACACCACACGTGAGGAGCACGGGCCCCCAGTCCCACCCGTAGTGGTACTGTGCTTTCCTAACAAACATACGGCTCTGCATACCACCAGTCATGTCCTTGGGATCGTAGCTCTGCTCAACGTCATACACAGACTGGAAGAGGATCCGCAGCTCGTTTGAGCCCGCAACTGGGCTCACTGGAACGGTAAACCTGGTGAACATGTTGTCTGTGCTGATGACATGCTTGCCGTTGAAGTAGACCCTGGCGAAGGTGTCTAGGCCGTTGATGACGAGGTCGCAGCTCTCGTATTCAGTCTCGTCCAACTCAATGAGAGAGCGGTACTCCCACTGCTGGTGCCCGACCCACTGGACCTGGAGCTCGTTCTTCCCCACAAACGGGTCTGGGATGATCCCGTGATGAGCCAAATCAGGAAAGATCTCCGTGACGGGAGACTCGGCCGAGTGAGACGAGGCCCACGCCCTAGGCACTTCCGCTGGGGGCTGGGACTCGGCCTCGTCGCATGCGCTCGCAAGTCTGAAGTGCCAATTGGCGAAGCGTCTGGTGAGCATTGTGCGTGGGTCTCGCGGGTCTCAGGGTTGTGCGGGAGACTGCGGTTCCTCCAGCTTTTATATTGTGGGGTGTGGGGTGTAGTCCCGAGAGTCTCTGCGAGGTGTGGGCCACAACAATTGCACACGCTGTGGGCCTGGAAATTGGCCGACTCTACACTCAGGCTACTCACGAACTCAGGGAGCTGGGACTACACCAGACCACTAGTGGAGAGAACCCCAGGCCGCTTAGCACACTCCTCTATATATACCACCCTGTGCTGCGCGTACCAGAAACGTCGCGAACGCCAAACATCAAGAAAGCGCGAATAGAAACAACACCGAGCTCACTATACAAACACCAGCCGGACCAGCACCACGATGTTCTCGTTCGCCAAGACGCTCGTGAAGACGCTCGAGCACACGGCCGAGTCCGTGATCTCCGGCGGGCCCCAGGACGAGTCGGTCCTCGCCAACGACAGCTACTTCGCGCAGACACGCCACGCCAAAGAGGGCCTGCGTGTGCTCCACGTCGGCGTCGACTCGGTTGCGGCCGAGGCCGGGCTCGAGAGCTGGTTCGACTACATCATCGGCATCAACGGCCACGAGCTGCCGACGAACTACGACGACCAGTACCAGCTCTCCGTCAACTACGACTACCTCCTCCGCGAGATCGCCCAGTGCGCACCAGGCCCAGTCGCCCTCGACGTGTGGAGCGCCAAGGGCGGGCAGCTGCGGTCTGTGCAGCTGCCCGTGAGCTCTGCTGAGATGGACGAGATTCCCCTGGGCGACGCGAAGCCCCGCAACTTCCAGAGACTCGGCCTCAAAGTCCAGTGGACGCCGCTAGTCTCGGCGACGTTCGTCTATCACGTGCTCGAGATCCACCGCAACTCGCCAGCGGAGCGTGCCGGGCTCATCGAGCACAGCGACTACATCATAGGGGCCCAGGACGGGCTGCTGGCGACGGGCGGCGAGGACCTGCTCGGGAGACTCATCGAGTCCCGCAAGAACGGCAGCCTCATCCTCTACGTGTACAACCACGACTACGACGTCGTCCGGCCCGTGACGATAACGCCGGTGGAGCACTGGGGCGGAGACGGCCTGCTGGGGTGCGGAGTCGGCTACGGGTTCCTACACAGGGTCCCGACTGTCCAGGGCTCGTACGGGCCCGGGACGGTGCTGTTCGAGAACCAGGAGAACTTTTCAGTTCAGCCGATGCCCGCAGTGCACCGGAAGAAGAAGGCGACTACGGCCAACAAGAGCGAGCTGCTGGGGTATCTACAGGAGGAGGGCGAGAAGAGCAGAAAGCTGGATAGCCAGGTCAGAACGCCTATCGATTCATTACCGCCTCCACCGAAGAAGTGATATACATTGGACTCATGCATTGTAGCCTAGTACGGTCTGAACCGCTTCTTGTCCTTGAGCTCCTTGATGCGCTCCTGGTCGTCACGGAACTTCTTGAGCAGCTCGTTCATCTCCTGCTTCTTCTTCTCTCTGATCTGGAAGCGGTAGAAGTCCTGTTTCTCCTTTCTCTTCATCTTCTTATCCGTGTTGAGCGTCTCGAACTTGGTCGTGTTGCTGATCTTGCCGAGCATGCCTCGCTTGGTCTTGCGGTTCTTGCCCACAACGAGTGTGAAGCCGTCCTCGTCGACGTTGGACATCTCTTTCAGGTCCTGGATACTCTGTGCTTCCCTCTCTTCGAACTCCTTCAGCGAGCTCGTGACATCAGCAGAGGCGTCCTCAGCAGAGAGCACCTCTTTCCTGTACATGTTGGTGAACCGTATACTTCCACTTGGCTCGCTCGACCAAAGATAAGGGGCCTTTCCAGACACATACTTCTTTAGCTTACTCATCGCTAGCGAGCACGCAGCCTTATCGACAAACACAACCAGCGCAGTGTAGTTCGGCAGCTTCAGCGAGACGTTATCATCATCGGCTTCCTTGCCGTACAGGTCGGATGTCAGTTTCGTGAGGCTTATCTCGTAGTCCAGGTTCTCCTGGTTCACCAGCACGTTCTCAATCAGCGAGTTCGTCGATACCTCTTTGAAAAACAGTTTCATAGCGTGTAGAGAGGTATCCAGCGGGGGATTAACAACAAACAGTGATCTCTCAGCTAGCTGTGGTAGTGCGTTCGATTGGTGCTTCTTGATGAACATGTAGTGCTTTACAGGCTCCTTCACCTTATAGTGGGCGTTCGGTGGAATAGCCACCGGCACAACTGTGAACCCTTTAACCTCTTCAGCCATCTCGCTTGCTCTAAGCTCGAGTCTTAACGGTCTTTATGTCTTGTCATGGAAATCTTTTCGGTGATGTTTTTTCGAGTTTAAAAAAAAAAAACCAAAAATGAAAAAAAAACAACGGTTACGCAGCCCTGGACTTTTCACAACTACATGAGACTCTAACATGGCGTACACTTCAAATACGGTATATACTCCGGAATCACTCGGACTCACCGTCCCTCACCCTCTGGGCCTCTTTCATCAGCTCGTACAGCTGGTTCACCTGGTCAGGCGACATCTTCTCCAGCTGTGCCTGGGTCAACGAGCCCTGCATCCACTGGTCGTTAGAGATCTGGTGCAGATAGTCCTGCCAGCTGGTGAGAAACCCAACGATGTAGAGTGGGTTGTCTGTTGACTTGTGTGCCTTGAACTCCTCACGAACGTACAAGTTCCCGAGCTCCCTCTGCGCCGTAGGCAGAGCCCTGTGTGCTCTGAGTATTCTCTTGTACAACGCCAACGGTGGCAGCAGAGGCGACGCGTTCGCACGGTGTGGCCGCGAGAGCTTGCGAGGCTTCGCAGCACTCGCCAGACGTACCAGTGAGCTCTGCATTGGTCTTTAGCTGGTGTAGTGTAGTGGTAATGGGCCTAACATATTGGGCCATAAGTGGTTTTTTCCGGGGCCGGGCGCGCTCGGATTACATCATGCTTAAGTAAGCATTATACCACCGTGTATCTACATGATGCGAGTGATTACGTAATACCATCACCATATACTCATCACTCCTTCTTGAACTTCAGCGAGATCGAGTTGACGCAGTGTCTCTCGTCGGTGGGTGTGTCGTAGCCCTCGCCCCTGAAGACGTGGCCCAGGTGGCCCCCACACTGCGAGCACACCATCTCCGTTCTCGTCATGCCATGGCTGTTGTCTTCAAAGAGAGTGACACTCCCAGGAATGGCTTCGTAGAAAGCCGGCCAGCCACAGTGGGCATCGAACTTGGTGCTGGACTTGTACAGTGGCGAGTCACACCCAGCACACGAGTAGACCCCGCTCGTGGAGCCAGCGAGGTTCTTATCAGTGCCGGGTCTCTCAGTGGCCTTCTCACGTAACACAGCGAACTGCTCTGGCGACAGAACCGCACGCCACTGGGCTTCCGACTTTGTGATTGGGTACGACATCCTCACGAGCGTTCTAAGCATGTAGTTGTTGTTTGCTCTGTTTTTGCGTGGCTTGTTGTGGGGATGGATCGCCTTTATATGTTTGCTTTTCTCGGAGTTGTGTCTCGCTGGTGAAAAATTCAAAAACCGGCTCGGGAAGCGTGTAGTGGTCCACGGCTTACGGTAGGCAAAGATGAGCAAAGAAGAGAAGATGGAGTTCAGCAGCTTTCCAGTATGTGACTACCCCCCCTTCTCTGGGACTGTGGTACTAACGAACAGACAACAATGAGCTGCACAGAGGCCTTCGACCAGCTCACAGGCTGCTACAGCGTGGGTGGACAGGTGAAGCACTACTACAGGTATGGACACATGAACGACTGTGTGAAGCAGCTGGAACGGTTCCAGTTCTGTCTGTTCAACTCGGACCCTGTTAAGATCCAGCAGTGGTACAAGAAGGAGCTGGAAGAGAAGAAGTCCAAGGGCAGTAGCGAGGATATATGGGAGCTGAGGTGATGCACGACTAATGACACTGTATATACGAATGAATGCTTTTCTAGCTAGCCATTGAGGCATCCATTGTAATAAGCAATCAAAATGAAACCACTACTCACCAGGGCTTTCATATGGATCGTGTCGAGGCTAACACGCTTGCCACTCGCGTGTCTTTTACCCTTCTCTAACGTATTCTCCATCTCTACAAACATCAAGCTCACTCAATTCTGGTTAGAGCTTCACTCAAAGAGCCACTGGTCCTACAAGCTGCGTCTACCGAGCGTCGATACCCCGTTTAATGATAAAGCCAGATGGCTGATTGAAGCTGATAATCGTCAACAACAGGATCCAGTCATCATATTTCTCCACGGTGGTGGCTACTGTTTCGGTCTCTTCCCACCGTTTTTGAACATGCTACTGTTTCTGTATAGTAAAATGGGTGGTGGGAGTTCTAGGCTGTCTATTCTAATCCTGGACTATTCACTACAAACAGAGTTCCCAACACAACTGGAAGAGCTGATTGAGGTGTACTCTCAACTGAGGCAGTCATCAAACAACATCACACTACTAGGAGACTCATGTGGTGGTCATTTAGCACTGAGTCTGATACGCCATTCACAGAAGCCAATGCTCAAAGTCACACCATTCAGCATTGGAAACGAACTACAGAACTTGATTCTTCTATCTCCATGGGTTAATCTTTGGCCTGAAGCTTTCGATGGCTCGTCATACGATCTATACCAATCTACAGATCTCTTATCACCGAGGATGCTGAAAGCGATGGGGCAGAGTTTCTATGACGGAGATGATAAGGAGATGGTCGATCCAATGACATGGCACGATCTCTCTTTACCAAATACTTTTATAAGTTGTGGAGTTAATGAGTGCCTCAGAGACGATATCCTAGCATTTGCGCAGCGGTATCAAATAGAACCGTTTTTGGAAAAGACATATGGAAACCACGATGTTGCACCGTTTTACTCGACAGAGATCATCACTGCTGTTGCAGAAGCATTAAATTCCACCTAATGAGTGGAATACCTAATAACTAATTAACTGCGAAATACACAAATCTAGAAACTCGCCGTTTTAGGAAGCGCGCGATTTCAGCGGGTGGGGAGAGAGAAGGGAAAAGACCATCTTTAAACTAGCACAGTTTCAGAAGAGACGGAAACCCCACAAATAAACCAATTGGGACCGCGAGAAAAACACAAAATGGACGACTCAACACTGCTTAAGCCTTCAGAAGCCGTACATACACCATTCACGGAGTGGGGCCCTGTTGAGCTCGAGAACTGGCTCTCGCAGTGCTCGTTTGGACACGAAGTGGTTACGAAGTTCACCAATAACAACATCACGGGGGAGACACTGGCGTACCTGAGAGACGAGCACCTGAAGGAGATGGAGCTGGAGCTGAAGGACCGCATCAGGTTCAAGATCGAGCTCAACAAGCTGCTGACGGAGAGCAAGTTCGTGTCCCCGCGAGAAGAGGCCCACGTCAAGGCCATTCTCTCCAACCTGGCGACGCTGATCCAGAACTCGCTGGACCAGTCAACGCAGTCGCTCAACGAGGAGCTCATACGCATGCGAGACGAGCTCACACGCTTCGGCGTGCACAAGCCGTTGCCGACCCCCGACAAGAACATCTCCTCACCCTTCAACATCGCATCACCGACCAAGACGAAGAACACACCGTCGTCGACGTCGGGCTCGCCATCGGACCCGTCCACCACACTGCGCAAGGACAAGTACCACTCGCACTCCCAGCGCAACTCCAACTACTTCACGACGTCCAACGCATCGGCGCAGAGCCTACATTCCCCAACATCGAGTGCGCCTGCGCTGTCGTCGACCTCATCGTCGTCGAACGTCGCCACGCTGCAGCCCAAGCCCGTGTCGGAGCCGCTGAAACAGCTGAGGGCGTCCACGGACGACTCGTGCTCGAAGATCCTCCAGGCTGCGATGAAGCGACACAAGCTGAACGACGACTGGCGAAACTACGCGCTCGTGATCTGCTACGGAGATAAGGAGCGCATCCTCGAGCTCGACGAGAAGCCCGTGCAGATCTTCAAGGAGCTGAAGGAGCGGGGCGAGCACCCGGCCATCATGCTGAGACAGAAGGCGGACTTCACGGTCGACAGCGGCAAGAAGCTGAGCGAGACCCCGGGGGGGAAGCTGTGATGGTACTGTGATGATGTTGTGTAATGATATTATGTGATGATTATGTAATGATTACATAATACACGATGACGTAATGCTTATGTAATACACACGGCTGACGTAACCCACCCCGCGAACGCGCCCGATTCGCGCACACAATAGAGGCCACCGTGGATACATCGCCACTACTTCAACTCCACCACCACCAACTAGAGCCCCAATCAGAGCCCCAATCAGAGCCCAACCACCATGAAGTTCTTCTCCGCGCTCTCCGTCAAGTCGCTCGCCTCCGTGCTGGCCGTCGTCGCCTCCGTCCGTGCGGAGGACGCGATCGCCTCGCCAGACTCCGCCGTCGTCAAGCTCTCTGCTGAGACCTTCGCCGACTTCATCGCCAACAACCCGCTCGTCCTCGCCGAGTTCTTCGCCCCGTGGTGCGGCCACTGCAAGGCTCTCGGGCCCAACTTCGCCCAGGCCGCGGACGACCTCTCCCCTAAGGACATCAAGCTCGCCCAGGTCGACTGCACAGAGAACCAGGACCTGTGCCAGGAGCACGGCATCACGGGCTACCCTACGCTGAAGGTGTTCAGGGGCGACGTTGCGACGCCTTCGGGCTACGAGGGCCCCCGCTCCGCGGACGGCATCGTCAAGTACATGCTGAAGCAGTCGCTGCCACCGGTGTCGACCTTCTCGGACCTCAGCTCGCTCGAGGAGTTCGTCGTCCAGGCTGCTGGGCCCGTCGTGGTCGACACGGGCTCCTCCGCCAACGAGACGTTCCACCAGTTCGCCAGCGTGCACAGGGACGACTACACGTTCGCGCAGGCCGTGTCGAAGGACGTGACCAAGAAGTACGGCGAGGGCCAGATCCTCGTCTTCTTCGACGGGCTCGAGGAGCCGGCCGTGTTCGCTGGCGACGTCTCCGCAGACTCGCTGGCGGAGTTCGCTGCTGCGGAGTCGTTCCCTCTCTTCGGCGAGCTCGACGGCTCGACATACCAGAAGTACCTCTCGCACCCGGCTCCACTCGCGTACCTCTTCTACACGACCCCGGAGGAGCGCGACGAGTACGCTCCCGTGATCAAGGCGCTCGCCAAGGAGAACAGGGGCAAGATCAACTTCGTGGGCATCGACTCGGCCAAGTTCGGCCGTCACGCCGAGAACCTGAACCTCAAGCAGGAGTTCCCGGCGTTCGCCATCCACGACTCCGTCAACAACAAGAAGTACGGCACCGACCAGTCGGCCGAGCTCACACTCGACACCGTCAAGGAGTTCGTCAAGAAGTACAACAGTGGCGAGGCCGAGCCAATCGTCAAGACCGAGGACGTGCCTGAGGCCCAGGAGAACGCCGTCTACAAGATCGTCGGCAAGACCCACGACGCCGTCGTCAACGACGACACCAGAGACGTGCTCGTCAAGTACTACGCTCCGTGGTGCGGCCACTGCAAGAGACTCGCTCCTGTGTACGAGGAGCTCGCTGAGCTCTACGCCAACGACAAGGACGCCGACGCGAAGGTCAGAGTCGCCAACGTCGATGCCACCTTGAACGACGTCGACGTTGAGATCTCCGGCTACCCAACCCTCATCCTCTACCCAGCCGGCGACAAGTCCAACCCAATCGTCCACAAGGGTGGCAGGGACTTGCAGTCGCTCATCTCCTTCATCAAGGAGAGCGGATCGCACGGTGTTGACGGCAACGAGCTCGAGGCTCCAGCCAAGGAGGAGGCCGTCGAGGAGGCCGAGAAGGACGCCCACGACGAGTTGTAAAAGGGCTATCTATCTACATTGTTTCTAAGTATCCGCATCTGTAGCATTACAACTTAAGCAGCTTCTCGAGCTTGTCCGTGGACTTGAGCTCCTGGAGATCCGAGTTCCCTCCAACGTGCTCGCCGTTGATGAACACGTTAGGGACGGTCGACTGGCCAGTGAGCTCCCTCAGGTAGTCCTGGATCTCAGAGCCATCGGCCATCTGGTTCAGCTGGAACACCAGTGGCTTCACACCGAGCTGGTCGAACGTCGCAAGCGTCTGCTGGCAGTACGGGCAGAACGTCTTTGAGGCGACGAAGATCTGGTTGGCCTTGATGGCCTGCTGGACTTTGGACACGACTTCTTTGGAGACCATCTTCGGGTGTAACTTGCGGTAGAGCTTGAGGAGGGCGTAGGCAGCGAGGAGTAGTAGAACAACACCGATTGCCATTGCCGTCGTGAGCAAGATTGGTAAGCTGCGGGCACTGGCCGGGCCTATATATGTCCAGCAACTGGAAAATTCGCGGAAATTCGCGAAGCGGTAGGGGCCACAATTCCATGAGCAACGCTTATCTCCACCACAATTCATGGAGAGTCCACCACTGAGACCCCACAGAAGCCCACACCACAATGGGCGTGTTCACCGACCACCCGCACACGGCCGTGACCGAGAAGGTCAACTCCATCGCCGAGAACGACGACATGGACGTCGACATCGAGCTGCCAGAGCTTCTGTCCGTGACGGTGATGCAGCGCACGGGCCCGACAGAGCTCGCCAGGGCCATCCGCAAGAAGCTCAAGTACGGCTCTCCTCGTGTCCAGGACAAGGCTCTGGACCTGCTGAACGCTGCTGTGGCCAACGGCGGGCGCAAGCTGGACGACCTGTACAACGACTCGAGACTGCTGGACAGACTGGCCATTATGGCCAACGACTCGACGCTGGACATGGGCATCAGGAAGAAGGTCATTGGGTATGCGCTCTCGTGGAACGACGAGTTCGGTGGTAAAGGACGCGAGTACGCCGGTGTTGTGCAATTGAAGCACCAGCTGCCGAAGCTGAAGCGGAAGAAGAAGAAGACCACGAGAGACGACTTCATGGACGACGAGGCCGACCACTCGGAGGACGAGCCCGAGGCTGGCACCTCCACTGCTAGTCCAAGACGCAATGCTGGCTCCAGTGTTGATGCGAACGCGAAGTACCGCATCCCGAAGATCAACCTCGAGAAGGAGAAGCCCAAGATCAAGCTCATCATTGCGGAGTCGTCGAAGTGCTCCATCGACTTACACAACGCTCTGCAACAGCTCTCCCACGGTGAGACCAGCGACAGGAACAAGCGTGCGACGCTGCTGTTCGATAAGGCCAGAGCCGTGAGAAGAAAGATCCTGAGATACCTGCAGTTGGTTGAGTCTGAAGAGTTCCTGGGCTCGCTGATCCACGCGAATGAAGAGCTCGTCAAGGCATTGCAGGAGTACACAGAGAGATCCAAGGCCAATGACGCTTACTCAGACTCTGAGTCCGAGTACTCCACTGTCTCTGAGGACGACGATCTCGTCAGTGTGAGCGACTCACTAGCATCGGCCATGATCGATAGCCACGACCGTGCTCCACCACCGATCCCTGGAAGCTCTCGTATGAGACGTGTTGATACCGACGATCCGTTCGGTGATTCTAATAAGGTGGAGGAAGCCTGGAAGTGATCTGTATAAGTGTAATTTAGTCATCTCATAATGCCATCTCACCAGTAGTGCTATATGATGTTAGTATATGTGATGTTAGCTAGCAAGAGACACCTGTAACAGCGTCTACATTAACAGGATCAAAAGAGGAAGGTGTAGTAGATTAAAGAGATGATAAACGAACAAGGGTATAGTACAGAAAAAAAGGCTCAACAAAGAATATCAAATGACAAAAACAATAAATTTAATAGGGCACAATGCTCTACTCAAAAACAGTCTTGCTTCCTTAAATGGAAACTTGCTCATAAACAATCTCTTCCCTGTAAGAGTACAGAGAGTCAATGTCTTTTTCGTCTTTCTTAGAAGAACCATTTACAGCACCAGCGGCAGCAGTGGAAATGCCTCCAACTGCAGCACCAGCACCGGCAATAGCACCAGCACCAGCGCCCGCAATAGAGCCAGCAGAAAGACCAGCAGCGTCTTTAGTCTTCTCAGTGGTCTTATTAGTAGCAGAGGTTACAGTACCGGTGGCCTTGGTGGCGATGGAGACAGGCTTCTTCAACGGAGTGGCAGCTGGAGTGGCAGCTGGTGTTGCCTTTGGAGTAGCCTTTGGAGTAGCCTTTGGACTTGACTTTGGACTTGACTTTGGAGAGCTACCGAACAATCTCTTAAAGAAACCTCTCTTCTCCTTTGGAATATCAGACTTAGTAGACTTGGTTGGTGCGGCTTTAGCTGGAGTCACCTTAGCTGGAGTGGCCTTAGCTGGAGTGGCCTTAGCTGGAGTGGCCTTAGCTGGAGTGGCTTTAGGTGTGGCAGTAAATGGCTCCTTCTTAGCTGGTGTAGCTGGTTCTGAATCGACAGCAGATTTTTCAGACTCAGACTTTGGAACAACAAAAGTCTTTCCTACATTCTTTGGGTCCAAGGTCTTGAAACCGTCAACAGGCTCTTCTGCTTTTTCAACGCCGGACTCAACTGGAGTAACCTCCTTGTCATCAGCGGAAGAAGTGCCCTTCGAAACCACAGCAGCACCAGTAGCGATGATAGCAGCACCAGTAGCAGCCACACCAGCAATAACTGGAACGACAACAGACTCAAGCGTAGATTCAGTGGCAGCTGGTGCTTCAGTGGAAGATGCTCCCTTCTCAACAGCGGTCTCACTGATAGCAGCATCTTTCTCGGTAGAGCTTGCATCTTTCTTGAGAACAGAAGAGTCAAGCGTCTCAACTGGAGCAGTAGATGTCTCTACTGGAGCTTCCGTGGACAGAATGTCCTTCTCAACCGGAACTTCAGTAGTAGTGATTTCCTTCTCAGCAGGTGTCTCAATGGCAGAGACATCTTTCTCCACAGGGGTCTGAATGGCAGAAACTTCCTTCTCGGTTGGAGCCTCAGCCTTGATTGTTTCAGCAGCGCTCACTGGAGAAACACCATCTTGAACAGTAAATTTGTGGGACTCTGGAATTTTAACAGGTGCCGGCTCGACGTATGCTGGGGTGTCAACCTGTGGAGCAGTGTCCTTGATCTCTGGAACAGCTTCCTTAGAGGATCCAACAGAAGTAGCAGCAATAGCAGCGGCTCCTCCCAAACCAGACTCGACTGGAGCAGCAGTGACAGGCTCAACAGCCTTGAGTGGAGTGGTTGGCTCTGGGGTGGCCTCCTTGGAAGCTGATGTGGCTGATTTCTTTTTCTTCTTAGCATCTCTCTTCTTCTTGTTCTTCTTGGAGTTTTTACCTTTTGGGGTAGAGTCCACTTCTGGAGTAGGCTCGCGTGAAGAAGAAGTAGTGTTTACAACTGGAGATGGAGTTGGAGAGAGTTCCACTGGCTTCTTAACAGGTGTGTCTAAGGAGGCAGATGGCACCTCAGCATTGTTGTTGGATTTGCTCATATTAGCAGAGGATAAACCAAGGACGGCAGCGGAAGCAGCAGCGGTAGATGCAAGAACAGCGGGAGTTGACAAGTCGGTGGTTGACTCTGGAGCAAGTTCCTTTTCAGAGGTTGCAATTGGCTTCTCAATTGGTGTCTCAACAACTGGTTCTTCAGCTGTTTTAATATTCTCAATTGGCTTTTCAGTTGGTGTCTCAACAACTGGTTCAGGTGTCTTGACAGTCTCAATTGGCTTTTCAACAACTGGTTCTTCAGGTGTCTTTATGGACTCAATTGGCTTTTCAAGAACTGGTTCTTCAGGTGTCTCGATAGTCTCAGTTGGTGTTTCAACAACTGGCTCTTTAGAAGATGGCTCAATTGGCTCAGAAACTGGTGTATCAACAGGCTTCTCAATAACTGGTTCCTCAGTTTGTGGCTCAACACTTTTGGCGGCAGTCACAGGTGGAGTTGGTAAAACAGTTTCCTTTTTCACTTCTTGAATAGTGTCTTCACCCGGTGTAACGATGGCCAAGACGTTGTCTTCCTTTTTAGCTTGTTCCAAGGTGATTTCTTCTAATTCGATGTTTGGGTCGCTTGCAAGAATAGAGACAATTGGTTCGTCGCCGGACTGTACAATCTCACTACCAAACTCGGTGCCTGTAACGTTTTCAATGTCAGCAGGAGGATTAGAAGGCTGAGCGGTGATGTTTTCAGTGTTTTCTTTTTCAGCGTCGGGACCCGGCGCGACAGACGTGCCGTTTGTCTCAGACTGCAGCAAGGACTTGGATGCGGTCTCAACAGTAGCAGTGGCAGACTTGGAGACTGAGCCAGTAGTATCAACAGCAGTGGCAGTTGCAACGGCAGCAGCACCAACAGCAGCACCAGAGACAGCGCCAACAACAGCTGGAGTCTTGGACTTGGAGCTCTTCTCAGAAGTCTTTTTGGCCTCAGTCTCGGACTTGTCCTTCTTCTTGAAAGCAGTGAAGAAGCCAGATATTCTTCTTTTGCTCTTCTGTGGGTTCTCTTCTTTCACCTTCACTTTACTAACCACAAGGTCGCCCTTTGGAGCGGGGCTGCTAGATTTGGAAGAAACTGGCTCGGTGGCCTTGATCTTCTCAGACACGAGCGAGACACCTGCTGGCAGAGATGGCGACGGAACATCCACAGTGTGGGATTTTGGCTCAACAGCACCAGACTCAGTGACTGATACATTTGTGATAGTAGCATCGCCAGCTTCATGTGGAGTTTTAGAGGCAACCGGTGCTTTAACCTTGATTTTCTCAGAGAGCAACGAAACATCGTCCGGCAGAGATGGAGATGGAACTTCAACTGTAGAAGATGATGGCTCGATAGCCTTCGACTCGTTAACAGACATTTTAGTGATAACTGCATCACCAGTTTTGTGTGGAACGGAGTCGGCGACTGGCTCAACAGCCTTAGAAGAGATAGAAGTGACCTTTGAACCAGCAAATGCAGCACCAGCAGCTAAGGCAGTAGCTGCACCAGCAGCAACACCAAGTGCATGGGAGTCAGAGTGAGTAGACTTTTCAGCAGCTTCTTTCTCAGCAGCTTCTTTCTCGGCCTTCTCAGCAGCTTCTTTTTCAGCAGCTTCCTTTTCAGCAGCTTCCTTCTCGGCCTTTTCAGCAGCTTCCTTCTCGGCCTTCTCAGCAGCTTCTTTCTCGGCCTTCTCAGCAGCTTCCTTTTCGGCCTTTTCAGCAGCTTCCTTCTCTGCAAGAGCAGCAGCAGCAAGGGCAGCAGCAGCGGCGGCAGCAGCCTCCTCTTCCTTTGCCTTTTTCTCAGCCTCAGCCTTTTCTTTAGCAATTCTTTCCTCCTCTTCTGCTTTTTCCTTAGCCAATCTTTCTTCCTCCTCCTTACGAAGTCTGGCCTCCTCAGCGAGTCTAGCCTCCTCAGCGAGTCTGGCTTCCTCAGCGAGTCTGGCCTCCTCAGCGAGTCTAGCCTCCTCAGCGAGTCTGGCTTCCTCAGCGAGTCTAGCCTCCTCAGCGAGTCTGGCTTCCTCAGCCAGTCTAGCCTCCTCAGCAAGTCTAGCCTCCTCAGCCATCTTGGACTCTTGTGCCAATCTCTTCTTTTCCTGTAATTCATCAAAGGCAGCTCTCTTCTGCTTAGCCTCCTCCAGTCTTGAAGTTCTTTCATTCTGACCAGCCTTCACAGCGGCGAGCTCTTGTTTTAGCTTCTCCAATCTGGATCTCGAATCACTCAACTCAGCTTTAGAGGACTGAACACTCTCCTGTGTTTCTTGGGCCTGCTGTTCAGACTTTGCAATCTCTGCCTCGTTATCGGCGATGGCAGCTTTAATCTCATCAATCTGTTTGTCCAAGTTGGCCTTCTCGGACAAGTGCTCAGAAGTGACACCATTGCGTTTCTCCAGTTCACGGTCGTTCTGCTTCTTCTGCAACTGGAGCAGCTCGTATTGCAACTCGTACTCAGACTGACGGGCGTGTAAGACACGTGTGGAGATCTCGTGACGCTTCTGCGAGATAACAGACTCGTGAATAGCAGTGAGGTTCTTCTGTGTCTGCACCTCGGTGTCGCGCGAGGTCTTCTCCTTGTCCTCTTCAAGCTTCTTATCGGCGGCCTTGGTGGTGGCGATGTGCTGCTCCTGGGCGTCCACAATCTCCTTGTTGGTCTTGGAGTCGAAGCTCTTGATGCTGGTGTCGATGTTGGAGATCTCCTTCTCGAGCTCCGCGACCTTCTTGTCGTGGTCTGCGCTGAACTTCTTCTTCTCCAGGTCGAGCTTCTGCTTGAATCTCGCAAACTTGGAGTTGAGCTTGTGCTGGTCCTTGAGCGCCTCGAGCTCGAGCTTCTTCTGGTGCTTGAGCTCCCTCAGCTTCTGCTGCTCCTCGGCCTTCGTGTTGATCGTCTCGAGGTTCTTGCTGAGCCTCTTCTGCGCAATCGCAAGGATAGCGCTCTCTGGCATCTTCAGGCCGCCGCCGAGGTCCACAATGGGCTCCACAACCTCTTTCTTCTTCTTAGGGGTAACCGCTGAGGCTGCGGCTGCGGCCGCAGTAACAGACGAGCCGTTGGCGGTGGCGGTCTCTGGGTGGGACTTCTTCAGCACAGAATCAGCGGCAGCGGCAGCGTCCTTCTTGTCGGCCTCAATTGGCTTTGGCTTGGTTGGTGTTGTAGCGGTCTGTGTAGCCTTCTTCTTCACCTGGCTCTTCACCTGCTTGCGCTGCGCGTCCCTGAAGGGAGACACCCACGTCTTCTCATCACGGACGATGTTGACGGTCTGGCGGAACGAATTGTCCTTCTTCTCCGACATGTTTAACGCTTAGCCGCCGTAGTGGAGTGGAGTGTTGATGCTAAGCGGGACAATCCCAGCTTGAAATTGGGCGTTGCTGGGTTGCGCGCCACACACACCCGCACACCATGACGTTATCCGCCAGAAGGGGAATGTAAACATGGCACAAAAGGTTAGTCTCTGTGCTTGCTACGAGTCTATGCATGAAGACTGGTTAGTCCTCATGATACAACGGCTAAGAGGCCCCACCAGCGTATGGAGGAGACCCCGTAAGAGACCCCGTCCGATTAGGGGCGTGGGCCGGATACGTGCTTGCGACGTGGGGTGGTGAAGATAGCTACTAAAGGGTGTTCGGGTGTGTAGGTCTAAGGACGAGAAGGGTGGCAGTGACAGTGGTCATTAAACGTAGTATTGTCGATATAAATAGTTCTATCACATGAGCAAGTACATGGCCACTACAGCTAAGAGGCCCATGCTTGAGCTGGTAGCAGCGCCGTTAGTGGCAGTGCTGGAGGCTGTAGATGAAGATGAAGATGAAGCAGTGGCTGAAGCGTCCTGGACAAAGCCAGTTGCAGAAGCAGAGGTGGATACATCTGCACCAGAAGAGGATGCCTCGGTAGAGTGGGACGAAGAAGAATCATCAGAGGAAGATGCAGAGGAGGATGCGGAGGAGGATGAAGAAGAAGAGGATGAGTGCTCAGAAGAGGAGGAAGATGAAGACTCAGAGGAGGAAGAGTGCTCAGAGGATGAGGACGAGGACGAGGACTCAGAAGAAGACTCAGAAGAGGACTCAGAAGAGGACTCAGAAGAAGAACCTGCAGCACACGAGTCGTTGTCACTCAGACCAGTGTTGTCTGAAGAACAAAGAATAGTGTTGTCGTTGGTCAGCATCACGGTGTCCTGGTTGAACACACTGGAGCTGTTGTAAACGTAGGCCTTGGACCCCTCAACAGCAACGCCTGCTGGTAAATCAGCACACGTGATGTAAGCATCCTTGATAGTCACAGCGAAGTAACCGTCGTCGGTGATGTCGTCGGAGTCCCAGTCAATTGAACCACCAGCCCACTCGATGGTTCCCTCACCGGCAGTGCTCAACACTGGCCAAAGAGAGAACTGAACACGGGCTGGTGTCTGTGGGTATTGGTACTCACCTGAAGTGGAGTTGTAAGTGTCAGACTTCTTCAGTGTTCTGACTTCGACACCGTCCAGAGTCCATGTGATCTGGTCCTCCTGCCAATCAACCTCATACAAGTGGTAGTTGGCGTAAGTGTCCGAGGTGTTCTCATACACGACGTTGTTCCAGTCCAGCACACCCTGGTGGTAGTAGTTTGTCTCTGCAGTTTCCAACTTGTAACCCACAAACTCCCAATCAATCTCATCCTGAGAGTCTGAGTACGAAATGAATGCTGAAACAACACCTGCGGTTCTAGATGTCTTCATGTGCGCACCGTACTTACCATAGAGCATGTATCTGGAAGAGGACAACACCGTACCGGAGGAGTCCTTTGGCATGGTAATCAGCAACGCATCACCAGCATCGTTGTTCTGAGCGTATCCTGTGAAGATCCAGTCTGTGTCCTCTGGATCACCCATGTATTGGTCGACATTTGGGAATGCCTGTGTACCGAATGTGGTCTTGATATCCTTGCACACAGGCATGGCCATGCACGCCTCTTTCTTGTAAGAGTAGAGTGGGTGACACCCACCAAGACAGTGCGCACCAGTACCACACTCACCGTACTGGTTACAACATGGGAGGTCCTCAGGACACTGGCTCGATGCTGAACAACTTGTGGTGGCCAGAACTGGTGCGGCCAAGAGAATGGATGCTAAAATAGCTGCTGGGAGAGCCATTGTGGGGTATGCGTTTCAATCTGTTTACGCTAGGCTCACTCAAAGACAAGTCCCCCCAGAGGGGATGATCCAGGCTTTATAAGGCCACACACTTGCCGGTAATACGCGTCGGCCGCCGTCCACTCCAGCCATTTGTGAACAGAGGTAGTATAAGTATGCATCGAGATTGCATACACCACACATAAATATTTCCCGATCGGTCCAGAAAATGTCTGGTTTGAACACGTACCGCGTCGTTTCCCGCGTAAGTACGCGTAAACACGCATGTAAACGGTATGATGGGGACAGAATCTCGACGATCACGCGTAATTGAGGAGGTCTCCACACATTTGCCGAGAGAGAGAGTTCCCAAGAGAAATGGAGGGGGAGGTTTTCTTGGGGAATCATCAGAACTGTTTCTTGGTGGCCAATTGAGCTAGACCGAGGCCATTAACAATTCCTCAATACTTTTTCTTACGTCGTTGAAAAATCGCTCACATACCTATGAAAACTTTTTCAACCAACTATGCGTGAGAATGCACATGTGTGTTTACAGTATTTAGTTAGGAATGCTTGCTGAGTTGCGTTTCGAGGAATGGCAGTGACCCGTAGGAGAAGTAGTATGGCAATACATTGGCCGACTTTGTGGGATGCTTTCCTTACCACGCAGTTCACGACCAATACTAGGATATGAACTAAGACCACACTTTGTAGTGTAATTCCCTCAACGGGCAGACAAACAAGCCAATGAGTGCATGCGGGTGTGCATGTAGTTAGTTATGCCTCATGAAGCTTATTACGAATAGCCGAAACCACCGTAATACCACAGTCTACAGCTCGCTCCGGTTATGTGCCAGCATTTAGACCCTATGGAGGTTTCTATAGAATGTGAGAAACCTTAGCCAATCAGCGATCTGTGGAGCACTAAATGCACCCGTGTTGCATGCATCGTAAGTTTAGGGCTGTACGTGTGTTTAGGGCTGTATGTGTGGTGGGAGCTCACAATGCGCCTGACTACGCTCAAACTGCGTCTTTCATAAGATCGAGAGGATTTCATTATTAAATAGCACAATGGTCTTCTATGTTTTACAATTCGAACTCCTTAGAAACAGCGTTACCGAATCTCTCCAAGCCCACCGCCAATTTGTCCAAAGCGACAGCAGCATAAGTACCTCTGAAGAAGATAGTGTTGCTGGTTTCCTCTGTCTCGACCTGTTGTGGAGGGACAGACTGGCCCTTGGCCTTGAACCAAGAGCCTGGAATCATGAGACAACCAGCCTTCAAGCCGGCCTCGTACAAAGCGGTCTCAACCTTCAATGGGTCAGAGCCGAACTCAGTAGCGAACTTTGGATGTTTAGAGGCATCGAACTGAACGGTGAAGAACATACCGGCAACAGGTGGAAGGAAGTGAGAAACCTGTTTTGGGAAGTGCTTAGCAACGGCATCAATTGCAACATCACGCTTGTGGGTGTACTCTGCACGAAGACCGATCAACCAGTCAATGTAACCATCCTGTCCCCATCTCTGCAAGAGACCGTTGACAATGGCCTGTGTGAAACCAGATGGAGCCTGGATTGTGACCTCGTGAAGTCTCAAAAGTCTTTCAACAATAGCATTCTGAGCAACGACCCAACCGAAACGGGAACCTGGGGCGAGAACCTTGGAGAAAGAGTCCAATCTGATGACACGGCCTTCGGTATCGATAGAGATGAACGAGTCAACGAGGGACTCAAGGAACTGCTGATGGTTGTGGACAGCCTTACCTCCTCTAGAGGCAACGTCGGAGGTGTATGCATCCATTTGGAGGAAGTAGTATGGCTCATCCTCCAAAATGATGAAGTCGTGCTTCTGCGCAATCTTGTAAATGGCTTTTCTTCTCTCAGTACTCAAAGAGGAACCAGTTGGGTTCTGACCAGTTGGGATGGTGTACAAGAGTCTTGGCTTCTGGCCGACCCAGTTGTCGAGCAGTGCCTCGAGCTTCTCTGGGATGATACCGTAGTCGTCCATTGGTACTGGGAAAGTGTTGATGTTGAGAGCATGGGCGGTCTCAAGCGCAGATGAGAAGGTGTAGTCTTCAACGAGGATGGTGTCGTTCTTGTTACAGAAAGTTCTGAGGATACCGTCCCAGGACTGGGTGTTACCAACAGAGGCGATCACAGACCAGTCGTCGTATGGAACCTTGTGGACGATCTTGGTGTGCTCTTTGAGGAAGTCGAGCAGCTCTTTCTGGCCATCGGAAGCTCCGTACTGCAAACCTCTCGAGAGTGGGATGTCCTGCTCGTGGGCCATGTCTTGGGTGTACTTGACGAGGTCAACAACGACCTTCTCGTCATCGGCCTGTGGAACTGCACCAATTCCCTTGGCGAAAGGAGCCGCAGGCGACTCGGTGGTGATCTTGTTCCATGGGAAGTAGTCTGGGAGCGGGAGACCACCTCCGAGGAAGACGATGCTTGGGTCAGCAAAGTACTTGAAAGCGACCTTCAGGGCAGAAGGGTTTCTTCTCTTGGCTTCGTCAGAGAGCAGGTGTGAGAGGTCCTTAGCAGCGGCGACCATTTTCTTCTTCGTTCTATTGAGTACCCGTGTAAACGTCTTATTAATGGCCGGAGGGTGTTGTCGGCTTTATATCTTTTTTCAATGACTCGTTTCGCGAAGATCCGCTCAACGGCGGGTTCTTCCCCCTGCGCTCCGATAAGAACGGGATTAGACGGCTATTAAAGGTTATGCCAGGAGGGGAGCCACTATATAACGAGACAGCAGTGTAAATCACCCAAAGGGCTCACTAAAGTGCAAATAACACCGAGAAAAGAGAGTTTACACACACAAAGCACATAGACAGTTACCGTACTTTGTATCCCATTGATAACGGACTCTTTAGGCCACAACCCCGCGACTTCAGCTATCGACAGCTCACAGCGAGCGTGTTCCAGGAACGGAAACACATGGGGTTTCACATCAGGCTAACCGTTATCCAATGCCGTTCGGGTGCTGACTATTGATACTCGAGATTAAGTGCCTTGTGACTCTGTTGCCAAGCTTAAAGCTGGCCCATAAGTGCGAGTCACTGCCTATAGCTATGGGAAAAGAGCTGGTATTTCGGGATCACAGAGTGCAAGACTCCACATAGATCAACACCAGGAGCGAAACTAATGAACACCTGAACACCCCAAACCAATGAATATACGGTACTTAGGCCACTATGGCACGCCTCTATGTCCACACTATGAGCGCCCATATGCGGTTAGTAGCCCTGGCCGATGAGCTAATTCGCGAAACCGTTTATTTCGCGAACAGCCCAGTTTGTACAACTATCAACACAGCTTCATGAAGGACTAAGATCACGACACAAGAGAGCCAGCCAGCGATATGTACATTCTCAAACTGCCGTGGCTGTCCCACACAGGTACGTACTACTCAATGTGAAGGGTTGAACTCAGTAACTAACCAAACGCAGAGGAGAACCGCAAGTACGAAGTGTACTCCGTGAGTGTTAGTCCCGATGGTACGAGACTGGCGTCCGGAGGGCTCGATGGTAACGTGAGAATATGGTCTGTGCAAGACATCCTGAAGTACAAGGACCCGAAACTACCGAGGGACCCGGCGGTGTGTCGTCCCCTTTGCTCCATGGCCCGTCACACGGGTGCTGTTACTGTGGTGAAGTTCTCTCCAGATGGACGGTTCCTAGCGTCTGGGTCTGACGATAAGGTGCTGCTGATCTGGGAGAAAGACGAGGAGTCGAGGCCCGTGTTTGGAGAGCAAAACCTCGAGCACTGGACCGTGACGAAGAGAGTCGTTGCACACGATAACGATATCCAGGACATCGCGTGGGCTCCGGACTCGAGCATCCTGGTGTCTGTTGGGCTGGACAGATCCATCATCATATGGAGTGGTACGACGTTTGAGAAGATAAAGAGATTCGATGTTCACCAGTCGCACGTTAAAGGTGTTGTGTTCGACCCGGCTAATAAGTACTTCGCTACGAGCTCAGATGACAGATCTGTCAGAATCTTCAGGTACCATAAAGGCTCCGAGATGTCCTTCTCCATCGAACGCACCGTACTCAATCCATTCAAAAAGTCACCATTGACCACATATTTCAGAAGACTCTCGTGGTCTCCCGATGGCCAGTTCATTGCGGCCCCGAACGCTACCAACGGGCCCGTCACATCCGTTGCTGTTATCACCAGAGGTAACTGGGAATCCGATACCAGTTTGATTGGTCACGACTCTCCATGTGAGGTGGCTTGCTTCTCCCCAGTGCTGTACGAGGTGACATCAACAAACAAGAAGGAGAAGAAGATCTCATCGATCGTTGCAACTGCTGGTCAGGATAAGAACTTGGTTATCTGGAACAACGCGTACCCAAGACCCATTGCTGTGTTTGAAGAGATTTCACTGAAGACCATGACGGATCTATGCTGGAGTCCGGATGGGCTTACACTATTTGCGAGCTCACTGGATGGATCTATCTCTGTGATATCGTTTGAATCTGGTGAGCTCGGCCAGGTGATCTCATCGGAGAGAAATGACGAGCTGTTGAACAAGTACGGTGTTGATAAGGACAGTATGGTGTTCCCAGAAAGTACGAGTCAGCTTATACTAGAGGACAAAGCCATTGAATTCATGAAGACTTTGAGCGTAAAACACATGGATAGACTGATGAGTTTGGAAAAACCAACATCTGAGAAACCATCTACATCTTCAACACCACCAAGGCCATCAACACCTCTTACGTCCACCACCACGAACATTGCACAAGCTACAACACCAAAGACACTCGATCTTAAGTCGTCTACTAAATCCCCTAAGACGATAGCACCAACAAGGAAACTCAACAGAGCTGTGTTGACAAATGGAAAAAAACGCGTTGCACCAACGCTTATTTCAACATCATCCCACACATCCAATAGTGTTAAATTCAGAAATGCAGCTATCGTAACGAAACCCGAACCGAATAACTCCAAATCGTCATCAGCGTACAAGCATCTTTCAAGGACCCCCTTTGAACTGCCCAAGTTTGGTATCCAAACCTCAGTGAATCCCTACTTCATTAAGAAGACCTCCCCAGAAGAGGAAGAGGAAGACGAGAACGACGAAATTGCTGACTACGAAGAGCATAATAACGAGGAGCAAATAGTCACACGTCCTCGTAAGAGCAAGTCATCTTCATCTTCATTCATCAGGCTCCAGCAGCCATACGAAGACACCAATATCCTCTACAAACAACTCGCTGACACAACGAGACGTGCTGTGCTACAAGTTATCAACTATGATGAGTATGAAGATGATGAACCCACGCTGCTGATTTCCCATGAAGACGGACAACCAGCGATGGAGATTTATATTCCAGACCGTATCATCAGCATCACTGGACAATTGAACAAGTTTTGGGCCTTGGCCACATCGACTGGTGCAGTGCTGTCATTCACACCAAGTGGCAGACTGCTACGCCCTAGAATCGAACTGGGGAGTAACATCATGTTGATGAACTCTCATGGAAACCTGCTGATGGTTGTGACTGAGGATTACATGCTGCATTGCTATGATCTGATCAAGGGAAAGAAGTTACACAAAAAGGTTTCCATGGCCCCAATATTGCACTATGAGGATGTTGTTGTAGGGAAAACCGTCAAGCTCCGCTCCAGACTGTTGGATGTGGAGATGCACAACGACAAGGTGCTAGTTTTCCTGGAGAACAATGAAGTATACTACTTCGATGCTGTGCTCAAAACCTGGGTCAATGTCATCAACGACTTCCACGCCAAGTACAACGTCTTCAATGGTGTCTGGGTAGACAGGTTGAAAGAACCATACATCAGTCAAGGTAATGCTTCCACCGTGACTGACGATGCTGAAAGGGAGATTGATTATGTGAAGAAACTCACGTTCCTCGAAGGATACGAGTCGTTGATGAAGACACTAGGTAATGAAAAGATTGGTAAATCGGTGACTGAGGCACTCAATGAGATGAAGACTGATGAGCTTTACACTACAGTTAGGAATCAATGAATACAACTATTGTGATGATCTATTCAAGGCAAGAAATATGGATGCCAGGTTTGTCGTAGTCTCTGTCGCCAATGCTATATGCTATGATACTAGAGTCTTTCGGATTGACTGTTACCGAAGGAACAGCTGTGTTGGAGTCTACCGTAATCGACCGGCAGGTGTCTCTGCCCATTTCAGCATCTTCATAGTGGTTTATAGTTCCATTACTCGTTCCAATGAGAAGACCCTGTGAATTAGGCAGTAGCTCTCCGTACAACCGTTGTGATTCTGCTTGAAACCCAGTCAGTTGACCCACACTTTGCAAACCCATTCGTACATCAAGGATCTCAATAGTATCACAGTCCCTCGTCACGACAAACACAAATTTACCATTTTGTGACTCGATGATCTGACTAACACCATTACCACTCCTTACTTTAGTCTCTATTGCTTTAGATCCGTCATCGTCGAACATTGTGACCACATTAGAGAAAGAACCAGCGTAGAATCCTCCGTGCGCAAACTCACTTCGAACCTGGTCGAAACAGCTGACAATACCGTGACATCTGATAGACCTTACTGATTCTGACCTGTTGACATCATATAACAGCACGTTTCTGCTCATTCCAGCGATAAAAGCAGTAGGAGAAGTAAACATTAGCGACTGAATCTTGAAGTACCTCTCGGTGTGACTATGCTGGGTGTTGTAAATAGACATGACTGAAGCCTTCCCGTCGTCATTATCAGGCAGTACGTCTATCAGCTTCAATGGAAGGTCGTTGGATGACACAAGCACAGGGCACGTGCCCGTATAAGGAGAAGCGTCTGGGTGTACATCAGTGGTGATGAGCGGTGCTGAGTGAAAAGTTCTCGTGAAAGGGACCAGTAGCTCATCGTTATCCTCAGGCAGACTTCGTGAAGCAATGTATATCCGTATACCTCTATCCTCCGATACTGAGAGGAGTGAACTGCCGTCTTGGAGCCATCGTAGCCGCGATGGTGTGTAGTGGCTATGTGTGTTGGTGGGTTGTTGTAGACGAGGGAAGGTGTACTCAGTGTCCTTCTGTGTGCTCAAGAAGTGCTGATGAAGAGCTGTTTCTTTGCTCAAACAGTTTGTAGGGTCATAAAAGGTATCGTGGGTCGAAGCCAGGAGTCTGAGACGCATCCAGTCGAGTCGTACGGTCTATTTTGGTGAACAATCTCGAGACATTACTGTGGTCGATTGTTTTGAATTTTCGGCTTTAAACGGTCGATGAACCGATGAAGTCCGAGGGCTCGCTACTAACAGTTGATACAAACCCTATGATAAAGAGTGATATTATAGTAAACCCGTTGTATGTTCTATAGATACACAAACTAAAAATGCAAATGCAGATGAAGATACCATAACAGACTCAATATCTCTTGAATCTCTTTGAATTACCAATCTTCTTCGACGAATATTTCTTGTTCTTCGTACCGACATTGTTCAGATTATTCGATGGAACAATAGCTCCAATCTTCTGTCTCTTCAGTTGTTTGAGCTTTGAGGGTGAGATAGGATGTTTGGAAGGGACCGTAAATCCAATAGGTTGGGATGGTGATTTAATAGGTTGGGATGGTGATTTATTCTGTTGTGGCGATAAAGTTGGATGTGATTTGCGCTTTGGTACTTGGTTTATGTTTTTAGCAGACTGGTGCTGCTTTGGTGATTGTGGCTGCTGTGAAAATTTGTATGGTAGTGGGTTGTTGATAATGTCCTTGTGTGTAAGCCTTGTGTAAATCAAGTAATATGCTGAAGCGTCTCGCAGAGCTTGTTTCTCTGGAATAGAGTTGATATATTCGTCATCATAAGTGGCCCAAGTGCCATCTGGTTGACGACAATGAGCAATGTAATGACCTGAGGAGACGGATCTTCCCTCATGCACAACAACAGAGATCAACTGATAAAGAACTGGATCTCCCTTTGTAGTGTACTGTGAAAGATCAAGGACTAGTGGGTAAGAAACGCCCTGTTTGACCTTTGATGAAGAGCTTCCATTGAATCTGAATCTCTTGAGATGGACAGCCAACGTTTCCGGAGCTCTATCAATGCTCGAGATTTTGAGAGCACTCGTTCTCTGCTTACATTTTTCACAAATGTACCCACTCTTGTCAGATCTATCTGGCTTGATAAGTTCTGGAGAGAAAAAGTCCTTGATGGATTTCTGGATGGAGTATCTCTGTTTAGTCTCTTGTTCCGTAATAGCTGGGGATTGTGGAATAGCGGTTCCATTTTGTTGTAGAAGTTTCTTATCCTGCTCAGACAATGTGGTGATACTGTTCTTTCTTGAAGAGCCCAAATGTAAAGATAGATCATAAAACTCTTGTTGAGTCTTGGAAACATGACCACAGTTCTTGCAAGTGACAGACTGATCCAAGAGGCCGCCAAAGATGTCATATATTATACTCTCATTAAGCTTGTGGCCCTTTGGTGTGCTGTCTTCTTGCAACCTGGAAAGAAGCGACATGAAGTACTCATGCGAATCCTCTTGCTGCCACTCGGACATCATACAGTTGATGTCGTCTAGTCTTCCAATCAACTTCTTCGGGTTAATGTACTTGCGGTCCCTGTCTGATTTCCACATTCTTGATGCAGTTTCAGCGAGAACGTGTGTCACGGATCTCTGGTTGATATCACTGTATTTGTTACTGAGCACGTCGCTCAAGTAGTGTTGCACAGCAGGAATGTGAATCATGGCCTGGACAGCAGCATTTGTGTAGCACGTGACGCCGTGGTTGAGTAAACCAGCTGGCTTGAGACCCATGAGCGATGTGCCCCAGTTCTTGAGGATACGCTTAGAGCCGTTGGAGCCTCTGTCGTTTGAGGTCTCGTTGATTTGGTAGAAGTTCTCCAGGACATCGGTGGGTGGCTTCGTCGACTTCTCGTCTAGGGAGTCATCGGACTCTGGTGAGGTTGGCGGTGTTGTTGAGCGAGCCGGGACGGCCTTATCATCGAGCAGCTCGGATTTCAGTAGGTTCAGGTCATCGTCCTCGTCCTCGTCCTCGTCCTTCTCGCTGGACTCTGTTGAGCCCTCGTCGGACTCGGACTCCTCATCAGACTCATTGGCTCCCTCGACGTAGTCGTCGTCCTCGTCTTCATCGTCGTCTTCACCAGCAGCGGACTTAGCAGTCTCTTCCTCGGAGTTCTCACCAGAGCTCGAGCTCGACCGGAACTGCTCAAACACGCTCTTGCTTATGATGTTGCGCGGGGTCTCCGACACGAAGTTCGGGCTCGCAGCGTCTGTGGAGTCGCCCTCGTCTTCTTTATCAGACTTGAGCGACGCCGTGGACTCAGCAGACTCGGACTCGGACTCACCAAGAGACTCGCCAAGGTCCTGTTCCGGCTCTGGCACCGGCTCTGGCACGGTCTTACGCGCTCTCTTGGGCTTAGCACCTTCCTCAAAAGGCTTCCCCGTGTACCCAGCGAGCGCCTGGGCCAGCGACGCTGGTCTCTTCTTGGACATGGGCGCTGGCGGAGGAGCCTGTTGCTCCAGTGCCTGGGGCTTGGAGTGTGTGACGCCTATCTTGACGTAGGAAACAGGCTTGTCAGCCTGGTACTCTGGGCGCTTCGCAGGGGAAAAGTGTAGTGGGTCCGCAAGGATTCTCTGGACCAGTGGGGCGATGCTCTCGTTGACGACAGTGCTCATGGAGTTGGGCACCTTTGCGTGGTGTGGGTTTGGTGGTGTGTGGGTGTTTTGGTGCTGATTTTCCGTGTTGATGGAAGACAGCGGCTGGGGATGAAAAAGGTCAATGGGTAAGCGCTCAGTGGGGGGTTGGAGGGGAACCAGCGGGCGGGTGTGTGGGAAAATTTGGGTGGTGCACCGGTGTGGCTCGCGCTCGTACTGGTGATGGGCCGCTGTGTTGGGACCGCTTGGATGTAGCTGAAGACCCTGTTGTTGCTCGCTGGGGTGCTTGGACAGAAGGGCTCTTTCACAAGGGCGGTAATAAAAAATTCCGAAATCTGAAAGGGACACGACTTTTGGTTGCTTTTTTCCCTTCGCATCAAACGGGTTCGCGGAGGGTTCGCGAACTTACCCTTTTTTCACGTCGATTCCAATGAGCTTGAAGAGAAGGCCACTAGCACAGGCTTACCACCATCTACAATGTCAGCTAAGGGAGGAGCACTCAAGAATGTGCTTGTGAAGCTCATCGTGGGTGCTGGCCAGGCCGCTCCGACGCCGCCAGTGGGTCCAGCTCTCGGTTCGAAAGGTGTCAAGGCCATTGACTTCTGTAAAGAGTTCAACGCAAGAACGGCATCGTACGCTCCAGGCGTCCCGATCCCGGTATCGCTGGTGGTGAAGCCAGACAGATCCTTCTCGTTTGAGCTTAAGAGCCCCCCAACAGGGTATTTGCTGTTGAAGGCTGCTGGTATCGAGAAGGGTGCTGCTGAGGTGGGCCAGGGTAAACCTTTCGCTGGTGAGATCTCTCTGAAACATGCCTATGCCATTGCAGAGATCAAGAAAACAGATGATCGTCATAAGAATCTGGCAATGGAGGGCATTGTCAAGTCGATTGTTGCTACTGCCAAGAGCATGGGTATCAACGTCGTGGTGTAATCTTGTCACTAGCCGATAGTGGAAGCATCATGGCTAAGTTAAGAATAGCCATGGAAAACTTGTACATACAACACACCGCATGCAAGCTAATGAACGTGTGATGACCTTAAACTTGTACTCATCTTGTAAGCCCAATATAGCGACACCCTGCGACTGTGAGTCAATTGTGTCTGACAGGTCGGAGATGAGCTCACCCTGGGGCTGCCTAGGCCTGGTAAGTACACATATACATACATATTAGTGCTGTAGTATAAGTATACAATACTGTATTATAGGTATACAAATGACTCAGCGCGAATAGAAGATAGCGGCGTGGTAATTGTGACTCTTTCGATGCCCGAAATAGTGGATCGCGGGCTTTGGTTAACAGCGACCACCGACGTGCGAGCACGAGAATAACATATACACCAGGAAGTATATCTGTCTATAAGCCCTCTGTGTGTGCCTCGCCCGTCTGCGCCAGACCCCACCAATCGCAGCGTCAATTGGCGCTTCTGTAACCCCTCCAGTGTACTTTGGCGCCTTATCACGCCCGATCAAATGCCTTGAGCGTATCTATGGCGAACCTTCCCTTTTCGGGTATAACGCCGAAGGCCTCTTTATCAACGTACAAGGTATAAAGGGCGCGTTGTCGCTAACGTGGCTCTAAATGGTGCAACTGCTAGCGGACATTATAGCTAAAGCCCATACCAACATGTCTGAGAAAGTACTCAAGCACCTCTCCGACGTGGCCTTGAACAGAAAGACCGTCGCCTTCCACGGTCTCCCAATCCCAGACGACGTCAAGCAGCACCCAGAGCCGATCTCTCTCTCTGGTGGTCGTCCTCATCACGGCTTCTACCCTGTGACCAAGATCACATACGACTTCATCGATGAGCCCTTTGCCGAGAAGTCTGCTGGCTCGAAGAGCTTCAACAGAGTCGAGTCCGATAAGAAGGCTAAGCTGGACTTGCAGAGAGCATTGAACTACGGTCCAAGTGAGGGTTTTGAGCATATAGTGCAGTTCTGCAAGGAGCTGGTCACTTTCTGTAACAAGCCAGGCTACGAGAACTGGGACGTCACCATGACCAACGGCTCCGGTGACTCTTTGCACAAGGTGTTCAACTTACTTGTTAACCCAGGCGACGTCGTTATGCTAGAGGCATACACCTTCGTACCAACGATCAACAACATCAGAGCCTGGGGTGGTGAGATTGTGCCTGCCAAGCTGAGCTTTGAGGACGGTGGTATCGACACCGTAGCACTGGAAGAGATGCTGGACAACTGGTCCACGGGTCCTTACAAGGAGAAGCCAAAGCCTAAGGTCCTGTACACGATCCCAACTGGCCAGAACCCAACTGGACTGACGCTTGTTGAAGAGAAGAGAAAGAAGGTGTACGAGCTCGCCCAGAAGCACGACTTCATGATCATTGAAGATGATCCTTATGGATACATCCAGCTGGGTAAGTACACCGATGGTGTTGAGAACCCATTCACTCCTGGCAAGTACACTGCTGCGTCTTTCGTTAAGGAAAGACTGCCAAAGTCCTACTCACAGTTCGATACTGAGGGCCGTGTTCTGAGATTGGAAACCGTCTCCAAGGTGTTTGCTCCTGGTACGAGAATCGGTTTCATCATCGGATACGCTCCATTGATTAAGCACATCATCACACACACCAACTGCTCTACCAGAGCTGCTAGTGGTATTTCACAGGCTACAGTGCTAACTGCTGTTGAGCAGTTCGGTGGAGTTGAGGGCTGGTTGGACTGGTGTGTTAAGGTCTCCAAGACATACACTGACAGAAAGAACATCTTCCTGAAGACACTGTTTGAGTCTGAGGCCTACAAGAAGGGCTACTTCACCGTTAGGGAGCCAGATGCCGGTATGTTCATCACCGTGGAGCTCAACTTCCCAGCTGGTGACGACCACAGACTGGAGCTGGAAGAGCTCAACTACAAGTGCTTGGAGGAAGGTGTTGTTGTTGTACTGGGTAAGAACATGGCTTTCACACCAGAGTACGCTAAGAGTGCACAGTTCCTGAGACTCACTGTTGCCACTGCTGAGGACGATGCTGAGATTGTTGAGGCCGCTACGAGACTGTCTAAGGCCATCCTCTTATACTTCTCCTGATTGTGCGAGCCTGAGATCAAGCAGGTCTTGACTTTTTGATTTTTGGATAAATATTAATTAAAACGACTTAATAGAGTAAGTATGTAGATTAGTGTAGAGCACTATTTATCCGCACTAATCCCCATCGCCCGTCTCGACTGCCCGTTCCTTGAACTCCGATGCTTGCCGAGCGGACCTGGGGCCCCGAGAGCGCATCGCGTTATCAGTACTAAACTATAAAGCTCAACAAGTCCGCACACTGAAAGTAGAGCTTTCCACGACTTCACCACCAACTAAAATGGCATTCGTTAACCCCATCGACGCATACCCACAGCCCGACATTGCACCTCTTCTCCTGGCCCAGCATAAGGGCAAGCACTGGTCGGAGCTTCCTACCCCATGCTTCACCATGAGCAGATCTGTTGTCCAGGACAACTGCACCAAGATGGCCAAGCGTATCGAAGCGATGGGTGCGCAGTTCCGTGGCCACGTGAAGACCCACAAGTGCATTGAGGCGACCAGAATGATGATGGGCTACGATCTCCCGGGATACAAGGGGAAGAAGCACTCTGCTATCGTTGTGTCCACGCTGAAAGAGGCATGGGAGGTTGTTAGTTACCAGGAGAAGACCGGCGACGTGTTTGTTGATGACATTATCTTTGGCCTGCCTAACTACTCTGATGATGCTCTGGTCCAGGTCAAGGAGCTCAGAAAGAAAGTGAAGCGCTTCCGTATGCACTTGGACTCCATCGACCAGATCAAGCTGCTGGAGGCCTTCGATGCTAAGCATCCACAAGAGAAGCCATGGTCCGTCATCGTGAAGATGGACGCCGGAACCGCACGTGCCGGTATCATGGACACTGACTACCTCGTGGAGGTGCTCAAGGGCATTACCTCTGCGAAGAACGTTGAGCTGTATGGTTTCTACGCTCACTCCGGCCACTCCTACTCATGCAACACGTTTGAGGAGACAGAGCATGCACTCTGGGAAGAGTTAGCAACGGTCAAGAAAGGTCTGGATGTTCTCGCAAAAGCTGTTCCTTCAATTGACCTGAGCAAGCTTGTGGTCTCCGTGGGTGCGACTCCAACCATCCACTCTCTCGAGCACCACGTCTTCCAGAAGCAGAACGACAAGATCACAAAGATCATCGAGCAGATCCCGGCTACTGTTGAGTTCCACGCTGGTAACTACCCGATCTGTGACTTGCAGCAAGTCTCCACCGGTGCCGTTGATGAGAAGAGCATCGCTGGTGCCGTCATTGGAACCGTCATTTCCCAGTACCCTGCGAGAAAAAACGACATTGGCGAGCTCTTGACTAACGTTGGTGTCATTTGCATGTCGAGAGAAGTGTCTCGTAAGCACCCGGGCTTCGGTAGGGTGATTACCACCAAGGACTACGGTAAGTGGTACCTGGAGAGAATGTCTCAGGAACACGGTATCTTGAACCCTGTTGCTGGAGAAAAGGCCGACTTCATCCCAATCGGCACCAAGGTCAAGATCCTGCCCAACCACTCGTGTATCACTGCCAGTGCCTTCAACGCCTACTACGTGTTGGACGACGAGGACAAGGTGTGCGACATATGGATCCCATGGAGGGGCTGGTAACGAGGGCATCAATCAAAAAATTACATAGCTACAATTAGATCAAACACAGCAACTTAATTGACGTAGTAAGGAAAAAGATCAACTAACACAGCCTCAGTGAGCATATGAAGTATCGCTATAAGGTGGTGAAATGACCACGACACACTCCGCAGCGCCCGCCACCAACGCACCGGCACGAAGCCATGTGGTGCGTTAGCTGCCAGCTAAGAGGACACGTCGACAACAGCCTTTCCTCATCGACTGTAATAGTTGATAAGGACTCGAGCCATGCTGTGGTGAGAGACGAGCGAAGCCCAAACAGTGAAAAATTGGACGACTCGTGACGGCATAAACGTCACACCCGCGTTCGCGACGCTTATGCGCTTTAGGGCTCCCACCGAAAAACTTCCTCAGCGGCTAATGAAAAAGCAGTGGGAAACCATTGCAATTCACAATATCACAGCCTCAAGGGACAATCTCGCTTAGATAGTCGCCTCACGAGTACACCTGGTCTCTGGGATTCGATTGATCAAGGTGAGTTCCAAGCCGCCGCACATACAAGAGCTACAAACTGCGTTTCTCCCACATCATCACAGATCAACTAACAACGACAAGATGCCCACCTGGCAAGAGCTTGCGCCAACGGCAGAGCAGGACCTCGTCCAGTGCACATACAAGAGTCGTCTACAGCTGCTGAATAACATTAAAGACCTTTTATCCGAGCCCAATGGCGCTGAAACTGCCGCTATTAGCGCCATGCAGGAGCTCATCTTGATGAACTACGCTCACTTGACAGACCCACAATCGTCCACTGCTGCTACTGAGATCATCGTTGAGACCATCAGTCAGAAGCCCGAGTCTCTCAAGCTTGTCATCAAGGCTCTGACGAAGCTCACGGCTAAGTACAGATCCGTCGCGTTGGACGACATGTCGCTTATCTCCACCATCACCAACGCTGTTGTCGCCAAGTTCGCAACAGACGAGCTGGTCCAGGATGTGGTTGTGCTGTATCTGCAGATCTTCGACTGTGTGTTCGGCAGCGATGAAGCATCTAAGCACAAGGACAGAATAAGGAAGTCTATCATCAAATCTTCAACGAAGGCCTTTGCGCACCTATCAGAGCCCCAGATATCGATATGTATCAAGTCCGCCATTGGCTCGAAGTGTCCAATTGAATCCGTCATTGTTTTGCTCGGAGTCCTGTCATCTCGTCAATTGACACCTGAGGACGTGGGTCTTGTGCTGGACTACTACACTAAAACTGTGCTTGCCACGAAAGTTCCATTAGTCAACATGTCGATCATGGCTCCGTTCTTTCAAAAGTTCACAGACACCCAGGCATTGTCTTCAAATGTTGTTCCAGCCATCGAGAAAGCCATCATAAGATCTTCTGAAATTGCCCTCGGACTGTCATACGACCTTCTCAAATCATTGGTAACTGTCATTGACTTAACTGCTCTTGTCTCTGGATCAAAACTTCTGTCGCAATTCGTCGCAAATCTGAAAAGTTCAAAGGAATCGGTTCGTCCATTGGCACAAAAGAACCTACTGACTGTGCTCCAGTCACCTTCAACAGATGACAATACGGCAAAGCTGATTGATGAACTCTTGAAAGCAGTCAAAACCGTTTCTGCTGCCGATGTCAAAGCGTTGTTCTATAACGTCTTATCCCGTGTGCCTCCATCGAAGACAATCTCTACAAATATTGTCACTGCATTGGCCCCATTAGCTATCAAAGACCAGAATGAAGTGTCACTAGATGCTCTACTTAATGTCTACTTTGCGCACCTTGTCCCATTAATCAAGGATGGTTCCATACCGAAGGATACACAGGATATAGTTACTAAAGGCTTGAAAGATGCCAAGATACAATTGAAGAGACTTTGGTACTCAAACATTGGTACACATCTTATCGCTAATGACAAGACTGAATCTTTGACTAAATTTGTCACTGAGTTGTTCCCAACTATGATAAATGGCTTTGAAGATATCATTGTGAACCCAACCAATAACATCAAAGGTATCGTTGTTCCCTACGTCACGTTGACAGTGGGCCATTGGATCAGGGAATCAGTCCCTTCTGGTGATCTGTTCAAAAAGGCATTGATGAACACAGAAAAAGCTACATCTATCTTGATAAACTCCAGAGTGTACTCAAAACTAGCTACAGCAGAAGAGAAGGTTTGGTTCATCAGTGCATTGCATGCATCTACAGAGTATATTTCTGAATCTTCAATGGCATTGGGTAAGGCTTGGACCTTCTTCATACTATCGAAACCGTCCTCTCCAGATCTAATAAAGCTTAACTTGAGGAAGTTAAATGATGCCTACGTCTCTAACCAGATAGTCGTTGGTGATTCTTTAATTGGGGCCATCGACAATTTGCTCTTGAACAAGACCCTACCCGATGAATTCAACTCAGAACTTCATTACAATCATATCGCTTATATTTTCCGTTGTTTCTCTCAGAAGAACGATTCCATTAACCCAGAGACGTTGGTTGAGCATTTGAGCAAGATAATCGTCTCAGCTCATCATGTCGATGTCTCCTCTACTTCTTCGTGGATATCCCTCGTTTTGGCGTCTGATATTGACCCAGGCTACATTGCCAAGAACTACCATGCTAAGATTATTGAAGTCATATCGGATGTTCTGGTCACAGCGACTACACAGACACATAACTCTGGTGTTTTTACAGCTGCTTGTGAAGCTGCCTCCACCATGGCTTTTATTGACCCAACTGCAGTATGCCCATTGCTCAGAGACCTATTTGAGTCTGACCTCTCTGCTTCAGCATTAAGATCGATCTCTTCTCGTGATGTTGAGATTTGGAGAGGTACTGATGGTGAGATGGTCATTAATATCCTCGAGACTAAAAAGAAAACCGCAGAGGACAAAAATACCAAGGATTACGAAACCCGTAAATGGGAAGAGAGTGTGAGAAAAGAAATCGGTAAAAAGAATACTTCAATGAAAAAACTCACTAAAGAGGAAAAGGAGCTCGTGGATAAACAATGTGCCAAGGAGTCTGATATCAGAAAGAGAGTTGACCTCCTATACAAAAAGCTTTCTCGTTCCGTTGGAATTATCAGCTCTCTTGCTAAAGCTAATGACAACATCGATAATGGTAAATCTGACTGGGTTGCTGCTGCTGTTAATGGTTTACTTTCTGTGCTCGCCGTTCCGGTAACACAAGAGATCAGTGGTTCTTTGGCCACAGAAACTTTCCTTAACTTGTCCAACGTTGTCTCCTCTAGACTTGAGCACTTCAGATACTTCATCGGTGTTGCAACACTGAGAATTAATGACATTGGTGCATTGGATGATAGATTCAAGCAAGAAGACCTTCTTGATTTGACTTCAAGGGTCCTTTTCAGGTTTAAATTCCTAGCTACTCAACAACCATTTGATTTCATCACTTTGGTTTATACACTGCCATTACTATCTATGGTTTTGGAACAAGGTAAGGCTGTTGCAATCAAGAACGCCAAGAAGCCGGTTGCCAAAACTGAGTTCATCGAGGAAGACAAAGAAGAGGAACAATTGATGTTGGCCCTCGAAATTATCAGTACACATGCCGACCTGTTCAAAAACCCGGCCATTCCACGTGAACAGATTGTCAACGTGTTGTTGTCGCTGTTAGCATTGCCATCCAAGGCCAAGTTAGCCAAGGAATCTCTTCTCACTTTGTGTCAACATATTTCTATTGACTTCTCTGACGCTGACCTCAAACTCCTGTTTGCTGGTCTGCTCTCTCCAGAAGTGTTCGTCCGTAACACAATCCTGGAAGCACTGGACCAGGAGTTCGATTTGTCTGAGTTGACTTATTCTGATGAGATATGGATTGCTTGCCATGACAATGAACACTCGAACTCCGAGATTGCATTGACCATCTGGGAAGAGAACGGCTTCGAACTCACCGAAGCATCTATTAGATCTCTTTACAACTATTTGGGTCACAGTGATAGTGGAATTCGTTTATCTGTTGCCAAATCATTGGCTGAGTCTATCCAGATTGTCACTCCAGATACTGAACAATTTAGCACTGTTCTGAATGAACTGCTCGATGTTTACACAGAGAAAGCACGTCCACCTGAACCTATATTGGATGAATTTGGTTTGGTTGTCAAGTCCTCCCAAGAACAAAAGGATAAGTGGGAACCTCGTAGTGGTATTGCTATCACTATTAAGTTCCTGGCTCCGTTATTCAACGACAACTCGTTGGTTGCTCAACTTCTTAAGTTCATGATTGATGAGAAGGCGCTAGGGGACAAAGAACCGATCGTTTCTGAGGAATTCAAAGAAGCTGCAATTGCTGTCATTGATGCACATGGTGCTGAAAACGTTGAAACTTTGATTCCTGTCTTTGAGAACGCTTTGTCTTCGAAGGCTGGAGACAAAACTGATGAGACAATCAGAGAGAACGTCGTTGTTCTTTATGGTTCTTTGGCTAAGCACTTACAGCCTTCTGACCCGCGTCTCTCTACGATTGTTGATAGACTGATCAAAACTTTAGTCACACCATCCGAAAAAGTTCAGTCTGCTATCGCCGAAGTTATTGCACCATTAGTACCATTGTTCAGAAACAAAGTGGGTAGCTACATTGAGGCTTTGTTTGATCAGTTGTTCAAAGCTCAGACAGCACCTCGCAGACGTGGATTGGCTTATGGTATTGCTGGTTTGACTAAGGGTTATGGTATTGCAGCACTTTCTGACTTTGATATCATTCGTAACTTGACTGATGCTGCTGATGACAAGAAAGATCCTAAGCGTCGTGAATCTGCATCTGTGATGTTCGAGTGTTTGGCCAGGTGCCTTGGCAAGTTCTTTGAACCTTATGTCATTGAAATCTTACCAATTCTCTTGAAGTCTCTTGGTGACGCCAGTAATGAAGTTCGTGATGCCACTGCTGAAGCTTCTAAAGTGATCATGCAAAACACTACCAGTTATGGTGTCAAAAAGTTAATTCCCGTTGCAATTAGTAATTTGGATGAAATCTCTTGGAGATCTAAGAAAGGTTCTGTTGATCTCTTAGGTTCCATGGCTTACTTGGACCCAACTCAGTTGTCTGCGTCTCTGTCAACTATTGTTCCAGAAATTGTTGGTGTCTTGAATGACTCCCACAAGGAGGTGAGAAAAGCTGCTGACCAGTCTTTGCAGAGATTTGGTGAAGTTATTCGTAACCCTGAGATCCAAAAGCTTGTTCCAACCTTGATCAAGGCTATTGGTGACCCAACTAAGTACACTGAAGAGGCTCTGACTGCTTTGATCCAAACCCAATTTGTCCATTATATTGATGGGCCATCTTTGGCTTTGATCATTCACGTCATTCACAGAGGTATGCATGACAGATCAGCCAACACAAAAAGAAAGGCTTGTCAAATTGTTGGTAACATGGCTATCTTGGTTGACACCCGTGACCTGTTGCCATACTTACATCAACTGGTCTCTGAGCTGGAAATTGCAATGGTTGATCCGGTGCCTAATACCAGAGCTACCGCTGCAAGGGCACTTGGTGCATTGGTTGAGAAATTGGGTGAAGAACATTTCCCAGAGCTCATTCCACGTCTGTTTGACACACTCTACGATGAAACTAAGGCTGGTGACCGTCTAGGTTCGGCTCAAGCCTTGTCTGAGGTCATCAGTGGTATCGGTATCCGTAAGCTTGAAGAATTGCTACCAACAATTTTGAAGGGTTCTATGAGTGCTCGTGCTTCTGTTCGTGAAGGTTTCCTTCCACTATTGCTATTCTTACCGGTTTGTTTCGGTTCTCAGTTTGCTCCATACATTTCTCAGATTATTCCAGCCATTCTCAACGGTTTAGCTGATACAGATGAATCCATCCGTGGTACAGCTCTGAAGGCTGGTAGATTGCTTGTCAAAAATTACGCCTCTAAGGCTATTGACCTGTTGTTGCCAGAGCTGGAGAGCGGTCTTTTGGACACCAACTTCCGTATTCGTCTTTCATCTGTTGAACTCATTGGTGACTTATTGTTCCAGGTCACTGGTATCTCGGGTAAAAATGAGCTTAATGAAGAGGATACAGACTTCTCTGGTACCATTAACAAGAGACTTGTTGACTCCCTTGGCTCTGAACGTCGTGACAGAATTCTTTCCCTGTTGTTCATTTGCCGCTCAGACACTTCTATCGTTGTTCGTAATGCTGCCATTGATATTTGGAAGTCATTGGTTGCCAATACTCCGCGCACCATTAAGGAGATCTTGCCATCTCTCACAAACATCATCATTCGTCGTTTGGCTAACTCAGATGAGGGTCAACGTACTATCGCTGCTCACACTTTGGGTGAGCTGGTCCGTCGTGTTGGTGGTAACGCTCTTGGCCAGTTGTTGCCAACCTTACAAGATGCATTAGAGTCTAGTGATGGTGATGCTAAGCAGGGTATCTGTATTGCTGTTCGTGAGTTGATCGATTCCTCCAATGACAATGTCGTTCTGGAGTATCAGGAGATCTTTGTTGATATCATCCGTTCCACTTTGGTTGACCCATCTACAGCCGTTCGTGAGGCTTCTGCTCATGCATTCGATGTCTTCCAGAACAGAGTTGGAAAGGTTGCTGTTGATCAGATCATTCCACACTTGCTGAACATGCTGCAGACCTCCGACTCTGATAATGCTTTGTCTGCTCTGCAGGAAATCATGACTACCAAGTCTGAGGTTATCTTCCCTATTCTGATTCCAACCCTGCTGGCTACACCAATCGATGCATTCAGAGCTCGTGCTTTGGGATCTTTCGCCGAGGTAGCTGGTAAGGCTCTGCTCAAGAGATTGAGTACCGTTATTAATGCTCTTGTTAACGAGTTGATCAGTGACGACCTAGATCCATCTGCTGTTGACGACTTGAAGGCTTCATTCGACAAGATTCTTCTGTCGGTTGATGACGATGAAGGTTGTCATCCATTGATGTTACAGCTTGCTTCCTATATCAAGGGTGACAATGGTCAGAAACGTGCCGTTATCTATGAGCGTCTTGGTCCATTCTTTACTTCTACTAAACTTGACTATAGTCAGTATACCACAGACTTTGTTCAGGAATGTATCATGACCTTAGATGACCAGGATCATGATCTTGTCAAGAACGTCGTCAACACTTTAACTGCTCTGGTTAAGCAACAAGATAAAGACACACTTGAGAGACTAGTCAAGCCAGCTAGACAAGCTCTGGGTATGACTGGTACCGCTGGTGAGGACCTCTATGGTTTCACCTTACCAAAGGGTTCCAACTGTGTCCTTCCAATTTTCTTGCATGGTTTAATGTATGGATCTACTGATCAGAGAGAGGCTGCTGCTATGGCTATTGCTGATGTTGTCTCTAAGACTCCTGCTACTGCTTTGAAGGCTTATGTTACCCAGATCACTGGTCCACTGATCAGAGTCATCGGTGAAAGATTCCCAAGTGACCTGAAGGCTGCAATCTTGTACGCTTTGAACATGATCTTTGAAAAGATTCCACAATTCTTGCGTCCATTTATTCCACAATTGCAGAGAACCTTTGTCAAGTCTCTATCAGATTCTGGAAATGAAACATTGAGATTAAGAGCTGCAAAAGCATTGGGTACTCTGATCTTGTATCAGCCAAGAGTCGATCCCCTCGTTGGAGAGCTTCTCACTGGCTTCAGAGATGGTACTACACCAGGTGTCAAGACTGCAATGCTAAAGGCATTACTGGAAGTAATTGCAAAGGCTGGCGACAAACTATCTCAGAGTTCCAAGACTGGTATTTTAGACTTGATTGAGTCTGAGATGTCGGAGGCTGATGAAAAGTTGGCTGTCGCATTTGCTAGACTTATTGGTTCTCTGTCCCGTATCTTGAAACCGGATGAGGCTGTACAAATCTTGAGACAGAAGGTTCTTGATACACAGTTCGACTCTAGTGAATCTGCCAAGTTTGCTATCTTGACTTTGAATGCCTTCTTGAAGGATTCCCCAGACCATATTTTCAACAGTGGTCTGCTATCACAGATTGTCACCGCTCTTGTTGAGGCATCCAACTCTTCCAACGCTTCCATCAGTGATAATGCCACAGTCGCTATTGGTAAGTTACTGCTTCTCCAGGGTGAGGTTTCGGGTCCACAGGGAAAGGCCACTTCTGAGACGCCATTTGAGATTCCATTCCCACAGGTCAGTGAATTAGCCAAGCAGCTTGCACTAACCGCATTGAAGCCTGTGTCAAGTTCTCTAGACACCAGAAGACTTTCTCTTGTCGTCATCAGAACTGTTGCTAGAGTCAACAATGACTTGTTTAAGCCACATTTCGATATTTTGGGTCCAAGTGTATTTGCATGCCTCAGAGATATGATCATTCCAATCAAGCTGGCTGCTGAGAAGGCATACTTGTCTTTGTTCAATTTAGTTGATGACGTTGAAATGGAAGAGTTCAAAAAGTGGTTCGCCACTGTTGAGACTCAGAAGGAGGTGATGACCGTGACGAATCAGAAGCTTGTTCCTAGATCCATTGGCGATTACACCAAGAGAGTTGGTGCTAGATTAGCAGCAGTTGAGAGGGAGAGAATTGAAGCCGGTGGTGATGAGGAAACTGTCTTCTCTGATAGACTTGAGGACCTGAATGAGATTTGGGCTGTTGGTGGTGTTGACATGGCCAGAGTATAATCGCGTAACATTGTCATTTGAAAAGGGGTGCACATACCCTCCTGTTTGCATATATGTTATATACAATTCATAAGATTTGAGAAAAGCGTAGATTAGATTGATGTGTCTACGAGACATTGGTACTAGATCTAAAGTAGTAATACAAAGCAATAAACAGCTGCCAGTTGATACGGCAAACGTGAAAAAACAGATACATATAACACAGAGCACTTTTTCAAGAAATCAAAGTAACAAAAAAGACAATTAGTTGAGCTGCCAACGCGAACGTGGCAATAAGAGATTCCAAGAAGTACAAAACCGAGAAAAATAAATTATGCAACGAGCTGCCGGTGGAGGCAAGAGACGACAACACTGTCCAACGGCTCCAAACGGCCAACAAACCGATTTCTGATAGAACAAGGAGTGTGAGGAGGAGATTGACCCGAGAACTACTCTTGTTGTTGAGGGTCATGACTGGTCTCCAACGCTCTCGACCAAAAAAGAAAAATTTTCACATCAGACAAGCTTCTCGAGACAATCAAGTCTCAGAGAAGGTGTTGATACAATGCAGAAGAAATCAGATCTGTCACCTTGGTTTCTCCACGTCAACAACGGATCAGGAAGCACGTGATCATGTCGAGAGGCGATCCGGGACCGAGCTGTCGATGATCCGGGAGGTGGACAGGTGTAGAATCATATACCAAGATCACCAGGAATCAGAATCATATCAAGGATCAGAATCATACCAAGAATCATACCAAGAATCAAGATCACCAAGAATAAGATCACCAAGAATAAGATCACCAAGAATCAAGGTCATATCAAGAAACGACAGATACCAAGAATCAAGGCCAGAAGAAACGACAGATATCAAGAAAAAACACAATTACCAAGAAGAGAAAACCCAATACCCAAACCCATAACCATTGCCCTACTTCGCAGCCTTGTCCGTGTCGGCTGGTGGGGGTATGGTCTCCTGGTGCTGGCCCTGCGGGTACCCGTAGAACGACTGCTGCTTGTACTGGTACGCCTGGTCCTGGCCGGCCGTGTACGGGTAGGCCTGGTAGCTGCCGTACTGGTACTGGGAGTGGTTAGGGTCTGGGTGGGCAGCGTCTGCCTGTGGAGGGGCCTGCGACGCGGAGTTCTTCTTCTCCTTGGGAGGGTATATCGCTGTTGTGTACGACGAGTTCGTGACCGTCACGGGGATGATGTTCTTCGGGTTCGAGTTCGCAGCGGCGGTGAGCCCGCCCGAGTACTGGGGCCCCTGGTAGAGCTCCTTGATGTCCTTGACGAAGAGCGGGTAGAGCAGGTCGACGATGCCCTCGTTGCGAGCGAGCTCGAGCGCACGCTCGAAGGGGATCCACACGCCTTTAAGGTTCATCGCCCCGATCTTTACGACGTAGCGGACTTTCTCCGACTTGAGGATGCCGTCGCGTCGCCCACGCGTCATGCCCGCAACGTTAAGCAGCTTGGTCCCGTTGATGAAGTTGGTGTCCTCGCGTCTCGAGACGGAGATCCCGCGGGCCTCGACCTGGTAGCACACCGTGTTCTCGTCCTCCCAGAAGGTCGTCGTGAGCTTCGGCCGCTGCGGCACCTGGTTCGGGTCGATCATGGGCGGCTGCGTGGCGCTCTGGAGCGGGCCCCTGATCTGGGCCATGTTGATGTTGGAGCCCGAGCTGAGCGCCGTCTGGTTCTTGTAGGGCGACTCCTGGGCAGGGGCCTGGGCCTGGGCTGGCGCCTGGGGCACGCCGTAGGGCGGGAAGTACTGGCCCTGGGGGTACTGCTGGTACTGGTAGGGCGTCTGGAACTGCTGCTGCGACGAGAACTGCTGCTGGTAGGGGTACGAGCTCTGCGACTGCGGGTAGTACTGCTGGTCGTACGAGTACGAGCCCGGGTACGTTCTCGAGCTCTGCTGGGGCTGGGCCTGGGGGGTCGCTGTCTGCGACTGGCGGGGCTGGTACTGGTACCCCTGGGGGAACGAGCCAGAGGGGTGCTGCTGGTGGTCCATGATGAGTGTTGCTTAGAGCGCGCTCGGTGGAGGTGCGGTGTGTGTGGGCCTTGTGTGAGGGCGGTGGGCTGAGCTGTGTGTGCTGAGCGGGTGCTGGGGTGGGCTGCTAGTGGGTCTGACGTGGACTCCCGGTGTGGTGGACTGGCGTTGTTAGTCGCTGCTGGGGATGTGTTGATGTTTATACAATCCTTTTTTTTGCTGTGCCAACTTCCAAACTACCCGCGCTGGGTTTTGGGTTTGAACTTTGGAGGAGGGCGCTTGCAGACACTTACTGAACGCTGCAGTTCGTGAGAAGTTGGTGTGTACGCGGAGGTATCCAGCGGCAACCGAGGAATGTTCATGTGGACGGGCGCGGCGAAGGCCGGAGCATATATATATGTGATGGGCCTCCACGTAGCGCTCACTGGGCTGTGATCTTAGCGGACACACGTCCGGTGGAAATGTGCACCCTGGCATTGTGGATGGGGGGCCCGGGGCGGGAGTGCGCCTATATTTCACAAAAAGAAATTAACTGTTAGTGCACCACGAAATACGATGTGCCTGTGTTGACGTTTACATACCCGAGAGCCCCCACCACCGACCCTGGGCGAAATCAGCGCGTCTGCGCCTAGATTTCACAAGTTGCCCAAGTTTCAGGAGGCGCAAGTTCCAGCAGTTTGCAGCATCGGAGCGCCTCGGAACGCATGGGAACGCCGGACCATACTCGAGAACGCATGGCCACAAGGGGCACCCGCTTTGTCGTAGAGTTACTACATGTAGTAGTTTGGCGAAAACATTTCGCGGAAAAGTCGCAAACCGACCCGCTAAAAGCTCAAGCTCCCTCAATCCCGCAAGAGCCCGCCTTGAATGTTGCAGAAAATCGCCACAGCACCAACGCTAATTCTGCTTTCCTCAAAGGTGTTGCAACGATTCTGCCCACCGTCTCTTTAAAAATACATCGAGTAGCAACCCCGGCTCTGCTACGTGTTTTATTCTGAGAACCCTGCTCGCAAGTACGAGCGTAGCCACTACAAGTACCACCGCTCGTAGTCTCAGGCACAGAGCACATACCATTCCTCACATGCCACTTGAGCGCGATCTTCAACACTAAACACGCAAATCGGCTTCTGGTGGGTTCTAAAATTATACATAGCATGTCTGATCTCTTTTGCTCTCTTTCCTATTGACTGCCCATAGTAAATCGGGTAATCAAGGCCTTGGTCCACAGACATGAGCATCTACCACAAACGAGCTTGTCAGAGGTGCATTTGCATGGGGACCCGATGAGCTCACACCGCTGGACGTTTCTCCAAAAAGGCGCTGGCCTTTTTGCGGAGCTGTCCAAGGATCGTCTATTAGGCTAGTAACGATCCTTGTCACGCTAGCACAGACCTATTCTTCTGTTCATACGATTCCCGGCTTAAAAATATCGTATGAGTTCGGTCCCTGTGCCGGAGATCGCCAACCTGCCGGAACTTTGTTTGCAACTCCGGCGAATGATGTATGTGAAGCAGGGGTCATTTCAAGCCCTTTTGCGAAATGTAGTGCAGCGTACGACTCACGGTGTGTGTATTGCCATGGAAAACACACTTGTGGGAGCACCGTCGCTGGGAGCTCCAATGCGAGTGAACCTTTGCCAGGCGTGCTGTGTGTCTCAAATCAGGCCCTATATGTGGTGAGAAGAACAAGCGCGCGACATGAGCGATGTCACTCTTATTTGCGTTATGTGACCTCATACCCGTGCATCTCCATAGAACAACCGGTGCTCACTCCTGAGCGCCACTGGGAGCTCAGAGCACCGGAACTACGCTACTCCCTTGGGTTGTGTATGTGAAACGGGGTCATATTTCCCGACCAGTCGCCAGATGGAAATGTGGTACCGTGTGCTGTATGGGCACATTGTACCTTACGAGATACATCACCGCTAATCGCCTCCTTGCAAATCAGTTACAAGCGCAATCCCACGCTGACTCCGGGCGCTGACTCCCGCGCTAGACAGAGGTGTGCGTGCTTGACCCCAAAAGCAAGCCTGAGTGCGCTAAATGCCAGAGAATGTGCATCGCCCACATAGAAGGCTATTACCCACACACAGCTCACCGGTATTAAAGCTTCCTATGTGTGTAAGGGTCGGGTTCTGGACCACCGACGCACACGCAGGCGGAATTTCACCGGTGACGACAGCTGCGCAAACCGGCGCCTTTTGGCGCGCATGCGGTCTCGCGCAAAACTTTTTGACGGAAAGAGAGCGCAAACCGGCGGGGTGACGAAGGCGTGTTTCCGAGTATTTTATGGCACAGGCGCACTGATCTTGTCTCATGTTGTTCACTTGCGCTGTTACGAAACGACAGGCATTGGCGGTGCAGTTGCACGACACTCCACAAGCTCGCCCACGCGATGAGCTTTGGCTCTCGCCTAAAGTTTGATCTGGGAGGGCCCTCGCACCAGCTGCCAGTAGCGGTACGGACAAGGCCTCAGAGCACTGCCTGTCTCACCCTCCACCCCGCCTGAGCCCATCCGCACAGCCGGTTCCGGGCGGGGCCGGGCTTTGGGCGAGGGAAGTCGCCAGAGACTTCACCTCTGGACATGTAATCGAAGCTTCCACGGACGCAGAACATAGCTCGGAACTATGCCAGCCCAGCAAGCGTCCGCAGAGCTTGGTTTGCTCAGTCGTGTACCGAACGCGTGTTTCATGCCGAAAAACCGTTGCACTCTGCGATGACTCGTGAGACTGGCGATGAACTTCCGCAGAAGCTCCGCTACGGGAGATTAGCGAGGGGACTGAACTCACTGCTGGCTTCTGGTACCAAAAGGTGCCATTACGAAAAAGTCGTAGTTGTGGCACCCTCGGGCATCCGCTAAAGAGATAGGCCCATTTCGCACATACAAAATTTCTAGTCCAGGAGCCGCCCCAACTTCCCTATTGGGATGGCGCACCGGACTGCACAGCACATGCGAACCGCCAACGGCCGCTCAACGTCATCGGAGACGAAAGAGCACTTGCCACGATGGTTTATGCTCAGTGGTCTCGCCAACTCCGCTGCCCAGAGGCGGCTACGAGGCCCAAAAAGAACCAGTTCATGGGTCTGAGAAAGTGCTGGGCATCAGGAGGCTTAAAGGGGAAACCACCGCTCTCCGCTGATACTTCTCCGGCTTTATGCAGGTTTAGTGAGCGGCTTGTGCCTGGTCGTACGTACTAGAGCACAACATGTTCCTCAGTGTTCACACTTCCTTTGCGGAGGAGCAGCCGATCGCCAGGGTAGTAGATCGTAGATCTCTGGCGGTGGTCGTAAGCCGTTCTTCCGGATCACCCCATGGGACCGGTGTGGAGTGTGCTCCTCAAGAGCACAAGCTTGATTAAACTCTTGCCTTGATCAATATCTATGCAAATACATACGAACTTAATCTTCGGCCGTGCTCGAGGTGGCAGCACTGGCCATATCATGGCGTGGGTCAACATAAGTATTGCTGAGTAGAGTGATGCAGGGGAGACTACAGCTTATGACTGAGTCAGCCTATGCCATTCTTCGTCCGCCACATTCCGTAGCCATAACCCACCTCTTACACGCCTCACATTTGAATCAGACAATGTGATCTACTTACAGTGTGAGTAGGCCTGTATGTGGTGGTGCATTGAGTGTGGGATGGCTGCAACATTGGAGAGGCCGGGTCAAGTGCAGAACCCTTGAACGTCGTTGATGTACAAACTAATTGAGGATGTACGTCAGTATACGCTTATATTACAAGTTCACTGTATCTTCTTCACAAAACGTCATGTGTATATAAAAACAACAAAAAACACCAATATCATAGACTTTTTCCCCTATTCACTTCTTCGCCGTAGACTTTCTCGATAACAATCCAAATAGTCTAGACTTTTTTTCCTCTTTTGGAACTTGACCCCTTGATTCATTCACCTGGTCATTATAAGTACCCACTGGATTCGACGCTTTTCTGGAAAATGGTCTTAGGAATCCACGCTTACTGGCGGAACTAACGGATCCATTATCAGATCCACCAGACGAAGATGTGTGAACAGATCCAGCGCGTGGATATCTCATGTTGATAGATGAAACTGAAGCTCTCAAGTTCTTCGACGGAGACACGCTGCCACCCTCGTCACGAGCAGAATGAACAGACGTAGCACCGTTGGACTTCGTTGGAGAAGCCCTTTTTTGGGTCGAAGAGGTATCAGCTGCAGAACTCGAAGCTCGTAAAGAATAAGTAGGGAATTCACCAGAAGCAACAGATTGAGCAGGTGGGGGTTTGACCTTACCTTTGACCAAAAGTGCCTGAATATCTTCAAAGTCCTGGGCTTCCCTGGCCTCTCTCAAGCGACGCTCTCTAGCCTCCTGTTCTCGCAGAGCACGTTCTTGGGCCTCAGATTCTTTGGCTAAGCGCTCTTGCTCGATGGAAGTCTCAAGTTGTTCCTTCTCAAGACGTTCCTGTTCAAGCTGTGCCGCTTCTTCCTCCTGCTTCCTCAACTTTTCCTCTTTATATCTGGAACCATAGGCATCTAGCTCTTTTAACAATTCATCAGTTTTACTGTCTAGAATCTTGGACATCTCCAGCACATTCATCGAGCGCAACAGTAGTTTCATATCACATGCAAGAGCTGCTGCCTCATAAATGCACGATATAACATTTTCATTAGGAGGTGGTGAGTTAGGCGATGCAAGGTGTTCCAACGTTGGCAAGACGTTTTCATCCTCCTCTTCATCCTTCTCATCATCAGCATCACGACTGATAGCACCTTTGCTTCTTTTCTTTTGCTTCAAATTCGTGGCAAGGCCAATACCAACAGCGACCTCATCAGAATCACTAGTAGTGGTTGTTTTCTCCTCCTTGTGAGAAGAACTTGAGTCATTGGACTTGAGCTTCACTAGTGTATCACCCTTGGACATCTTGAAGTTACCTTCTGGAACGGCAAACGTTGGTTCTGACTCAGAATCTGTATTCTTCGAATGAGCATCAGAAACACCTTTAGTACTTAATGGATCCTCAGCGTCCGAGTCAGCTGCTGTGGATTTCTTTGACAACGGTCCATCGTCATCCTCAATGGCTATAGTATTAATCACTTTGGCTAGTGGGGTAATTGGATCAATGTCATCTTCCTCGTTGGAAGACAGCATCTTTCTCGGACTGGTTTGTGGATTAGACATTGAATCAGTTCTAAACTTGATTGGCTCCTTTGAAGTAGCTGTCTCGATTGGTTCCAGTGGTTTACCAATTTTCCCCTCATCGCCATCAACTTCCTCTTCTTCGTTGTCGATATCATCCAAAGGCTCATCATTCTTGTCACCGTCACTTTCCGGCTTCACCTCTCTAGATAAACTGGACTTGCCAACTCTAGACTTGGAAGTACCTTCTCTGTGCATATCAATCGAGCTCTTTTTCGTCGTAGAATTAGAGCTAACGGCAGAGTTTTTGCCCGATCTTCTGAAGAAAGCCAGGTTCAAAAAGCCATCGTCAACAGTATTCAGATAACCTTCAATCTCAGCAAATGTCTCCTTGATATGGGGACGCTCTTCGAAGAATTTCTCGACCATTACTTCATCACCACCAAAGATCGATTTAACCTTCTTCTGGTATTTCACCATCAACTCGCCGAAGTTCTTCATCAACCCGTCCTCCTTCTTACCAAGAATTGCATAAAGAGCCTCACTGATCAAATCGTATAACAATGGCAACTCGTAGAACTTAGCGACGAGCAAAGTGTCGGTAGTTGTTGGATACAACAACCATCGGTCACCAAGCTTACCAACAAACATAAACTCAGCAATAGCTTGAACAGTCTGTGTGGAGAATGGAAGGTAAAGAGATCTTGGTATAAGCAGAGGCTCTAGCAAGTTCTTATTCTCATCGTAGGCCTCAGTGTGTAGCGATTGTAAACCAGATCCGACTTCAGCAATGGAGATATCATCTTGATTAGAAAGAGCACCAGGGCCAGAGGACTTAGAAGTGCCACGTTTCTTGAGTTGGTTGGTTCTGAGACCCTTAAGTTTGATGCCGGCATGGGCAGAGCTTGGAGCACTATTTGTTGATGCACCAGACACGGATCCTCGTGGAGACTCTCTTAGGTAGTCCCTCGAGCTTACACTTTTAAGGAATGCTGATTTGGAGTCTAATGGTGGGAGTGGTTCTGTCGGTGGAGCTGAAGGTGGTGGTAAATTACTTAGATCTGGACCGTCTGAAAGCTCATTTGTGGATGTCGTGTTAACAGAGAGATCACTTGTGGAAACAACAGAGGCCTTTCTCGATGTTGGCAAGCTTGGAGTGAGATGGCCACTACTGCTTATTGAAGTCAGTGGAGACATGCCTCCAGCTTTATCTTGGAATGGTAGTCTGAATTGTGGAGCCTCGTTTGTTGGTCGTTCAGCTTGTGAAACTTTTGTCATCATCATCTTCATGGACTTCTTACTTTGAAGGTTACTCGACACTGAGGACCTGACGTCGTCATCGTCTTCTTCTTCTTCCTTGGCGTTGTCTAGTTTGTAAACAGCACGGGCATATGCCTTAGCCAGTAACATGTCAAAGCACCTACCCCATCTTTTTCTCAAGAGCATCAAAGGAACGTTGACTTTATCACCATCAGCAGTGATGAACTCGAAATCAGCCAGCGATCCACCATATCTTTCGAATGCATTGCGGCCCAACGTAACAGCATAACTTGGGAAAACGGATCTGATGGAGGAGATTTTGGAAGACGGTGCCAGATATTTGGAGTAAGCCTCGAATGACATTGTGTCCTTGATGGTACCGCGAGTTGCAGGGGTAGTCTCTATAGTGGAACCAGCCTCTATAGACGAAGACAACCCGTGGAATATGTTCGTGATTGGCAGACCAACGAGCACAAGCATATCGAACTTCTGGATCGTGGAGTGTTCTGAGCCCTTCGGGAACACAGGCGACCCCAGTATGAGGACTTTGTGGTGAGAGTGCCATGAGAAGGATTTCCAGAGGTACATATCCTTGGCTTTTAGTTTGTTGTCGATGGAGAGACGGGTCCACTTCTTGGAGGGCCTGTTGAAGAGGTACACCTGGTACTCGCCACACTCGATGCTATAGCCTGAGACGATGATATTCGAGCCGAAGACTCCACCAGTCGGGTTCTTGAGCCCGCGAGGGACCACAGATGTGTTTTTAAGCGTGGACTCTGCTAGCGAGAGCCTCACCCCCGAGGCGTTCGGTGCCACAGGCAGAGATATGATTGGGTTCTTGAGGTTCTCGTCGCTGATTCCCTCCTGGGAGAAGATGAAGAGCAGATCGTTCTTACTCGTCAGCGAGTCGGAGTCTGGCGTAGACGTACCACACAGCGCAAAGCTGTTGGGGGAGGTCACCTTGAGCTTGGATCTCGCTCCCTTCGCTGCTGTGCCGTCCTCGGACGTCTCCTGCTTGAGCTCGTTCTGTGTGAGCTGTGTCTCGGCGTTGTTGAGGTATCGCTTGTCGTTGATGTCCCATATCGCAACGTTCATGAGCTCCTGGTTCACCTCGCCACGGCCACCCACGATGGCCAGGCCCTGGTGCGACTGCTGGTCGTGTGGCGACAGGTAGTCCACGGGCTTGATAGTGTGGTCGTAGCGTGCGATGGTCGCTCCCGTGGTGCCGTCCTCCAGGCATTCCCATGTGCTGGTATCAAGGTCGAATCTCCACAGATCGCTCACGGGACACAGCCTGTTCTTGCTGGGCACGAGCACGAGCCCGCCGAAGATGTAGAGCGCATTGCTTGCGAGGGTGATCGAGTGGTACATTCTCGGCTGCGGCCTGGCGGCGTCTGCGCCCAGCTCGACCCTGTTCCACTTCCTGTTGATGATGTTCAGGTAGAAGAGCTCAGACGAGAGGTGCGAGTCCCACGCCGTGGCCGGGCCCAGGGCGTCGCCAACGGCAGCCTCGATCACCGGCACCGTCACAGAGCGCAGGCCCAGCTCCAGCGTCGACCCACCGTGGACCACCACCGTGGACCGTGTGTAGGCAGAGGCCGCACCTGTTCTGGTCTTGAGGTTGAGACGGTCGTCGTCGGCCTCTGGGGGGAGTGTGAGCGCGTACGCGGTCGCCTCGGAGGGCAGAAGTGGCGCCATTGTGTAGGCGTCTCTCGGTCTCGGGCTAGTGGGAGTTCGTGCGAGAGGAGCCTCTCTTGTGGTGCGCTGAGGGTGCTGGATGGGCTCAATTCCACGCCCATAAGTACGTTCCGGCTTTTGATATTTTCACCGCGCCCGCGCACAAACTTCACACCCGGACATCGGAGATCTGGGGGCTGTGGGGGATTGGCTGGTCGGTGGTGTAGTCTTCTGATTGGACTACTACCTGTTTGTGCCTGTTTGTACCTGTTTGTACCTGCTTACACCTTCTTTGTAGTTTGTGCGGTGTGGGTGCCAGCTGGTGAGCCCAGTGATTGGCCAGGCGTCTGCTTGGGCCTACGTTTACCCCTGGCATCTGCAAGCCCCAGCTAAACGCAGTACCGTAGCCAGTAGAGAGCACCGGGTCCTCGTTGAGGCTCGAGCATCTTCACCGATAAGAGATTGGCGTGGCTCGAGGGTCGTGCTTATCGTGCTCGAGGTGATTCTAGTCGACCAACATATATCAAAGCCCGCAAATCAGCATTCTCTGGCAGCATCTGCAGTTTAAGAGGTAACGCTTGATGCCGATGCCCAGGGGGTGGGAGCCCCACGGGCACGTTGGCAAGGTGTGACCGCACAGGTGGGTCGGTGGAAGGAACATTGGAGTAAACACTGTGCGGTGCTGGACGGGAAAGCAGAGACCCATATACACTATAATGTCCGCATCTAGGCTGTGCTTAGCGTATTCCTCGCCTTCCTCTCAGCACGAAGCTCTGAACTAGCACTAGCACTAGCACTAGCACGTACTACACCATCCAGCACACACACACATATATATATATATATACCCTCCCTCTCTTTTTCTCTCCCTCCCGTTGTATAGGGGGAATCGCAACATTCGTTCAGTAAGTCTAACGTGCTGAGTGTACATAAGTCCCCGGTCACGTGACACATGCGATGCTACAGCACAGATGTGGGGTCCTCGGAGCTCACCAGCGGGTCCTTCGCTGCTCTTTCCTCTTTAGAAGCTCACATGTGATTCTCGCAGCTCGCTACTGTACTTCTCAAGCACGAGTCATCGGCTATCGGATCTGCTCCGCTTTTTCCTAGGCACAATACGTTTTAAGGGGCTTCCCCTTAAGGGGTTTCCGCGAATACACCAGCCCCACGTTTTCCACTAAATCAATGCATGGAGAGAACGTGGTGGTCGATCGTTGTACTCTTCGATGCCGGTATGGCGTGCTCGTCTAAGGCACAATGGAGCGAACTACGCACATCAGCTGGTGATACGCAATTGTCGAGCTGAGGCCGTGAAGAGAGACCAGAAAACGGAGATCTGAGCGGTTTGATAGTCACAATGAGCTCAGCTTTAGTCGAGCTTCAGCTGAACCACGTTGGCTCCGCAATGGACTGTAATTGTCTACGTGGAAATGTTGTTTCTAGTTCCCAGCCCCCACGGAATAGGTAGCCCGTGTTTCCTTATCGGGCGTCTTAGATCAGAGACAAGCTCCCACATGTTTAGCGCACAGACACACACACGTTCCCAGTCTCATGTTCCTGTACTATATGAAGCGTACTGCCTGCACATTTGGGACTCCGTAATCCCACTAGCTTCCTACCCAACGATCCTAATGCTTCCCCTTCTCCCGCTCCTGGCTCTAGCCAGTAGTGCTACGGCATTGGTCATTGACCATGAGCTTCTTTCTCGTGATACGTCCTCAGCTGGATCGAATGCTGATCTCGTTAACGTCTTCTTCGGTACTACAGGCGGAGGAAACGTGTTCCCTGGCCCTTCAAGACCATTCGGCTTTGTGAAGATGGGTGTTGACGTTGTTGGTGCCTCCAGTGGTGATGCCTATTCCGGGTATGCTGCCGATGGTAGAATCTTTGGTATTTCCATGATGCACGAAAGTGGTACTGGTGGTGCACCTGAGTACGGTGTTGTCTCCCAGTTGCCTCTGGTTGGTGATGTTGATATCACTGCAGATGTGGCTCAAACAAGAGCTTCTGGATTGTCTGATATTGGTGTTGTCGGTAAGTACATCACCCATCTCGCTAATGGTGTCAATGTCACTTTTGCTGCTGGTAATCGTGCGGGCTTCTATGAGTACGCCTTCCCAGGAACAGGTGCCTCCCAGGTTGTTGTTAATACTACTCACCACTTGATTGCGCCTTCAAGACCTTGGTGGACACAGTACTTTGTCAATGGCTCTGTTGAATGCTCTGATGACTATCAATCCTACTCGGGCTACACCACGATCACTGGTGGTTGGGGTGAGCAGTTACCCTGGACCATCTATTTCTATGGTGAGTTTGAGCAGTCTCCACTGTCTGTCAGCTCATTTGTTGGTACTGACTCTGGTGACTCTACCTCTGCTTCCACTACAACAGAAGATCAGCAGGCTGGTCTTATCTTCAACTTCGGCTCGAATGTAACCACTGTCAGATCTCGTGTTGGTATCTCTTTCCTGTCCACTGACCAAGCCAAAGCCAACTTGGTGGCAGACTCCAGCAAGTACGACTACTCTATTGACTCTGTTGAATCGGATACCATCTCTCTGTGGAACTCGGAGATCTTTGACTCAGCTACTGTCTCGCAGGAGAACTCCACCCGTGTCAAGATGCTATACACATGTCTTTATGGAACAAACCTCCTCCCATCTAACCGCACGGGTGAAAACCCAAAGTGGAACACAGGAGAGCCATACTATGATGATTGGTTTACCATCTGGGACATTTTCAGATCCACAATCCCATTGTATCACGCTTTGAATCCTACCCGTGCTGCTGAGCTTATCAGAGCACTAATTGATATCTACAGACATGATGGATATATGCCTGATGGCCGCTCAGCTAACCAGAATGGCCGTACTCAAGGTGGATCTAATGCTGATATCATTCTTGCTGATGCTTATCTGAAAGGTATCTCCAACGGTGTCAAATGGGAAGACGGATTGAGTGCTATGATACAAGATGCTGAGGTAACCCCACCTTATCGTTATGATTCGTTTGCCCCAGACGCTTCTACTTTTGAGGGAAGAGGTGGATTGAGTGATTGGCACAATCTCGGGTATGTCTCCACTAACTACACCAGAAGTGTTACAAGAACCATGGAGTTTGCTTACGATGATTACTCCTTATATGTCGTTGCCTCCGGGTTGGGAAAGCATGATTTGGCACAAAAGTACTTGAACAGAAGTGCGCAATGGCAAAATATTTGGAACGGCAATATGACATTGAGTGGTAAATCATACAAAGGTTTTATTCAACCTAGAGATGAGAGCGGTGCATGGGTGACCGATAACTACGCTCCAAACTCATGTGGTGGCTGTTATTGGGGAGACTACGAGTACGAAGCCACACCAATTGAATATGGCTGGGCTGTTCCTCACGATATGGAGACACTGAAGTCATACATTGGTGGTGATGCAACTTTTAGTGAAAGATTGGATGACATGTTCAAGCTTTACGGTTCTGGTTACGCCAACATTGGTAATGAGCCTTCGTTCCTAACTCCATACTTATACAACTTTGTTAATAACTCTACAAGAACAGCTGAAACGGTTCGTTACTTGATGGACAACAGTTTCGGTATTGGCTCCTCTGGCTTACCAGGTAACTCTGATGCTGGAGCAATGCAATCGTGGATGTTCTGGGCTATGATGGGACTCTACCCAATGACCGGTACTACCACTTACTTGTTGTCTGCACCAATGTTTGAGAATGTTAAACTGTCTGTTGGTAACGGGAACTACTTGTACATCATTGGTGAGAACGTCTCTCGTTCCCCTGAGTATGTCTATGTGCAGAGTGTTGAAGTCAATGGTGTACAGTGGAAAAAGAACTGGGTTACGCACGAGGACTTGTTTGCCCATGGTGGTGTGCTCAAGTTCGTTATGGGTACAAAGCCAGTTCAGTGGGAAAGCGGTGATATTCCTCCTTCTCCTGGCCACTTGAACCTGGGATTGCTGTGAACCGCACCCCGAAACATGAATGAAAATTCATAGTAAAAGAGATTTGATGTTTATATTATATATTTAAATACCTAGATACCAATATGATAAATTTTTTTCTATAACTGGTTCTGTAATCAAGTCTTAAATGATACATACTGTTGCTTTCTTCTGAGTGTAAGTCATACTGATAATTCAAATTAGCACATATTTGTTGATTCTATTCATTAAATGTGCTTTTAGACCCAAATGTTCTCTAATCTGCTTTCTATAAAAATGATTTTTATCTTTTTGCCATAATTAGAGGAAATCATTTTCCAGTTTTCAATATATCAACTCTACAACCAAACATACTAATTTTTTCTCGCTTAAAAGTTGCTGTTCTAGCATTGAAGTATTAAATAAACTACATGAAGCAAGTCAAAAATGCTTTTATACTACTCTATCAACCTTTCTGAACTATCAATTAGTAGTTAGTTTAAGAGAAGTGAGGTGTCTGGGTGTAACTCCAGGCAGGTCGCGACAAGAGCACGTGTGTGAGGAGCTTTGAGTACTGAAACGAAGCCCTACTGAATAAATCTTTTCATCTTTATCTGAGTAATGACTGTGTCAATATTAACTATCTATCCGTGGTGAGTTCCCTTTTATTGGAGAACATGGAGTTTGGTTCTTTACCAGACCGGCCGGCGCTGAATGTAGTGGAATCCGATTCTTCTCGCAAACCCGTCGGCGTAATCTCACTCTTCTTAAACCGATCTATTTTAATCTATAAATTATAAACGGCTCGTATCCTCAATGCAGAACTAAACCTAATCTTGCGTTTTACCCAACGGTCTACCAGGGGTAGCAGTATCCTACAACTATACAAACACGCTAGTCGCTGTCGGATGAAATGCGCCTATCGCGAGCGTGATGGAATTAGTGTGCATCAATTATGGGGTAAACTATCAATCTTAGTAATAAGCATGAAAATTTGTAATCCACTATTACTAATGAGTGCATACCGCATGGTAATATGTATATGTATATAAACAGTAGCGAGGTACGTACCCGTATCTCTTTCTCAGGTGCTTAAAGTCTCAATCGCAATAATGTCCACCATCTTCCTCATCACAGGTGCAAGCAGAGGCATCGGCTACAACTTGACTAAGCTACTCTCTGCAGACTCAAACAACGTAGTTTTGGCATGTGCACGCGATCCAAGCAAAGCAACACAGCTGAATGAACTGGTCTCCCAGGGTAATGTTCACGTGCTGAAGCTTGATGTTGCGTCCGAAGAGTCTATTGCCGGGTTGGATGCCCAATTGAAGAAGTACGCTCCTACTGGTATCGACTACTTCATCTCTAATGCTGGAATTGGCACTAAAGAAGCATACACCAACGCAATCACCGTTCCAAAAGAAGTCTGGCTCCACCACTTCACGACGAATGTCATCGGACCTATCTTGATCGCCAATGCTGTTAAGCCATATTTGTTGCAAAGAAATACCAGAGTCATCTACTTTGTCTCCTCTCTCACTGGTAGTATCGGTGGGTTTGTTGAGTTATCGAGCTCTGCTTACGGTATGTCGAAGGCTGCTTTGAACCATCTCACCAAGACTTTGTCGTTTGAGCTGCGTGGTGAGGGCTTTATCGTTGTTGCTGTTCATCCAGGTGCCGTTGACACTGAAGGTGCTCGTGACCTTCTTTCTGTCACGGCCCCAGAGGCTAGAGAGATGATCAAGTCTTTGATGATCTCTCCAGAGGAAAGTGCAGCTGCCCAGATTGAGGTTTTGAAGAAATTGACCAAGGAGGATAATGGTAAATTCTTAGACTACACTGGCAAAGAAGCTCCTTGGTAATTTACTCAATAATGCAAATATTGCAGTACTAGAAGTACACGAATTGTAGTTTCGAAGAACCTATATTACATACGCTAATATTGCTTCTACTGGATCTGGCCCTTGTGGATAGCGTAAAATACTATCAAAGACTGAAAGCACGATGGGAAAATAGGTAATTTATGGGATTTTATTATGAAAATGGCTAAATATCGGTAAAAAAATTTGACATGGGGGCGCTCCCCCTGGTTTTCCAAAGTTTTCCCAGATTTCGCCATTCTAATACCTGGGGAAACTAGCAATCTCCTATAATGGTGTGGATCAAGACCACAACAACATAGGGATTCTACATATATATACTGACGTGAGGGAAGTTTTTAATTCCCTACGTCCCCACACTCTCCAGTAGTCAAAATAAACCCACACTCTCCAGTAGTCAAAATAAACCCACACTCTCCAGTAGTCAAAGTAAACCCACACTCTCCAGTAGTCAGAATGAAACCACACCATTCATCACAGCTCTCGAGAGTTTGAGTTTGAAGGAGTGGTGGACGGTGTGGACGCCACGGAATTCTCGTAAGAAGACTGGTCATGAACTAAGTTGTCAGAGCGCTGATAGAACTTCAAACTGAGAAACATCTGGATATCCAATCAGGCTCTAATCTTAGACACAAATGACCTGGACGTCTGGATGGCACAAAGAATTACGGTAACACAAAAGACCACGGTGATACAAAGACAATGATGACACAAAAGGAAAAAGAATACCGGAAAGCTAAAGGGATGGACTATGGTCACCAAAGGAGAAAAGGTTCAATCACAATGGACCCCATGTTACAAACAACAAGAGCTTATCAGAGCTGTGTTAGGATCACCTGCCCGATCACCTAATAACAAACTCATCGAACTTTGAAGTGAGTAGGATCCCAGATAAAACAGCAGCATAGAATACCACAGAAGGAGGCAAACAAATGTTGAAACCATGAAGGTAGGTGGTGACAACGAAGAGCAATGAAGAGTTTATAATGTGTGGTGACCATGAGACCATACTTTATACCTTTGCAAAGGATAAAGTCTCGATAGCCAAGAAATCTTCAGAGCTAACCAAGGATCACCTGCCCGATCACCTTGGAACTACTCATCGAAAACCGACAGAGAATGGGATCCCAAACAACAAACAACCCAAAGGTACAAAGACAGTTGATGAATAGGACAACAAAAGGAAATGCAGTCAAAAGGGCCAAGGTGATAGGCTGGAGTCACCGCAATGAATGAACAAACAAGCTGGAGGGGTTGTGCAATGTAGAATGAAAACCAAAGGGAAAACATACTGGACGGAGAAAGAGACGAGAGAAGGCCAAGGGGTTAGGCTGTGGTCATCATGAAACATCTATGCAAGAGGGATCGTGTAGAACAGCCAGTAGATAGAGCTCAGTGTCACCACAGCACTAGTCAATCTCTCAGTATCAGGATGCCGTCAAAGCTGTTCATAGATCACCTGCCCGGTCACTATGGACAGACTCATCAGACAATGACAAGGAATGGTATCCCAACGTATACCTAAGAACAGAGGTAGACAGCAGCAGTAGCAAAAACAACCACAAACACAACAAAAGCGAAATGATGATGATGATGATGATGATGATGATGGTGATGATGATGAATGAAGTCACAACAAAGACGTAGGTATCAATAATGTAAGAGGGTTTTCAGAGTGCAAGGAAATCGTAAAGTGATGGACTGTGGTCACAATGGATTGCATAAATGGAAGAAGATAAGGCAAAGAAGGAAAGTCATCTCGGAACCTGTGATCCAGCTCAAAATCTTCTCAGAGTCAAGAGGCCATTAGAGTTTTTCCTTAGATCACCTGCCCGATCACTTTGGAAACAAGCTTTACTGACTTTGACAAAGAAGAAGATCTCAAGTAGTGATCAAGATGCTGAGAAGAGAAGTGGAAGAGAACATGAGGAGCTTGAGGATGGCCAAGGTGGTAGGCTGTGGTGTGGGTGAACTGTTCAAATGTTAGTATGAGATTGGAAACATAGAGTAGAGCAGTGGTAAAGAAGATACTTGAAAATGATAGGTATATTGTCCAAGGTGATAGAAAGTCTGGGTTATGTTAGTAGTTTGGACAGAGAAAGGAATGCAAAGGTTGAGCAGAGGTAAAGAGAATACCGAAGAGGAGCCCTGGTAAACAATAGCAACGATGATATGTGGCAATGACCAAGGGGAAGTGTGATGGAATAGCAGATAGATAGGAAGACAGTGTATGCAACAGAAGTAAAGATGGGAAGAGCATCACCAAGGGGATGAGTAGTGCCCTGAAGTGGAAGGTAGAGAAACCAGAAACGAAGAGTGTATGGGAGAAGTTAGGAGAGTTCAGGGGAGTTGGTGATCTATTTATATTGATCGTGACCCAGGAAAGTGACACAAAACCGTATAGCTTTCCTGAATGCCACAAAACCATGTCTCAGTATCAAAAGTCCTCAATGTTGTCCGTAGACCCTGCCCGGTCAGGAGTAACACATCAGACAATGACAAAGAGTGGGGCCAGAAGCAACAACAAGATGATGACGAGAGTGAGTGGTCAAGAAGCTTGGACCAGATGTGTGGATCAGGAAAGCCAAGGTGATGGGCTATGGACACTGAGGGAAAAGCTGTAGAGAAAAGTAGTATTCTGGCAAGAGAAAGCAATAGCTGAGCAGATGTAAAAGAATACTCAACTAGTGTGTTAATAGCAATGACAATGATCCTTGGAGTAGCAACAATATGTATGGCAATGATCAATGGAAAACTATGGATGATGAGAAACAGTGAGCAGCAGCAGAAGCAAGTCACAGTGAAGAAGATGAGAAGAGGATCACCAAGGGGATGGGTGTGCTCTGATGACCAACAAGTGAGTGGGAGAAGGAAGAAGAAGTTTGGGGGGTAGGATGTCCTTATATACACATTCAGGATCTGAGAAGGTGCCACAAAAACGAGTGGAGTTCTACTAGGGACCCTGCATATTGACGGTGACAAAGTGACACAAAAATGAAGGCTCCAGCCAATCAGATGCCCTGGTCTCTTATCAGGTGTTTCAGTAGTTACACAGAAAGGACACAGGTATCCCACTAATCAAGGACAGGATACCGGTGATGTGGTACGCTGGCGACAGTTATTCTATCGTTTACTTTTGGTTTTCCAGTCGCTTTCTACAGGAAACTGGAAGACCAGACGTCTCTTATATATATGCTCTTTTTGGTGATTTCTACTCACCCATTTGTAGTTGACCACTTAACCCTAGAAGTAAGCCTATTGTGAAGTTGATAGTTCCGGAAGGGTGTATGAGCTTGTAATCATCACCAGAACCAGCGATAACATAAGCACATCGAGGTTGTTCTGCTACTTCAATGGGATTGTGGCTTAAGGAGAACAAGTGTTGGGAAATGCGGCTACGCAACATAGAATAATCAGATATCCCATTCCATTAAGGTCCTATAGAACCACCGTATAAATATAACCATGAAAGACAGGCTTTGCAGAAAACAAATGTGTGAATGTGCTTGTACAGGCTAGAGAACCGATCAACAGTCAAGAGCCTGGAAACAAACTAAGATGCAAAAGATGAAGGTGCTGAAGATGCTTAGACCATGAAAGACTCACCACAGCCACAGGTACCTTTCGAGTTTGGGTTCTTGAACACAAATCTCGAGGACAGCTTGTCGTCGATCCAGTCCATCTCGGACCCAACAATCGAGAACAGGGCCTTGGAGTCAATCACGACCTTGACCCCGTCCTGCTCCACAATCTCGTCGAACTTGTTGGGCTCGGAGATGTACTCCAGGTTGTACGTGAGTCCCGAACAGCCACGGTTTCTCACACCAATACGGATCATCTGTGGGGTCGGCTGGTCCAGCAGTCCACGCAGGTGGAGCATAGCGTTCGGCGAGAGCGTGATCAGCGCCTTGCGTGGTCTCAGGGCTCTTCTCGTTCTCTTCTTCTTCGGCTCCGTCACCGGCTCCGGCACCGGCTCGGCCGCAGCCTTTTGTACGGGCTTCTCCTCCTTCTTGTTCTTCTTGACGATGTCGCCAAAGCTTCTCGACGGCAGCGAGTGTCTCGACCAGGCACTCGCACTGGAAGCGTCCTCCTGTGTCGTCGCTTTCATCTTGTAAGGCACGTACGTCACCTCGTTCGTCGCCAGCGGAGCCGTCTGGAGGTATCGCTTGGTCGCACTTGTTGTGCTCGAGATCCTTCTCGCAAACAGCGAGAGGTCCGGCACGTGTGCTGCTGCTGATCTGAGCATTGTGGGTTGTGAGTAGTTGAGTAGGTGGAACAGTGAGTGCTGGGCTCTAGTTTTGCGCAGTGTGTGGGCTCAGGGTGTGTGTCTGTCGCAGAGGGTGTTTGGGCTGGCCAATGTGTGCTTGGTGGTCGGTTTCACTGTGTTGATGGTGTGTTTTGTGGTGTATTGTGGGAGTAATGGTAAGGAAGTGGGACCCCGGGGGGACCTTATGATTCTTTCGCTGCCGAGGAGGGACTTTCGCGAATTCCCGCATGACGTCTCTGGTGTGCGGGTGTTCCTCTTTGCGCGCCAGTTTTCCAGCCTATCACAGCAGAGGAGAAGTCAGCGACGGTCGGGTTTTGCCGTATGCGGCAGCGCACCCTCGGAACTGCGAGCTCGTGTGGGGCAGGGCCTTTGCCGATGTCGGCGCATCGCCTGTCACGGCCTTGACACTTATAGGTGTACTACAGAGGTTTAAATAGAATGATTACTTCATTTAGATAAATAGCAAATATGGCCAGTGCACAGCTCACAGTGGGAGCGTCTCCCTCTTGAGCCATTTGTATGCGATAGAGTCCTTTTCCAAACGAGGGCTCACCAGGTCCCAGATCTTGGAGTGCTGCGAATTGATGGCTTTCTTCTCTTCTGGACTCAGCATGGAAACGTTGATCAGCTTCTTGCAGTACGGCACCAGTGTCAGGTTCTTGAATTTGAGGAAACTTCTGTCGCCCCACTTCTTATCGGTGGTCTCAACGAGCATGTCGTTCTCGATTCTGATACCGTATTTACCATCTTCGTAGAAACCAGGCTCATTAGTGATGATGTTACCAGCTTCCAATGGGAATCCAATCTGTGCAGGTCTGAATCCAATACCGATAGGACCCTCATGAACGTTAAGATAAGATCCAACACCATGTCCGGTACCGTGTCCATAGTCGAGACCTTGAGACCACAGGTACTGTCTTGCCAAAACGTCAATCATGTAACCATTAGTACCTTCAGGGAAAACCAATCTTTCGAGGGCCAAATTACCTTTGAGTACATATGTGTAATTATCGATCTCCACCTGGGATGGTGTAGTGAAATGCAAAGTTCTCGTGATATCTGTGGTACCCTCCATGAATTGAGAACCGGAATCACACAAATATATTTTGGATGGATCAATCATAGATGAAGAGTCTTTATCTGGTGCGTAGTGAATGACAGCAGCATTAGCACCAGTGGCACTAATGGTCTCAAATGAATTACCTGCATAGTTCTCTTCTTCTTTTCTGAAAGAAATAAGTTTCTCACCGGCAACGTATTCATCAATCAGCTTGTTTCCCTTAACTAAAACATCCTCCAACCAGGAGAAATATTTGGTCAAAGCAGTAGCATCCTTCAACTGGGCAGATTCGAAACCTTCAATCTCACATTTATTCTTGATTGCTTTGAAGAAATCAATAGGAGAATGGATCTGTTTGAACTTGCAGTTGTTCATATTACGAATGATTTCCCATGAAGCGGTCTCTGGAATGGCCATAAGTGCAGAGTTTTCTTTCAGAATGTCAGTTGTAGTGGAGAGTTCTTTCCAGATGGATTGGTATGGGTGAACGGTGATCGAGTTTTCTTCAAAGTATTTCTTAATTTCATCAGAGTAAGCGTTATCAGTGAACAATTTGACGTCATCGCCATTGACGATGACATAGGAGAAGAAGACCGGGTTGTATTCGATATCGGTACCTCTCAAGTTCAAGAACCAAGCAATCTCGTCGAGAGCAGATAACAAGATTGACTTGGAATTCTGTTTCTCTAGCTCGGCTGTCAATTTGGCAAGTTTGTCTTTGAAAGGTTCACCGCTAAACTTGTCTGTTAACAAGATTAGATCATTAGCAGGTCTCTTTGGCAACTCTTCGAACTCTGGCCATATCGAGTCGACCAGGTTCTGCTTAACGGCAACGAGCTCCACTTTAGCCTTACCACCTGACTCCTCTATCTTGGCCTTGATGGTGTTTTCAAAAGCGAGCACCTGCTTGTAGCTGATGTTCTTAGGGTCAATACCAATCTTCACGAGCTTGTTACCCAGACCCAGGGACTGGTCAATAGCCTCCACGACGGCCCACTCCTGCCAAGTAGGCTCGCCCTTTGCGCCCTGCTTGATGAGCACCCAGTTGTAGTCGAGCTCCTGGCCGGCCTGGTTGAAGTATCTCCCGTCGGTGGACAGGGCGCTCTTGCCCGAAGGCACCTCGTTGAAGTCGAGCAAGTCCCTTGTGATGACGGCGACACCGGCCGAGCCCGTGAAGCCCGAGATGAAGGCTCTTCTCTGGTCAGCGGCCGCGACGTACTCGGAGTTGTGCTCGTCCTCGGAGGGAACAACGTACACAGCAAGGTCGTTCTCCTTCATCTTGGCCCTGAGCGACTCGAGTCGCTTGGTGGTGTTCACGTTCTTCGTCGTGCACAGCGAATCGCTCGAGTAGATGGATTCCTGGCCCGAGGGTCTCCGTGGAGACGAGCTGCCGCTCGTGGACGACCGCTTGCGAGCAAACTGTTGCATAAAGAGAGACTTTCTTCTGTTCTGGCGTGATAGCAGCCCTGGTGAGCAAGTACAGTTGGAGCACGGTCTGGCGCTTCTGTTGATGGAGACTGGGGCGGTTTGCGGCGGAGGCGTCGCTTTATGAGCGGACGCCAGTGAGAACATCGACGGCTTTGGAGCGAGCTGGTTGGACATCCTCGTTACTGCTCTTAGCATGCTGCTTGGAGTGTGTTCGGCGGCTAAGGAGGGCGGGCGCTCGGGGTTTTAAACGAAAAAGATGGGCGTGCGCGTACCGTTCGCGGCCTCGAGGCTATGGGACTGGGACTGGGGGACTGGGCTGGCTAGAGACTAGGCTCGATGGAGACATAAATGGCTAGACACTTGGCTAGACAGTGTGTATTGCTTAGTTCTTTCTTAGTTTCTTAGTCAGTGTATGGTATTGACGTTCACACTGTGTACAGACAGATCGTCTGTGATGTCTGTACGCGCACTGACTTCACACGCACGGGCACCAAAGCCACATCAGGTAATCACACACAGCCAGCCTAGAGTGGCATACACAAGTCCGACTGGGTAGATTGCGAGGAACACACGTCCTGGAAGAACACCGTTCACCTTCAGGTTCACAGTCGCAGCGTAGATGGCCCACGCGACAAGCACAATGTACAGGATGAAGCGGACGAAGCTGAGCTTGACGAAGATCGATATCACAGCGAGAAGCAGCAGAGGGAACAGTGCGTAGCCCGTCGTCGACAGAGCGTTGAAGAAGGAGATGGTTCCTCCGAGCAGCTGGATATTGAGAGCCATGATCGCCAGCGTAGACCACACAAGGGCGAACACACCGGAGAACACCTCAGAGCTCGAGGCCTTGGGGGAAAGCAGCCCCAGGATCACGGAGAAGGCCAGCACAAACATCAGTGGGCCCCACAGGTCCCAGTCGAGCTTCTTCAGCTCCGAGTCGTCCAGCGGAGTGTTCTCAATGTCGGCTTCGAGGTCCTGGCCGAGCTGGTCGAAGTTGATACCGATGTTGAGACCAGAGTTCCGGGCCGCAATTAGCAAGTTGTGCTGCTGCACTTTGGCGAGCTTCGACAGCGAGGCTGGCCACACCACGCTGAACAGTCTGTGTCCAATTGCTTTCAAGTCACGCTCCAGCGTCTTCCACACAGGCTCGTCGAGGGTGTCGCCTCCTGTGAAGCTGTGCTCTCTCACCTGCTCGTTCTTGAGAATCGGGTTCAGCGACGTGGACAGGTCGATGTTCGGTCTCGTGAACGATGTGAAGTTGAAGAACGAGCTCGAGCCTCCATTGTTCCCACTGCTAGCGGCTGGCTGCGTGGCCGATGGGGTGTTTTTGCTTTGTTGTGCTGGAACATCCGGCTCTATAAGATCCGGCTCCAGCTCGAAGTCGTCGGCCTGGTCTGGGTTGACGTTGACTGGTTTCCACTGCTTGGACATGTAGAGGGTCTGTTTGTGGTGATGTGGGATTTAATCCGCGTAAAAAAAGCGGTTTTGGTGTTTCCTTCGTATGTGTCAGTAGGAAGGCAACGGTTTTTCCTCACAGTCATTTGACTAAGAGATTGTTCACATCCGATTAAAATCATCATTGTAACGAAGGCCACACCGGGATTCGAACCGGTAATGTTCTTTCCCTCCCGCGACCACCTGGCCACAGCAAAGAAAGATTCACGTTCAAAAGTGGCAGAAGCAAGGGACCGTGTCGTCCACACAGGGCTCGCAACCCTTCCTGATTAGGGATACTAATACTACCAGTTTATTCCAGGTCTTGGTATAAAGCCAGAACAGGCATGCAATCAGAAACTATTAGAGTAAAGAGAACACCAATGGTCAGTAAGTCTACCACAGTAAGTCTACCACCATCGGCGAATACTATCAGATCAGCGCTGCTTGACCTATCAGACGTCTACGGCAAGAGATACTAACAAATGAAATTGGACGAATATTAATGAATTCAGCCATGCAATGGGCAGCTAAGGAGACCCTAATCGTATCAGTCCATCTTGTGGACAATGTAGAACAACAAGTAGGCCTTCAACTGTGAGACCTGTTCCACAGTCATTAGTGTAACAACGGAGTCATCGAACTTGAACCACTGTCCCTGGTTATTCTTGATGACGACAACGTAGTGCCCTGTATTCACGGACCCAATGTGACATATAACGGCAAACAGCTCGTAACTGAGCGACGGATCGAACTCGTGCGTTTTCCCGTACTCTGTAGAGTACTCGCTCATGTTCATGAACATCGGGAATGAGATGTAGTTTTCCAGCTTGAAAGACTGCGAGCTGTGCTCGAATCTCTTCAGCTGGATTGCCAGTGTGTTCGGGAACTTCTTGAACGAGAGCTTCTTCGTCGCGTGCGTTCTGTGGCCACACGTCGTGCAGCTGTACTTGATATCCAGGCTCTCCAGCTTGGTGAAGTTCTGCAGACACGACATGAGGTCCTGGCTCTGCGATATCTCCAGCGAGATGTCGATGATCGGGTCGACGGTGTCCCTTACCGTGCCGCACTCCGTGCACGTGATGGAGCTCTGTAAGTCGCTCGAGAAGGTCTTGTGGAGTATGCAGGAGCACGAGCGGGCGTCGCCGTTGGCCGTGTTCATCCCCTTGTGGAGCTGGTTGACCATGAACTGCCAGAACTCGTGCGCGTCCTGCTCGGAGTACCCAGCGAGTGCTTTGTTGGCCTTCCACGACGCTGTCAGCAGGTTCACGGGCCCGTAGCCAGACGTCTTGTTGGACGTGTAGAACTCGGTGAACATCTCGTCCAGGCAGCACGCGATGCACTCGTTCTTGCTCATCGCGCAGTCCATGTGGCCCTCCGACATGAAGTAGTCTCTGATGATCGGGTTGTGGAGGAACGTCTGCACGACGCTGCTCATGAAACACGTCGCTCCCATGTTGACGAACCCACGCAGCCCCATCGTCGGCTTGTAGTTTGTTCCCCTCGTGTACTTGGCCACGAGCTCGTGCTCGTCCTCGCTGCGGTCCTCGCCGTGCTCAACACGCATGCGGGCCTTCTCCAGCTCGGGCCCCGCCGTGTAGTCGCCGCACTTGAAGCAGAACAGGTACCCCGTCTGCGAGTCGATGCCTACTGCTGTTAGTACTGTTCGTGGTGGACGAAGCCAATATACTCACCGAAGATGTGGCCCTGGAGCTTCGCGTGCGAGATGAAGTGGCTCCGGTGCCAGCACCCGACGTGGGGGCACTGCAGGCACATGAACGTGTCGTCGACGCCGTCGTGGCAGTCCTTGCACCGCAGAACGCTGCTCTTCAGGTGCATGATCCGCTGTCTGTCGAGGGTCTTGTCCCCTTTGGGGTTCCTGAGCGTGGTGTGTGGGGGGAGCCGGGCGAAGCGGGCTACACGCACTGCGAGGGCGTAGTTCCTGATGACGGTGTCTCTGGAGGCCGTGCTGAGCACCTGCGTGATGTGCGAGCACGGCTTGAGCGAGTTGTAGTCCACTGCTCGGGCACTTGGGCTCATCTGGGGCTCTGGGTCTTGTGCTTGTGGGTCAGACGAGATGGAGGGTGGTGCGCGTGGTGTGCGGGTGTTTCGTGTCGTTAGCAGGCTGGTCCCCGGTGTGAGTGAGGTTCCCAGGCCCTTTGGTGTAGCAGATCAGAGCTCGTGTGGTGCTCTCCGCTTCGGACCCACTCGCTGATCTCTCGTGTGGAAGAGCTTGGGTTTCTTTAGTACCGGCGCGGGGCTGCGTAACCGCGGTAGGGGCACTCACAGTATAAGCTAGGTCTACAACCGCACTAGTGGTTCTATCGTACAATAATCTGTTATGTGGAGACCCTCAGAACCCGAATGGGTTCTCGGCAGTGGCCTTGTTCAGGTCGGCCTTGCCAGAGCTGCCGAATGCTGGTGTGTTACCAAAGCCGAAGCCCGTAGGCTGGGATTCCAGTGGCTGTGTTGGCTGGCCGAACGTTGGCTGGGGCATCTGCTGTTGGAACCCGCCAAACGACGGAGCCTGCTGTGGCATTTGCTGGAAGCCTGTTTGGAATGGCTGCTGCTGTTGGAAGCCCGTGCTGAATGGCTGCTGGAACTGTGGCTGAGAGATGGATGTGTTCTGGAACTGGTTGGCCAGCCCATTCATCTGCTGGTTGAAGCCTTGTGGAGCGACACCAGTGTTGAAGGTTGGTGGACTCGACAAGGAGCCGAAGCCGGTTGGGTTAGCACCAAACTGTGGCTGGGCCTGGAACCCTGTTTGCTGAGCTGGGAAAGGATTGGAGGTCATAGGGTTGGCACCGAAAGATGTCTGTGGGAAACCACCGGTTGGCTGTGTTGGGAATGTGGCCTGTGGAGCCATGCCATTAAAGCCTGTAGCCATTGGAGGCAAGCCACCAGTACGTTGAGCCAACATAGCTTGGCCGAACTGAGACTGCGGCATGGTAGCTGGTGTAGAGCCAAAAGATGTGGTTGGCATAGAGATAGGAGCACCAAACGATGTCGTTGGCATGCCAAATGAGGTTGGTGGTAAACCACCGGTTAAGGCTGCTGGTAATCCACCAGTTAGAGCAGCTGGTAAACCACCGGTCAGAGCAGGTGGCATAGCACCAAATGTAGTTGGTGGGAGACCACCAGTTCTCTGTAATGGCATTGGCTGGAGACCACCAGTTTTTTGAAGTGGAACCAGTCCACCTGTTGGAACACCAGCCAGTCCACCAGTCTTTTGCAGTGGAACCAATCCACCGGTTCTCTGCAATGGCATGGCTTGCATACCAAGGATACCGGTCTGTTGAACCGGTAAATACACAAATCCACCAGTGGCCAAGGGTAATAGATTACCACCACCGGTCTTGAATGGATCCAATGGAACACCAGTTGGCTGTGCAGTCATCTCACCAGTTTTTTGTGGTAACACGGAGGTGCCAGTTGGAGCAGAGCTCAATGGTTTTGATGGAGTTGGAGCATAAGTCTGCGACTTGGTCGAAGATGATGTCTTTGTTGGCTCAAGTGGTGTCAAGTTGACAAGATCTTGCATGGAACCGGTAAACTGCTGAGTTTGTAAGCCATTTGGTTTAGCTGTGGAAGCAGTATTAGCAGCAGGCTTAACAGTCCAGGCATCATCATCCGTAAGAGCATTAGTAGACGTGGTCTGGGATGGAGTTGGAAGAGATCCAGAGACTTGACTTGCAGAGCCTGTACGGTTCACCTTCAAGGCACCACCCTGCTCTGAGAACAATCCTCCATTGGCTGTTTCTGGAGCCTTTGGCTGACGGCCGAACTTCTGATCAATGTATCTTGTAACTCTAATGATATCACCTTCACGCAAGCCCAAAGTTCTTAACACTGGAGCATCAATGGACTCCAAGATAGATGGATCAATCTGTTCGTTACTGAAGTTGTTGCTGTATCTCTGACATTGGTTAACGTCGACACCAGCATCCAAAAAGAACTCAAACCAGTCATGGTCCTCTTTCTTAGGGCCCGATGGAATGGATCTATTACTAGCAGAATTGTTTGCTGGTCTTGATGGCTGAGGTGGTGGGGTTTCAGAAAGCTTACGCTTGATTTCATCCAACTCTCTGAGTTTGCGCTTTGCCTCTTCCAATTCACCGTGGAGACGATCTCTTTCTTCCCTGTCCATCTCACGCTCTCTTCTTTCGAGCTCACGCTCCTTTCTTTCACGTTCACGCTCAAGGGCTTCACGTTCACGTTCTCTTCTTTCTTTATCCCTGGCTCTTTCTAGCTCAGTCATGTCCTTCTCCCGTTCTTCACGCTCTCTTCTCTTGCGCTCTCTTTCCTTTCTCTCTCTTCTCTCTCTTTCTTCATGACTGGAAGATTTGCTCTTGGATTTCGTGGCCTTGTAAGATTCCAAAGACATGCCTGTTACCCTTTCAACGTACTCGAGATCAGTAAGGGACAATTTGTTGGCAGCAACACCAATTTTAACACCATTGGTCTTGTGCAAGTGAATCTTACCATCAACGACGCCGAGGAACTCAGCATCAACCTTGAAAGTTCCAGATCTATCTTCCCATGTTCTGATACGAGATGACTTTGGCATGGCGAGTTTCTTGGATGGTGACTCCGATTCCTTCTGCTTCTTCGGGGACTCTTTGAGATTGTCCTTGGATTTGGATCTTCCAAGCTTGAATTTTGAGCCGAAAGATGACAGAGTACTCTGGTCTTTGATTGGTTCAACAAACTGTGCAGGAACGACACCGGAGTGCCCGGACTTGTTCTGAACAAGCCACCAGTCCTTGGATTTTGTATCATTGATGATGTACACGGTCTCGCCCTCTGTGACGGTTAGCTCGTCGTGGCCCTCTGCTTCGAACCCATACAGGATCTTAGCTTGTTTCTTGGACCCCTTGGAGGAGGAGGCCACTTTGACCTCGTGAAGCTCCCTAGAAGACACAGAGCCTCTGATCTCGCCCAGCACCGTGAGGATCTCCGAGGCGACCTCTTTCGTTCCTGAGTGGATCTCGAGCGAGTATAGCGGGTTCTTGAACTCCAGGAACAGATGCTTCTTCTCAGAGGAGAACGATAGCAGGTCCTTGGCCTTCCACTGCTGCGGGGTCCCACCGTTGACCGAGTCCGGGGAGAAGTATATGTTCCCGTTGCCGATAGCGAGCATGGCCTTCTTCTTCTTTCTGCCGTCCACCTCGCTCACAGACCACGTGTAGAGCTGCTCGTCGTCGTCCTCTGGAGCCGGTCTCGACGGCTTTGGCGGTGGAGCATCGTCGTGGTACGACTCTCTGCGGCCGTAGTCCTCTGACTGGGGTCTCGGCTTGGAGGGAAGCGCAGGCGCGTCCTCCTCGTCGCTCTTGTCCTGGTCGTATCTCGTATCCTCGGCCTGGTCGTATCTCGTGTTGTCGACCTGGTCGTATCTCTGCGGTGGTGGTGGGAAGGCCTGGGCTTGGGCCGTAGCCTGTGTAGTGGCCTGTGATGGGTGTGACGGTGGAGGGAGAATGCCAATTGGCGCAGCTGGTGGCGCACTCGCACCGCCAGTCATCTCGATGTAGTTGGATGGAACGAAACCGAACTCAGTACCGTTCTTGGAGACGAGGATCCAGTCAGGGTCCTTATCGTCAAACACCTTGAAGGCCTCGCCCTCCTGGAACGACACCTCCTCCTCTGTCTGGCGGTCGTAGGCAAACAGCGCTTTGGCAGAGCCGATGGGCTCAGCAGGCTCGATGTAGTTCGAGGGAACGAGCCCCATTGGCTCCTCAGCATCAGCGCCCACGACCCTCTTCTTGACGGTCCACCAGTCGTCGACGTCCGACTTCTCCAGCAGGTACAGCAGGTCGTTCTCTTCGATCGCGAGCTCTTCGGCGGACTGCGGCGCGTAGGCGTACACAGCCTTGTACACACCGAGGAACGACATCTTCGCCTTGTGTGCTTAGCTCTGGGCTGTGTGGTGTGGATCGTGATCTTGTTCCGACAACTCCTCCACTTTTAGGGGGGTGCCACTTCGCGAAGGGGGACACGCGCGAATGCGTTTTATACGGTGGCGCATCACCAACCACTAAGCACCGCCAAATAGAAGGCCCTAGAAGGCTCAAGATACGAGGAAAGACATGTTCAAGAGACGGCAGAAGACGTCTTCACGGAGCCGTGTTCGGCGCGACTCCGAGAGCTCGGGCTCAGACTCGGGCTCAGACTCGAGCGATGCCGGTACTATTGTAAGGAAGAGGCCTAAACCAACGAGCACAGTGACGAAGACCGAGAAGGTGGCCCAGGACGCTGTGCTTACTAAGAACGAGGCTATCACGAAGGTGGACACTTTGAACCAAGAGATCATCGACGCCGAACGTCTGGCTAAGTCAGACACAGTGAGCCCGGAGAGTGCTGCTACTGGAGAGTTCACCTACAAGGGAAGAGAAGCGTACGCTAAGTTCCTCCAGCCTACGACGAGGCCCTCCATGGACAAGATCGGGCCCAAGAAGCAGAGCTCGAACATCAAGAGCACAACGGTGTTTGATTTCGCCAGAGACATCTGTAAAGACTACAAAGAGACGGGCTTCTGTGGGTACGGTGACTCGTGTAAGTTCCTCCACGCCAGAGACGACTTCAAGGCTGGGTGGAAGCTCAACAGAGAGTGGGACCTCTCTCATAAAGACGTTGATAAGGAGGTGAAGGACATCCCATTTAAGTGCCCTCTCTGCAAGTCCGACTATACCAGTCCAATCAAGACCAGATGCGGCCACTACTTCTGTGAGAAGTGCTTCTTCACACGCTACAGCAAGAACAAAACATGCTATATCTGCTCTGAAGACACACACGGAATCGCCACTCCGGCGAAGAACCTGGTCTCTATCATTAAGGCTACACAACTGGCGAGCTAAGGCTTTTTATCTTTGGATATGAATAGTTCCGCATCATTAGGCACCACAACTGATGTTTAGCACTACACGCAAAACAACCCATTGTATCCATCATTGACTCTTGAAATAGATCTCGCTCACGTGCTTTCTAAGCACTCGCTCTTAGCGACCGTGATTTTGTGTCACTACACATCAACACTTGTTGGCTGTTGAAACAGGAAAACCAGTTCCGCGTTTGTGATAAGCGTCTGTTCGGTACCACCGGGCGATGATAATTGTATTTCACGAGTAGTGAACAAGCCTAGTGAGCTCTCTGTTCTTCACCATAGAGACAAGAGTCGCCGATTGTGCTGCTTCCTTTTCTCCCTTACTTACGCTCTACTTGTTATCCATCTCAACATGATTCCATCCTCTTGTGTGGCACTTCTCTCCACCCTCTCAAGCTTGGTACTTGCAACTCCTCTCCCTTCCTCTCACGCCACAGCCATCACGAATAACCCTACAGACGTCGTGTTGAGAGCCGATTTCCCACAGGGAAATGCCCAGACCGTCGTTGGTGTCATCCAGTTTTACTCGTTGAACGGGACTACAAAAGTCCATGTCGATGTGACTGGGTTGCCTAAGAACTCTGGTATGTTCAGCTATCACATTCACGAGAAACCAGTTGGAGACGATAAGTCGTGTGCAGCAACTGGTGGACATTTCAACCCCCTCGGTGCTTCTGCTGATTGTGAGGCCCTCGCAGATGACTCTCTTTGCGAGATTGGTGATTTGAGTGGTAAACATGGCTTGATCAACACCACTTGCTTCGAGTTGTTCTATTATGACCCTTACTTGTCATTGGACCCTTCTAGTCCTCAATATATCGGCAACATGGCTGTAAACATCCACTTGGATAATGGTGACCGCTTGGCTTGTGCCACTATCAAGCCATCAAGAGAGCCAGAGGACTTGTTGTTGTTGAACGCTGAAACTGAAGCTGAGGAAGTCAGAAAGTTCGAAGAATTGGCTGGTGTTTCCCGGCCAGTTGCCCATGTTCCTCTTCAAGCAACTGCTATGCCTGCTGAAGATCAGCCTTTGAGCGAGCCAGTCGTCACTGAATCCAAGTCATCTGAAGATGAACTCGTTATGGAAGATATTGACGATGACGAGACTGGCATCGATAGTGAAATGGACTTAGAGACTTTGCTTTTTGATCATACAGAGGAGGATAATGTCTCTAGCTCACCTGAGTCTTCAGTCGCTCATGGGAATTCCACGGGAAACTCAACTTCCACTAATCTCAACGAAATGAATAACACCAACACATCTTTGGCCGGTAGTGGAGAGGAGGAGAATGATGCAACTTTATTGAAATCAGGCATTGCTCTTTCCATCGTACTTGCTGCTTCTTTGAGCTTCTTGTGGTGACCTTCTTAGGCTGCTTCATATGGGTGATTGGAAGGCATTCTCTACTACACACAACTTTCAAGTTCTTTCATTGATTAGATCTTTCTCTGTTTATGCCGTTCCTCTGGTTTGTTAATTTGCACTCCAACCTGTCATCCTCGTGTGTGTGTGTTTTAAAGTAATATGAAGATAACCTCAATGAATTACTATTTATTTTATTAATCGTCTATCTAGAACCCAAAACTTCGTAAACCTACAATTCGGACAAGCATCGTCAAGTTAAAACGTATCATTCATATTTCATTTCATTTAGTTTAAGGTGGCTAATATACAAGTATCAAAACCGGAAATTTAGTTCTCAAGGTTCTTCAAGAACTGTAGAAGATCAATGACATTTGATGGATCATGACCCTCGTAGATATACTTTGTTGCGACAGCAGTAGCAAACAAACTTCTGGAGTACGCATCTGGCAATCTTTTCAAGACCTCATCCACAGAACCAGCCTCTTGGAGCAACAACGCTGGAACGGAGTCACCAACAATCTTTTTTCTCAAAGAGATATCACTCCACAAAGAGTCGCTGTTTCCAATCAGGTCAGCAAGTTTGTTGATGTCGTTGGATAAGTCATCGGAGCACTCAGCTAATGGCTTGCCAGTCTCTTTCTTGTACTTCAACAAAGAGGCAGCTTCTTTGTCAGCGTTGGACACGATAGTCTTCTGAACTTCCTTGACATAGGTGTCATAGAACTCTGTACCGTTTTTGAATTTGGTAAGGAACTGTTCGTCGTTCAAAAGTAAAGAAGCCAACACTTCCAAGGAGGAGGAAGTGACACCACCCTTGTTGGTTGAAGCATCCTTAAAGAGCACAGCACCGGCATTCTCCAGCTCAATCTTGGCTGGCTGTGTGATAAACAAGTTTGCACCTTCAACGATATACTTGATTATGGACTTACCGTTAGAATCAAAGAGCTCAGAGACGTTGTCGACATCTATGGCAGCAGGTCTACCACCACATGGAACAAACAAGTCCACGGAACCGAGATACTTCTTCAAGTCCAAATGGAAACGATTTCTAAATGCAACACCGTTGACAATAGTCTCGCCATTTGGTAATGTAACCTCATTATCATCAACAGTAACGATAAATCCATCCTTGGATAGCAATGATGCGTCGTAATCTTGAATCATGACTCTTGCCTTTGCCAATCTGATTAATTCATCCTTATTCAACCCGTTTGGATCACAAATAACACCAGATCCGTCAACAAGACCAACGTATTTCTCGTTTGGAGTGGATAATAGAATTTCGTTGGAACCCAAGTCACCATCTGGACCACCAGTTTGGAACTTGGTGATTGGTGTGTTTTGCAAGCTCAAAGTTTCGTAGATCTTAGCAACATATGCTCTGACAGAGAGAGAAGTCATACCATACTCATCGTGTGGGATACCACCAAGCTGTGGCGATTTACCAGTCAAGAAGGACTTCCACCATGGAGCACCTCTCTTCTTGGCGTGTAAAGTCGCCCAGTCAGTGTAACCAGCAGTACCTTCATCTGGTCCTAAGAACAAGATCTCTGGCTTGCCATACAAATCAACAATTGGGTCCTTAACACCTGGAATATCAGACTTGATCAACAAGTCAATTAAAGCGTCAACATACTTCTCGAAGCCTGTTCTAGGGTTCTCCTGAGCATCCAGATCAAGCAAAATAACACCCTTAGAACCGCCTTCTGGAATATCTTTGTTCTTACGTTGCTGAGTCGAAGCTAAGTTGTAATTCTCATCGAACAAGTTTCTAACATTGACTTCGTAAGCATCTCTGGATCTTGAGCGAACAATTCTGATACCACCTCTGGCAATGTCCCTGAATCTAATGTGGAACCCTCTGAATTCAGCTCCAACAACAAAGAACAAACCGAATGGAGTCTCTGGATACTCAAACTGTGGTAAGAATGGTGGGTTCAATCTGAAAGAGATAGCAACCTTAGTATGAACAAAGAAGTTGGTTTTCAAGATAGACTTATTGAAGATGAACAATGCTCTCAATACTAAAGCATCCTTCTCGTTAAACACATTTTTCATAATCAAGGCATCAAACTCTGCCTCTGACTTGATTGGTGGAATAACGGACAATCTTTGATAAGACAATGTTTTCTCCAAGTTGGATCTGATGTAGTGAACATCGGCAAATGATCTATACAACTGAGAGATAATTGGTTTGTATCTGTTGAAGACTTCAAAGATGAATGACTGTGTGAAAGTTTCAGATCTCAATCTTTTCTTCAATGAAGTGAGAAGTTCCGCAATTTGGTGAGACTGCTTTGGATCTAACAATTTCAATAAAGACTGGTATTCTTGGCCCAATCTGTTCAAGAAATGGGTAACAAAGATACCACCACAGTGAGCATAGACAGACTCTTGAAGAGAAAGTTCGTTGTTGGCGAAAGAATCAAAGAAGAAACCGTGTGGGATAGCATAAAGCAAAGAAGCTTCCTTGAGTAACTGGTAAATGGATAGTGGGTCTGCATCAGCAGACTGTCTCAAGTAGATTGAGATGATAGTAACACCATTGGAAAAGTTCTCGACGTATTTTCTGGACTGGTCTAATTTGTAGTAGCTAGTCAAAGCAGACAAAGCACTGAAATACTTCTTGGTGGTGTTCTTCTTGAAACCAATGATAATTCTGTGTTCTTCAGAATTCTCAACTGGGAAGTGCTTGATAATAGGACCGGTTTGCTTGAGGACTTCTGTGACCACATTCTCGTAGATCTGCTTTGTGTTTGGGGAGATGATTTTCAGGAATGTCTGATCATAGATACTACCCTCAACAAAAGTGTTCTTGTAAACAAAGTGTGCGCGGATGAACTTTGCGGCGCCATCGTTATCTGAGAAAACTGTGTTGTTCAACAGCAATGGAGCAGTAAAGCTCTCCACTCTATAGGACGAGTCCAGCTGGTCCAAGTACTTCTCGTCAATGGCCTTCTCGTAGTTGGTCAACTTGAACTCATCTGTGCCCCTGATGGAGCTATCAAAGTAGACTGCATGGTCAGCATCCTCGCGTCTGTGGTGGATGAAAGGCGAGTTCAAGTCACCTCTGGCGAACGCGTCGACCTTAGCAGAGTAGAGCGCGTGGATGTGGCTGGCGATGCCCTCGGTTGTTTCCCTCTCAAAGAAGACGTCATCGAGACCCATGTTCTCGTAGAACCATCTGGTCTCCTGCTCGATCAGGTCAGAAGGGATGAAGCCGCACTCCTCGATGTAGTCAATGACCTTATCGAACTGGGACTCCTTACCGTTGAATGCGACGTTCTTGTAGCCGGACTTGAGCGAGGTGATCGAGAGAGACGCAATGTCTGGTGTGCCATCCTGTAGGCCATTGGCGTAGCTGGCGGTACTCAACATTGCGGCGGGCGGCTAATGTGGGGGTAGCGTTAGGTGTGTTTGTGGGTGCGTAGAGCGACGGACCAGGCTTTGCAGTGGGACCGCTGTGCTTGTTTCCTGTGTAGAGTGCTACGTAGTCATCACGGGCGGGCATAGGAGGTCGAGCGAGGTGCGAGATATTTATACTTCATGGGCGATGAGGTGGATGTGACTGTGTTTACATTTCGTTTACATCTTTGTCCTGGGGGGTAACGCCCCGTGTGTCCCGTGCGGCGCGTACCATTTGTCCCGTCTGGACCTGCCCGGGACACACGGGGAAGAGAAGCGAGCGGTTTGAGTGCCGTAGAGAGCACGCTTAGCACGCTCTTTGTGGGGGTAAAACGACACACATGTGTGACACAAGTGTGGTGTGTCCAGAGCGTCCTTTTTTGCGTGGTAGGTGCCGTGTTGGCCGCTACGCGTAGCGACTACCGAGCTATGTGTCAGTTTGCGCGAGCCAAAGAGCCTTCCCGATGCCAACCGAGCGCTGATGGGCTCGCCCAAGATCTATCTCTTATCAGGGCGTGTTGGGCCGCCTGCGCTGCATGTGTTCAAGGGCTGTACGAAAAAGTTTTCGTGCAAATTATGGGTAAATTGTCACTGAGTCAGCCTAGTGTCTTGACAAGAAATGGGTGGAACTAGGGGAGGGGCTCCTTAGAGGATCCCGGGCCTGTCCGCTTGTGGTAGTTTTGCGCGAGCGGCTCTCTTTCCCTTAGGGACTCTGGGCGAGCCCCTAGCAATCACATGCTCGCTGGGCAAGGCTAGTGTTAGTCATAGGGCCAGTAGAACTGGAATTGCCCTTGTTGACATTGCGGGAAATGCACCTCCTATCATTCATTGAATCTACTATTAATTCTATCCATTAATCACCTCCCAGTGGGTCCCCATACCCCGTTTCTACCCCATCCCAGTACTGCAGGTCAGAGGCTCTGTTAGAGATGCCGTTTGTGCCATAAGCTCTGTACACTAAAAAGCACCGCTTACTGCACACACCCGGTTTTGCCCTGTCAAAAGAGACACCTCTATTGTCTCTGCTTCGAGCTCTCGGGTACATACTTGGTCCTATTATGGCTCTATATAGACCTAGTGCGCTCGGTCTACTTCGCAAGGACGCCATTCATGGGAATACCAGTACATAAGCCTGATATCTTAGTTTATCCCGGTTAGCACCCTTTGTCATAGTGACACTCCCTAATACACACCAAAACGTTAGTATGTGTGATCGGTACTGTGGCTTCTCCTATACCTAGGCCTAGTACTACCCCGTGCTCTGATGACCCTTGTGACCCCCGGAACGGCTCCAATCCTCACTCTTGCTTGAAGCTACACGGGACAGACAAACGATCACCAGAAGGTCACCGACCCTTGCTTTGACACACGCGGGATTTGCTTCCCCAGAGTTTAGGAGAAGCCGATCGGGTTTTTTTTTCTTTTTTCTCTGCTCGCGCAGGTGGCCGCTCTTTGTGTCTTACCCCACATTATAGTTTATACGCATTAGGCAATCTCCACACCTACTATGGGAATGTGAGTAAAGTACTTGTAGTGGAGTAGAAACCGTTAAAACTATACTGTCTGTAGTGTGGCGATCCCAACAGATTGACACTTTAGTGTGTTTTGTCCAGCGGGAATTGTGGCGATGGACGGTGCCTCCTCCACACTACGTGCCTTGTGTGGCACTTCCACAGCAACGTGTCCCAGAAGCGTTCATGCCTCATGAAATCGCCTGAACGGCACTGGACATTGTTGGGAGTGGCTGGCTGGTCCCGAACCACAACAAACAGGCGTATAACTGACCTGGATCTGGCTGTGTGTGGCTGATTCGTGGAATGCGGGGCCCCACGCTGTACAAGGTACCACTATACAGAGCTTCGCACACAATACAACCAACACAGTATGAAGGTAGAAGGTAAGATTACTAAAACAAATCAATTAAACCGCTATACCAAATAAATAGGACCGGCTCGCAACCCCGACGAGGCGTAAACCATCTCTTCTGTGACATTCTATAGCATCGTCACAACTTGGACTTAGCTGGAGTCACAGCCTTCAAGATGGACTCAATGTTTGCGGCCTTCATCACATCGCCTTTGACTTTCAACTTACCACCCAAGAACAGCTTCTGCGAGTTTGACTTACCATTGACTAGCTTCTTGAAATCCAAGTCTCCCAATGAGATCACCAAATCGGCACCGTCAAAGTCGCTAGAGGAGCTCTCGGTGAGCTTACCACTGTTCTTGAGGTCCAGCTTCCACGCTTTTGTCTCGCCACCCTTGTTCTTGAGGTTGAAGATGATGATGGAGTTGGTCTGGTGTACCGTTAGTCGTGTTCTGGTGCTATACTCCACTGTGCGTGCTTACCTTCTTGGTCAGCTCCTTCGCCAACCCAGCGTTGCTGTCCAGCGATTCTTTGATCTGTGAAAAGATAGGTTCGGACTTAAAACTCATGCTGTGTTTTCTCTTACCAGCGTTCTCTCCTGAGTGCGCTCTATTGAGCTTACCACCAGCGAGGGGTCTGCCTTATATACCGGCACTGCAGCAACCGTTGCGTTGTGTTTTTTAGCCGAGGCCCTCGCGCTTCCCTCGGCATCGCCCCCAGAGGGGTCCACCGGCGATAGTCGGCCTTACACAGCGAAATAGAGTGATTTCCACCGAATTAACAGTAAAACCTAGCTTAGTAGTACCTGGTAGTGTACACTGTCTTATCTGTTTTCGATTCGCTATAATATCAGTGGTGGTTGGTCTGCGCGAGGGAGGCCATCACCCCTCCCCCGCAATTTGATATGTGACACAAACTTTTCACAGTCCACAACCGGAGATGACGGAGTGTGGAGGGGCTTTCCGTGTGAGCTCTGGTAGGGGCTATTAAGTGGAGTGTATACCATAATTGGTGAAGCTCAGACTCCTATGATCCGTGTAAAGCGGGTCAGGGCTTTACAGTACTTACAACCAGTATTGTGTCTGTTCGTTATACACGAATCCCAGGATGGTCTCTGTACCTACAGATAGAGTAGATGAAAAGTGACATGGAGTTAACTGAAAGTTCGGTACTTAGATCAAAGAGAGCGACGACACCAGCTTGTTTTTTATCTCCTCCACCACTGCGATCCAGTCACCCAGCAATCCACTCTCTTCCCATAGATCATAGGACTCAGACACATCTGCACCACTCAAAAGCTTCTGGGTACAGCCCGCAATGTCATCAATCATGGAGATTTTGCGCTCGGTTGGAAGTGTCTCCCACTGCTCTTTGCTCGACTCAACAAAGCTAGTAATTCTTTCTCTGTATGGGCCAGGCAGTTTTTCATCGCTCAAGCTGTCGATGTAAGTGAAGTCAATGAGCGAGATTAGCAGCACACCCATCACCAGGACTTCACTACACCCGTCGATCTCTATGTACTCGGCCTCTTTAGCACTAGATATACACTCAGGAAAGAGATGATCTAACGCATTGTTTCCAGAACTCGTACAATACGCAAGGAAATCGCAAGCGCAGTCTTCGTCAAAGACCTGAACACCGAATGCTCCCATAATCGTGCAATAGTCCTACAAACTCTTCAACAGTGTTACTGGTAATAAATAGGATTGTTAATAACACATATCACACATATCACCCACCTTACAACCTTTCCCCATGTACTTTTATTATTGTGGGAAAGGCCGGGTAATAGTACTCGATCGCGATGGATTAGATTGTAGCCATTTATGTCTGGTACACGATTTCACTTATACTCTTCGATCTCAGCCTCAATCCACTGGACCATCTTCTCAGCAGTGCCGTCGTCTCTCCCAGCAGCAACGTCCTCCCTCATATCTCTAAAACAACCCCATGGGGCTACAAGCTTACCGTTATCGTCTGTACTGATCTCTGGTGATAGCGCAGCCCACAGCTCAGTATAGGCACCAAACACGGGAGGGTATTTGATATTCTGGTTGACGATATGGGAGAACAGACTGGGTGCGTTTCTTCGTATGTCGCTTTTCAGCCAACCAGGGTGAACGGCCAGCGATACACACTGTGGATGAGTCCTTGCGAACACTGAAGCCTGGTATATGTTCCCCACCTTGGACTGTCCGTATAGCACATCTCCCGTTGCAGCACACTCTCTGAATTTCCACGTCAGTCCACCAGGCATGGGAGCGTTCCCGTGGCTTGAAGAGCTGATGAACAGAACTCGTGGGACTTCGCCTTTATTCGCCGATTGTAACACCAATGGGTCTACCAAATCCAAAAGAAGCTGATGGGCCATAACGTTGACGCCAAACTGGAGCTCATACCCTTGCTTAGTCAGTGATCCCTCAGGTGGCAGCATCACTCCCGCGTTCAGAATAACCGTGTCTAGCTTGTTTGTGTACTGTGAGATCTGTGTTGCGGCCGGCTTGATCGTTGAGAGGTCTGAGAGGTCTGCGAAGACATCGATGAGTCTTTGCTGGATAGACTCTTTGTCCACAGAGCTCGACCTCGCTATATCGCTGATGACCTCTTCATTGGCACGTGATGTCTTGTTTGTATCCCTATTTACTGCGATTACCGTAGCATTCGTCCTTAGCAGCAGTCTCAGCACCTCTTTGCCGATCCCAGTTGAGGTCCCCGTGAAGAGGAACGTCTTGCCCGTTTGGTCACCATAGTCCTTCTCGGTGAACGTTGGTGGGGACGGCCACAGATCACTGGTGAGGTGACGGAGGAAGTAGAGGAGGGACATTGCTCAATTGATCAAGACTCTGGTGATGTTGTCAGTAAAAGAACTGAGTGGTTTTGAGGGCATCGCTGTAAGCACATGTTTTGATTTGTGGGTGCGCGTATTTGGTCTTCATATCCCGATTGGGAAGGCTTAATTGAATTTCTCTTATTGGTACATAGTTATACAATAGGCAGCAGTGCTCATTTGAATGGCTCAATCTCGTTCTCGACCCAATCAAGCATCTTCTCAGCAGTTCCATCAAATCTTCCAGCCTCGATATCGTCTCTCATGTTTAGGAATCTCCCCCATGGAACAACGTACTTACCAGAGTCTGCGAGGGTGATCTTTGGGTTCAAAGCAGCCCATAGTTCAGTGTAGGCTCCGAATCTTGGGTGGTGCATCATCAGCTTTTGCATGGTCCATCTGACTGCTCCTGGCCAGCTTCTCTGTAGCTCGGTGATCAAAAAGCCTGGATGAACAGCTAAGGAAATGATATTTCTGTGTTTCTGCGTGAACATGGCTGCTTGGTAGATATTTCCAGCCTTAGACTGGCCGTATAAGTCCTGGCCTTTGATCTTAGATTTGCGGAACTCCCAGGTGAGTCCACCATTTGGTGGAGAGAAAGCATGCGACAATGACGACAAGAAGATCACACGAGGAGTGTTTCCCTTCTCGGCAGACTTGACTACCAGAGGCTCAATAAGGTCCAATAGCAACTGGTGTGCCATCACGTTTGCACCGAATTGGAGCTCATAGCCTTGTTTGGTATAAGACCACTCTGGTGGATCCATCACACCGGCATTGAAGATCACAACGTCTAACTGGGACACTAATCTCGAAATCTCCTGGGCAGCTGGCTTGATGGTAGATAAATCGGACAAATCAGCAGTGACGTTGATTAGTCTTTTAAAGAGTTCACTTTTGGTGGCTTTGGCGTTGAGTTCAATGGCACCATCGAATATCTCCTCAGAAGCCTTAAGTGTCTTCTCTTTGTTTCTGTTAACGGCAATAACCGTGGCATTCTTGGCTAAGAGGATCTTAGCAACCTCCTTGCCCACTCCAGCAGACGTTCCAGTGATGAGGAAGTTCTTTCCTGCCTGGTCAGCGTAGTCTTTCTCTGTGAGCTCTGCCTTTGGTGGAGAAATGTCTCGGATGATGTTGCAGTATCTGTACTTAGACATTGTTTACTTCGTGATATACTGATATTTATTACGTCTACTTTAGAATATATGGACATCTTCCCTCTTGTGGGCTTGCAGGTCTCTTAATATACACTGGGACTTAATACCACTCACCGTGTGCTGTCACTACACTGGAACCCCACTAACTGCGGATAAGCCGCTACGTCCGCAGTTCCTAATAACATTCAACGCCACACAGTCAAACAAGCACCTCTCTACAAGCCATTAACTCAATAAAGCTGTACACAAGCCTAAAGCGGCCCTGTGTCGGGGAACGAGAAAGCGACGACGGAGATTGCGGGTGAGAAGCGAAAACCATGGCTTTAAGCGGCCACCGCAAGAGGCTTGCTTACTCGTCGGAGCCGTTATCCCCAGACGCATGCACCGTGAGTACCACTAGGGACAGTACACTCCTATAGCTGGCTACGTGGTCGCCCTTAACTGTAGCCTACACTATACCTGTCACACTGGGCTTGGCTGTCTATTGAGAAGCTACAGTAGCAGATACTTTAGTCACACACCATGCATGGCATTCTACTGCCTGAGTGCGCAAGAGACGTTTTAGCACCACGCTAAGCGTCAAGAAACACCTGAACATCAAGGGATGCATTAGTCTGTTCAGTGAGAGAGGCGTTCGGGACTTGCAAGTCCCCCCCCCCCCACTCCTAGCACTGAGACCCTGGGCTAGAGCTACTAAGCTATACAAAGGTAGCCCTATACGGTGTTACAGCCAGCGATAAAGTGAGTGTCTTAAAAGCCCCTGATAAGCCATTCTCGCCCTAGTCACTTAAACGTCTCTTTGTCTTCAAACTCCGTCGCAAAGCTCCTTTCGCCCTTTAGAGCATCTCCAGTAATTTTCCACTCTCATCGCACGCTTCCCTCAACAATTCGCGGAGAATAGCAAACGCGACACCATCTTTAGTACCCGTCATCCAACACCAACTACTCTCCCAACTAACTATCAAACCACACCGTCCAATGTCACTCAACGTGTTCCCTCCGGGCGACGAAGTGGAGACGCGTGCGGCCTTCACGGGTCGCTCGGCATCGCTCGCAGAGCGCATTGGTGGTGAGCCAACAGCACAGAGCTCACCACTACTCTCCTCTACCCCGGCCACTGTGTCGAAAGTGCTTGTGCGGGCGTACCCGTACGTGGTGATCGTCGATAAGCTGCTGAGCGTACTCACGTGGACAGACGAGGACGTCTGGCTCAGCGCACTGGTTGTTGCTATCTACGCCACTGTGGTGCTCTACTTTGAAGCTATCATCACATACTTCGGCCACATCTCTGTTGTGGCTCTCCTTGTTGGGTACTCGTTCTTGCGCAAGTACGTGGAGAAGCAGATCACTGAGAAGTCCACGATCGACGACATTGTGCAATTGCTGACGGCACTCAACGTCAAATGCGACCTTTTCCTCAACCCAATCACGTCATTGGCATTGACCTCATACGATATCAAGAGAATTCTGTTTACCACGGTGTTCCTCTCCCCGTTGTACGTGCTGATCACGTACTTGCTGTTCACTCCGAGAATCTTCTTGCTTTCGTTTGGTATCTTCACTTTAACTTATCACTCAACTTTCTCAAGGGTTACCAGAAAGATGCTTTGGAAGTTCAGACTTGTTAGACTGCTGTCTTTCTACTTGACCGGCCTGGACTTTGGTGGAATCAATATCAACAGACACTCTGGTATCTTTGCTGCTGTTAAAAGAGCCAACGAGAAGGTCGGCATCATGAACAGAGACGGTAAGCCAATTGTGTTCACCTATGTTCTCTACGAAAACCAGCGTCGTTGGCTCGGTATAGGCTGGACACCAAACTTGCTCAGTTACGAAAGAACAGCATGGACTGATGAGTTTTTGAATGAGTCCTCTCCAACTGATAGATTCCAATTACCAGAGACAGAAGATGGATCTGGTATGACCTGGAGATGGGTTGATAAGACCTGGCGTCTTGATCTATCCAATGACGGTGCTATTCAATTGCCAAGTTCCAAACCGAAAACGACAGCTAACCCAGGCTCTGATGATGGCTTCATTTATTACGACAACACATGGAAGAAGCCATCTACCGAAGATTCATTCTCAAAGTATACCAGAAGAAGAAGATGGATTCGTACTGCTGAGTTAATTTCAATCGATGCGCCAAAGACGCAAAGACCAGCATCTGTATCTGAACTAAATATCTCTCAAGAGTCATCATCGCCAATTGCTGAAGTAACAAACGTTCAGGCAAAGGGCTCTACAGGTCTTTCCAAAGAGAGCACGCCAAAGAAAAGAAAAAGCATCAGATTTGATGATAAGCCAACGATTCTCGAGAGTGTTAGGGCACTGGAGTCCAAGAATGAAGCTGCGATAACAGAAGAGAAGGAAACTATTAAGAAACAAGAGAGTACGTCCTCTAAAGGTGAAGACAAGGAAGAGGTAATACCGGATAAGAAGAACGATTGATCCGGGCATCACACGTTTAATTTGCTAATCAATGACACAGCTTAATTATGACTATGAATCTATAGTTGTTTTGTAGATACATAGGCTATGCATAAGATTAAACCGAATATTACACATGTTTATAAGACAAGACCACTTGCTTATAGAGAAAGAAAGAAAAAGAATTAACTTCGTAAATCAACATTTAAATTATCGTGCTTTTGTTTCTGTACAATGACTTAGATCTGGGTGATCTCCAAAGTGGATGGGAGAGCCTGAGTCAACTTCTTAGCCTTGTCCTCGTCGTTAAGGGTCAAGGTGTAAAGGTGTCTGGTACCTCTGACTTTGAACTTGGTCTGGTTGAAGACCTTACCGTTAGCGTTGGTCTTCTTGTTGACCTTGATGGAAGCCTCAGAGACGTCGGCTCTCTTGGTCAACTCCAAAAACTGCTTGATGTCCTTAATTTCCTTCTATAGTGAAAAATGTTAGTACATGTATCTCAAACAACGGGAGAGCTTCCACACTGCGTCAACACTCAACACTCGCGCTCCTTGTGCCCGCAATTGAGTCGTAAGTTCAGTCGTTCGCCAGCTCTCCACTAAATCCACAGTTCACACGTACAGCCATTGTTGATGTATGTGATTTGTACTGATCCCACTAGTGCTCTGGCTGTTGTGCTTGTAGCCTCTTCAGATTTTTCAGTTGGGCGCGGCATCGCGAAGAACGGGGTGTCCGGGTGTGTGATACCCTTAGGGAAAGAGCAGTCACACACTGAGATCGATGCTACCGGTACAGCCACGACACTGATAGATTTGTGAGGGAGGGCTTTGGAGGAAAGTTGACACAAATGTCATGTTTACGTGTTCATAAGGGCTACGATTATGTGTCGTGATGGAGCGTTGTTATACACGTGAGACGTCAATACAAAAACAGCTGAAACGGTGGAAACAGTAGTAATAGTGGCAAGTGTTAGACGACATCTTCCATAACCATGTCCTCGTCGTTCTCTTCTTCGTCCTCCTCTTCTTCGTCAGCGAGGGTCCCGAGTCTTTCCATTCTCTCCTGGTCCTTGAGCTCCTTGTACTCTTTCTTGAGTGCATATTTCAGAGCATAGGGGCCCTTCTTGATCAGCGTAGCAACACTCTCAAGCACTTCCTTGAGGTACACTTCTGGCTGTTTTGTGCGTTCTTTGAGACCTTTGAGGGACCAGTAGTCGTACTCGTCAAATAGCTTGAACAGGATATTGAGCAATTGCGTACGGTCCATACGGATTGCTCTGTTCTCCTGTTTCGACTTCTTGGTGTCTGCGGTCTTGAGGAAAGTAGACGTATCTGACTTGAGTGTAAGACCAGCATTACTGAGAGACACACCAGAGTGTTCTTGTAATAGCGTAACACTCGGTCTTGGCTCCTCTGTGAAGTATTGTCGTCTTGCGGCGATGATTTTGGAGTAGTTTGGGTCCCTGATCGAAGGAATGATCTGGGCCTCTTGCACAATCGTACCCTTCATTGCTGTGTTCTTGGGGATGGTCTTCACAAAGGGAATCACACGATCCGTGCCGTCTTTGTTCTTGAATCTGTTGAATCTTCTCTTCTTACGCTGGATGAACTTGAGCCTTCTCTGGAACTCCTTCTCAGCAACAGTCATCTCCTTGAACTCCTCTTTGCTCTTCTCGTCCTCCTCGTCCTCCTCTTCCTTCTTTACGTCCTCTGCTGGTCTCACGTAGTTCTTCTCCGCAAACACATACTGGTTCTCAACCTCGCCCTGTGTGAGACGCAGCTCGTAGTCGTGTGGTAAGTCGTGTGTCTGTGGGGTGTCTGCCAGGTGTACTTTCATCAGCTTGTCCTTGCTGTCTTTCTTGATCTTGATAGTGCCCAGCGTCTGGCCCTGCATGTTCTCCCTGTTACGCCACAGCTCAGCGAGGAAACGAGGCATACGGACCAGCCATACCTTCTCGTCCTGGTTCTTCAGGTCCAGATTCAGCGACTCTGTGTACTGCGTAGCATCATTGGCATCAACAACCTCAGCAGAGTCCGAGAGGAACTCCTCGTCATCCGAGTTGTCGTTCTCCTGTTGCTGTATCAGCACCGAACGCGCAGCCTCCGCCTTCTCTGGCTCGGGCTGGGCCACTGCACTCGCTGCGACTTCGCTTGTCATTCCTGGGTCCCTTTTTGGTGCGGGCTCCACTGCTCTTACCCTGTGTTTGTGTCTTGGTGATGTTTGTGTCTTGGTGATCTTTTTTCCACTACTAAAGGTTCGCGACTACGCTCATCAAGACGTGTTGAAGGAAGAACAGAGAATCCAAAGGAAAGGAGCAGAGGAAACAGCAATGAGTGGAGAGACGGGAGAGACGAATGTGGATACTCCTAATGGTGTGATTCCAGAGCCTGGGAGCGGGGAAGAGGACCTCACCATCACGATCGAGGACATAAACAACTCCACGAGTATCAAAACGCTTCCAATGAAAGTGAACCGGTACATCAAACGGGTGCTGGCGCAGTGGGAAGCGTGTGACGACGACGAGCTGCTGCTTGATACAAAGAAGGCCCTCTTTCCGATGCTGGTACAGCTACGCAAGGGTACAATAGTGGCAGACGCACTAACATCGCTGCTGACCATCTTCTACCACGTGCAAAGGAAAGAGTATATGAAAGCGCAGGAAAGCTACTTGAAACTGAGCATAGGCAATGTCGCATGGCCAATCGGTGTTGCTAGCGTATCTATCCACTCGAGAACCGCACAGAGCATGCTGAACGATGGTAAGAAGGCCATGATTATGCTTGATGAGCCTACACGCAGGTGGATCACGGCTGTTAAGCGACTGATAACGTTTAAAGAGAAACACTCTGACGCATGAATGTATGACAAAGACACCTCAGCTACACTCATAGCTACACTCATAGGCTGTAGACTTTACCATTGATTGTAGATAGACTGTTCACCATTGTGTAGTCAAGTCTCTCCATATAAAACACATTCGCGAAACAGCTCCCCGACGCGAAAACGCGTTCATCACTATACGCGTCCTCTCTTAACCAGATAATACTATAGGGTAACTACAAAGAAGAGCCATGACTAACTTCGCAATCAACCTTGAGCTTCCGTGGGTCGAGAAGTACCGTCCGCTTGTGCTAGACGATGTCGTTGGTAACACCGAGACAGTCGAGCGTCTCAAGCTCATTGCTAAGGACGGTAACATGCCCCATCTAATCATCTCAGGCTTACCGGGTATCGGTAAGACCACCTCCGTGCACTGTCTTGCTCGTCAGCTACTGGGCAAGTCGTATGGCGATGCTGTGCTTGAATTGAATGCATCGGACGATCGTGGTATAGAGGTTGTGCGTAATAAGATCAAACAGTTTGCACAGAAGAAAGTGCAATTACCACCAGGCCGTCACAAGATCATCATCCTGGACGAGGCAGACTCGATGACTCCAGGTGCTCAACAGGCCTTGAGACGTACGATGGAGATCTACTCCAACACAACGAGATTCGCATTCGCTTGTAACCAAAGTAATAAGATCATTGAGCCACTACAGTCTCGTTGTGCTATTCTGAGATACGGCAAATTAGCAGATGAAGAAGTTTTGAAGAGACTACTGGAGATCATCGGCAAGGAAGACGTCAAGTACTCGAATGACGGCTTGGAAGCTCTAATATTCACGGCAGAAGGTGATATGAGACAAGCAGTCAACAACTTACAGAGTACCGTTGCCGGTTTCTCGTTTGTTAATGGTGAGAATGTTTTCAAGATCGTCGATTCTCCACACCCGTTGGTCATCAAGAAGATGATTCTAAGCTGTGTTAACGACAAGAACATTGACGAATCGCTGGCGTTCCTCAAAACACTATGGGAAAAGGGCTATTCAGCAATTGACATAGCATCAACGTCGTTTAAAGTGACGAAAAACTTATCGGAGGTCAATGAGAGCCGCAGACTCGAGATAATGAGGGAAATCGGCATAACACATATGAGAGTCCTCGAAGGTGTAGGCTCTTTCCTTCAGTTGAACGCTTTAATAGCGAGATTAGCTGAGATCCAGTGATCTGTGTATATCCATATATATCGATTGGTTGCATTTAAGAATTAGTAGAGCCGCGAATGCGTTTTATATCCCCCATCTTAGTCCGCACTTGAACAAAAACACACCCATACTAACACGCCATTCCAGCACTCTTCACCACCAAAAGCGATGACCACTGTTGATGGAAGTGCTCCAAAACACCGTCTCTCACGTCGGTCGATATCAAAACAGCCACCAGCGAGTTCTCCCGGTGAGATTGACCCTCTGGATGCCCTAAGAGACGTCTTGGGTATTAATGATGACGTTGTTCTACCAGCCAATTACGATGCTGTTGACTCTATTGAAGAGGCCCAGAGGGGCCACTCTCTAGAGGAGATGCGATTCCTCGCGTCGCAAAAGCCATTGAAACTCACATATGAAGAAGAGGTGATGAAATTGACCGAATTCCAACAAACTGTGACGCAATTTGATCAGACTCTTGAACCACTATCGACGTTCCTCACCGAGTTTAATACTCATTTGGTGGAATTATCCAAAGAACTGGAATCTCTTAAGTCCAGATCCGTGAACTTAGCACAAAACCTATCCAAAAGGACTGAGTTGGAGGCAAAATATACACCTATTGTGTCAGATCTCATCATTCCACCAGAGGTTATCAAGTCCATATATAATGGAGATATCAACAGTGAATGGTGTGAAAACTTACATTTCCTCTCTGATAAACAACAGATCTTTTCCAAGTATGAAAATGAAGCAACACAGGAACAACCAATGCCGTCGTTAGCAAAACTACAAAAACTCCTTCAAGCTCTTCATCAGAAGACACTAGAGCGTATCAAGAACTTCATTGTGTCTAAGATAAAACAATTGAGAGTCATTGGTACACCATCACAGGTTATACAGAAAGATCTTGTTGAAGTTAAAGAGATATATGCCTTTTTATCAGAAAGAGAGCCTTCTCTGGCCCTGGAACTACGTCAAGCTTATGTTTATACAATGAGATGGTATTACCAGGCACATTTCCATAGATATATCCATTCTTTGGAAAAGCTGAAGCTCTACACATACTCTGATAAATCCATTTTGATTGGTGGCCCAACTACCCAAGGCTTCTTCTCCAAAAGACAAAATACAACAGCACCGTCATCAGACTACACAATTGGTAAGAGAATGCAAATCGTCAAAGCAGAGGACCCAACTGTTATGCTTGCACAGATTGCCGAGAGAAACCAAGTAATGTTCCACATGGAAGTTGGATTCCGTTCTTTCAACTTGGCACTCTTGGATAATGGTTGTGTTGAATACCTCTTCTTAACAGAATTCTTCAAATTAGGTGGTGAAGCTAATGCATTACATGAGCAGATTTTTGATCCTGTTTACAAATTGGGTGCTAATTATACTAAGCTGTTGATCAGTGCTACATACGATGTATTTGGTGTATTGATCTTGATTCGTCTTTCACAATCGTTGATCTTCGAATTACAAAAACGTCGTATCCCTGTAATTGAGACATATTTCAATCTACAAATGATCTTACTTTGGCCTAAATTCCAACATTTGATTGATGAAAACTGCGAAACTATGAAGAGGTCATCCACAAAGTCATCGGCCATTACCGAGATCAAGCCTACAAGTCCACATCCATTAACAATACAATTCACAAATCTGATGTATGGACTGTTCCAGTTGACCAAGTACGACGAACACTCAGAAGCGATCCAAGAGCCTCTTGGTCAGTCAGTACAGAGGCTGAGGAACGATTATGAATCAGTCATGACCAAGCTTTCTAGATCCACAAAACAGTCAGAAGTGTTCCTCTATACAAACTACTCACATGTGCTCTCCGTCCTTGGTGAATGTGAAGGCATGCCAGCTGATGGAGAGACTGAGCATTTCCAGATTCTTGTGAATGCTTTCAAGCCTAATTAAAAATGGCCGTTAATGAAATATATGTACACACTCAAACACTAAAATCACAGTGCTGTAAGATGGGGCTTGTTGCGGAGCCCAGAGTTTCACCATTGGACGGCTACTAAAAGCTTCGCCGCATGGGTACATGCACAGACTAGAAGTACAACGTATTACCTAAAACGACATATTTGAAGCTAAGCACCTCTGATCTTACAGTGGTGTGTTCCTTCATAACGAATAAGAACTATGGTTATTCGTCAACTTCCAACCACTGTAATTTGAGCAACAAAATAGTCAGATGAAACGGTGATAAGGTCTAGGATATTTGTTTCTTCGCATAGCCCGAGACGTTGTACTACTGAGACTATATATGTGTGCGGCCTCAATAGAGAGTGGACCTGTGTCTCTATATACGACCTACGCATACGATCTATACCATTTATAACTCATTAAAGGCCTTTATAAGAAGTATTATAGCCCTAGATCTCAGGAAAGAACATTCGGCGCAGGGGAAATAGCCCTCTGTGCAGAAGTACCAGCTTGTGGAAACTTGCGGAGTTACCGTGTGTTGGAATGGGAAAGGATCTTGGCAGCACACCAATATGAAGATTACTGATCCACTAAATAGAAAGTGATGAATATATTAAACACTAGCTGTGTATAACAACACATGAGGGAGAGCCAAATAAGGATTATATCCTCGCGAACCTCCGCTCGTGGGAAAACCATGTATTTACTACTAAGTTTCAGTGCTTCTAATCAATAGATCAAAGCCCAAAGGCGTTCATGCAAGTCATTGGTTATGTAACCCATCTTATTATTTTTGTGGTTGAGCCCGAGTTTGCAATCGTAGACGACCTGAAGTTATATAAGGAACTGGGTGCCCACCTTTGTGTCTTTGTAGCTCGAGTATCTCTAGTTAGACAAGTTTGCGAATGCCTATTGGAATAACACTAACAGAAGCAAGATACAGGCAGTCAACAGACTCGGACTGGTCTAAATACGTTGTTGAAGAAATCTTCGACGGATACACCTCCTCTGACCTGCCTGTGATACTGCCTCGCACTGTGAATGGAAATAATTCAAAGACCTCTTTGGAGAATGATTATGGAGGATCCCTAACAGATGCCACAGTCCACGAGGAAGCAGTAGAGACCAATTTAAAAATTGATAATACCAATAAGCAGTTCAGAGACTTTCAGTTCCATGATCTACAAGCCTTCGAGTGTGACGGTACACCATTTGACTTCACAGTGCTCAAGGGAAAATACGTGCTCATCATCAATATCGCCTCCGAGTGTAAATATGAATGGCAAATGAAGTATTTAGACGAGCTGAGTGAAAGATACCACAACGACTTGGTAGTTCTTGGATTCCCCTCTAACACGTTTCTACAGAACTGGAAAAGCGCAAAGAAGACCAAAGAGTGCTTCATGAAGAAATATAAATGTAAGTTGATGATCATGGAGAAAGTGAGAGTCAACGGATGGCGACAACACAAGGTGTTCAAATACTTGAAGGATCACAAAAAGGGAGTATGTGGTCTGAAGACGGTTCTGTGGAATTATGAGAAATTTCTCGTGGACAGAGAAGGTGGCATCATAAAACGCTACTCTACTCTCAAGCATCCACACGGTATAATGAAAGACATTGATGAGCTGTTGAAGAGTGACACCGCACAACAAGAAGCTCTACAGGTGAAAAAGATAAACTCATCACAGAGGCTAAAACAGCTCGTGTCGCAGGGCCACAATGTGATCTTTGTCTGAGACATAACAAGGATAACCCTTGAAGATACATACCGTTGGTTCTAGTACCACATTCTGTTAACGAGAAGATTAAGTGAGACACTCACTAAAGTTTGGCTGGGACTCAATAACCACAGACTTGAGCTTCCAAATCAAAGATTGTCGGGTGGACTGTCTACTTCACTTCCGGTCGGAATGCTTTCCAGATAAGAATGTACACCTGCATATCCACGGGACCTTAACACGACGTCTACCTGAGCGAAATAAATTATATGAAATGATTTAATTGAGCTCTTCTGGGATTAACTCTCAGTATGCTAAAAGAGGAGTATACCACACCGTCAGATCACAGGCGGTGAGAGCGACGCTGGGTAACGCACACGCCGATCATATCTTTGAGCCCGCGTTGCGTCCGTATAAGATCAACAAGCAATACGAGATCCTTATAGGTGGCTGTGTAGTTTAGACTATCTCAATCGCAGTGAATAGGTCCGTGTAGTAGTACCCAGCTGTGAGCTTCGCCTTAAGACTGAGAGAGAAGAGCCAGCTGGCCTATCCAAGAGCAGATCTAGCCAAGAGCAGATCCAGCTTAAGGGCATGCACTCCTGCTTTCCAGTCTGACTCCCAAGGCATGAGCCCCTCGCAGGCCCAGACATCGTGCAGCATTCCGATGCTCCATTTGTATAAAACTTGAGGCCATTCCTGTCACGGTTCCACTTGGATCAACACTTTGCTACACACAGAACCATGGCATTTGGAATAACACTCACGGAAATCCCACACCGGCACTCTACGTACCCAGAGTCTTTCTCTGTCAGGTCCGTAAGAAAAGATGCTGTAGAGGATATATTCGATGAGTACTCTAATGACCTGCCCATTCTCTTACCTCGTGAGCATCCCGATGAAACAGAGGAAGAAGACACCACGGCCGGACAGGACCAGTACTCCAATACAACAACGCCCACTGAGGTCTCTGAAGAGGAGTCCTTACCAACACGGAACACTGAACTGAGTGACTTCTACACACTATCTGCCAAGGACTCAGATGGTCATCTTCTCCGGTTTGAAGATCTGAAAGGGAAGTACGTTCTCATCACCAACATCGCAGTCAATTGTACACGAGAATGGCAAGTTGAGTATTTAGAAGAGATGCAGAAGACGCACAGCAGAGATCTCGTCATCATTGGGTTCCCATCAAACTCGTTTCTTCAGAATTGGAAGACAGCACAGGAGACAAAACAGTGTTTCGTAACAAGATACGATTGTACTTTCAAGATCATGGAGAAAGTCAAGGTCAACGGGAAAAGTGCACATGCGGTTTTCAAGTACCTGAAAGATAACAAGACGGGCACTTGGGGCATGAAGGCAATCAAATGGAACTTTGAGAAGTTCCTCATCGATAGAGAAGGTAACATAGTGAAAAGATATCCAACTAATAAGCATCCAAATGTCATCAAGCAGGACTTAGAGAAGATCTTGGTCAAAGAGAAGAAAGCCAAGGCGGAATCGCTGAGAAAGAAGAGGTCATCCAGGAAGATCACAAATAGGGACGCAGCAAGCACTATCGATATCAGCACTATCGACGGAAACATGAAGAGCCAGAAGGTCATATATGTGTGACACTTGGAAGGTGTCTACGTCTACTCACTGTAATCACATTTTTTGGAAAACTCACGACAGTGTACACACTTGCTTAATATTAAGTTATCTGATTAAACGGAAAATACAAAAACTTCTAAGTAAAAATGATCAAAATGAGTGTCAAGAATGATGCAAGCCTGAAAAAGAACTAGCAGTAACAGTACTAGTCTATGCATCCTTAGTCAAGCCAGTTCTCACAGCCAAGACATTATCGACAATAACAGCATCAACACCGGCCTCCATCTGTAATTTGGCATTTTCTGGGATATTGTTCAGAGTACCATATGTGAAACAAACCAATCCACTTGACTTCACAACAGAGGCCAATCTAGGACATTTGACAAGAGGCTCAGCAGCGGAGACAATTCCCAACAAGTTCCACCTCTTGGAGAATCTCACAGCAGATTGTAAGGAAGTACAACGAACATCGGGCATGTGGTTTGTACCAGCCTCGGTCAAGAACAAGATAGGGATTGCTGGTTGTTTCAAAGACAACATGGCACATGCCTCTGGGTGGAAAGAGGAGAAAATAACATCACGGCCATCGGCATGGTCGTATACTGACTTTAACACAGTATCGATCCAGAAGTTCAAATCAAATGTGATCTCTGGAAGGTCTTCCTCCTGAGCTTCGTGTAACAGAGGATACTTACACTCAATGTTGAATCCAACATTCTTCGGAATCTTCTTGAAAAGCTCAGCCAATGTCACAAATGATGATGCAATAGAGGATCCACGAGAATTACTCTTGAAACCTGTAGATTTGAAAGTTCTTGTGAACTTCATCTTATCCAACTGACTCACATGGTTGTGGTTGAATGATGAAGCAGATCTAGGTCTCAACAAGAAATCGTCATCCTTGGTGACCTGCGTAGTAGTGCTTTCATTCAAGTGTAAGAATTGCTCGGATGTCAGTTCATGCATAGGAATATCAATACCAGATTCTGCAACCAAGAAGTCGTGATAAACGACTGGGACGTGGTCTTTGGTCAACTGAACATCAAACTCAACGTAAGAAGCACCCAATGAGGCTGCAGCGATGAATGATTCAACAGTGTTTTCACCCAGTTGCAAAGACTTGGTAGCTAATGTGTTTTTACCCAGTCCTCTGTGGCCAATGACTCTAGTGGAGACAAGAGATTTCCAGTAAGTTTCGGTTCTGTCTAAGCTCATGTTTGGATGAGTGAAAGGCTTGACAATCAACACCTCGAAGTTAATAGAGCCCAACACATCCAACGTCTCAGTCTCAATGATTGGCAGAGTGACAACCTTGTACAACGAAGAACGATTCTCGCCAACCTTAGGGTACACTTTGTCCAGCATAGCAACGGCTCTTCCCAAAACCTGTTTGTTTTGACCACCGTAAGTTGGCACGATGTCAAACATTAATATTTCATCAGTTGGGTTAGCCTTCGAACTCTTGATTGTTATTGGCTCAATGGAATCCAACGGTAAGTCAACCACAGTAGGCGGCTCATCCATTTCACCTTTGGTTGAAATGACAAGGGAAAGAGCAGTATCTAGCTCTGTGGAGTGAACCTTGGATATTGGAACTCTGTCCAACTTCACTGCCGGTGATGTATTTCTAAGATCGTTGGAGCCCAAAGTGACAATGATGAGAGCCTCATCTTTCAAGTATCTGTGACCAAAGGACTTGACTGGTTGTGGAGCCTTGGCTAGTTTGGGCTTGATGGTTTTCAAGATTTCACCTTTCTTCTGGGAAACTCTGTCAATAGAGTTGTTTGAATGAGAATAGAAGTCGCCGGATGGTACTGGGGACGTAGCACCAGATCTTTCAGATGATGGAGATGTGCTCATCTGTTTAGCACGAACAGCAGTCCAGTGATCATAATCATTGGGCTTCAACATATCAGCAATCTTCAAATGACCACGAAGACACGCATGTTCCATTGGAGTCCACCCGGACTCATCTGGGATGGCATACTCTGCTCCAGCATCTTTCAACATTTGAACAATGTTGTACAAGCCTTCCACTGCTGCAATGAATATTGGAGTCCAGCCATACGAGTTTTCGCCAATCTCAGTATCAGCATCGTTCTCCAAAAGGAAGTTAACAGTGTCTGGGAAATTCAATTTTGCTGCAATATACAATGGAGTTTCATGATTGTTATCGTTATCTGTGCCGTTGATGTCGACGTTTTCACACTCCAAGAGAGACTTGAGGATATTTGGAGAGTTCAGTCTTGCAGCAAGCAAAAAGATCTTGGAGGATGTCAGCTTCTTGTCACAGTTTGATATCAACACCTCCACGGTTTTTGGGTGGGTACCCAGCACAGCCAGGTGTAATGGTGATAACTGTTCTGCGTCACCCCAATGCTGTGGGTCGTCGATTGGAATGGTGGAATCCCATTCATTCCACGACTTTAGGAAGTCAATGATGATGGTGGTGATCTCTCTCAATCCAAACTGCGCAGCATAGTGGAGTGGTGTTCTCTTGTAGTGATCTCTTTGGAGTAAAGAGGGTCTCAAGTGTGGTGGAAGCACCTTAAGAATCTGGAGAAGCGAAGTCGGAGAGTCGTTGGAGTTGATTCCATCGGGACCAAACGCACCGACAAGTCTGTGGTTGACGTCAGGTGGAGTAGCTGGCGAGATGTGCATGTTGTCGAACTCCAAGATGGATGGCCCACCCGAATCGTCCTGCCATTTTCTGACGAGCTCTTCACGCTTCTGGACCTGTTTTCCCAACGCGATCACATGGTGATGGAAGAAGTTTCTTCCTGCGATATCACTCGGGTCGCCCAGAGTTGGGATTATCTCCAGAATCTTGTTGATACAGCTCTCTGACTGTGTGAGTGCAGCCTTGTTCAGCAACGAGATAAACAGCTTCAGTGGTACGAGAACCAGGGACCGGTACTCGCCAATCAGCTGCTTGAAGAGAGCGTCCGGGTCGTCCGAGTTGATCACCCTGCTGAACTTGTCCGGCTGCACAGACGGTGATCTGTTGGAGTTCCCAGAGCGACGACCGTCTCTCGAGGCATTGGGGTCGTTCACGTGTGGTGCAATTCTGTTGAGGTACTCGTTGATCATCCCGAGAGCCTTGACGATGTCCAGCTCATTGGCGAACCCCAACGGGTAGATTCTCGAGTTCAGGTACGCACTCTGCTGCATTGTTCCGGTCTTCTTGTCGAGCTTCTTGAGGATCTTGACGAAGCCACGCTTGTTCAGCTCGCCGAACCACTTCAGGTTACGGAAGCATGAGCGCAGCTCAACAAGCACGCCGATGATCTCCTCCACCTCCTCCTTGTCGAGGTCGTCCATCTGCGTCTGCACGGAGTTGACGATGGAGGTCATCTTCTTCAGCCGGCGATCGTACTCGGAGTACTGCTTGTTGAAGAAGTCGTCCACCTTCTCGATGTTACGGTCCAATGCGAAGAAGAACCCTGCGAGAGCCGTCTTCACGTCGGTGACGTTCAGCGCATCAGCCAGTGTCAGGGGCTCCAGCAGCGTCCCGTGGTCGTCCTCTTCCTCCTCCTGGATCGTCTCTATCACACGCTTCTGCAGCTCCATGATGAGCTTGATCTGCTTCTTCAGGTCCTTGTAGTTCATGTAGTACGGCGACCACTCGGGCACCTGGTGCGACGTGATCCTGGCTTAGTTAGTCCAATGGGCTCCTCCTTGGGTCCTGTAGAGGGCAACTCACGTCTTGCCGAACTTCATCGCTCAAACGGTGCTTTCCAGCCTTGTAGGGCTTCTTTTCCCTCCAAAACGGTGCTTCCTACTGGTTTCCTCGGCCCAGAGAAATGTCCGCTCGCCTATTTACGCTTGCCCATGTGCGTGCTGAGCCCGTGCGGGGCCCGCGCTATACACGCTAATTAGCGAGTAGCAGCGCTACTCAGCCAGTACACACGCTACGCTCTCCGTCTAAAAAGGTGGCCGTCCCGATTCAAAAGCTATATACGTACACGAAACAAAATCACTGCTTGGCAGGAACGCTGTCGGCGACAGCACCCGCACTGGCACTGGCACTGGCATCTCCACTAGGCTTCTTGAGCTCTGCGAGTCTCTTGGCCTCAGCGTGGATCTGCGAGGCATCGCTGGCGACCCCCTTGTAGAACTGGTGCAGCTTGGAGCCCAGCCCGGTCTGCTTGGCCTGCTCAGCGTACTGCTTGGAGTGGTCGAAGTACTTGCCGAGCGTGCCCGTGATGTTGTACTTGGCGTCCACCTGCTTCTGCTTCTCCTGGATCTTGTACTTGTCGTCGAGGTCGCCGATGAACTTCTTGAACTTGTCGCTGTACCCGTGCTTTGTGTCGTACTCCACGGCCTTTTGTGTCAGCTGGTCAGACAGCACGTAGCCGTGGGCCAGGTACTCAGCGAAGATGGCGCTCTTAGGCTTGTGCTCCTGCTCGATGTCGTCGCCTGGAACAGTCGCAGCAGCACTGGAGGGAACACCGGCTGCTGGGGCCAGAGCCTCCTGCTTCTGAGCAATCTCACCACCCTGTACGCTGGAGGTGTCGACCTTGGTTGGGAGCACGCCGTCGTTGAACTCGAGCACGGTCACGGGCTTACCACCGAGCTCGGCGCCGTTGAGCAGCAGGGCTGTGGAGACAGCCGATGGCGATGCGAAGAACACGTGGACGGCCTGCTCGCCCTCGGTCTTGGAGAGGTTGTAGTCCTCGATGCGGTCGATCTTACCGCAGAAGGAGAAGAACTCCTGGATCTTGGAGCGGGGGACGTCTGTTGGGATGCCCGAGGCGAGGACGCTGTTGATGGTCTGGCTCATGTTGGTTGGTGGTTAATTGATTCAATTGACTAATTGTGTAGTTAATTGAGTGGTTAATGATAAACGTGCGAGGCCTCAGCCTTTTATAGTGCAGTGCCAGCAATTTCACCTGAACCTTGCTGCCCCTTACTGCGCCCCCGAACAAAGCGCTATCGCGGGCTTGACACAATAACAAGCTCTACATTCTCCGTATAAATGCATATGATAAATAGTATACAGGCTACAACAGCGTCTCGCCGAGCGCACACTTGGCGACAGCACACCCAGCAGTGACTGTGTCGGCGACGTGCAGCTCGTTAACCCCTAAGCTTGGGTTCACCTCAACAACGTCGAGGGCGACGAGGTTTCCAGTCTCAGCGACTCTCTCAGCGACGAACAGGCCCTCTCTGAAGGTGAGCCCTCCACGAACAGGTGTGCCTGTGGCCGGGACGTACTGTGGGTCGATGGCGTCGACGTCGTAGGACAGGTGGATAGGTTTAGTACCCGTAGGGTCGAGGGCCTTCAGGGCCATCTCGATGACGGTGTTGATGCCGTAGCGGTCGACGTGGTACATGGAGAAGGCTGCGATGCCGTGCTCCTTGAGGATCTTCCTCTCGCCCTGGTCGATGTCTCTCAGGCCGATGTATGCGATCTTCTTCGTCGAGAGACAGCTTGGGACCCACTGCAGAGACGGTGGGTAGTGCTCTTTGTCCAGGCCCATGAGGAACGCAACAGGGCACCCGTGCAAGTTACCAGAGTCCGTTGTGGATGGGGTGTTGATATCTGCGTGGGCATCGATCCACAGCACACCAGCGTCTGGGTACTTGGCCATGGTGGCTGCGACAGTGGCGATGGCGATGGAGTGGTCACCTCCAACGGTGACGGTGAGCTTACCGGCCATGGACGACTCCTTGCAAGCGGCGTAGATGAGCTTGTTGGCCTCGCCGACGATGTTTGGACGCTTGCAGTTCTCGTACACGTCGCTGGAGTCTTTCTCTTTTCTGACCTCGAAGTCTGTGCCAGTGAGAGGGTCCGAGATGGAGGTGGTCCAGCCCAGGCCCTCGATGGACTCCTTCAAGCCAGCACGGAGCAGGTACTTTGGGCCGTCTTCAACGCCGCCTTTGCCCTGTCCACCCGAGAACGGGGCCAGGACAATGGTGAGGTCTTTCGTTTTGATGTGGTCGTAGCGTGCTGTGGACAGGTTAGTCTTCCGTGGGGTAAGGCGATGAGATAAGGACTTACGGCCAGTGGCGTTCATTGTTTTCTGTGTTGAGTTGTGTGTGTGTGTAGGTTCGATCTGGGTGGGACCAGTGGAGAGCGGGAAGTGGCGGATGCCCTGTTTTTATAGGCGTGTCGACGGTGATGTTCATACTCGCTGTGTCATTCACTTAACTGAAGAGAACGGTGAAGGCGAAGACCAGTTCCGCTCCCGTGCCGCACGATGCGTTCGGAAGGCGGCTGTGCGGGGTCCTTAAGTTAAGGGGTAAGAGACACGGTGTTTGTACCTTTTGTAGTACAATTTAGTCTCTTCTTCGGACCTTTTAGACGTTGTTCTCCGCCATCTCGAGGCCTCACTACGCGGTGCTCGATCAACAGCAGAAAGTACCGAAAACAGCAGGTTCCCGCATCGGGTGTGGTTGGGAGCACTGCCCTTTCCCCTAAGTGAATGAGAAAGCGAAGCTCGCGGAATTCGAGTTCCACGCCCCGGCTCGGAGTTGGCGGCCCGTCAGATTCCGGTTGGGGCACATGAACTCCTCAGAGTACTACTACTATACCATCATTTCATAAATCATTGGACTCATATATGCATGTTCTCTAATAATTAGGACACAGCCCGTCGCACTTAACGAGTCTATAAATCTGATGCGATAGTGTGTTAGTAGCTTCCTCTCACGGTCTTCATCAATTGAATAACTTACATCTTGAACACTCAGGTTAATGAACTGTCTCACCTCCAGTGCAAGCCACACCTTCAGCATGGCCAGCTTGTCCTCCATGCTCAACATCTGTCCCTCCTTCATTCCTACTTGTCTCAAGATAGGTAATGAGCTGTAGAGTTTTGTGTTAGTGGTCTGGTACACCATTTAAGACAGCAAACCATACGAACCTTGCAAACAGATCCATTTCTGGGTCTAATTGTCTTCCAATTCCCTCCAGAAGCAGAATTGCAACCACGACACTAACGAAGTCACCCTCCATGCGAACGTGATGAGATCTCACCATGGTCAACATCTTCTCTAACAAATCACCAATGGAAACTGTGCCTAGTGTGAAAGTTCTCTGCTTGATCTTGTCAACAAGCCTCTCGACTTTCAAGGCGAAGATCTCAGGATCCAAAGCCGTCTCCGGTGTCTTAGAACGCTCAATCATAAGTTCACCAGCACGATAACCATCAAATTCAGCCAAAGCCTTGAACAATTCGATGAAGTTAACTCTGTTGGATTCATTCAATTCAGTGACAAGGCCAGCATCAATGTAGCAGATTTCTGGTCTGTATCCCTTTTCCACCAATTCTTGCAGCTTCTGACCCAACGTTTCCAAGTCATCTTCATCTTTCAGCATTGTAGCCACTTGGTCACGGTCACGGTCTGATGATAGGATCTCGTTGCCCATCTCATTCGTTCTGACAAATCTAATGAGGATATTACCAGGGTGTAGATCGGAGTGAATGAAGTTTTCCATAATTAACATGTGTAAGAAAGAATCAATAACTTTGTCACCAAGCTGTCTTGAGATTTCTGCCGGGATTTTCTTCTTGACGTTCAATTCAAGAACTTTGGACATCGACATACCGTTGATATACTCTTCAACAAGGATGGATCTATTGGAAAATTTCAAGTATGGAGTTGGGAAATTGATGAAGAAGTCTTCACTGTATTCTTCTTGGAACTTCTTCAGATTCAAACCTTCAATTCTCAAATCAAGTTGTAAGTTCATCAAGATTCCAAAGTTCAACACTTCGTCAGGCAGAGATAACCACTCCATAGTAGGAATCGCATCAATGGCATTCGCAAAGAATCTCATAATCTTCAAATCTCTCTGAATGGTCTGATTGACATTTGGGTGCATAACTTTAATAGCGACTCTTTGTTTTGGTGACAAATTGTCATTGAATACAAGAGCATTGAACCATGTCTTTTTGCGTTTCTTCAATGGCTGGAAGTCATCAATGTTGTCGATGACTTTCTTTGACAAAGTAGCAAGGTATACCTGAGCAATGGCACCAACCCCAACAGGCTCCTCGTTGAACTCTTCAAAGATCTCATTAAATGGTAAGCCACCGAACGATTCACTTAAAACTTCTTTTGTGTAATGGATGGAATGTTTCTTAGCATTGGAGTGTAAGTTCCCCAGTTCATCACAGAACTCTTGTGCGAATATATCAGTTCTCGAAGCAGCCCATTGACCGAGCTTAATGAAAGAGGCACCAGCGTGTTCCAAGCTAAGTCTCAAGATCTTATACCACAGTAGACATCCACTCTTTTTACCACCTTTAGAAGGGTCTCTGCGGCCAAACCAGGATATCGGAAGGAAGAGTAACACTGGCAAGAACACGATGGTCAGCTCCAGGAAACGTCCCACGGTGATTAAAGGTTCCCACAAGTAATCGTTCAGGGCAAACCGAAGACGGTGGAACCATCCCAATCGTGATTTGAGTCTTTCTTCTCTATAAGATGTTACTTCATCCTGCAGTTCTCTCTGGGAAGCAATGAATAGTCCGTTCTCATACGTGTCCCCGCTTGGATCAGGCTTCAATCGCTCACCTGGCTCGATCTGTGAGGCCCCTTTCAGCATGTCATTGAATACAATACCCTGTGTTGAGCATAGTGCACCAGCTGTTAAGATCGATACACCGGCAAACCCAGCGACATACCTTGTTGTGTTGTTCTTGAAGGCATAGCTGCCAAAGTTGCGCTGGCAACGTAGCACAGGACGCTGGAATTGCGCTCGGAAAGCGGCCCTACACGGTGAAGCAAACTTTGTAGAGAACATTTGCTTCCTTTGTGTGTTTGTCGCAGTTAGTGGTAGCTTTCGTGGTCTTTTTATCACAATTGGCTCACGTTAGAGGTGGCAAGCCATGTGTCTCTTTGCTTGCTTTTCAGGGCCCCTCGGCCTGCACAGTTGCGGGCCTACCGGCCATCGCGTCTCCGGCTAAGTCCGAGCTACAATGAATAATGTTTAATGAATGTCTTTCCCATTACCTGCTTATTGTACAAGAGCAAAGACAATATAAATGCAACGAGCAGGATGAGGGTTACAAGTACACAGAGTGCGCTATGCGATGGACTTCCCCGATGAAGATACCATCACAAGCGTGATTGCAGAGCCGACAAGAGCACCAAGTGTGCAGCCAACGATGATTGCAGCTAAGACGCTAAAGGTGGAACTGGGTCTCTTGACTCTTTCCAGGAACTCATTTTCCAGGATGTGAAGCGGGCGTTTGTTGCCGTAGTCGAACGAGTCTGTTTGGTCCTCGTCGATCTCATCTTCGTCTTCCTCAACAGCTGATGGAGCAGTCAGAGGCTCTGTAATATCTGTAGACCCATGAGTCTCGCTCTGGAGTGTGGCTGGTGGGTTTATTCCCTCGACCATGGCCCTCACAGTTTCCATATCACAAGAGGAGATGTTCAGCATGCGGTGCATACGAGCTCTGTCGATGTATGGCGGAGGGTCAATATCCTCAAACTCTGCAGCATTCAAGTGGGTGTTCGAGTGATTGCAGCTCTCTTCTGCAACAGTTGCGAGGTCATAGTCCGGCATAGAGCGTGGGAACGTGGTATGCTGAATCGCTGGAGGCGCATCTATGGCACTCGAATAACTAAAGCTGTTGGAGTTGGCGTCGTTCAAAAGGTAAGAGACGCCCATTATCGAAGTTGTGTTTCGACGGACTCATCCTCACATAGTTCTAGTGGAAGGGCGTTAATACCACATTTTATATAATCCCCGTGCTCGAGGCCCTTTTTGCCAAATGTGGGGAAACCGTATCTTTGACACAACCGTCAGCGCGGGCAAAACTTGGGGTAGCAAGGCCCAGAACGGAAACCGCTGACAATCGTTCCGCCGTGAGTGGCTCGGCAAGTGACTTCTGAGTAATAGTAATGACTAACTTGTAGCCATGCTGACATTAGAGGAGAATGTGTGTCGCTGCTCCCTTCCACGGATGGATGATATACCGGATCGGCACTTAATACCGCAGCCACAACGGACAGTGCACGAGCGCAACAACCCCGGCAACAAGTCCGAGGTGACAGTTAGATAGCAGTAGACATAGACACGTCAATTGTATGTGTTAGAATTCCCCGGTTACCAAGGCTGTGCCCCACCAACGCAACGTGCAACGTGCATTCCGGAATGGTGTGAGGTACTTGAGCTCTTATATACACATTTGTTTACGCACCTGTCAATCTAAGCTCTCAGTGTCATTTAGAAAGACTGTAATGGATTCAGGGTATCAAGTCATATGCATTCTTCTTTCCATAGTATCTTTGCCTGGATACCGCAAATAACTACTTCACCACTATAATGGCTTATAAATTGCGGAACCACTCGGATACACAGCTCAAAGACAGCACAAGTTCCGCTCTGTCAAGTGGCTCTGAGGAGACATTTCTCAGCTCTGTTTACTTGGAAGCGGCTCCAAAGCTCAGACGTTCCAGGAAGTTTTACCATCTGTCCACAGATGATGGTACCCACTACTCTTGGGAGAGCCTTGAGAATACCACTAAACTACACAACACTAAAAATGAAGCAGCAGGGATATTTCGTGGTATTGGTGAGGTGCTTGAAATGGAAGCGAGAAGCTTTATAAGTGACCTTGATAGTATCATTACCAGTGATGGGGAATGTGCATTGTACAATGAGCGCATGGCACACGGGACGAATCAGCTACAACAACTGTCTTCAGGCAGAACGAGTGTCACAGTATCACCAAACACCGAGCCAGAGACGCCTACCAAGAATCTACCAGAAAGTCAACAGGACAAAGATGGCGTGGGCTTAGTTGATGATCTTCTGCTTACCCCACAAGAACAGATGGAAGCCGAGCTTGTTAGACTCCAGCCAGCTCAGCGCTCACCATGGCTGGTCCCCGTGTCCAAGAGAGCGAAGCTGGACTACTTCACATTCGAGCGACCACCATCGCCTCTCAGCAACATTAACAAGAATGTGTCTTAATATAAGCCCATGGTGTATGATTATGTAATCTCTCCATTTACTCTTACGTAAGCACACTTTTAGTTACGCGGTGTCCGGGTGTGTTGATGTTTTTAGCGCGCGGAAATCACCAACCGCCAGCTCACAACACCAGCAGATAAAGAGAGAAGTGACAATTAGTGCAAAACCACTGCGTAAACGAGGTGTACCATGTTCAAATGTGAGTCTTTTTCCATTGCTGCGGCTGAGAGTGCAAAGAGCTAACGATCCCAGGGAAAACTGGCATACAGAGCCATTACTCGCTAGCGTCTAACCCGAGCTTCCACTCAGAGCTATGGGCGGTGTACCCAGCTCGCCAGAAGTCGAGTGACCGCCAGGTCAGTGTGTTCATGTTCGACAAGAAGAAGTTCGAGACCCTTTTGCTGAAAAACAACATCATCAAGCGTGGAGAGAAGACCGTGCTGAACGACGCCTATGAGGTGCTGAGGAACCAGGTCGCCAACCTCGCTAAGTTCAGACACCCAAACGTGCTGACGTTGATCGAGCCACTGGAGGAGCACAAGACGTCGTTTCTGTTCGTCACGGAGCTCGTCACGGGCTGTCTGAACACGGTGCCGCCAGATCTGGACGACGTCAGTATACAGAAGGGCCTGTTAGAAGTTGCGAATGCGCTCCAGTTCGTTCACAACACCGCCAAGATGGTACACATGTCCATCCAGCCTTCGTCGATCTTCATCAACGACAACTCAGACTGGAAACTCAGCGGACTCGGTCACCTCCAGCCCATCGAGTCCGAAGAGTACTTCATTCCGCAATACGACCCGAGAATGCCAGCGTTCGTGCGAATCAACTTGAACTACACTGCACCAGAGGTAGTTCTAGAGAGTAAGATCTCCACATCGTCTGACATGTTCTCACTCGGCTGCTTCATATATTACCTATACAACAACCAAGCTATATTCGACTGCAACAGCTCTACCAGTTACTACAAAGACGAGTATGCGAAGTTTGAAAGATCATTGAAACAGAATAACCCCCGCCAATTGTTTAAGAAAGTACCAGAGCAGCTGTTCAATGTTCTTCCACAGCTCATCGCCCGTTATCCAAACCAAAGAATATCTCCACAAGAGTTCCTGGAGACGAGCTACTTCAACAACCCATTGGTCAAAGTGATGGTGTTCCTGGATGAGTTCCCAACTAAATCGGATGAGGAAAAGCTGATATTCTTGAGATCACTGACTAACCTGTTGCCATTGTTCCCACAATCTATTTTACAAAAAAAAGTACTGCCGATCATGAACGATTTACTCAAGACGAGGACTGTATCGTTGATGCAAGTGACATTGACTATCATTTTAGAGATTGGTAAAACACTATCACAGTTGACTTTTCATGATAAGATATACACTGCTGTTATCGATGATAAATTGTTGGGCTTTGAAGAGGCTCAGATTGTCTTGCTAGAGAAGCTCGATGTCTTGCAACACAAAGTCAAAAACGATGAGTTCAAAAATCTTTTATTGAAATTAACCGACAAGACTCTGGACCTTAAAAGCAGCTTCCCAGTCCAGGCTAAAACTTTGGAAAGAACTGAAGTGATGCTAGCTTCTATAGACTTCCCAAACATCAAGAACAATATATTCCCAAAAATTTGTGCCATATTTTCTAAGACCACATCACTACAAGTGAAGCTCAAGGCAGTTGAATCATTTGTAAAGTTGATCGAGAAGAAGGGTATCGATAAGTTCATTATTGGTGAAACATTGTTGCCTTTGCTTAAATCCATGAAGACAAGAGAGGTAAAAATTATGTCGGCTATTTTGGACGTCTACGTCTCCTCTGCTGAAGTTCTTGATGAAGAAAGCACTGTCGAACATGTCATCCCACAGTTGTGGACTCTTTCCATGGCCAACACACTTAGACCAAAACTCTACAAGCAGTACATTGACGCTATCAACACCATTTCGAAAAAGATTCAAACCAAGCATATGGAGAAGCTCCAGGCCTTGGAGGGAAGTAGACCAGCGGAGGAAGATGATGATCAAGAAAAGTTTAGACAATTGTTGTATGGCAAAGAAGATCAGACAGTCAGCGCAGCAAACAAACCAGAACATCCAAAGACATTTGGATCTCAACCAATGGCACCATCAGCATCACCAGTTACCTCAAGACCCCAACAACACAGAGTTGAACCACTAACTTTAAAGCCTAAGAAGGCAACACCACAAAATGCATCACTCTCTTTTGGAGCCACATCCAACACTGTCAAACCAGTGGTTCGCCAACTACAAACGAACCCAATTCCAGATGACGAATTTGAAGAATTTGTGTCTGCACCACAGACAAAGGAGAACACACCATCCACACAACTGTCGCCTCAGATGGGTAATACCCCCTTGAATAGTATTGATTGGACCTCTGAGGCCAACAAGAGCTCGGTAAATGCATTCTCCGGATCATCAGCGTTCAAAAATAACATGAGCTCTACGTTGAACTCGATGAACGGCATGACAAACGGTATGGCACCAATGTCTACGACGAAGTTACCACCAGGGTTTGGTGATACTCTGCTGATGCCGGCTAAGAAGAGCACGACCACGTCCAACTACAACTTCAACAATGGCGACAGCTTGATTTAAGGCATATACATATTTAATAATAAGGAATTATCAGCTCTGTAAAGTAATGTAAACTAAAGCGTCCCTGGTAGTGTATGTGTGTCCCTACCAATTGTTAGGGCCACTCAGACTAGACTATGTGAACTGTCACATTTGATGATCTGTGTGTCTTGTCTAAGCACCTACTAAACCAGAGCCGCACCATGCCATGTCCTCAGTCTCGATCCCAGTCACGCAGGCTCAGTCCCAGATCATCACCTTCCCCATGGACAAAGAGAGAACCCTCCAGATTGTGAGTGGGCCCGGCGCTGGTAAGTCGACCACTCTCGTGTATAAGCTGGCTTTCCTCGTGGGCGAAGGGCTCGTCGACCCTCGCAAGGTGCTGGTGCTGAGTATGACGAACAGGGCCGTCGACAGTGTCAAGAAGAAGCTCGCTGGTGTGCTGGGCGAAGAGCGAGCTGGTGAAGTGAACGTCCACACCTTCCACGCCCTAAGTCACATGATGATGAGCGAGAACGACGAGTGGTTCCAGGACGTCGAGGTGCTGGACGAGCCCGGGTGGTCTGTGCTTAGTGAACTCGCTAAGCTCAACAAGTACAAGCTGAAAGAGTGCATCTCCAGGGTCCGTGCGCTGGGAAACTCAGACGAGGCTATCCAGGCCGTGGCCCGCGAGTACGGTATCAATGACAAGAACTTGAAAGGTGTTATAGAGATGATGGAGAGGCTGCACACGATCATCCACGCAGACTTCCTTCGCGGGGCCAAGCACCTGCTCAGAGAAGGAAAGGCCAGAGCCGACTACGACGTCGTCGTCGTGGACGAGTTCCAGGACATATACCCTGATCTGTGGGAGTTTGTTGAGCTCATCGCAGAGGGGAGCCATCTCATCGTCGCTGGCGACCCGTGCCAGGCCATCTACTCGTTCCTCGGCTCAAACACACACGTGGAGCACCAGCTTGAGCGTTTCAAGCCGGTCGACACCATCACGATGTCTGAGTCGTTTAGATCAACTCCACAGATCGTCTCTGCGAGCGAGCGTATCCTCCACATGACCCGGAATCTCTCCTCCACACGCCAGTCCTCGGTCAAACCGGTCCTCACAGCATTCAACAGCATGGACGAGCAATCGCAGTACATCACCGATGAGATACTGCGGCTGGTTTTCTCCTCCAACAGCGAAATACAGTACAGAGACATTGCGGTCTTGGCCCGTACGAACGCAGATCTGGAACGTCTAGCGAAGTCGTTGAGCTTTTACCACATACCACACTTGAAGCTGAGCTCTACACCCACATGGCTTGATAACGAGCTGTCCAACATGATGAACTACCTGAACGTCCTGTATCGTCCCGATAAAGCACACTGGTCTGTTGTGTGTACTCTGAAGCTTCTACCTGGTATTGGGCCTTCTATGGTGACTCGTTTGGAGAAACTAGCTACAAATGATGGATCGTGCCTGTACGCTTATCTCCTGCAAAACCGTTCTCACATGAAGCCTGCGATTCAGCAGTATGTTGACTTGATGGAACAAACGAGAGAAACCATGGATTTCCACAGCGAGAAGAGCATTATGTCTTCGCTGCTCCACGTTGCTAATGAGCTGGGGCTAAGGAAACTCGTTGCAAAGAATGTCAAGAACGAGATGGAGAAGAACCACACCACCAGACAACTCCTGGACTTCTATGAGAACTTGAAGATGTTTGGTTCCCTCAAGCCAGAGGACGTTAGTGTTGCGGAGTACTTCCTCCAGAACTACATGGACAGAGTCCCATCAACACAACGCAAAAACGCAGTTAAAATCTCCACAATCCACTCGTCCAAGGGACTGGAGTTTCCTATTGTGTTCCTTTTGAGTGGAGACAAGCTGCTATCCTCTGGGTTTGAGGATCGGAAACTGCAATACGTGGGTATGACTCGAGCACAGTCGCTCTTATATGTCAATGTTCTGGACGACAGGGTGGACGAGAAGAGTCTCAAACGGGAGCTTGGACACCATTTCAGATTCGAGTCTCCAGATATTGATGCACAGCTTGTGAGTGTGATTAAGGATAAGTCGTTGTTCGGTTCTCAAGGGTTTGGAACGAGAAGCATACACACTGCGAGACCTTTTACGTCCATAATGAGAAATGTGCTGGGTGGTGCAAGGAAGCTTATAAGGTGATGAAATTGATGATGGCCCTGTAGACACCACTAGATACACCTTTGTTTTCTACGATCTCTTCATAATGTGTCTATTACAACCCGTAAATCACGGCTTACTTACCTTGCTCTTCGCTTTGCCCTTCACTGGTGCTGACGTCTTCAGCATCTTCACCTTGAGCTGCTTGAACTCGGCACTCTCCAGCCACGGCACCTCGACGTCGCTCACCTCATCCAGTAGCTCTACGAACTTCGGGCTCAGCCCATCAAAACGGTAGAGCCCTATAATACCAGTCTTCGTCCCCAGGCTCTCCTCGATGCTCTTCATCGCCCCACGCGGAAGCTGTATGAGCTTCACTGGGCTATCTGGACCACTCGCCGTGTAGCTGAGAGTCGGTAGGTGCTGTGTGATGAGTGGTGGCTGGATATCAGCTTTACACACAAAGACATATCTCAATCTCTTCTTATCGAACTTCTTTCCTCGCACGTTGGCCTTGGCCTGTTCCTCTAGTGCACCAACAGTCGAGTTGAACCCCATTGTGAGGTTGTCCATGCACTCGGGCCTCTGCGGTGTGAACTTCCCACTCTTGGTGGTGTTGAACTTGTGTACCTCATCTAAGAGTAGTACCAGGAACTCGAGTATCTGTGACTGTTTGCTAGGCTCTACAAAGGGGAACTGGGACTGTGGGAAAGGGTTGTCCAGCAGTGGCTTGAACACTGTGCGACGCTTTTTCTCGATCTCTTTGAGTGACGACATCTGTTCAACTGCTTATACTGTGGTGATAGTATCGGGTACTAATGATTTCTCGATTTTTTTTATTACTGGAAAAATGAAAAAAAACGCTTCCATCGCCAGTACCTATGATTATATACAAGAGTATTAAACTACAGTCAGCTCGATATATAACGAATTTAAATGTATACCCGTTCATTATGAATCAGTGGGATGTCAAACCTCCAAAAGGCCGAGCCACTCAATGAGATCCTAGATCTCCTTTAAATGTACAATTTGAAACACTTCTTTAGTAGAAACACCTTAAATATGGTTTGACGTGTCTTCTTCTCACCATGTCTGACGTAAAAAATAACAAACAAAATCAAGTTAGCAAACAAGCTCTAGCAGTTCGATAACAGTACTCTATATGCCCATCAATATCTTGTGGAACAACCATTCTTGTAACACCCAAGAACTGCAATGTAAAACAAAATCCAATGACAAGCGACCAAAGTAATAAAAAAGTCCATATTCCCAAAACAAAGAAACATGAACCCTCAACATAAATCGAGAGCTCTTAAGCAAAATATGTATAATGTGTGTAGAGAAAAAAATGATGGAAAGAGTCGTCGTTGCCGACCTCAAAGCCCTTCTAGCTGTATGTGTAAATGCCTTAGATGTTCAAAATATACCCAAAACATCAATGAAAAACTTTTAAGATACCCAACGAAAATGCAAACATGTGAGAAAACTTCATAATCAATAACAGGAACACTGTATAAAAATCAAATCAATAGAGAAAACAAAAATAAAAATAAAGTAAAACAACATAAAAAAACCACTAAGGGATGATCAGGACGTGCCTATAGATCACCACCAGTTGGAAGAAGAGGAAGATTGGTTACCGTATCCAGAACCAGAAGACTGGTAACTGGAGAAGGCGCCTCCAGAAGAACGGTTGCCGTAACCACCGAAGGAGGAGCCACCGTTACCGTAAGAAGAACCACCGTAAGATTGGTTAGGGTTGTAACCTGGCTGACGACGGAGATCTCTGGTGTTGTTGTTACGACCACCACGACCACCACGACCACCACCACGGCCAGAAGAGAACTCTCTGGAGATGGTAGTCAAGAAGGCTGGAACCTCCTGGTTAGCCTCGGTCAAGATGTCAACCAACTCCTTAACAACGTTCTTGTTACCTCTGTTGAAGAAAGCAGTGGCGACACCAGTGTTACCAGCACGACCGGTACGACCAATTCTGTGAACGTAGTCGTCAATGTCAGATGGAAGGTCATAGTTGATAACGTGGGTGACGTTTGGAATATCCAAACCTCTGGCAGCAACAGCGGTGGCGACCAAGATTGGAGCCTTACCGGATCTGAAGTACTCCAAAGCACGTTCACGCTCAGACTGGGTACGGTCACCGTGAATAGAAGTGGCTGGGAGGCCCTGGTTGATCAAGAAGTCAGACAAGGCATCGGCGAGTCTCTTTGTCTCGACGAAGATCAGAGTAAGACCGTTCTCGTCGGCAGACAAGATGTCCAACAAGAAAGATCTCTTTTCCTCCTCCTCGACGTAGATGACCTTCTGTGTAATGTTCTCAGAAGTAGAACCGACCTTACCGACGGACAAGAAGATGTAGTCCTTCAAGAAGTCACGGGCCAACATCTGGATATCGGTTGGGAAAGTGGCAGAGAACATGAGTGTCTGACGGGACTCAACTGGTGGCATGTCACAGCCCTGAACGATGTGTCTGATCTGTGGCTCGAAACCCATATCCAACATTCTGTCAGCCTCGTCGAGAACCAAGTACTTGATGTTTCTCAAGGAGATTCTACCACGCTCAAGCAAGTCGTTCAAACGACCTGGAGTGGCGACGAGCAGGTCACAGCCACGCTCGATCTCTCTGAGCTGGGAGCCGATGTCGGCACCACCGTACACGACACATGGTCTGACCCAGGATCTGTATGTGAACTTCTTGGCCTCGTCGTAGATCTGGGAGACCAACTCTCTCGTTGGGGCCAACACAAGCGCAGTAGGGTACGCTTTTCTTCTCGAGAACTGTGTAGTGGCCTCTGGCATAGGCGATGGGCCGTTCATGAAGGACTCGGAGAGGATTGGGAACAAGAAACCACCAGTCTTACCGGAACCGGTCTGCGCACAGGCCATCAAGTCACGGCCAGCGGCCACGATAGGCACAGAGTACTTCTGCACTGGCGTAGGCTTGGTGAAGTGCGCGGAGTGGATGTTCTCCAGCAAGAGCTCCTCCAATGGTGGGGAGGTGAACATGCTGATTGGCTCCGGCACGTTTTCACCGGTGGCCTCGACTGGGATGTCGTCGTAGTTGTCGAAGTTGATACCGGACGACTGGAACTTTGGGTCGTCCTGCTCACCAAAGAGCTCTTTCTCCATGGCCGGGTTCTTTGGTGCTGGAACGTGCTTTCCATCAACGAACTTACCCTGGTCACGGCCACTGCCGCCCCAGGAGCGGCCGCCCTGGCGGGACCCGCCACCGTAGCCAAACCCACTGCCACCACGTCTGTCACCGCCTCTGCGGTTACCACCGAAGCCGCTGCCTCTGGATTCGCCACCGAAGCCGTTGTTGAAGGAGCCGCCGTTGAAGGAGTCCTGTGGGCGTGATCTGGCGTGTGGGGGAACGTAGCCGCGGCGGCCCGCGTGGCCGCCCTGGCCCTGGTTGATGTTCAGATTGTTAACGTCGTTTGCAAGGTTGTCCATGCTGTATTGTCTTATTACCTTGTAGAGATGGTAGTAGAGGTGATGGGCAGAGCAAAAGCTTTTATTTGGTATACTCTTCGCGAACTGCGCGAAAAAGGTTGCCCTGGACGGGCTGGCGTGCGCGCACCGATAAAAATTTTCGCGTTGGGCGTTGCTTTTTCTGTTTCCTGCCAATGTTCCGCATCGGGCGATAAATGGATGGCGCGATTGCAGACAATAGTAATTGCGAAACAAACGCACTGCCGAATCGGGGAGTTTTCCCTCTCTCTGTTACTTACTGTCTCTATACCGCCACCATGTTGCTTTACCACGATATAGCTCATACACTGATGTCGTATAGCTCACACTGCTGTGGCACACTGTGCAGACTGGTTTTTTCGACAGGCTGAGCACTCAGTCTGGGCAAATCCCCGCAAATACTCACCATTATCTGTCCGCAGACCACAACACAGCTCTCGAGTATGCCCACTCCCTCGAGTATACCCAGTCCAACGTAGAGTACGGTCAAGACCTTACGGCTCCTATATAGTAAGTAGTGTTAACCCTTTACTACGACCAAAATAGAGACCTCCTAAGGCATCAGGCACGACGATCCAGCGTGGTAAATAACTGCTCGTTTCACCGACCCTTGAGCATCTTACCTCACAATCTGTCTAGACCTGACTGAGTGGTTATACCAGTTGTAGATATAAACACCTCTCGAGCTGTAGTGTTTTCGAGCACGATGTCAGATCTTGAGTCATTGACTACTCATACAAATGTCCGACGATACTATATCTCGCCACAGCGATAGACTTGACGAGCTCAAGGAAGACGCACAGGTTAGCACAGAAGGGATACCTTCTTCTCTTGAAAGTGGCATTGTGGAGGAGAAGCCAAATGCAGTTGCTCCGTATTGTGAAACAGGAAGTGGCCGCTTTCAGCAGTTCTGTGATACTTTTAGACGTCGAGATCCTAATCAGGACTATGAAGAAGATACAAAAGACAAAGGCATGAAGAGCTACCATGTTGCCCTTATTGCTATTGCTAGTGGCTTGGGTACGGGACTGCTTGTTGGAAGTGGACAGGCTTTGAGTGTTGGTGGTCCAGCTGCGCTGATTATCGCCTACACTGTTGTCGGTATTATGTTGTTCTTCACCATGTCCGCTGCTGGTGAGCTTGCGGTTGCTTATCCAACAGTCCAAGGTGGTTTTAACGCATACGCTGCCAAATTAGTTGATCCATCACTCAGTTTCGCCGTTGCTTGGTCGTACTGTATCAATTGGATGACAGTTCTCCCACTGGAGATGGTCACTGCGACAATGACTATAAAGTACTGGAATGACACAATCAATCCAGACATTTGGGTCGTTGTATTGCTTTGCATGGTCTGTGCCACTAATTTCTTTGGTGCTAAGGGATATGCACATGTTGAATTTGTATTCAACGTCTTCAAGGTCGCAATGATCATCGTGTTCATGATTTGTGGTATCATCAAAACAACAGGCAACCTTGGAAGAGGTGACTACATTGGATTCCAGTATTACCACAACCCCGGTGCATTCGCACATGGATTCAAAGGTGTCTGTTCGGTGTTTGTCACCTCTGCTTTCTCTCTTGGTGGTACTGAGTTCATGGCACTGACCGCTGCTGACCAAGCTGAACCAAGAAAGGCAATTCCAAGAGCCATGAAGCAAGTGTTTTACCGACTTGTTGTGTTCTACTTTGGCTCGATTCTTGTCATTTCACTCTGTGTTCCATTTAATTCATCTCAGCTAATGGGCTCTGGTGTAAGTAATGGTGCTCCAGCTTCTCCTTATGTCATTGGTATTGTTGAAGTATCTAAAAACTTGGGTCATTTCGTCAACGCTGTGATCTTATGTGCATTGGTTTCTGTTGCAAACTCAGCTCTTTACTCTTCTTCCAGAACGCTACTGTCCCTTTCGCAACAGGGATTTGCTCCACAGTGGTTCAACTACATTGACCGTACTGGAAGACCGATTAGAGCCATGCTTGCTTCATTTATCTGTTCTCTTCTCAGCTTTATTGCTGCTTGTGAAGCACAGGAGGCAATATTCACATGGCTTCTTTCCCTCTCTGGTCTTGCTGCTTTATTGACGTGGGCTACGATCTGTCTCTCTCACATTCGTTTCAGAGCTGCGTTCAAGGCCCAAAGTAGGTCGTTGGAAGAGTTGGGTTTCAAAATGCCCTTTCTTGGCTCGTGGTCCTCTTGGATTGGTCTCTTACTCAACATCTTCATTCTCGCTGTACATTTCTGGACATCTTTGTGGCCGGTTTCCAAAGATGGAAAACCGGATGTTGTGAACTTCTTCCAAAACTATTTGGGGATAGTTACATTCATACTTTTCTACGTAGGAAACAGATTACATTCTAAAAGCTGGAAGGAATTCTGGAAATTCTGGAAAATTTGGATCCCAGCTGAGGAGATCGACATTGACACAGATCTCCAAGTTGTTGACTTAGAAACTAAGAGACAAGAAGCCCTTATTGATGATGAGATCTCGAGGAATACGCCTCTCTGTCATAAGGTTTTTAACTTCTTCTGCTAATGACGTGTGCATGATATTGTGATAATAGAGGGTTCTTGTATATGTAAGATTTTAAATTTCGCTCTATCCAAGGCTACAAATATGGCTTGTAGTACAGCTCATTAACTCGTTATGATTGTGGTAATCCTTACTTCTTACTTTTGTCAAGTGTTAAGCCTGATAGATCCAGTCCGTCAAACCTGGAAGACAAAGCGTTGTACCTTGGAGCTAGCGTTGGTGTGTTCTGCCCTGTTCTAATAGCCGGTGGTGTATCGATACCTTGGCCGGGTTTGGGGACGAAGAAAGTGGACAAGTCTGTATCGTCGATGTCAGCAGGGCTTTCGTTGGCCTCTTCTTCGAAGTCCTCGCTTGGATCTTCCACGTCCTCCTCTGAGTCTGCGAAGTTGAATTTTGGTTTGTTCAGCTGGTTCTTTTCGTAGTTTTTCTTGTTCTTCTCTGAGAGGAAATGAACAAACGACTTTTGCTGTTCTCTGACGTTCCAGTTGAGTGTACGTGAAACGCTCTCAAAGTACTCTGTAGGGGAAGACATCACCGTTGGGAACGAAAAGGGACTAGCAGAGACGGTGATGTAGTCACCCTTCTGTAACTCGACCCTTGAGCGTCCATCAAATGCTGCCCACGCAGTAGAACGGCTTCTCTTGGGGACTTTCACCTTGAGCACCATACTGTCCGGAAGCAAAATTGGTCTGAAGGAGAGTGTGTGTGGGCAAATAGGCGTGACTGAGATTACGTTCACAGCTGGATGGACGAGCGATCCGCCTGCACTAAGAGAGTACGCAGTAGATCCCGTTGGGGTGGCCAGGATGAGGCCATCGGCCTGGGCAACGGTGAGCAATGAGCCGTCGCCGTATAGCTCTAGCATAGACACGAATGGGGAAGGGCCTCTATCGATGGTCAGCTCGTTCAATGCCTGCTGCTCGCACACCAGCGAGCCATCAACACGGTGCACACGACACGACAGCCTCATTCGCAGGTTAGTCCTGACACCTTTCTCCATCACCACAGCGAGGGACTCCCTGAAGTCCTCGAACTGGAACGTCGTGAGGAACCCGAGCGAGCCCAGTGAGAACGACATCACCGGTGGGACTGCTCTCTGGAACAGCGACGAGACGTAGAGCACGGTTCCATCACCACCGAGCGTGATGATGAGGTCGATGATGGACGAGCGCTCCCTCACGAACGGCCGGTCCCAGTACTTCAGGTAGTGCTTGGCCTTCGGCAGCTCCTTGACGAGCCCCTCGGCGTTGAACCTCACAGACTTCTCGAGGTGGTGATCGACGTACAGCGTGAGGTCCTTGTAGCGTGTGAGGAGCCACTCCGTGATCTCCCTCGTCAGGTACACCAGCGAGTTGTCCCGGGCCTTCGTCACGATCATGATGTGCTTCGCGTCGAGCTTCACAGTGGTCTTGGATAGGTTCTTCGACAGCAGACGCACACCGTGTGCGGTCTCGGCCAGCTTGGCGTGCGACTTGGACGTCTTGAGGTTATCTGATGAGTTCGAGAGCCGTCTGAACATCTTCACGGCGTCGTCCTCGCCGTGTTTCGGCCTTAGCGGCTTCGTCCTCGGAGCAGCTCCGCTCTCTGGCCTCTGGCTGTGCTCTGTGTCCTTGGCGTGAGCCTGGGCCCGCTTCACTGGCGGCGATACCATCGTGGTGTGTCTGCTTAGAAATGTTGATGAACGGCTGATTAGTACCCGTGTGTGGATCTGTGGGAAAAGTCGCTGTGAGCACCAGTTTGCCGGGTGTTCTTGGCTGGAGAGTGTGCTGATCCAATTGTGGTCCAGGCCCTGGCCTTTTGTTAGTGGGCTCGGTTAGTGTGGTGGTGTTGGCTACCGTAGCCGTTGAGGAAGGTGCTTCTTCTTCCCATGCGCGCTTTTGGGTTCACCCCCGGATTTAAGCGGAGCGGCCGATGAGCCATACCTTATCAAATACACACCACATCAATCTACAATACCCTGTGTCTACAGTACAGTACCCGTATCAATGGGAAACAACATATCTTGCTTGTGCTTTTATTGCCTACAATCACTCGATCTGCTCAACACGGCACTTCCAGTCCTTGCCGTCCAAGAGTGGTAAAGACGCACCGAGACACCAGCCGAGCTCGTTGCCGGCGATCTTCTTAGCAGTTCTGAGCTCTCTGTGCAGTGGAATGTCGTAGCCTGTGTGGAGCAGGGCAACCTCGAAGGAGAGGTCCAAACACCACTGTGGCTCCTCCTTCAGTTCCTTGATGGAGCCGTCAATGGCTGCGAGGGAGTCTGTCCATGACGACTCTCCGTCACACACAACCTTTGCAAGGTCGGAGAGCTCGCCCACGGTGAAGGAGGAAGGCATACCCAGTGGGTTGGTTCTGTCGTAGAAGTAGGAGAACACGTATAGATCACTGGTCTCTCTGAAGGTCTTGATCAGGGAAGGCTGGTGAACACCGTTGAAAGAGCATGGGGAGACTGTACACTCAGCATCCTTCTTCAAAACGGCCTCAGCGAAGAAACGACACTGTGCACCAGAGGCAACGTCGTTACCCTTGAAGTTGATGGTGTACTCGTTACCGTTGTCTAGCTTCACTTTTTCACCCTTGACAGACATACCTGGAGGAATACATGGTGAGACCAAGTCAGCAGTGGTGGCACTTTTCTCCATCTTGCCGTCTTTGATTGCACCTTCGACGATAAGAGCATTGACTTTGTTTCTACCTTCCATCAACCCGTAGCCAAGATGAGAGAACTGATACAACTCGAAGTCTCTGTTTCCGAAGGAGATCTCATACTTGTGTTCACCTTCGACCATCTTCTCACCGTTCTTGAACTCTGGCTCGAAAACGATCTGGGTAGAACCACCACCAAGGTCAAACACAGCAGCAGTTGGGAATTTATCAGCAGAGCCAATGTTACCAATCAAGTAGTTAGCAGTGATCCAGGCGTAAACACCTTCGTCCTCACCAGACATGACGGAGACACCATTACCATCAACAACAGCGAATGGATAGTCGTTTTCCAAGTGGGTTCTAACGGCTTTCAAGATGTTGTTTGATTTCTCTTCACCAAGTTTACGTAAACCAGCGGTGGCTTTAACAGCAACAGGCGTACATCCTCTAGATTTCTTTGGGACAGTGTCCATTGCAATCTTGAGCAGTGGGTCTAAGGACTTAGCAGCACCAGTAGCGTCGACGTCGAAAGATGAGAGACCTGGCTTGAGCATTTCAAAGGTTTCCTTAAGCAATTTTGGTGGAGAGTAGCAAGTATCAAACTCATAGACGTGAACACGCGAGCCAGTGGAGCCTGCGTCGATCATAACAACAAACTCGGAGTCCTTTGTACAGTCAGCGATGGACTTCACATTAGAAGAACCTTTGTTACTCTCAACACCGTCAACATCGTCACCACCTTTCTCAGGAACACCGGCGTACGCCTTAGTGTCGTCCTTGATAGCGTTGAACTCACCCTTCCCCTGGGACTTCTCGCCAGCAGCACCATCGGGCTTTGGAGCCTCTTTGATAGGGGTCACCTTATCGACGGCCTTTGGATTCTGAGCATTGTCTGAGTCCTTTGTAGAGTCATCTGCGAACTGTGGAGACGTACCTTGGTCGGTATCTAAGGCGTCCTCTTTGCTTGGGGGCATATCAGTGTCGTCCGCATACTGTGGTGCGTTCCCGTTGTCCTTTGGAGGGTAGACAGGCTCCTCTGGTGAGAAATCGAAGGAGGACTTGGCCTTCTCCAGCTGTGAAGATACGTCTTGTGGTGAGGTGATAAGGAAGAGAGCGATGGCAAACAGCACGAGCGTGGCGACGACGAAGCGCGAGTTGCGCACCGGCGATAAAGAGATGGCCATTATACGATGTTATGTAGTACGTGTGTCTTTTTAAGGGGCCCTCCTTGTGTGGACTGCCTTCCTTTACCGTCTCAGCTCGCTATTTCAGTGAAGAAGTTGGTTGATCTGAGAAATTTTGACGCGTCGTGTCGCGGGACGTTCGCGAACTGGCTGAAATTTCTTTTAAGTATGCGATGGCTATATGATGTCCTTGAGGCTCTGTGTATAAGACTCAGAGACTAAGGAATAACCCTGATTTCCAATCGTGTGCACTGTGGATGTCGAGAAACAGTGAGAAGGCCCGCACGGTGCTGTTCCGGTACCACGAGCAGCAGGCTGAACTCGGAGGGTACGTTGACTACAACTCCACACAAAGGCCACGCTCAGTTAAGAGTGTTTCTTCATTGAAAGACGCGGAGGCGTGGCGCAAGCAGGTGCTACAGGAGATCAGTCAGAAGATAAACAAGCTGAATGACGATAAAGTGTCGGACTACCAGCTGCGAGACCTCAATGACGAGGTGAACAAGCTGATGAGGGAGAAGCTAGCGTGGGAGCACCATATCAAGTCGCTGGGAGGGCCTGACTATATTCAAAGTTCAATAGGCAAAGTCAATGACGGAGTCGTGATTCGGGGTTACAGATACTTTGGCCGTGCAAAGGACCTGCCCGGCGTTAAGGAGATCTTACAGCAGAAGAAGCAGTTGGCAGATGATAAGAAAGCGAAACGAAGTGTTACTCTGTCACAGCAGCAGAGGCTACGAGAACTCGAAGCCCGAGTCGATGTGGGCTATTATGGATTCAGAGATGAGATCTCACATTTGACCCATAGTAACGTCCATGATGAGGTGCTACGAAGCGTCAAGGACCAGTTAGGAGACTTGGTTGAAGATGAAGACAGTGAAATGAGCGATGACCCAAAACTGCTACAAGATGAGCTCTTGAAATATGAACGCAATGCCACCAAGAAGCGAATCAAAAGGATGGCCCAGCAGGCTGGTGAAACCCCCGTTGTGCTGATTGACGATAATGAACCACCCTCTTTACAAGAGATCGAAGCTTTCTTGGTAGAGAGAAGGAAGAGACAGCTGGAGGCCACATTTTGAGCGTATACACGAGCATCTCGTATGAATGAATGAAATGAATATAGTACACTGTAAGCTCGTAAAGTGCAAAGGCCGAGTGGGCAGTAACTACAGCGAAGGATAATATATGCTCAAAATGACTTAAATAACAAGGATTTCTTTTTAATGTAAAAAAAAAACATATGGATATATACACAGTTTGTATGGGAAAGAGAAACTCTTCTTTTATAAGTGGGACAAGTGGATACCGAATAATATAGGATAAACAAAAAAAACAAAAAGTGCACCCTCTTTCTTCTATAAGCATTAGCGGAGGAGTAGCAATGTCAATGTTGGTATGAATTTGATGTTTGTGGTGATTGTGGTGTGTCTTTTGAACCTCAAGTGTCGTTACTCATGAATAGGTTTATGTTGATCTTGCTTACTTACAAGCCTTGACCAAGTAAGTGACCAAATCGTTTCTGTCCTTCTCCTTCTTCAAACCACCGAAGGCCATCTTGGTACCTGGGATGTACTTCTTTGGGTTCTCAAGGTAGTCAGACATGGTCTGCTCGTCCCACAAGACGGCCTTCTTGATGTTGGCGTCAGTGTAGGAGTAACCAGCGGCCTGACCGGACACACGACCGAACACACCGTTCAAGTTTGGACCAACTTTGTGTGGACCACCCTTCTCAACGGTGTGGCACTGGAGACATCTGGTCTTGAAGAGTGTGGCACCTTTCTTATCAGAACCTTTCTTGTATGGAGCTGGCATTTTGAATAATCCTAGAACTTTAAATGCAATGGGCACACGTCAGTGTTGTGAGAAAACGGGCAGCCTTCGTGCTTAAATACAAAAAATTTGGCGCTGTTGTGAATGGCTGGAAACCCGCCAGAGGGAAAAAAGAAAAAAAAAAACACAGAGTGAACCTCCGGGGATTATGAATTAGGGCGCTGTGATTGGCCAGGCGCACGGGGGCACTGCGCGCATTTGCGCAGTAACAGACGGCTACGCCTTTTGGCACGCCGATGCTTATCTGTGTAGCTGAGACCCGGTTTGTGGCGTGAATTAGGCTCGCCAGTCCTTTTCGCTAAACCTGGGCTTCTCTCAGGGTTGTGAGACAGTCTCGCTGTCGTCACATTACAGTCAGTTGTGGTCGGGAAGTCGATATCTCCGGGCACGATGTGTTCGCGAAACGACCGTATAAACAGTAGCGCTTTATGGAAGAGAACTCGAAGAGAACACGCAGGCGAATCATCTTCTTATATAGTGTAGATGTTCCATGTGGTCTGTGCTGTGTGCTAAACACCGGTCTGTGCTCGGAGCTGTACTCCTTTCTGTGCGCTCTCCCCGACTCCCAAGGCTCCAGCTCCGAACAGTGCCCCTGAGAAGCCCCTGAGAAACCGTTGGACCCTACGCTTAACAATGCTACTCTCTACGGTGATCCAGACACACATACTCTCACGCTGACCACAAACAACCTGGTCTCCCTCTTGGAACTCCCTGGACCGCTAGAATTCCAGTCTGGTATCAATGCTGGTAGTAACGAATCAACGTATCGGTACGCGCACTCGAGCATGGAATTTTTCACATACTCTTTGACACCTTTTGCAGCTACCGATGAGGGACACAGCGAGACTCAAGGGAAGGCCACGGAGTTATGGCACTTGGAACTTGCGATATTTGTCATGAGGAACAGTCCAAGTACAAGTGTCCCAAGTGTAGCATCGCGTACTGCTCTCTGAAGTGTTTCAAGTCTCCAGAGCACACACACTCTGAGCAAGAGACACAACGGGTTGAGTCCAAGGTACCAGCACCGGCGGTGGAAGTGCCTAGGAAGCACGACAAGTACTCTGCTGTTTTCGAAGATAAGCAGGTGCAGTATCTGCTATCGTTTCCTGCTCTTCGCATCCACCTGCACTCGATCTATGAGATAATGACGAATATGACGCTTACCATGGATAAAAGAATGGAAATGGCTAACGATAAGTTGAACAGTCTGAGAATGACTGGTGCTGACGAGAACGAGCTCGTTGAAGAATTCTGCGAAAGAGTCGTCGAGCTACTCAAGTCGTAAGTTACTACATTGAGATGATATGTCCATATATCCAGTATATGATCAATTAGAAAGATTACAAAATCCAGTCAAAAGGCCAGCTTGGATCTCAGCAGACCGGTGTGGCCTTTGCATTTGATTCTGAAAATGGAACCACCAAGATCCTCTGGGTTCAATCCCAACTTATCAGGCTCGTCCAGGTGTAAGTTTGCAGTGGTAATGAAGAGTTCATCTAAGTCTTTACCACCAAACGAGCAGGCCGAGATTCTCGTTGCAGGAATTTCAAACTTTTCAACGATTTTACCCTCTGAATCGAAATGAGCAACAGAATTTGTACCCCAAACAGCAGTAAACAGGTGGCCTTCTTTAGTCAGTGCATGACCATCTGGTTCGGGAGACTCAGAATCAGGATAGAACTGTTTAATGTTAATGAATGGTCTTTGGTTTTTCAACTCACCATCTTCATAATCAAATTTATAAATAGTGAAGTCTAAAGAAGAAGTATAGGTGACAGTTTTACCATCTTGCGACCAATTGATACCATTAGAAATCAGCACATTTGGTATAACGGTAGTGATTTCATCAGTCTTTGTATCAATTCTCAACAATTTACCTTCATCAATGGGACCATAAGCGAAATCTCCCATGACACCCTGGAAAATGTATCTTCCCGTTGGATCAACATTACCATCGTTGGTTCTCAGTTTTGAACCATTTGGATATAACCACTTATATTCAAACTTCTTGGTACTCATATCGTAAGAGCCAATACCTGACTTACAGCCCAGATAAACAACGTCGTCATTTTGGGTCAAGTGGATGACACCAACGATTTCACCATCAATTGAGAACTGCTCGTGACTCTCTTCAACATATCTCTGCTCATCAGCAGTGTATTCATCTTCAGAAGTTTGTGGTAATTTGACACGATGGAAACTACCACCGATGATATCTACCCACAATAAAGTATGGTTGGATGGGTTATAAGTCGGGCCCTCAGACAGGCGCCCATTGTATGACAGGAAGGGCTTAATCATTGTTCACAGAGCCAGTTATCACTAAAATACGGTACTATTAAAGCCTGTGTCCATCAAAACATCGTCCTACCTTCCGAGAATTGTACCGGTACAAACGTAACGTGGGGGTACGAGATGTCCGGGTGTGAATGGTGTCCGGGTGTATTTCCTGGGTGTCCGGGTGTTTCTGTGTTTCATAGTTACACATAATAATATTACAGTTTTTCAGTATGTTCCGTCTTCTGTGTTGTCTTGTGGCTTATTTTTGCAATCTTATTACTGAGCAGTGCACTATGAGCGCATTCTACTAAATTCTAAATTTTTCTTCTATTTCAGTACTGTTTTGTAGTAGATAACTGGAGAAAGTCTCTTGTGTCTTCAGTTTTCCAATACTTTATGTTGGTGTAATTTTCTTTTCTGGGACAATAACTACTAGATCTGGGACAATAACTACTGGAACTAGAACATCTGTCCACTCTTTCTACGTAAAACATGATATCATCACATCCAATAGCCGGTTATGAACATCCGTTCACATGATGTGTAAGACATGCACAGAACGCCTATCACATCCGGAGGTCATATGTACGTGCCACACCTACGTAGTACCTATATCTAATAACTACACACGAATATAGCACATTCATAAAGGTCTATATAGCAAGGACGTATGTGCGACCCAATCCCAGTCTGTGTAAATGGCAGTCCGGCAAGCTCAAGTACCCAGGTTTACGGACTGGTGAGGCTTTAGCGAAATAATTGTGAGTCTCGCTACATTGAAGGGGGGAGGGATGAGCAGAAAGTCTGCGGAAAGTCTTAACGTGTGTTTGCGGCCCCTGTTTTGCGGGCGTGACATACGTACCGGGTCTATGAATCTGGCCACGGCATATGTTGTATAGAATACATAGCTCATACACACGGATTATGTGGGAAGTGTGGTACGAGCCTATCCAAGAGCAGCCAAGACGCGCATTGGTTTAACAAGGGTCTACGAAGTTGGAAGTTGCACTTCTCCGCCAAAAGGTTCTTTTGCCGAACTTTTTGTGGTGGGGGGGGGGGCGAGACTACGGGTCGCAACCAACAGACTAGGACTTTAGGGGGCGAATGGAGCACGACGCGGATAGGCGAAAAAGGGGTTTAAAGTTGTAAACGATGTTGGACAACGATATGTGGGAGCAGCATCTCTGAAACAGGTACGCCGCTGAGCACTTCGTTTGTCTTCCACCCTAACAAATCCCTTAATAGATGTCCTTCCGGATGTAACACAGGATGCGTGTGTGACCCAGGGCCTCCGTAGTCTGAAAGTTCCGAGACTTTCTAGACCACGTTCGGGTCTTGGTATTAGCCGCGTGTGAAACTCTATACACAAGGCTTTGTTATTCCACTTAAATAAATAACCCTGGGTTGTATATAGCAACAAAATTCGGGAATTACACTCTGGACCCTTGCAACTATGGCACTTGCAACACTATTCAACCAAGGCATTTACACTCACTTATACACTAAATATTGTTCACTAGTACGAATTACTAGAAATAACTTCTAAGACAAAAGTGCTGCTGCGCAGTGGCCCGTACCGGTCCCGCTCGGTAACTGCGCACCTTCCATCACCGCAGTCCAAAACCCAGTGAGATGTGGGCCACAGCACTCACCCCCGGGTTTAAATTGCTGAGCTAAATCCGCACAAAATGTATAAGTTGCAACAGTTCGCCGTTTGCTGCTGTTCTCTTGCAAATGAACACCATACAGAGCACCAAACAAACGCCGTAAAACACCGTACAAACACCTTTTAAACACCACACAAGGCACCAACACCACACAGCATGTCATTACCGGACACTTTCCTCACAAGGGAAGTCTTCACACGGCTAGCATGGGCCCAGTATTCGTTTGAACCTTGTAATATGGTTCACTTGCTTAAAGAGGTCGATACTCTAATAACAACGACGAAATTAAACACTCACACTTTGGTTCATACGCTATATTATCTTGACTTGTTGATCCAAAATTCGAGTCCATTGATTCCTTTGGATAAGACTAGCACCGCTCTGTACGACCTAGTTGTTGTATTAATGATGATCGCTAACAAGGCCAATGACGATTCAAGCTACACATTGAAGACATGGGATAATTTGACACCATTGACCACACCACAGCTGAAGCGTGATGAATTAGAAGTACTCAAGTGTATTGGTTACAACGTTTTCCTGAAACAAGATGACTATTATGCATTTGTTGGGAAGCTTTATTCTAGAGCCATTAGTCATGGTATTATATTGGCTGATGTTTGCTCACCTCCACAATCACAACAACTGCAACCTGTTCAGTTACAACTGCCATCATTGATGACTACTCCACAGCCATTTGAAACTATAAACTATCCACTAACACCAAGATCTCCAACACCAATGGACTTATATCCTTTAGGCGTTCCAAATGTTCCAATCATCTATTCAATTCCGCCGCAATTACCGAAACAGAAAAGACATTTGGATGATGATGCTTTCATTACAATGAAGAGAAGTCGTTTACAAACTCCACAACTACCGCAAATTGCAATGCCTATGTATAATACATGGCAGTTGCTAACTCCAGTCAAAAATGACAATCACGATAATTGCCAGTGTTGTTGTCTAACGAACATGACTAATGTTTATCATAATTCATTGAAAGTGTCAAAGTTATGAGGGTTATTTTAATAGTGGTAATGGACATTCCATCATTCTATCATATAATGAGGTTAATTTTAAGGTTAGAACGCTATGCATTCAGGTAATTTAAAACAAATATTAAGGGTCTTATGAAATGACGCTGTAGTAAAAAGATCACCATATGCACATGACGCTATAGAGATCCTGTTTGGGTATATTAAGTGTTAGCTATTATCGGCTACTCTTCACTGCTATGAACCACTACAGAAGTGTTGAACCGAAAGGGAGACAGAGACGTGTGAACGTCATAGTTGTTATATTTCTTGTTTGTTGCTTATTTGTTGTTTGTGTTTGTGTGCTGCCAGCCGTTGGGACTTAAGCAGCTTCGGGTCCACACATCATAAAAAAAAAGAAACGACTGCAAGCAAGCCAGCCGGTTTTATGTACTGGCTTATTCGGCTTCGCCCTTTCGATTTGCAATAAGACTGACTTATTATAGTCTAGGCCCATACCGATGATCGTCGGCTGTGTGTCATGTTATTATCCCGGCATTATGAGGCCTTGAGTGTATATTATGAATAGCCGTGTATATGGTGCAACACAACACTGTGCAACACTATGAAACACTCAATAACACTGTGTATTGGCCTCAAAAACTATACGTATAAACGAGATACCCCTGTTCATAGGAGATCAACTCAATACTTTCCAAATAACACAATACTATTATGAGTAAAGTGTGAACACATCGTAATGTATACGCCCTTTAAACATACAGCGCTGTAGACCTTCCAAAGCCCACGAGACTCAAACGGTTGATAAGGGGACAACCACAAATCCATGGGACTTGAGGCAACTGCAGGAGGTACGTAAGTCCGCAACGCTCGTAACAACTATAACATACTGTACCAAATCCCACAAACTGAGTGTAAAACAATATTACACTATGTGTGCCAGTGGAGTGTGGGGGCACAGAGGCAGCCGTGTTATCACGTGACGCGTTATGAGCCCTGTGCGATGAAAGACGGTGTGGCTGTTGATACACAAACAGACCACACAGCACTCTCTATAATGACATTGTCCACTTAGACAACGAAAGAGCGCAAACCTCCAGACAACAAAGACTACATCGGCCACAGCACACAGCCCAGTGTCGAGATCATGGCCGACAACGATACGCTGCGACAGGCAGTGATCGATGCGGTTTCGCTACCGAGTAGGATCAACCATGGCCAGGTCGTTGTTGAGCCTGTTGGAGATGCTGTGATGGGCTCGTGCGGGTGTATTCTCTCTGAGAAGCTGACCACGCTGCTGGTACGCGGGGACGGGCTCTACGACTGTCCCGTTTGTCACAAGTTTCATTGTCAGGTGCTGTCGCCATTGGAGCCGTTGCGTAAGCTGTTTGAGACATTAGAGGTCGAAGACCTCTTCCCAACGGACATATCGCCAATTACGAGTGCTGCTGCGAGCACCACCAAGAAAGAGTCGCTTATGTCGCTGTTCTATTCCATTGCGAACGCCGTCAACCAGGAGCCCTCACCTCTACCCCACAATCCAGTCCAGCCACCCCAATCAAAGGTCATCGAGTTCAAGAAACCACAGAGAAACTCCGACGTATCAGCGTCCTCCATCACCTCCAACAGTACGGTGCCGTTGATCATCCCGACTAAGCAGATGACGAACTCGACGTCCTCTCTACTGGCCTCGACACGGCAGTCGTCTTCAACACACTCGACCGTTAATACTCCACCTTCACTTCCTAATACAACACAGCAAACAGCTTCAGCCATAACAGCCTCATTCCAGGAACACAAGGAGTACCTCTACGTCAAGTGCTTCCCAACGTACAGACGCCACTACCAGTTCAACACCCACTCGAAGTTCTTGAAGGCCAAGTCCAAGACTTTTATCCAGTGTAAGATCTCTCCATCGTGCAAGTACTTTGTTCTGCTATCTCCCAAGAAGTGGGAGGTCTACGAAATCGACAATGACTCTTCGAAAGCTGCGACGTTGTACTGCTGTGGCAAGTCAAACGGGGAGTTTGGCTCTAATTTTGAGAACTTGGAGAAGCCACCCATGAATGAGATCCGCAATGGTAATGTCAACTCGAACGACTTCCTCAAGAAGCTGTCCGATTGGGAGCATCTCTATTGCTCAATATCTGACAGCATGCTCGTCATCTCCGGAACAAACGGTATCTTCAGGGTCTTCGACATGACGTTAAGAGGCAGACCAATTTACTTGTACTCTTCAAACTTCCCCATTAGGTGTATTGATATATCACCGAATTCGCAACTGATTGCGTATGGTATCACCGGTAAAGACAGGCTGAGTGGTACAGAGCAAGCACTGATAGTGATGCATAAGCTTCTTTTCAACGGCGAGATGCTATTCAAGGTTGATCCAGTGACGATCACATTCCCTTACAGAGACCCCATAAACACAATCTCATTCTCTTCAGACTCGACTTATCTATCGTGCTCTACTGCCATGGAATCACGGTTTTTAACAGTCCTGGTCAAAGATGCCGACCGTCCAAAGCTGGTAATGAAATCCATGAGATCATTGGATACGTCACTAGAGAGTGAGGGCATAACAGATATCAAGATGTTTGATAATAACAGATACATGTGTGTGACATCAGTTGCATTTGGAGCACCACCAATCATCATTGACAACTCGATTGCACTAACCAATGGTCTCCAGACGGTGGCTCAACCGAAACTGTTACTGAAGCTTGATGAGGTCGGTACAAATATCCATGGCTGTTCGGTGTCTCCACGTAATGATAGTGTTGCTTTGTTGGATCGCAATGGTACTGTGTATCTCATGGCCACAACGATGAAGATGGACCAAGAATCCAAGAGAGTCTTCATAGTGGACCAGGTTAATCATGCTTTCAGGGCAAGGGAAAGTGCAAGCATGAGATTCACTAAAGATGGCCATCGGCTGTACATTGTTGATCGTAAAGGTGTTCTATATGTTAATGATTTTGCTGCTGGCACACCGCAAAATGCCGAGATTACAAGGTGTAAGCCGTTGATAAGGGACTGATGTGTGTTTATTTTAATGCCAATCTTAATGATTAATGAAAGAGATTTACTTGTAATTGAGTATATAAAAAAGTATACTAATACAGAATAGAAGAGGGAAGAGCTCGGGTGGCTCTTTTAGTGTCCATTTCATCGTATCAAACGATGAAAACTACATCACAGTCCTCTTGCAACCTCCTGCAATGGGACCAAAGAAATCAAAGACCGAAACGAAAAACATTAACCCAACAGGTTGGAGATATTCATCACACCCTTTTCACCTTCTCCACTCTCTTTATCAGCCCGCGTCTCATCGTCTTGAGCTGTGGTCTCTGCAGTATCTGGAGCAACTGCACCGTCTTTCTTCTGCTCCAAAGAAGGGAGATTACCACGATTCAGCAGTGCACCCGGTGTGAAAGCCGGATTAGAAGGAATCGAGCTTGGTGGTGGTAGTTTAACGCCTTCTTTGGTGAAAGAGAATTCGGACTTGAACAACGGTTTTTCCAGGTTTTGCGCAGGCTGTGACGACACTGTTGATGGAGGTGTCATTGTCATGTGCAATGGTACAATTCCAGAGGTAGAACCACGCTGTGACTGGATGCTAGGAGAAAGGTAGGCTGAAGAGTATGAGTTCTGTCTCTTGTTCTGGTTGCCCAGTGGGTTTGGGAACAGCTCGTGGGCCAATGAGGAGCGTCTTGAGTTTCCCTGGGAGTTCAAAGCAGTCGACTGGTTCCAGTCAAAAGAGATAGAGCTGTTACGCGAGGACCCACCACGACTAAACGGCGATGACGAACCACCAGTGGATGTCAAGATCGTTTGTGTCGAGTGACGACGCGCAGGCTGGTGCTGCTCCTCCAAGAACCTCTTAACACCGGTGTGCTGGGTGAAGATCTCCTGTGTGATGCTTGATGGGCGAGACGAGTTCAGAGGTGGTAGCACCTGCTGCTGCGATGTACTGTGGTGTAATACGTGTGTTGGTGGTAATGACTGGTGTGGAGGCAGAGACAGCGGAAGCTGGTTTGCACCTGGGAGTCTCGTTGATCCCTGTGATACCACGCTTGATGGAGGAGGCCCACCATGGACGTGTGGAGGTGTTTGGAAGATAGCAGTGTTGAAAGCCGGCTGTGGCTGTGGGAGATACGGTGGGTACTGGGATTGGCCAGGTGGTGGGTAGTGAGAAATGTGCGGTGGAAGTGGCTGCTGCTGCTGCTGTGGCTGGTACTCTGATAATGGCTGGATGTGTTGTGGATCACGCTGGGGGTCTGAGAGGATCGCCTGCGACGAGGCTCTTCTTCTTCTGTTTGTTCCACCGTTCCACCAGTTCTTGATGGCATTATCTGATCTCCCATTCAGGTGTCTCGCAATCTCGGCCCATCGTTTACCGTACTTGGCCACGAGCTCTTCTATGAGCTGGCCCTCCTCCGGGGTGATTGGGTTTCTGTTCAGCGACGGCTTCAGGTTCTGGTGGTACCTCTCTCTGCACTGCTTAGGGGTTCTCGTGCTCAGCGACTGCGATATTCTCACCCAGTTGGTTGGCCCAAACAGGTTGATCGACTCGATCAGCTTACGGTCCTCTTCGGGTGCCCACGGGCCTCTGCGTAGCGTCGTCGAGCTCGCAGAAGGTGCAATGGCGTTGACCCTGATATCATCACCAAGATCAGAGTGCACTGTGAGCCCTTCGCTGAGGTCTGCGGAGTGCGGTTGCAACTGCTGGTACTGCGGAGGCACAGAGCCGTGCTGCTCCTGGTGGACACTGCTGATCATGATGGTGTAGGTGGGGCTTCACAAAGGGCTTAGTTCAGAGCACACCAGAGCTGTTTGTGCTTGTGAAAAGGCCTCGAGAGACCGGATCAAGACCGAGGAAGTGGTGTGTGAGGGGTGTGAGCTCTTGTGCGTGCTTGTGTAGTCTCTACACGCACACGTGACGGGTATGAGGAGAGCCGGTGGGTTGTGTGGGTCTGGTTAGCGATTATAAGCACTCGCTCTTCGCCGGATGGCCCGCTGGTTGGGCTTAAACAGTCGGTGTTGAGGGCTGGGGAGTGCGCACTGGGTATAACCGCAAAGGCTTCGTGAGTTTGGTGTGTACTGTGTGCGTTGTCCCTGAGTGTCCAGTGGGTTGGCTTTCAGAGAGGAAGTCTTTGGCTTGGTGGTCGCTTATGGCTGCTTGGCCTGGTGGAGTTTCACTGTATAAACGGCGCGCTCGCAAAGACGCACAGAACACACAACGGCATTGGCCCGCGCCGCAACGGTTTGGCATCTCCGCCGGGCTGGGCCTAAGCTTTAAGCCTGGGTAATTAGTATTAAGCCTAGGCAAGGAGTATTGAGCTACGACTATTAAGCCTGAGCAGTGGGCCTAGCAGTGTGTATTAAGCCTAAGGAGCCTAAACCCTAAGCAGTGGATGTAGATACCACCTTCGGCCGTGGCTTGACTACGCATAGGGTAACAAACACCCTTTGGAAAGCCCATGGGGGTGCGGGCCCACGATGGCCAAGGCTCTATTAGTCTTTCTCATCCCTGCTCGGACGTTGCTCAAAGCCCGCTAAATAATAATTATATGTCTTGATGTACGGCCGTTGCGGCCGTTGGCGTGGTTTGCGGGGTCTCAGTACGAGGCTCAGGGCTTTTAAGTCCATGTGCTTTCTTCGGGCCTTTGTGTGTACTGAATGCTCAGTGTGCAATCCTGTATTACAGATGTGCAAACAGTTGAGTACAGTCTACTTTGAGTACATGCAGTCGGCCCTTCACGTGACACAGTGTTTGATCCCCACCCAAGACAGTACTGTACTGACAATACATGACAATACTGTACGATTTCTACTGTGCACTTAAACTAAATAGATGTCGTATTGGACTGTTATGAACTCTTGTAGCACCGCTATTACTCCTGTTTGTGGTGGTATGTGTACATTCTTCTCAGTGCGTAGATCAGATCGACGTTACGATAAGGGCCGTACAGCCGAGCCACCTGGTAATGTACATCAGGGTGTTTGAAATTAGCAGTCCTGAGGACCATGAGCTGCCACTTGTGGTGGGTTTCCTGAGAGAAGCGGTGTGGAAACATAGTATTTAGTACACCTCACTACGTTGGACACAGCTGCAATTGTATGTATTACGACCAGTACCCATTAGGGCAAAAAATAGCAGCCCGACAAGAAACTAAATATAACATGAATAATAAAAAAGAACAGAAATCACGAGACCCAATAAATATGTGGATGTGCTCAGAATGCAAGCGAAGGAACAGAAGAGACATTAGGTAGGAATGCAAGTTGGGGAAATTATTGGCCATTACAACATCAGAGATTGAAACCGGTCAAGCTCATCAGTACGTCCATGTAGCCAAATTATGCAGATCACTTAGACTTGTTGCCCAAGCTGGACCACTCCAAGTTGTATCTACCTTCTGGAACCTCGTAGTTCTCAATCAAGCCCAACACTTCCTTAGCAGTGGTACCGACCTTGATGATCTCACCGTTCTTCTCACTGATGAATCCAGCCTTGATAGAGCTTTGAACGAACTCAATCAAACCGTCATAGAATCCGTCCATGTTGTACAAGACAATTGGCTTACCGTGGATACCCAACTGACTCCAAGTAATGACCTCCATCAACTCTTCCAGAGTACCGTACCCACCTGGCAATGCGATGAAGGCCTGGCACTCCTCACCCATCATTCTCTTTCTGGTGTGCATGTCTGGAACAATGGTTGTCTTACCGTACTCCTCGGACAATGGTGTAGAGCCCTTGTGGTTGTCGACAGAGGCCTTGAGCTCCTCGTTCCACTTGTCAACGTCCTTCTCCTCGTTTCTCTCTTTGGAGACCAAGGCATCTGGAATGATACCGTGGACGTAGCCACCGTTACCAGCACATGCTTTGGCAACAGCACCCATCAAACCGGTGGTACCACCACCGTAGACCAAACCCCACTGCTTCTTAGCCATGAGGAGACCGAGCTCAGCAGCGGACTCGGCGTATTGTGGGTCGTTACCGAAGGAAGAGCCACAGAAGACACAGACGATCTTTTCAATGGACATTGTCATTTGATGTATATATTTTGTAGAGTGTTGTAGTGAAATTAGACAGTTTAAGCACTTGGAGTTGTTGTTACACTTGTTGCTCCAGCTGCTTCTGAATCCAATTTCCTTTAGTCGTTCTCGGTTGAAAAGAGCAGCGCAAGCTCACTATTTATATTCGTGGATGCGCCTGTCAAGTCTCGATAACTTTGCGGGGGGTCGATAGATTCTTATCAGTAGCGAGGTGACGCTGACGTAGTCGGCGATGTACCCGGAGAGCCCTCGAGCTGCGAGCGCCGTCGGCAAATCCGCGCTTTCCGGCGGCTCCCGGAACCAGGGCCGCGTAACCAGAAGATAAGTCGTCACGTGACACATACTTAGCGTGAGTCGGAGCCATCGGTGAGTCGCCGAGCCTAAGATAGTGAACAATAGGCGGCCACCGACGGATCCATACAAGCCACCACCGGGATCACCGCTTAACTATGTACCCCGAAGGCCGGGGTAGGTGGCCCACCGGTCGGTCTCAGTTGCTAGGCCTCTCTTTGCTACGCAATGTCTACAACGGAGCCTCAATGTACACTCATTTGCACCATTCTTTGTCTCTATATACATTACTCGTCATCCGAAAACTCCTCCGGTGGTGGAACGTAAGGAGGTGGCTTGAAGAACTCTTGGTCCGCAACAACAGCATCTTTGTAGGCTTTCTTGTCATCAACGTAATGGTACAAGTACTCCAATTCCAAATCATGCACTTGTCTACCCAAGATGATAAGGGAGTGTAATGGTCCACCAGCGTCAAACTCGGCCAGGTTCTTCAATGTGTCGGCTTTGAAGCTCTGTGTTGGAGACCCAAGACGAGAAATAGCCACTGCTGGAGTGTTTGGGGTGTAACACTGCTCCCCACGCTTCTCTTCGATCTCAAGTAGTTGCGATGCGGCAGTAGCAATGTCCATGTATCTTGGAGGCTCGTAGATTAATCTGCCTCTGGCCATGTTTTCAATACTTTGTTCTTTAACCTTGATGTCGAGTAAGACCAAAGTGTGCAGACCGATCTTACGGTTCTCCATGATCTTATTATAGAATGAGTCTGGTCTCCAGTTATCTGTGAAGAAGACAAGAGAGACGGTTTGTCCAAAGTTGTACAATTGTAGACCACAAGCACCTACTGCGTTCATGACAGAAGCGTTGTGGATGTTCTCAACCTTGATGCCCAGTTCTCTAGCCCTGATGATGAGATCAGTATGTGTAGTAGCACCAAATGGATCGCCAACCACCAAGAAAGCAATGTCATCCTCCTGGGCATTCTCCAAGATGATATCGGATCCACCCTCCACCAGCTCACGGTCAGCCAAGATCACTTCACGTCCATAAAACTTCTCCAAAGACTCCTTGTCAGCTGCCATGAGGATCGAAGTGTAGGCCTCCAAGTAGACACGCTTACAACGCTTCACGATCTCCAAGCCACGTACGGTGATGTCCGACTCGTACGAGAGTCCAAGACCAATCAGGTAAAGCATAGTGTTCGACAATGATTAATGAAAAGCCAGCAGATGCCCAATGGTTTGTGTCAAGTAGTGAGCGGAATCAAATTTTTTGAGCGGACGGTTATGCAGCCCTGGCCGTTTTAAGTAAACACAAGCGAGCTTGCGCTTAATTCCATGAAGATCGGACCTCAGACCCTTCGATCATACATCCTGGCCCCTCAAGTATGGGTGTTAAGGCAATGAGGACATGGGGGAAAGCTGTGGAGATTTGCATTCCATTGGTTGTGCTGTTTCTGCTCACGTACGGCTCGTGGGTCTACGGCTACTACGTCTGCTGGGGTGAAGTCCGCAACTATCACAGTGCGAGCACCGCTACGGGACTCATCGTTGGAGAAGTTTTGATCATTGTGCTTATATACATCATATGGGTGCAAATCCTGTGGTTTGGCCCGGGGCGACAGCCCAAAGTGCCACTATACAGACTCAGGCCCGACCCTGAGGAAAGCATCGAAAAGTACCAGTCCATTAAGCCACCACAGGTCTTCTCGTGTGACGTCCAGGGGTTCCCCTTGTGGTGCACAAACTGCCAGAGCATCAAAGCAGAGAGAACACACCACTCTTCTAGAATGGGGTACTGTGTGCCCAAGTTTGACCATTTCTGTACATGGCTCGGTGCGGTCATCGGCAAGAGGAACTATCGCTTATTTGTGCAGTTCTGTGTATGGTTCACGCTGTTCTTCATCTACGTGCTGGTCTCAACGGCTGTCTACACCACAGACATGATCAGGCACACCGGGAGACTCAACCCGAACGTCGTCGTGCTGTACATTCTGTGTGGGTTCTGGTTCCTCATGGTGTACGCCATGTCAGGGCAGCATCTGTACTATGTCTGCCTCAACAAAGTGTCTATTGACGACATCGAGCAGCACAACAGCAGGAGAAGTGGCGTTCTAGTAGACAAGTACTACAGCGTGACACAAGGAGACCACAGATACGTCTTGAGAGTCAACCCATTCACCGAGGCTGTCTATGATAAGGGCCTCGTTGCGAACTGGAATGAGTGTCTCGGGTCTAACCCGGTCACGTGGCTGTTTCCTCTGGGCCCAGGCATCGCAGAGCCCCCGTTCGAATCGCAGAACACGACCTATGAGTCCATTCTCGGTGGATACGCTGAGCACCAGTCCAGTAAGTGGCTCTCAAACGTGACGAACCGCATCGGTGCTGGCGACTTCCTACACAAAGAGCCACTGCCATAGCGTGCGCGAACCACAAAACTGACACATTTTTTAATTCTCTCTTCTCCATCTCTTCTCCATCAACACAACAAAGCAACGAGAGAACCAAGGTCACCCCACACAAACACGCCTAATGAACACGACACAGAACGAGCACACACGGCTTCTGCAAGAGCACACAGATGAAGCGCCAGGCTACGAAGCCGTCCATACCGCAACGAAGCCGCCCAGCAACAGAGCACGCTACTGGCCGGTGTTTCTTGTGTCCTTAGTGCTTCTTGTTTCTGGGTGCCTCATTGGGCTCAACGTCTACTGGGTTGCGGCCCGCTCAGAGGACCTCATTGGCGACTCTGTGGAAGTTGAAGTCCACAACGTATCGCTAGCATCGGTCTCTACAAAGGGAGTTGACGTCCGTGTACACGCAACGGCGCTGGTGGACTACGACCAGATCGACGACGACTACTTTAGAAGGGTGGTGAAGCTCGGCTCTGGATTTGTGCAGACCGCCAACATCAAGCTGGAGTCAGTGGACTTGGAGACGTTGGTCGGTGAGAAGAGGGTCAGAATCGGAACTGTTGATGTCCCAGAGATCAAGATGAACATCGCTCATGGCCAGCTGACGCCGATCGATATGATTGTGTCGATACACCCAGACACGGTAAAGCTGTTAGGACTGGTCAAGAGAATGCTGTCGAATCCAGAGGAGATTTTAAAAGTCTACGGTTCAACAGCTTTGAAGCTCAAGCTAGGTCTTATCCCAATTGGCAAATTTGATGTGAGCTTTGAGGAGGCGATCATGCCCAATGACTATTTTCGGCTTGATTCCAGCGATATTGAAATTCTTGACACTGCTGTTGTTCCAAGGTCTGATACAGAAGCTTATAATGTTTCCTTTATGGTCGTTCTTCCGAACCCTGTTAAGGAGAAACTGATATCTTTCGAAGTGCCGACTCTTCGCTGGAATATCGTCGTCAATGACTGTCAAGACTCTCCAACTATTGAGATCTTGAAAACAGATGAGACTTTTACCACTGATGCATTCAGGTTGTCGTCACTGGATAGCTTCCTATTCATCAATGTCTCCACATCTGTCTCTCAACTCAATAACAAACTCTTCAAAACTTGTCCACAAGATCTGGAGACAACGCCTTTCAACAAACTAATAACTGGGTTTATGAACAACCACACACTCCCAGTACGTATTCAAAACATTGGTGGATCGAAAAGTTATCCTGGGTTTATGAATGAGATCCTGCAAAATAATGCATTTGACTTTGTCTACACTCCACAAGGTAATACTTCCCAATTAATTCACAACACGTCGCTGGAAGATTTGAGATTCGAATTTGAAAATGGTGATTTCGGAAGCCCAGTAATGAGCGGCGCCGTGAGCGTCTTCATTGAGATCCCTTTTACTGATTTCGAATACGGTCTTGGTGTCAAGTCCGCTAGAGGCTTACCTTCATTGTACCACCAAGGAATGAAATTTGGTGAAGTTGCATTGAACGAGTGGCATAACTGTGACAATGAGTTCGTCACGGATGAAGAAGGTATCGAGTATTTACACGTCAGGGTTGGTTTAGTCCAAGAAGCTGTTATCATCACTGACAGTGGAGTCTTTGCTGGTGTTGTTAATGATGTTTTGCTTGGTGGTGGTTCCAAGGTACTGGTCAAAGCAGATTTCGATATTATTGTTGAGACTTTAATTGGTGATTTTGAAGTTGATGGCTTGCACGTTGAGAACGAGTCAGAGATCAACATGGGTTCTTTGACGAGCTGATTAGATGCTACTAACGAGGTGATGTTGATATCGCGAATGTCCGGGTGTTTTATGACGCTTAATCTACTCGCAAGTATGAGACATATATCCAGTCTTCGTGATGAAAATCTCTGACTAAACGATTTATAAGTGATGATTAAGCCAGAGCAGCTCTCACCATTCATCTCTTGTTGTTTTCGTCTTCAATAGAGGCCACAGCTAAGGTCCATAACCGTCGACTATCAAAAAATTGCTGGCCCGGTAACGCCCAATATTTTTACCGTTGACCGCAATCTCCGGTGTGGCAACTTTCCACTTTGGACCATTTAGCACGACTTTATCTCCTCAAAACATTTGTGGGCTATTTGGAGGTCCAGCTTGACAATGCAAACATAAAGTTTAGTGGCGAAACCGACTGTAAAAGAGGCGGCTTTTGCGCCGATAGTTTTCCATTTTGGGGCACCACTAATAATGTCCAAGCTTATATAGGCAAACCATACCATCGAGGAAGAAAACATATATAAAGGTGTAAGTACATACCATTGAACATGGAGACCTTTATTTGTAGTGTACACTACATTGACTATTACTGATGGCGCAATACACAATCTGCAACTTCATACGAGACATTTCCCCACCACGGGCAGAACTAACAGAGAAAGACTACGAGGACCAGTCTGGAAAGATCTTTCTAGTCACTGGAACATCTGCTGGTGTTGGAAAGGAGGTTACTAAGATCCTCTTGTCGAAGAATGCCACCGTTGTTGCTGTTAATAGAAACAAAGAGAAGACACTCAAGGTCAACGAGGAGATTCTCAACGGTGCAATTGAAATCGACCCCAGATTATCCAAAGACGAGCTTTCCAAGAGATTACATCACTTCACTGCTGACTTGTCTGACCTGACGACTATTAAGCCAGCATCACACGAAATATCAAAACTAGTGACCCAGTTAGACACCGTCATCTTCAACGCTGGTGTTATGGATCCACCAGATGGTTCGTTGACGAAGCAAGGTTACGACCTCCAGTTCGGAGCGAATGTAATGGGCCACCAGTTGTTGCTGGACCTTATTGAGCCACTAGTACTCAAGTCTGCCCAGAAGGGAAACACTCCTCGTGTCATTTTTGTATCTTCATTGTCTCATGCTTTCTCTCCCCCAAACGGAGGGCTAACGTGGGAATTCCGCAAGTCTCCCATTAAGAGACAAACACTCTATGGCCAATCCAAGGTTGGCAATATTTACCAGGCAGCTATGTTCAAGGAAAAACATGAGAACATCATTTCTTTAGCTGTTCATCCGGGTTTCTTGGCCTCTGAGTTGCAAAGACATCACCCAACAGTGGCTAGATGGCTCACCCATAAGGTGCTGATGCACCCACCAAGATATGGAGCTTACACCGAGTTATGGGCTGCTCTGAACCCAAGAATCACTCTTGAAGACTCTGGTAACTATGTTGTTCCTTGGGGAAGATTCCTGGGCATGAGACCCGACGTCGATGCTGGAAGATATGATGGAACAGCTAAGAAGCTGATTGACTGGATTGAAGAGGAGATCGCCCCATTCAAGTAAATTCTAATACGTGGAACTTTTGTAATAACTAATTGTATTTTATCTTTATGACTAAGAAAGTGTAGTTATTCAAAAAGTTTAGGTGGAGGATCGTCCTAATGTAAAGGTAGTGTCAGAAAAGCGACTACAAGAAGATGTCAATTGTAATGCTTGAGTTGTATCGATAGAAATTATATTACAATTTCGTGTGTACTTATCCGTACACACTCATCATTTCTATGGAACTTTTGGGAATTCAAGTTGGTTAAACAGTTTTCATGGAAGCTTGCAACCTCCCTTCAGGAAGAATTGAATACGTTGACCAGCGATGTGTTCAAAGTGGGGCAATCCAGTTCGGAACTGAATGCAAATAAAGAAGTGGTGGGGATTTAGATAAGTGATGGGAGTGGAACGTCACAGATCAACCAGGTGGCAAGTCAGCAACGTCGATGACCTCAGCCTCAGCGACGACCTCTTCCATCTCGGATGAAACCAATGGTTGTCTTGGAAGAGCCATCATACCAGATCTAGCAGCTTCCAAGATACCGAATGGACGCATCAAGGTAAGGAAAGAGCTGATTCTTGATGGTTTGGCAGACAATTCAACGATACAGGATCTCTCGGCAATGTCGAGGACCTTACCACCGAACTGGCCAACGACTTGCTGGACAGCAGAGAGGTACTCGTGCTTGAGTCTGATGATCTCAGAGACGGTCATGTTCTTTGGGTGGTGCTTGGAGTTGGCAGCGTCGCTGTCCTCGATGGAAGAGAAGTTGCCGTGGTGCTTGAGCAGATCAGCAAAGTACTCTGGGCCCATGAGCGAGATTCTAGCAAGGAGGAGCTCTCTCTTGATGATCTCTGAGTTGCTGTAGTCGAGAACAGCATACACTGGCACGAGACCCTCGATCTGTCTTCTAGCCTGCTCAATGACGGCGTCCTTCTCTCTCAGCACGATGGTCATTCTCGAGAGGTCCTTGACCTCTGTGTTGGAAACAACCAATGAGTCAATGTTGAAGCCACGAGCAGCCAAGGTACCGGACACCAACGACAGCACACCCGGCTCGTTCTGCACGAGACAGTTCAGCACGTGCTGCTTAACAGGGAGTCTCGACTCGGATGGAGCTTCGTACAAGATAGAGGCAACAGCACCTTCGGCAGTCCATTTTGGGGTCTCGAGCGTAGGGAGCGGTGGGCGTGGCTTGTTCTTGAGTAGCTTGTAGGCGATGGCCCTGGTGGAGGACGAGTTGTGTCTCACCTGGCCCAGGACCGCAGCAGAGCGCACGACGGGCGTCTTAAGCATCATCTTCTCGTCGCTTTCTTACTGGTGATCCACTAGGCTCTGAGAGGTGGAAAGTTTGTCGATGATTCATCCCGCGGAGAAAAAAAAATCTGGAGAAGGCGTGGTGTCCGGGTGTGTAGTTAGTACTGGGCCCACCCGGGCCATCGGAAGTGGGGCCCTTATTGTTTAGTCTGTTCTTTGTGTTTGATTATGTGTTGGTTATAACATTCTTTCTATCGTAAGTAATATTATTATCGGATCTGTACATCTCTGAACACTTGCGGTGCCGGTGCGTGCCAATTGTGTGGGGCTGCGGAGGTTGTTATGTGTACTTTTTAAATTATATCGACATTGGTATCATTCTAGAGCTAATCATTCCACAAAGTTGTCTTTCCACATTATAGCACTGAGTGGCCGTTGTATAAAGCACTATGAGCAGATGTTACCAGTAGCCTAAACCCCGACTGCCAAATCGCGAAGTGTAAACACCAACAAAAAATAGTCCCTACGTGGAGAAACCATTATGGGGACTATTAGTCCAAAGTCCATGGATTCGAATAAAACCCCGTCATCTCTATAACATCTCATCACTCTTACTGTGTGCTATTGACTCCGCCGGAAATGATTGAGTCAATTGCTGTGCTGGACTCAGATGCCAACTGTTTGATCACGAGGACATATACACAGAACATCCTTCCCTTTGATGAGATGATACGTTCTTTTAAGACGCTGATACGGGCTGATAGAACAGGAGTGCCCATACTGAGTGATGACATTGGTCACTACATCTTCATCAAGAACAACGACATCATCATCCTTGCAACCGCATACTACGAACACACCAATGCCATGACAGTGCTTACGTTTCTCTATAAGTTTAATGACATCCTCATGAGTTACTTCAAGACCAAACAGCTCAATCGAGACTTGATCGTCGACAACTTCAACTTCATATACGAACTCTTTGATGAGATAATGGACTTCGGAGTGCCGCAATTGACAGATACACAGATCTTGAAGGACGTTATCAAACTGGAAGTGAATGAAAGTAAGACCACAAACCCAGAAGATCTTCTTACAAATGAGATTAACTCCTCCATCTTGAAGACCACAACCAATCCAGTGTCGTGGAGACCAACTGGTATCTTCTATAAGAAGAATGAATTCTTTGTTGACGTTGTCGAACGAATTGCACTGACTGTGAATTCAAATGATAAGATCGTTAGACACGAGATTCATGGTGCTGTGAACGTACAATGTTATCTCTCTGGAATGCCAGTGTTAAAGCTGGGACTCAACAAGCTTCTTACAGAGAATAACAACAAGTTCTTTAAAAAGCTTCACCTTCACCAATGCGTTGAATTGCCCAAATTTTCTAGTGATAGACTCATATCTTTTATTCCTCCGGATGGTAAGTTCGAGCTTTGTCGATATACACTCTCAGTGAGGTCTCCACCATTGATTGAGCTCATAGAAAAAGATTTCAAGGTCATTGATAACCGCTATTTGAGATGTAAGCTCTCAATCCATACAAACTTTAAGATGAGAGCCCATCTCCAAGCACTTACCGTCAAGATACCAATCGACTTACACAAATATGACGTTGATTTTGCCCAAACGCCGAGATTTAAAACAAGATTTGGTAAAGTTTCCTACAAATTTGATGAGAATTGTATTCTTTGGAGTATTGAAACACTGGCAGGTGATCGTACAGCTACGATGATGTCCCAATTCACTTTGCATAATGACCAGACTTCAAACAACAAACCAGAGCTTGGTATGGATCCACCACCAAGGGTCATGAAACCTCAATTCGATAAGATCAAACAGACAGTGGAAGATGACGACGACATTGATGTCAAACAGCAAAAAGATATCCACATTGCATTTGAATTACCCGATATTACACTATCATCATTAAAAGTTGAATACTTGAAAATCACCGAGGAGCTGTTAAATTACACGGCTTTCCCATGGGTAAGGTACAAAACCATCAACGATAATTACGTATATAGGTTATGATTATATGAAATGTCTATGTATGTGATGTATTTATATACCCAAGTCTCTCTTCAATTGCTCGATCAAGTTATGTCTTTTCATGATCTGGGTTTTCTCCAATTCATACCTCTCACTCCAGTCATCATATAAGCTTTTGTTAACTTCCAATAAGCCCAATCTTATTTTTTCGAAGAGGTCTTGCTTGAACTGAGTAACCAGTTTCAGCCATTGTTTAGAGATGTTGTTGAAACCAATAACTGAGCCAAGAGACGCCAGACCAACCATTGAATACAAAGAGAAATCATAGATGATGAAACCTGGAATGCTCACAAGTAGTAAAGGCAACTGAACACCGAGGAAGTTTGTCATTAGTAATTTAACACCTTTGTTCTGTAACTCTACTAGGTCATTTTGAATAATCTTTCTTTTCAGCGTGGTCAATTCATTCTGTTCCAATTCCGCTAATGTCTCTTCAAAATTCGTTACCTCTGTTGTTTGGAAACTTGTGAATGAATCGATTTGACCTTTGACGTAGCTGTAGTTCTTGAAAGAGTCGTTCAGTAGCCCTTGATGTAACATCTGTGCTAAGATCTCTTGGATGTCATCAACGCGATAGTATAACTTCCACCAGGGCAATTCTCTTTGTTCATACTCTGTCACGTAGGGTTTAAATTTAGTCTGGAACTCTCTGTGTGATGCTTCGTCCCAATTGGAAATGTATTTTCTGATCTTAACATCTCTGTTATGCAGTTCTTCCAACGTTAGAGAATGTGTTTGGTTTTGGTTAGATAAATTTTTTAAGACAGCGTTGTATAGTTTCGAGATGACGACATCACCATCCGAGATTCTATCCAAATAGCTAGTAAATTTGGCCATATTGGATTTGGATTGCAGATCTGTGTAGACCGTGGCGTTCTGTGGTGACTCAGTGAGTAGTTTCGTAGCCTGATACGCAATCTGTGAAGATATTTCACCTTCGCTTAATACAATGTCATCAATGGTATCACTAGTCACGTCTGTCACTGAATAGACCGGCCATTTGGCAATGCTCTGAGGAATTGAATCACTAAAAGAGATGTAAAGATGGCAGCCGTCATCTCCATTGAAGCTTTGATTCAATTCTAGGAACTCCAAATTCTTGTGTTGTGTGTCCAGGAATGGAGAAGGAACGTTATACTCGTTGTTTGAAGACTCAAACGACTTAGAGAACTTGATGAGACTGTTCTCGTTCGACGGGCGTTGTAGCAGTTGCTGGTACCATGTCTGGTCACTGGCGAAAGGGTCTGACAGCAGTGTATTAAGCAGTGATTGGTTAGAACCAATCAGTCCAATGCGAATGGGCGTATCAGGGTGCTTGATCTGTCTCGAAAGGATCTTGAGCTTGTCGAAAAGGCCATGTTCGTCGGCGAACAGCGTCCCTGCCCTCTCAAGATGCTTCAATGGGTCTTCGTAGTCGATTTCCACAGGTGGTTGTACCGGTGGTTGTATTGGATCTTGGACTGGTAGTGATATGGGTGTGGATCTAGCATGGCTCGAGCCCGAAATGGTACCTGAGACGCTAATTGTGGAGTACCGAGCACCACGCAGCCATTGCGTGGCCACCCTCCGCACTATGGTCCTGCTCAATTGGTTCTTAAGCATTTTAGTGTTTCTCTGGTCTTTGAATTGTGTCTTCCTCTGTTGTCGTTGGTTGTTAACGGTACAAATGGAAATGGCTCGTTTCGCGCTTTGTGGATGGTGCTACATGTACCAATAGTAGCTAAATATCCTGGAATGGATGGAAAATCTGGCAGTTTTATTCATGGCATATGAGAGTCTTTGAGTCTCTTACTACCATAAGAAAAATCAGAGCTACAGCTCAATCTGGTGGGAAGTGCAGTATAACTTAGTAGAAATGGCGCAAATTGGTGTGCCATTTATGCCAAATTGCGATCTCCCAGGTTTTTTTTTATTTATTTCGATTGGCATGTGAAAAAGGCTGCGCAAAACAGGAAAATTGAAGGCAACTGGCCAGAGAAGCCGTGCTATTCGAGTCTTTGGAAAGGTTAAAGCAGTTGTTAACGGTCTCGCCGAGAGTCGTCCTGCTACACCATCGACACTAACGGTCTCTCCAACACCAGCTGCGTAATTGCCTTTTCTTCGTGATCTTTTCCGAGTCCGTGTGAACCAGAGAGAGTTGTAAGCAACGGGACATAATCATCGGTTATCTCTGCTTCTCTCTGCAACAAGCCAAACAAGAACAATAGCTGGTGACACGAATTGTCGTCTCCCACTCTGGAAACACCATACATTGCTGTGAGTGGAGCTATGCAAGTCCACAGAGAGCAATCGCCTCAGGCGAGCTCACTATCACATGCTACTGAACCACCCGTGTTGTCTTCCTTATCACATGAAGACGGGGACTATTCCACCCCAGTCACAACAGAAACAAACGATGAGCTGCTGGCGATTGACGTTCTCAGCCAGATGAAGAACAGTGGTCACACAACCCCCGTCATTGAGCAACGTCAACTATTCACAGACAGCGTGTTATCATCAGCCCAGACACAATCACCATCGGAGACGCCTGTTGACGATAAGGACGAATATTTCGATACGAGTAACGACTCAGAGTCCCTGGGCTCAGACACTTCCCGAAGATCATCTCTAACACGTTTCAGACTCTACGATAAGATGAGGAACCACCCTATAGTCAACACCGCAGTGCAGGCATACAAAGAACACAAACCAGCTATCCAGTATGGTGTTGAAATGGTCGAACAGGCTGCTCTGCCTGTTGTCACCATATACGAAGCACATAAGCGTAAGAGAAGGCTCCGGAAGGCAAACGCAATGTTCCCGGATGATGCTAAAGTTGATATCTCATCTGCATCATCACTGTCCTCTTTTTCACTGAGTTCGAATAAGAGACAGAAACTGCCTTCAATATCGGAAGCCCTGGCTATGGGCAACAAGAACTGGAATGAACTAAGCATTAACATGTCTATTGAGTCCAAAAAGAGAATGCAAACTTGTCTGCAGCTGTTGATGCTGGCAAATAAACAGCTCACGTCGAAAATTGAGCATCTTCAGGATGTTATCTTGAAGGAACATGAGCTAATCCAAACCAGAAGAGTGAAAGACGACTCCACCACGAAATCGGGTGATAATGATAATGACGAAATATTCCACGATGCAACAGAGAGTTTGGATGACGGGTCAGCAGAGATCAAGCAAGAAATTGTGGGTACCATAAAGAAAGTTGTAACATTCATCTCTAAGTACGCTGGCACCTCGCTGCCAGAGCCACAAAGAACAGATGTTAGAGAAGAGCTTCTTCGACTCCCAACAAAGTGGTCCTCAAGTGCATCAAGCTCAATGCTAGGGTACAACACTAATGCTAAAGTGCTAGTACTTGCTAATGAATCGCTGGACATGGTTCGTTCTGTGATGTCTACTTTTGATGATACCTTGAAAATGGCAGATGTTTGGGTCAAACAGAAGCAAGAAAAGCAATTGGCCAAGCAAGCGATTTTGAATAATTCTTTAAGAAGACAGGGACCAACGTCTGCCACATCTGCTCTCGATTCAATATCTTCAACACCAATACCACCACTGAAACCAGATCTCGATGAATCACCACATGATCCTCTTGAAGACAAAGAGTTGATCGAAGACTAATTTCTAGTACCTACTCTATTATGTGTTATGACCATGTTTTCTACTGTATGACTTCTGTCGTTTGTGCTTTTCTCCATCTATTCCACGTTTACGCTTTAATCATACTACATTTTAGTCACATTGTAGAGGAGCTCTCCCTTATGACATATCATTCAATCAACTCTGTAAAGCCTTTAGTCTTTCTCTCATCTCGTTGAGGACGTGCTCATCTTCCTCAATAGCAGGTTCCTGGACTGGAGTAACTTCCTGTAATTTCGTTTGTGGTAAAGCGTTAACCTTGTCGAATTTCTCTGTAGTAAATTCACTGACGATCTTATTAACTTCTTCTTCAACTTCTTCATCTTCTTCCTCGTCCATATCATCCATCATATCAACTGTATCACCTACCATCTCATTGATGATCCCGCTCTTGACTAATTCCTGCTCTAATTCACGCATAGTACCAGTTAGTTGGGGTAGATGGACTAAGCTGTTCACTTCGTGCATGATAACAGAAGACTTTTGCATGTTTTGTTGTAGTTTGATCATACCAAAACTCTCTTCAATTTGCATGCCAACACTTTCCAACTGTGCTTTAGATTTGTAAAGCCTCGTCTGCTGTTTCTTGATAGAATATAGCTCTTTGGCGTAGATCTTAACACTCTTGATATCTTCTTTCTTAGCAGTTTGTTTGATCAGTGTCTCCGTTTTCTTCTTCAAGTCGTTAATCTCTCTTATGCTCTTCTCGAGTTGACGGGAGTTTTTGCGGATGAGAGCCCGGCATTTCCTTTGCTATTAGGGTACAGTTAGTATACGTGCTGATAAGAGAGTGCGGGCATATATGACATAGCGCTGCCATCACGTGAGTGCCACCCTGGGCAACCAGGTATCCATCAATTACACATACCTGCTCCTTCGGGTCAGGTCCGTATATGGCTTTCTTCAAGTAGTTCATTGGATGGTCTGAGGCTTTGTAGGACTTCTCCTTGCTTAAACCACACTATGATGAGTCTTGGATGGAGAGGCCTAGTCGCGAAAACACTGGTATTTGGCGGTAAGCGCAACAGTGTTATGTCTCGCTCTGGTGTCCGGGTGTTATCACTAGAGGTATTTCCACCATCGCATCGCTCGAGGTGTTCTCTTTTAATTGATGATAATCTCTGTGTTTATAGGCAGTATCGATCCCCAATGTCTGAGTCACAGAGCATTATCAAGAAGTGCTTCGAGTCCGTGCGCAACACGTTCGAGGACGACGCAGAGCAGACGCTAAAGCAGATGGAGTCATTAGCACAGCTTAACACATCAACGACACTCAAGTACATAAAGAAGGAAGAGGAACTGAAAGCACTGACGAGGAAAGCCGACCGCATCGAGGCGGTGTGTGAGTTTTTTTGTGTTTGTGTGCTTCTAATTAAGAAGCCAGATCACCAGGACGTTCAATTACTAACACCACGGAAGGTGCCGAGCTAAAGGACTACAAGGAAATGATATCGGTCATGGAGGCCCGCTTGGACTTCATTGAGCAGCTGACAGCTGAATTGGATAGCTACACAAAGAAAGTATTGAACTGAACACTTCAAATTGGCCGGTATGCGCTGTGTTTTGTGACTGCTCCAGTGTTTGTTTACATTTCGGGGCTCCATCATTAGCTGGCGGCTAATTCTTTCTATAAATACAGGGCGACTTCCCCACCCCTTCCCATCCCCAACTACGTCCAGAAAGCCATCATAACTACACCTTCTATACGGGCGGCAAATGTACTTGGTGAGGCTCTTGGTACTCTGGTTTGTTCTCCTACCACTCTCACGCGGTGATGCGCTAGAGGACTTCATTGGCGATGATAAAGAACTTGCTGTGTTGAAGTTGGACATGGATGATGTCTTCAATTATTTCGAGCCAGAGATGTTGATGTCACAAGTCGACCCAGACGAGTATGCTGAGTATGACCGTATGACTCCAGACGAGATAAACACGGAACTTGCGAGACTACGTGATTCTTTACAAGGGATCTACAACGTTTTGTTGGCATTTGCACGTGTATTGGCCAGTATGACCGTCGTGGATTTTATCGATTTGGCTGATCAATTGAAAAAAAATACCACTTTGCTTGATAAGTTGGCGAAGGACTATTTCGTCAATGCCAATGTCACAGGCTTGTCCGCTCAAGACTTCGATGATGACGATGGTGAAAAACTCATAGCGTACTTGAGTAGTGAGTCTTGGAGAGAATTCGTAAACGATACTGATGAGCTAGAAACAGAAGCCGGTTTTGGCGATATCAACGAGGATCCAAATCAAGATTATGGTGACTTGCGTGTCTATGATGAAAATGGCGAACTTGTTTCAAACATTGATTATTGGGACCCGACTGATGAATATGCCATACTTGTTAACCTATTCAGCAAAGAGCCTAAAGACATGGAACTGATAGAGAAAATGGGTCTTCTCACTCTCATAAAGAAGATTTTAAACAAAATCAGAAAAGTCATCAAAAAGATTAAAAAGAAGTTCGTCATCATTCTAAAGCTTATCAAATTGAAAGTGTATGTCAAGAAAATCCGTGTTGTTGTTTGCCTTGAGATAATGTATTTGATTGAAAAGATTAAAAGACTTATCAAATTAATAATTCAATTGATCAAAAAAATCATAAGATATCTCATTACTGAATTACCATGGGAGATATTATGGGAAATCAAAGTCGTCATCAGATTCATTCTTAGAATCTTTTCTGATATTCTTTGGGAAGCAGAGATAATCATATTGGAGATCTTAGTAAAAGTCTCTAAATTGTTGAAAAAGTTGAAAAAGATCCCATTAGAGCTTGTTTCTTACTTTCAAATGACTTTACTTCATAAGTTAATGATGTTCAAGAACAATTTAAACAATAAACTCATGTTCCGAAGAATGAACTACTATGAAAAGGTGTGGTCGGGCTATTCTGAAGATGACATGGACGAGATGAGTGATGGATCTTATGAAGCCAATCCTTCTGACACTGAAATCGGTGATCCGATTGAAGTTCAGTCGAAAATTGATGATATTTGGGAGTACGATGGTACACCAGATATTATATACGGTCAAAGTGAAGACATCTATATACCAGATGAGTTTTTGGAAATATTTGGAGAAATATTTACTGAAGAGGAGATGGCTGAATATCTTAAAGGTGATGATGCTTTTCATTTCGATTTCGTTTGGCCTATTGTTGCAGAAAACGTTGAAACTTTTGTCAAACAGCTTGAAGAATCAGACATACCACAAATTAAGATTGCTGAGAACTTGACATCTGATAGTCTCGAATCTACAGATACAGCAAGCATTGATGATGGGCTATCTAAACGTAATGAAAATCACAAGTGGGTTGAACCAGACTTTATCGCAGGTGAACTTCTTTTGGTGCACTCTCATGAGCCTTCTGTTGAATATTCTCCAAGTTCAGAACGTTCCAAGCTTGATGATCTTAATAATATCTCCACGGTCTCTGTTGATGATTATCTGTCCAATGTTTCTAATTCATCTACTGTCCTCAAAAATCTCGCTGGCCTAGATAGTGTTGATTTAAAAATTGCATTGGCTGGTTTTGCTGTTTTATTTAGCTATGCCCTTATGATCTTCACTTAAATCAGAACAAATCTATATACTTTTGCTTAATGTGATTACGAATTTACGATAACAACATCGCTTCAACGATATCTGTATGCTAATTACTGTTTATCTATTTACCCACACAAAAACTAGAGAAAACTACACCCAAAACCTCCTCAATACCAACAGTTTCACCTGTAATTTTACCAATTCCTTCAATAGACCGCTGCAGACCTTCTGTGGCAAGCACAACGTCGTCAAGATCTTTGTACAGGTTGAACTCTTCGAATCCATGAAGAACGTCATATATCAAAATATCCCTAACTCGGGTTGTTAAAATGACTGGATCTGTCGATTGTGTTTGTGATATATTCTTGAACTGGTTGACGAGAGTATCCGAAAGTTCTTCAATACCTGAGTTCTCCAAACAAGAGACTGGAACGAATGATGAAGTGGGCACAGCGAGTTCTGAAGAGAGTCTGTTAATCAAAGTGGAAACGTCTTCATTTAGGAGATCACATTTGTTCAGTATAACAATAACGTCCTTGGTCTTCTGAAGCTCTGAGACGTGTGCTCTTAGTTCTTCATCAATCACAAGGTCGTTAACCGGTAAAACGACAAGAACCATGTCGCCTTGTTCGGAATAGGTCTTGGCTCTTCTTATGCCTTCCACTTCAATCTTGTCAGCTTTGGAGAGGTCTCTGATACCAGCAGTATCGCCAACAATAACCTTATACCCTTTAATGTTCAATGGGACGTTGATAACATCTCTCGTGGTACCTGCGATATCACTAACTATTGCTGCCTCTGTACTGGCCAATTTGTTTAGGATAGAAGACTTTCCAGCATTTGGTGGACCAAGGAGGATGACCTTGATACCTTTCAAGAGCAGTTCGGACCTGGCTCCTTTCTCCAAGAAATTATCCACCTCAACTTGTAAGCTGCCAATATCTGAAGCGACCGTGTTATAAATCTTCTCAATGTCTTCAATCTCTGTGTCCTCAGCGAAATCAATGATAGCAGTCAACAGAGCTACGTCCTTGACGAGTCTCTTTCTCCACGATTGGAACAAAATCTTGTTTTGACCAGTGGCACTGTTCACAGCAGCAACTCTGGCCGTCTCCGTCTCAGCATCAATGAGCTCTCTGATACCTTCAATCTCTGTGAGGTCGAAGCGGCCATTCTGGAACGCTCGTCTTGAGAACTCTCCAGCTTCGGCGTATCTTATTCTCCCCTCAGCCGAGTGGAGCGACCCAATGGCCTCCAGAACGGACTGGATCACAGCGACTCCTCCGTGGACGTGGAGTTCAACGAGGTCTTCACCAGTATAAGTGCGTGGCTCCGGGAAGTAAATGGCCAGTGCCTCATCCAGCAGAGTCCCCTTCTCTGGATGGTAAAGTCTTCGTACACTCGCCGTCCTGGCCTCTGGTATGCGCTTCTTGGGTGTCAGTCTCTCCAAGATCCTCTTGGATTGTGGTCCTGAGATCCTAATGACCCCAATAGCTGAACGTGTGAGATGAGTAGATAAGGCATAGATGGTGGGCAGTTTGCCCGTGAGGGTGGAAACAAACCTGGAATTCTGCCGTGTGACGCTTCTCCTCAGAAGCTGTGGTAACATCTATGTTTGTCCAGTATCTATAGTTGTTCTAAGAGACCTCAAAACGGGTATCACTTGTCGATGCCGATGCCCCATACAAAACTTTCCACGGTAAGGGCAGCATCGCGGACTTCCGCGAACTCCCCCGCACTTTGGCGATGTTCACTTCTTCATCAACTAATGGGCCAGTTAGATCAACAACATCTTTTGCTAGTGATGAAATCCCAGAGTCCCTTGAGATATCTGGTGCGCTCCTTCGCCACATTTGCGCCACTGAGGCACGAGAATCCGCTCGTAAGCTGAGACAGATCGTACTACAACGTCAGGGACTAACAGCAACAGGGGCTTCCCAAAGTAGGGGGTAAGGGTCGTGGTCTGCCGGTGAGACAGCGTATTGCAGGTGTCAAGAAGGTTGTGCTCGTTTCCTCGGGGAAAGGTGGTGTTGGTAAATCCACCGTCAGTGTCAATCTTGCGATGGCAATGAACTTGCTGGGCCACCGTGCTGGGATCTTAGATGCTGACGTCTTTGGCCCGTCTTTACCTACTATGATGAGCTTGTCCGGTGAGCCACGTCTCTCAAATGAGGGTAAGCTCTTGCCACTCACCAACTACGGTGTTCAGACCATGTCGATGGGCTACATGATCAAGCCAGACAACCCCATTGTGTGGCGAGGTCTCATGGTCATGAAGGCGATGCAGCAGCTTCTGTTCGACGTCAAGTGGGACAGTCTCGATGTACTTGTTATTGATATGCCTCCTGGAACCGGCGACACACAGCTCAGTATTGGCCAGCAACTAAAAGTTGATGGTGCGGTCATCGTGTCTACGCCACAGGACGTCGCTCTCATAGACGCTGTTAAGGGCATCTCTATGTTCGAGAAGATGAAAATACCGATTCTGGGCTTGGTTCAGAACATGAGCTACTACGTTTGCTCTAACTGTGGTCATGAGGCACACATATTTGGAACCGACGGTGCTAAGAGAGTTGCCAACCAAAGAGGTCTGAAGACGCTCGGTTCGATCCCGTTAAGCGAAGAAATATGCGCTCGCAGTGATGGGGGACACCCTGTTGTAATGAACGAGAATAGCCCTATCAGAAAACACTACTTGGACTTGGCTTCTTCTGTTATCCATTCTATTGGCCTGTCTTGAATTCCAATTTGATAATATAGAATTTTCACAATTGCGGAACTGGATTCCCGCACTTCAAGCATCAACTCCACATTTCAACGGACATTGCGTCTTTGTGTCACCACATAGATACCATATCAAGTCTAAGTCCGTTGAAGGTATTACATACCCCTTGGAGCTTCGCCTATACACTGCAATCACATACACATTTTCCACGCAGAGTTATTGCCTATCATGGTCCGGTTTCGTCACTGGTTGATCTTGTGTGGATGTTTCATTGGTCGGGGTTTTGCTATCGAAAATGCCAGTCAATTTATGCCTGAATTTGTTACCTTCGACTCATTGAACAAGGAATCTGAATCTGAACTCCCTATTCCCCAAGAGCCTGTTCACCCCCATATGGCAGGCATTGAAAAGCCTGACCCATTCATCACACAGCCCAAAGGAAAGCCAGAGATCTCAAACAACTTAGATGCTGCTCCAGGAGATTCATCTATATCAACTCCATCACCAACTAAAGAACATTCACCAGTGCCACAAGTGGGACCTACCTCACGTCATGACGAGATAGACCCCGTTGAGAATCCCACTTTGGTTTTCCCACGCATAACAATCACTTCTACGTTGACATCTACACATACCCTTCCGGTGATTTCCACAGTACCACCACCTCAAGAACACACTACCGTTGTCATTCACACGGTACATACTTTAACTATTACTCCGACACGAACGCCTTCTGCTATTCCTCAGCCTCCAGTTATTGTTAACACCATTTCTTCTTTTGTTACAGCCACAGAGACCGCTGAATTTGCCTCGCTGCCCTCTCAAGTATCACTACTGGTTAATAAACAGATGTCTCCACAGCCACCTCCATCACCTGTGGTCAGTGTGTCCGAGAATGTTCCAATCCCAGCTCCATCACCGTCCCCACCTGTTGCTGAGCTGAACGTCAATGTTCCAGCCCTGTCTCCTCCAGTATTGGACTCAGCAACAAGTACAGATACTCCAGAACTAGTTTCAGTTGAGGCAAGTGGTGTAATACGTGATTCCATATCTTTGAAAGATCTCCAGAAGATGTTTCAAGAGCAACTTCAGAAGTTCAGAGAGGAATTCCAGTCATCAGAACCTTCCTCCTCATCTTCGACTTCTTCTGCGTCGTTTACGTCGTCTACGTCGTCATTCAGTTCCATATCTTCACCCACTTCCACCTTAGAAAGAAATTCTGGTAACATGGAATTGGGTATTGAGGTGCCCGTTACAGAGACGGAGCTGGACCGAATCATATTAGAGGTGTTACCAGACATTGACCCTCAAACCAAGAATTCTGTCAAAAAAGTTTTGAGCTCAATCTTAAATAATGATGACACCAGGCTGAAAGAACCAGATCAATCTGAAACGCCAGAAATTCACCAATCACCTCAGGAGGAACAGTTACCCTGGATGAGACCTTCATTATCTGTGGGCTCTAAAGGTGCTACAAACTCGGTCACCACATCAGGCTTGAGTGATAAGGACCAGGCTCAAGTAGAGAAATACTTCTCATTATTGAACTTAGGTCGTTTGAAAGGTCTTCCTGATGAAGCAGTGTACGACCTACTTGACTTCCTCCGAGCAGATGACAAGCACCAGTTTATCGACGACTTCAGACATAGACCTTTCCGTAAAAAAATTGGCTTAGATGTGACCAGCACACCAAGCGATGATATAGGCACAGATTCAACATCTTCAAACCATAGCGTCAATCTGATCGAAGGTGTTTCAGAGATCATTGATTTCGATGCTCTTGAGCAAGAAGTTGACCGGTATCTTGCTAAAAATCCTGATCAGCTCGAACGAAATGGGCATGTGTCCGGAAATGCAAATGAGGATGAAATGGAAGTAGATACTGATGATACTGATGAAATTGATGAAGAGGTGGTGTCAAGTGGTGTGTTGAGAGACGGCTTGAAACAGGTCACCAAGTCTCATACTGATACCAAGAAGAAGAGCATTCAGGGACTTGCCAAAGACACAACTACTGAAGACGATGGAACTTCTGACGATAAGCTGTTAGGTGGCACGCGCCTTGTTTCCAAGTTTGGAAAGAGACCAAAATTGAAAAAGATCTCTTCTGATGGTAATGAGGAAGATATTGAGTTATATGACCCAGAGGAGGACTTGTTCACAAAGAAAAGCACCTCAACCATGTCCAAGGGAGCCCCATCGAGAAACAATAACCGCAAGGATGAGGACATGCAAGGGAAGAATAAGTCTAAATCGTTGGCCAGTAACGGTGACAACACAGCACTACGCTCACAGAGCACAAACTCTACACTTGAAACAGTCTCTAAGCCATCGAGTGACTCATCTGTATCCTCTCATGACAAGTTCACTGATATCATGAAGACAACTAATCCAAAGAGTAAAGAAAAGCTGGATGCTACCTCTGCGGCAGAGTATCTCGACAGAGTCAGGAAGAACCCGTCCTCGTTATTCATGAGCACCGATTCTACACACAAGCCAAACAAGAAGTCTAAGCTGGAAACGCTTCCTGGCGATATTGAGGACGGCATTGACTCCAAGGATACACACAAGAAGAAAACAGGGGGCATGGACTTCTTCGACTTCACGAGCGATGCTCTGTCTTTGACTTCACTACTTTCGCTTGACACCATCTCGATAACTGTGGTCATACTCGCTATGTGTGTCATTCTGGTGTAGCCTATAATTAATACTTCCATATATATTGGACAATAGTAGGCCATCTGTCATTAGTTATCGGGCACGGACGCGTCCCCGAGCCATACGCGTCTGGACGCGAAATATTTGAAGACGATTAATACCGTTCAATCTCGACTCTTCAAGGACAGTAAACCACCGAAAACAATGTCTTTGTGGGTCGATAAGAGTCGTCCTCATACCCTTGCCGGGCTTGATTACCACGCTGATGTCTCCAAGCGTCTGAAAGCGCTTGCCTCTTCTGGTGACTTCCCTCACTTGCTCGTCTTCGGCCCTTCTGGTGCTGGTAAGAAGACGCGTGTCTTGGCTCTTTTGCACCAATTGTTCGGTCCTGGTGTGGAAAAGATGAAGATAGATGTGCGTACGTTCCAGCTGAACTCGAGAAAGCTGGAGTTCAACGTCGTTTCGTCGCCGTACCATCTGGAGATCACCCCATCTGATCTTGGTAACTCCGATCGTGTGGTGATTCAAGACTTGCTGAAAGAGGTTGCACAGACTGAACAGGTCGACTTCAGTGGGAAGCACAGGTTCAAGGTCGTCATCATCAACGAGGCCGACTCGCTTTCGAGGGATGCCCAGGCTGCTCTTCGTCGTACGATGGAAAAATACTCAAAGAACATCAGACTGATCCTAATCTCCAACACAACGAGCAACATCATCGCTCCTATTAAGTCGAGAACGCTGCTGATACGAGTCGCTGCTCCTACTGTGGACGAAGTCGCTGATGTCCTGGACAAGGTGGCGCAAAAACAGAATGCTCCAATCGCTGGTAACGACTCTGACAGACGTCAAGTGCTGATCAGCATTGCGTCCTCTTCACAAAGAAATCTACGTCGGGCCTTGTTACTACTAGAGGCTCTGGCTATGCAGAATGAGAGTATCACAACATCAACACCGATGATCGCACTGGACTGGGAAGGCGTCATCAAGAAGCTGGCGAAGGACATCCAGAAAGACCGCTCCGTCCAGCAGATCTCCAAGTCTAGAACAGTGGTGTACGAACTGATATCACACTGTATTCCACCTAGAATTATCCTGAAGAACCTGGCTTTTGAGCTGATGGACCTGGTGGCTCCTACTACGCAGGGAGAGATTGCGTCGTTGGCTGCTCTCTTTGATGAGAGGCTAAGCCTGGGCTCAAAGGCCATCTTCCATTTAGAGGGTTTCATCGCTAAGACCATGGTTGCCATTGAGAAGCTCCATGGTTGAGGCGTTCTTACAAAACAGAGTAGTCATTTCATATGTACATGAGGATTTTTTAAGTCGTTACTAATTGGGGTGCTCTAACGGCCCCTGTAGGTCTTGTAGATGTCTTCATCAGCGAGTTTCTTGTTGAGCCACTCTTTTGAAGGGTTCTTGTCGGCCTCAATGAAGTGGTTCACCGGCTGTGCAGTCTCCTTGAATGATCTTGGCGACACTCTCACTGGCGAGTCCCTCGTGATGAACTCGTAGTTACCAGGGAGCTTGTCAGCAGCTCTTCTCATGGCTTCTCTGGCGACCTTCTCGTGGAGGTCCTTACCAGCACACTCAAAGAGAACCTTTCCTGTTGGGACACGGGCCATCCAGTGATCAATCGCACCTTTACCCTTACCCATTCTGGTCTCGTTACCCTTGATGGCCACTGGGATCGCCGTGGCGAGACGACGCCATAGCTTACCACCGTTGGCTCTCATGAACTTCATGATGATGTTATCGGCCTCTTTCAACTGGATAGCTTTGAGTCTCGTGCCCTCGCTCTTGAGACGCAGACCGTACGTTCCGAAAGCAAGCGTGTTTCCCTTGACGGAGCCACCCGTGCGTACTGGCACACGGCCTTTCTGGGCTTTTCTGACCTGTTTGAAACGTGGAGCTGTGCCGATTTGTTAGTATTGATCTTCCATGACTTGAGCTTGAGATGAGGGTAACTTACCGTATTCGTGACGGAAACGCTTCGCTGTTGCGAGCTGCTGAGTGGGCAGCTGTACTCTCGCAGCAGACTGTCTGAACAGACCAAAGACGCCGAACATCGTGTGGTGTGCTTGAAAAGACGCTTGTGGTGATGCTTTGCCCACTGCTAGACGTGAAGCCAACAGTGATTGGAAAAAAAGGCCCGCGAACGGAGCGCACTTCCGAGGGTGGAAAGTTTGAGTTCCGGATACACACACCATCAGCCCAAATCATAGAGGTTTCCCTTATGAACCGCTTTTGGGTTGGTCTGTATAGTGAGGAAACTGGGAGATGAGTAGAACACGGGTGTTTTCACCTTTGAGGCAGATCATCCGTCTCAGCCACACGAGTGAGCGGCTTTACCACTGTGATTCATGAAAGGAACGACACTAACGATCGGAATACAGAACGAGCAGTACCACAGGTAATTGATGTCTGCGGTAAGAGCTACGAAACGGATGAGTGGACAAACGTGACTCCCTCGATACTGGCTTTAACAGAGAGATCTCTTCATCTACAGCCGAACCATCCCATTGGGATACTGCGTGATCTTGTGGAAAAACGCTTCACAGGACTTGGATACACCTTCTACAACGACTTCAAGCCAGTGGTAACGACTTATGAGAACTTTGACTCTCTTGGCTTCCCACAGGACCACCCTGGAAGGGCCAAAACAGATACCTATTACATTAACAAGGATACCCTGCTAAGAACGCACACTTCAGCTCACGAAAAAGAGTGTTTCAACAAGTGTAAGACGCCTGGATACTTCATCTCGGCTGATGTTTACAGAAGAGACGAGATCGACAGAACACATTACCCAGCGTTCCACCAGATGGAAGGTGGTCGTATCTGGAAACGTGATGATTACGAGTCACAGGAAGCCCTTGAGGCTCAATTGGAGAAGGACATCGCTGCGATCCCATCTGTGGACATAATCGTTGAGGATCCGCACCATCCATTCGACGCTAAAACCAACCCAAAGCAAGAGTACATGTCTGATCGTGAAACAGATCTTGTTGCCCAGCATTTGAAGAGAACCATTGAGCTTGTTGTGAATGAGGTGTTCAATGAGGCTAAGAAAGCAGCTAAGCTCGCTGGAAGTGAAGAAGAGTACTTGAACGAGCCACTCAGAGTGAGATGGGTCGAGGCCTATTTCCCATGGACTGCACCAAGTTGGGAGATCGAAGTGTGGTGGAAAGGTGAATGGCTTGAATGCTGTGGTTGTGGTGTCACTAGAGAACAAGTCTTGACCAATGCTGGTATGACAAACACTATCAGTTGGGCTTTCGGTATCGGTTTAGACAGAATCGCCATGCTGTTATACGGTATTCCCGACATTAGATTGTTTTGGACCTTGGACGAAAGATTCCATCAACAGTTCAAGCAGGGACAAATCACCAACTTCAAGCCATATTCGAAGTACCCTGGAACTGTTCGTGACATTGCGTTTTGGGTTCCATCTGTTGACGAGAAAGTGCACATCAACGATTTGATGGAGATCGTTCGTGATATTGGAGGAGATCTCGTTGAGTCCGTCACACTGATCGATGAGTTCACGCATCCAAAGACGGGCAGAAACTCACAGTGTTACAGAATCAATTACCAGTCTATGGACAGAAACATCACCAATGAAGAGGTGAACCAGCTGCAAGACCAGGTGCGTGCCACCGTGAAGGAAAACTTCAACATTGAGTTACGTTGAAGCATATATAGAAACTACTTGTAAATATAACCAAAATCACACACATGTGTGTAGATATGTGCAGATAAAGTATATACAGGGTGAAACCAAGAAACATTTTTGTGGTGGGACAAGTCATATAAAGTCATTGATCATCATAACAAGCAGCGGAGAGGGTGGAGCAAGCACTTTAACCTTGGACAACACCAACCTTGGCAGGACGCAAGACACGCTTGTTGAGGTAGTAACCTGGCTGCTGGACGAAGAAGACTGTGCCGGCTTCCTTGTCTGGCTGTGGGACCTCGAAAGTGGCCTCGTGGACGTTTGGATCGAACTTCTCACCCATGGCCTCGATCTGTTCCAAGCCATGGCGTTTGAGGGTGTTCATGAACATGTTCTGTGTGAGCTGGACACCTTCGACCAAGTCGTCGAGCTCCTTAGTCTTCTGTACCTCTGATGCACCTTCTTCTTTGACCAGGGTCTTCAGTGCGATGTCGAAGGTGTCAGCAACCTCAAGCAAGTCACGGGCAAACGATTTGAGCGCAAGCTCCTTGGACTTCTTGATCTCACGCTTGGTGGACTCTTGCAAGTTGCGGAAGTCGGCGATGGCACGCATGTAGTGGTCCTTCATCTGTGCGGTCTCCTTCTTCGAGCTGTCGAGCTGCTCCTTCAACAGAGTGAGCTCGTCCTTTGGCTCAGCGGCCTCTTCCTCGGTGGTCTCTTTCTTGGTCTCGTTCTTGGCCTCTTCGGAGTAGAATCTGAAGGCGGCGGCAGGCTTGACGCTTCTGGAAATAAGCGGGCTGGCACCACGCAATGGCGCACACTGGGCTCTCACAAGGCTTCTGAACATGTTTAGCGGGGAGTTCCGGGTTTGGGTGTGTTGTTGCACTGGTATTTGTGGAGAAAGTCGGTGGCGGACAACGCAAATTTTGTTCAACGTTTACGGGGGCCGGCCGATCATGGAGGTCGGAACTTCTCCGGGTTTGCCCTCGGAACATGGCACGTCTTTCCAGTGAGTGGACACCGTTAGGTTCTTACACTAGCTGAATGGGTGAATAATCGGTATGGTACTGTGGAGATGGAGGTGGTGTGTGTGTGGCTTGGGCTTGATCGGCTTGGGTCGCACAAGATGCTACGGTGTGTGTGAGAGGGGATTAATACTCCCGTGAGAGTGTCACACGACCATAATGGGCCTGAAGTGTTCCAAGAGGAAGTACATCCAGATCGGTTACCACCTTATAACAGCCCCATACTCTCTAGTGTGTGATAAGCTGTGCCTGTTTCGTGGCGTGTGCTTCCCCAGAGCCACTTCCACCATCAATCTCTGCTCATCATATCAAGCTGTCATCACTAGCGTCCTCGAAGGCGATGCTTCGCCACACTCGGCGAAGTTCGTGTTAAAACACCTGGTCCTTCATCGTCTCCCACTTCCAACCTTCTATACAGCCTGAGCCTCAACCACACACCTTCTACCGTGCTAAATCAGCTAGCGATGCCTCCCTGATGTAGTGCGTTCCGATATTTACGCAATCCCCCGCGCCAAACCCGCGTATCTGGACCCAGATGTTCACGCAAAGAGCCTCCCCTCCCCCTAGAAAAATCCCGGTGGAGTTGTCGGGCCAATGCGAATTTGCACAGATGCGATTACCGTAGCGAGCAACTAGTCGCCACTAACAGCACAAAGAAACACATTTCCCAATACTTTAAACGGGCCAGAGGGTAAAGCGAGTCCGGCGCAACAACATCACAAAGTTTCAGAGAAACCGCCCTATCCGTTGCCGCTACCGCCTCGACCGAGTCCCCTTCGCCCCTACAAGCAGCCTACTATCACCGTCTCAAACCAACAAGACAAACACGCCCGAATGGACACCAGGCCCGTTGCTGTCCTGTACGGGTCCGAGACAGGCACTGCACAGGACTATGCTGAGACGCTCAGTGCGACGCTCGAAAGGTACCACTTCCAGGTCCACTGCTGCTCCCTCGATGAGTTCGACCTAAGGAAGCTCGTCTCCATGAAGGTGCTGATTGTGGTGTGCTCCACCACGGGCCAGGGCGAGTTCCCCAAGAACGCCCGCAAGTTCTGGAAGTTCATGCTGAAGAAGAAGCTGCCGACGGATCTGCTCAACCACTTGGCCTACACGACCTTCGGCCTAGGCGACTCTTCGTACCCCAAGTTCAACTGGGCAGCTCGCAAGCTACACAACCGTCTCGCCCAGCTGGGCGCCGTCGAGTGCTCCAAGCGTGCTGAGAGCGACGAGCAGAGTCCGCAGGGAATTGACGGTTACTACATCGAGTTCCAGCGAGTGCTGCTGGATAACCTGTTGAAGGAGTTCCCGCTCCCCATTGGTGTATCACCAGTGTCGGAAGACGTGCTGCCTCCACCGAAGAACACCCTCAGTGTGGACTTGAGGAAACCCAAACGGCTCACAGCTGACAAGAGCAAAGACATTGCATTAATAAGAGAAAACGTTGGCTCAGACGACTTCCTAATCACAGCATCGGTCACCCAGAACAAACGCATCACATCACAAGACCATTTCCAGGACGTCCGTCATGTTCAGCTAACGACAATAGACGAGGACATCACATTTGCATACTCACCAGGTGACACCGTCTCGCTATACCCCACGAACGATCCACGTGAGGTTGATGCCCTTATAGAGATGCAAGGGTGGACAGACATTGCTGATCGCCGTGTCACTGTTGCAGGCACTACTCCACACATTGACGGTGGTCTTGTAAAGACATTGACACTCCGAGCCCTTTTCACGCATCATTTGGACCTGAAAGCAATCCCAAGACGCTCATTCTTTGCATTACTGCGACATTTCGCTTCTGATGAACGTGAACGGGAAAAATTGTCAGAATTCTCATCTTATAAGGACCCGGAGGAGTTGTACAATTATGCTAATAGACCAAGAAGGTCTATTTTAGAGGTCATCCAAGAGTTTTTCAGTGTCAAAATCCCAATAGAGTACATTTTTGATTTGTTCCCAATAATCAAACCACGTTTGTTTTCTATCTCATCATCTCCACACACAAACACTGTGGAACTAACAGTCGCCATTGTTCAATACAAAACAGCAATCCGCCGTATTCGTCGTGGTCTTTGTACATCCTGGATCAAGACGCTCAATGAAGGAGACAAAGTTGTCATCAAAGTTAACAACAACGGATTGAAACTCCCCTCACCAAAGAGACCGATTATCATGATTGGACCAGGAACCGGTATTGCTCCTATGCGTTCATTAGTACAAGATCGTGTTAATATGGGATGTACCAAAGAACAACTTATACTGTTTGCCGGCTTCAGATACCATGATAAGGACTTCTTGTATGGTGACGAATGGTCATCGTTAGTGACACAAGGAAAACTCACTCTTTTCACGGCTTTCTCGAGAGAAGCTGGTGGGTACGTTCAAGATTCTTTGTACATGGAAGCAAGTGTCATTGCTGAGTTATTAACACACCATGATGCTACTGTGTACGTTTGTGGGTCCTCTGGAGGTATGCCAACACAAGTGAGGTTGACATTCGAAAGAATCTTACAAGAGGCCAGGGATTTGACTCCAGAGCAATCGAAACAGTACTTGTTGGAGCTGGAGCAAAGTGGAAGATACATTCAGGAGACGTGGTGATATAGAAGGGTCGCATTTTCATCTTATATAGAGATTTGTTAATATTTATCTGCATCATAAAGAATTCTAATTTATAAATGATTAAAGCCCTACTGTAGACAAGTCGTCATCAAAATCTATATTAACACTGAAAAGCATACCATTACCAACGAGCACCCGTTATGAATAAGCACGAAGCTTGTCTATTAGCTCATTAATTTGTGGTCTTTATATAACACCGAATCAAACCAAACACAGGGGATATCGTCACGTCAAACCAAATATCTCTGGTGCGTACTGGGCACAAGAACCGTAGAAGTTATATGTCATCTTTGTAGGTTCGTCGAACTGCACCAGGAGACCATTACTCACTGGATCGTCAACACCACCGACTTTATCGTAAGCACAGAATAAGAAGTGCTTACACTCGGCAACGTGTTGCCAGCCTCTCTGGTTTTCACCAGTGGTACTCTTTCTGAAGAACTCACCATGTTTCGGGACAATAACGGCCTCTATATGGTGGTATCCCTCGTAGAATTGCTTGATCTCTTCTTCGTTCTTGAAGACATTCTTGAAGTTTCCCTTGTTGAAGTCGGCCTTGTGAGCACCATCCTTCTTACAATAACTGAATCCAGAGTTGTACCAAAGCAAGGTGATGTTGTCCCACGGAGACATATGCGCAGGGTGTGTAGAGCAGACCTCTTTACCGATCAGCTTACTTCTTCTTGAATCGTCTGCATCACCAGATAGTCTCTGGCTCTGTGGAGTCACAAAGCCAGCACTACCGGCAGCCCAGTGGTTCATGTAGTAGTCTTCATCACCGGCCATCGACATACCCAGCCAGAACAGCTCTTTGTCACCCCACACGATCGTCGAAGCAGGCGACCAGATTTGCAACTGCAGTGTGGAGAGAACACCGGTGAAGTGTCTCTTCTTGTCGATGGCAACCACACCTGATTCCTGGAGATGCTGGAACTTGTACTTGAAGAAACGGTTTTCCATGGTTTTCTCGGTAACCGGGGTGATGCCGAACAGTGCCTGGTCTATCTTGGTAGGCAGCAGCTTCTGGAAGAAGCGAACATCGGACTCCTGGTTCTGCACGTGGAGCTCACGGTCCTTGAAGAAGAAGGCCCTGTGCTGGTCGTAGAACGGCGACCTGAGGATCTGCTCGTCGATGTTTGCGACCGGCACGGTGTCCGTGTCGATGAGCACGGTATGCTGGAAAGACGAGAAAAAGTATGCAAGTAGTTTGTTAGCGTAGGCCTTGAACTTGGAGCGGAACTCCTTCGAAACAGCGCCCGAGATGTCGACGAACCACAGCTCCTGCGGTGGGAACAGCAGCTCCATCTCGGACGGCAGCACGTCCTGGTTGTACGGGACGGTGAGGTTGCGCTGGGTGAGCACGGCGTCCAGGTTATCGACGTGCTTGAGGTCGAGCTTCACGGAGCGGGCCACCTTGATGAGCAGCTTGTGGGACTCCTCTGAGAGGTCGCCAGAGTGCACGATCTGGATCGGCAGCGTGTTGCCAGAGGCCCTCAGCACCGCAAACAGCGAGACGAGCTGCTCGACGTGGACGTCCGCAGCGGAGATGACGAGGCCGCGGCCGTTGAAGGAATCACGCATCGTCTTCATGTAGCACGACGAGATCTGTGGTGGCACAGAGGTGTCGTCCGGGTAGACCAGCTGGCCGTCGACGTACTCGGACATGATGGGCATCCTCTGCAGCTTCGTCCCGTCCCAGCGTCTGTAGATGGGCGATCTGCCCGAGAGCCACTGGAAGAGACGGTTCTCAATGTCATGGCACGTGTTGTCCTTCTCGGTGACGGCGTCCTTGTTGAAGTGGCCGTACTGGTCGAGGAAGCACGCTCCGTACACCCTCAGGTGGGTAGCGGACTCGGCCATCTTCTGCTCGGTCGCACGTGACTCCTTGACGAGCTTCTGGTACTCGATGCGGTACACATCCGCAATCTGCTCCTCCTCGGCCTTCTTGTTCCTCTGCTCATCGGACAGCCCCTCGAGCTTGTCCTTCCACTCCTTCACCCGGTCGTCCACCCACCGCTTGGGCGACTCGAAGATCCGTCTCGAGTACGGCAGGCCGTTGAAGTCGCCGTTGCCCCAGCCAGGGTCCTCGTTGTAGAGAAGGTCGAAGTAGGAGGCACACTTGTCGCTGTACGAGGACGGGATGCTGTTTTTGTATGCCTGGAGGAGCTTCTCGTACGGTCTCGACTCGGACTCGCCTTGCAGGTCCACGTACATCTGTGTCGAGCTGTTCCCACTCATGAGCCGGCTGAAGAAGTGGTACTGGAACAGCACGAAGCATCCGAAGCACACCATCTGGATGAAGGAACGTGGTCCAAAGCGCCTTACAGGTGAGAGCGCCCTGACCATCTTTCGTGTGGTGTGTATTGTGTTAGTGGGGCTCCGCCAGTGCCCTTGAACGAGTCTAAGGTGTGTAGGATGGTGTGTGGTGAATTGGTCTGCGCTTTGAGTGGGTATTAACAGGATAATTTGTTTTCCACTTCACGAGTCTCCCAGTCCCGTGGTCTCAAGTCCCAGGACTTTCGCGGACTCGAGAGATAACAACATCACGCCAAGTGATGAAACGGCGATCAACCTCAACGCGTTGACGCTTTTGCGTCGCCGGATCTGATTTGCTATGTCGGATATGTTCTCTTGAACGGTGTACACAAATATGAGTGACGCTTGTCTATATCATTTTCTCGCCAATTCCAAAGCTGTTATCGCACTCTCCGCTACAGATAACAAGGTTCTTTTCCAGACTAACCCTGCGCTTGCCGGCGCCCTCAAAGCCTCTCTCGGGCGTGGGCGCCTGAGGCGTTGAAAGTTTCGTAAACAGCCAGCAAAAAAGAAAGGCGCGCGCGTAGATCTGAGATTCCGCCAGCTCAAGACCGTCAAGCGGGACTAGAGGATCTGGACTAGATTGTAGACTAGAAACTTGCGTGTTTGTTGTCACTTCAAAGCCCCCTCCTGACCGCGTGCTATGAGGTTCACACAAGACTAACTTCACCCTCTCATACAGAAAATTACATGCATCTTAGGAGTCTATACATATAGTCCCATCTTATCACTCCTAGCCCGCTTGGACCTCAAACTTTATCTAGCGATATGCCCAGGTGTCTGAGCGCTAAACACTATTTAGTCGGCATCGCTTGACTGTCGTATCGCGTCGGGGACTCTCGCGTCGGGGACTCTCGCTTCGCACTGATCATGGTATTGGGCGTTGTATAATCCTAGTCATAACTGTGGTGGCTTTTCTTGTTTACTAATCGCGTACAGTTACCAGTTCGCAGTATGTGCAACACATGGACCGAGCACATAGTGGCGGATCATCAGGGGTAAGTGATCCTGTGATCTGCAAAAGTGCAGAATGCCGTCAGGGGAAAGGTTCGTGCAGTATAATACACCGTCGTTTGCGGAATTGTCTCGGTGACTCGTGGTAGCGTTCTTAAAACCACAATATTGGAACGTATAGTATGTGCACTGGTCACGGTTCGCACTACATTCTTGTAATAGATATTGAGATAATTGTATCATTCGTGTCTTTTAATGCAATGTTTTACTCTGTGTCGATCGACCTGTAGAACTCATCAAGCAAGTACTCCACGTCCAATCCACTATCTTTTAACTGCAAAACTTGTCTATGAATCAACAAAATACAGTTTTGCAGATGTTCTTGTTTCAATTTGACGTTGTGTAACATCTTCTTCAGTGAAGTAATGTGTTCTTTGACTTCATTCACAGCCCAATCAACTAGATATGACAGTGATTTGTAATGATTTTTGAACAGTCTCTTGTATAACCCAATTGTGGTGTTGATATTTTGGAACTTAACAATGGAAATCGCAACGACATAATCAGCGATACGAGTTTTCCCTGAAAGATCCTTTTCCTCAGTGACATGAGACATCAACGATTCAATATACTGTGATCTGTTATTGAGGAACAACGTCATGGCAATGTCCTTTTTATCTAACTTCAGCAATGATCTAATAGAAACTTCCATATTTATGAGTGACAGATCCTTTCGATTCATTTTTTCAATCAGATTCTTTAGAATTGTATCTCTCTTGGATGAGACTTTCAATTGAACGACGTTATGCAACATTAATTCCTCCTTAGAACAACTGTTCTTTACAGCGGCCAACGTTCTCTCCAAGTCTTGTAATCTATCCAATGCTTCATCATAATTCTCGTGGAAGATCAATACGTCGATTTCGTCAACCTGATCATCTGTTTTTTTCAATGATCTCAAAGTATTGGAGTTATCAGTACTTCTAGATCTGCTGTGCATTCTAGTACTCAAGTCTTGTAAGATCAATTGACTGTTTCTGTTCTGGTGGAAACTCATTCTTGTTGGAGTACCTGGATTAGAGCCATTACCATTTTCAGTCAACGACAGCATATTCAATGAGTCTCTCAATTTCTTTTGTTTGACACTATCTTGTTCAATGATGTCACGAAGCTCGTCACGGGCTTTTTTGTATCCATCCATAATCTTACGGTAATGATCAAGTCTATCGGTTTGATAGACATAACTGAGACTGTTGTAGGTAATGTTGATGGCATACGTTTGTTTTTCACCCATTTGAGGATGGATTTCTGTCACTTGTACCTCGCGCAATGGCCAACATTGATCGGCAACAAGGACTTGTGACTTGTTATCCAGCTGCTTCTTTTGTGTTTTTCTCTTTCTTGTTGCAATCAGAACCAAATCGTTCAACAAAAACAAGTGAGCTGGTTGAAGAACTTTGAATGTAGCAGCATTCAATTCATACCATCTACCACTCTCAGCTATGATGTGACGACCAGGGATCGCAGCAATGTATTTCTGTGCACCTTCGACATGCTTGAACAAAGAATTCATCTCAGTAGCCCACATCTTTTCCAGCACGAGGATACTGCTGCGGTCCTTGGCTCTGGCCATCTGTTTACGTTTCGATGACGACTTAGTCAGTTCCGCTTGATGATCCATCTCCAGCTGCACGCGTTTCTCTGCAGACTCTCTCATTTGGTTCGTCACGTCAGAGAGTTCGTTGATTGCATTACGGAGAAACTTGAGCTCATTGGTCGTGTTAGTCAGTTCCGTAGAAGCGCCTTTCAGTTTCTCAAAAGTCTGCACGGCATTGCCTTTGATGTCACTCTGGACTTTGGAGTTCAAGCTGCTCAGCTGTGTGTTGAACTTCTCGATGTCTGAGGCCGTGGCATCGGCGAGTCTCGTGGATATGAACTGCTCAGCATCGAAAGATGGCTCCCCCAACAACTTGTACACCATTGGGTCGTGCAGATCAATTGTTCCTTGCTGTCTGCTCGAGCTGTGCACAGGGGGTCTGCCGGAGACCCTGCGCTGTTGTGGGGTAGTCTTTGATGTGGTGGTGGTTGGTACCGGCTGGCCAGACTCGGCCTTGGCCACCCCATTCTTCGCTTCGTGTGGTCCATCATCAAGAAGCATGCTTGCATACGGGTTCTTCCCACCCACTGGAGCCGTGCTTGTCTGTGCGTACGGGTTCGCCGACGACGGTGGTTGCTGTTGTTGATACTGGCTGATGATGTTGGGCGGCAGCGCAGGAGCAGCGCTGGTGAGCCCCCTCAGCTGGGGCCCATCAGTGTAGTGGACGGATATACGGCGCTGCATCGCCTTACCCATCTTAGCCCTATCTCTCTGGTCGAGCGAGGGCACTGCTCCTGGAACAGCCATCCTATTGGAGTCCATGGCCGCGTACGGGTTTCCGTTCTGTTTCTTCTTAAGCTTCAATTCCACCATCTCGTCCTTCTTTCCTGCCCGCACCGTCCTTGTGGGTCTGTACCGTTCCTTTGGGTCTGTACCGCTGTGCTTAGCGGCTTCTGTCGTTGGCCAAAGATCACCAGCGTGGTGTTTTGGTGGTCTCTTGTTGACGTTCCGGCTCGCAGAGGCTTCGCGAAATCTTGAAGAAACGTAAACATTTGAACCACAGGGCGGCTAACTCCACCACTCTACCACAAGAGAAGGACACCAAAGGAAACATGTCGCTGACGTCAGACGAGCTCAACTACCTCATTTGGCGGTACCTCCAGGAGACGGGGCTCGAGGTGTCTGCGCTGTCGCTGCTCGATGAGACCTCTGTCTCTGAGTTTGACGAGCGCTTCAAGGACGCTGTGCCGATTGGCTCGCTCGTTAACCTCGTTCAGAAGGGCATTCTGTATTCAGACGTTGACCGTATGGTGAGCAAAACCGGTGAGGTGCTCTCCGTGGAGGAGTACCAGGACAGATTCACGCTGTTCCACGCTCTGGGCACTGATAAAGCCGTCAACGGGTCCATCACGCCCAACAAAGGACGCTTCGAGGAGAGCCACGTCACAGAGAACGACTCGCTTCCCGGAACTAAAGGCACTGACAAGGACGTCAGTATGGACGACTCCGATAAGAAGGGATCGCCAGAGGCCGAGACCAAGCGTGAGGAGAGCCCGGAGTTCATCAAGGTGCTCGAGACGGTTACCAAGTTCGGCCCTTCAATAACGTCACAGTGGAACCCTTGCATACCTACTACCTTTGCATTTGGGCTCACGGGGTCTCGTGCGAAGATTGCAGTTGTCTCTGAAGGCTCAGCAGAGCCGCAGTTACTAAGTGTCAGTCATCCACAAGTTCTCGGAGCAGATGGGAGAGAACCAGACGTTACAGCATTGGCATGGTCTCCAAAGGGTCAGCTCCTCGTAACCGGTATAGAGTCTGGTGAAATGAGGCTATGGACTTCGGAAGGTCGTCTCCGTAATGTCATGTTCCTCCATCATTCTCCAGTCATCATGATTAGATGGAGTCAGTCCGGTGACCATATCCTGTCCACAGATGCCGAAAACGTAACTATACTGTGGGATGCCGCGTCAGGACATGTCCTCCAACACTACGAAACACTGAAACATGCTGATTCAATACCACAAGCAGTACCTTCCACAAGCACACCAACGACCCCATTCGAAACCCCTGTACTAGGCACAGACTCAACATGGATTGATGACACAAAATTCATTGTCCCTGGTCTCAACGGCTCTGTTCTCATTTGCAGTGCTCGTGATCGTCAACCAATTGGAACACTCTTTGGCCACACAAAACCACTCTCGGTCATTGACTTCAACCCTGAATACTCAATGCTTCTTACGGCATCTGATGACCGTACGATACGTGTGTGGAACGGTGCATCCTTCAATAACTCACAAATTCTTATCGGTCATTCACAACCGATCATTTACGCTGGATGGATCTCCCGTGATTTCGTAATAAGTTGTGCCTTAGATTCCAGTATCAGGTTATGGAGTATTCATACTGCTAGACAGGTGGACGTTTCTGTCGCTGACGGTATTCCAATTATGTGTGGTGCTGTATCCATAGATAAAACCAAATTTGCCATTGGTACCCAAGAAGGATTGGTGATGATCTATGACGTTGATTTACATAATGAAAGACCCTTGAAAAAAATCGGTGAATATCAGCCTTCTCTTTCTGTTGAACAAGATCCAAGTAACGTCATCACAAGCTTGACATGGAGTTCTGATTCTTCCAAGATAATTGTCGGCTACTCTCACACAGAGAGTGCTGTTTTAAAGTCTTTCTGATCCAAAATCGTTTTCTGTTGATTTCTTACTCACTTGCTTAATGACAAACGCTGTATTATACTACTGTTATATATCTATGATTCCAATTGAACTGCTTCAAATGTTTACTTATACAACCACGCTATGTATGCTTATACTCCAGGAGTTCCCGGTGCTGTAGGGGTCGATGACGTTGGAGTAGATCCATCCAATTTTCTTTTCTTTGACTTCTTTCTTCCCACAACTGGCTTTCTCTTCAGCTTCATGATGACATGAGAGTCAAATTCACTATCACAAGCTGGACATTTCTCGTTCTCTGGAATATCACTGAGAATGCAAAGGCACACCGAGCAGACATATCCAATGTCAACAACTTTGCCTGTAGTGAAACAGGAAGCTCTAAAATCAATGTTTCCCGATGTTGGTTTGATCAAAATGTTTCTCAATGAGGGGTCGATAAAGAAAGCCGTGGCAAAGAACTGTACTAGTCCATCCAAATCACTTATCTGTAGATATACACCCGATGTTGCATCCGCAGCTTGTTGTAAGAACGTAGCATCCCCTGCCAATTGGCATACATTAATGGGTACTTTCATCTTTTGTGCTGCAAAGATACAGTTCATTATTGGGATGTACTTTAGGTGTTCATCTGGCGATATGTTCACAATAAGGATTCTAGCCTTCATAGATGCATCCATGTTTCGTGTCTTATTAATATATGAGAGTGCAAGGGACAGAGATGGTGAGAGAGAGTTTCTTGGTGGTTTGGATGGTGTTGGAGCATCAAAAAGCTTTAAAATGTTCTCTATGAAAGCCTCATCGACTACCTTAAACTGTCCGTACATCTGTGGGTTAACATACTTGGACACCGACGCTGTTGCCTCTGGTGTTGCGGATTTGGAGTTCGCACTCGTCGATTCAGGGACGTCTGCTGTTTCCACTGCTGTTGCTGGCTCAGGAGTTGATGTGGATGGATATATGAACTTGGCGCCATCAGAGTGATTAGCAATGATGGCGACTCTGTTGGCGTTGTTGAGTGCCATGTGCATGTTCATGGAGATCACCAAGCTCTCTATGACCTTTCTGAGTGCCAGCTTGTCTCCCAATGACTGCCACTGAGCTGGATTCGTATCCAAAATGAGTGTCAGAAGAGACGGTGATTCGACTGCTCAAATGGTGTTAGTATCTCTGTGTGGGAAGAGTAGTACCATCAAGACGTACCGCTTGCTGTCTTCTGTGTGGCCTCTGTCGAGAAGGTTTTATCTGAAATAGCGTCCATTTCCTCAGCTCCGAACCTGTTCAGCGGTCCTTACTCTCTGTGGTGTTGCCATAGCTGGAGCTCTTCTTCATGCTACAACTTGAAGTATCCATGAGAGGTGTCCGGGTGCTTATGTAATGTCTTAGTAAGATCTCCGACGGGATCCGGCGCACAGCTTCCCTTTTTGGCAGTGATCTAATGGCTTTCACCTTCAAAAGCAGTTCAAAATAGAGCTCCCATAGCATTCTCGCCTGTTTTGACGATGTCGAAGAGAAAGGGATCACACAAGGGCAATTCGGAGAAGAAGCAACGTCAAGAGGGCGATGCTCCCCAGCAATTGGACCCTGTCTTTGGCCAGTACCGTGCTCTACCAGTGAGCCAGCAAGTGTACGACAGTGTGACCCCAGGCACGGTCCCTGAAGATGGTGAGACCTACTTGGCAATGGTGAGGTATGTGTGTCTACTACAAAAAGCCTAGCTCAATTCACTAACAATTTCAGGCGAGAAGCCGAGGAAGGCAGTACGGTGAAGTTCATTGCGAAGCCTATTGCATATACAGAAGGTGATGATGACGAACTACCCGCAGAGGAAAAACTACCGTCAAAGTCAGAGACAGCAGCTCATAATCACAAGAAGAATCTCTCGCTCTTTAAGGACACAGTTCTCGATGAGTTCCAAAAACAGCGTGAGATGCTTCCAGAGAGTGGTGTACTACCTATTCCGGACGACTTCGTGTTCCCAGAGAACTTCACAGAGTGGCGGTCCTACGTGATGTCGCATCCTCCATCCATCAGCATCATCTCCAACCTGGACGTCGAACTGACTCTCAAGCTAGTTGTCTATGCCACACGATGGCTCGCAGCCAATACACCAGTGCAGATCCAGCCGTGGATCTACTCGCTCTTAGTGCGTGTGCCGCAAGTACTGACCCACACGGACGTTTCTGTTGTGAGAGCCTTAGGAACGCGAGCCAAGAAGCTACACGACAGAGATGACCTCCCAGAAGGTACCCGTGTACTGTGTGCCTCCGTGCTTGCCATTGTTGGGAAGTCCTTCGGCCAGAGCGATCTGCTGGTGTGATATCTGGAGTTAGTCCCCGATGGGGAAGTACCTCCGAGATAAGGCCACTGGGGAACAAAGTGATGGGCCCCCCATGCTGTCGCCGCTTTTGCTGTTTGTGTGTCAATCAGCCGGTATGTCACGTGTATATGCGATCAGATAACGATTGTTTTATTCTCCCCAGTCCGGTTCATTTATATGCGCTGTAGGAAACCCGAAGCGAGGCGCCTCGATAAAAGCCCCGGCCTCGCCCAATTCTTCTCTTCTCCATCAACACTCCCAAGGTAACCCGAAAAGACCATAGAGAGCAACCACAATGGCTAAGATCACAGTTGTCGGGTGAGTTCCATCTATTTGCGTATCCCCTGTATGGCTACTAACGTGCGTTTAGTGCCGGTGTCTCCGGTCTCACCTGTGCTGTCCAGCTTCTCAAGAAAGGCCACACCGTTACTGTCATTGGTCGTCACATCCCTGGCGACATCGATATCGGCTACACCTCTCCCTTTGCCGGTGCTAACTGGTCCTCGTTCGCCACAGCCGAGCAGACATGGGACCAGGAAATTGACTTGATCGGTTACCAGATCTTGATGCAAATGGCCAGAACCAACCCAAACACAGGTATCCAGGTCATTCCACACTGCAAGTTCGTGAGAAAAAGCGACCTGAACTCTGAGGGCAAGATGAAGATCCCGTGGTACTCGAAGAAGATGCAGAACTTCCGTCTGCTCGACCCGTCCGAGCTGCCTACTGACGAGTTCGTTGGAGGGTACACCTTTGACACAGTTACCATCACGACCAACATCTACCTCCACTGGCTCCTCCAGCAGCTCTACACTCTCGGTGGCCAAATCAAACGTAAGGAGATTAAGCACATCGACGAGGCCTACGACCTGCACCACTCCGGCGAGAAGGCCGATCTCGTGATCAACTGTTCCGCACTCGGCTCCCTCACGCTCGGTGGTGTTGAGGACGACAAGTGCTTCCCTATCAGGGGCCAGATCTTGTGGGTGCGCAACAGTGCCTCCACACAGGTCTCGTGCAGCGTTCCGGGCTACAAGGGCGAGTCCTTCTACATGTTCCCACGTAAAGAGGGTGGGTGCATCATTGGTGGTACGTTCCTGCCTAACGACTGGTCATCGCAGCCAGACCCGGGGCTCACCAAGCGTATGATTGCGCGTGCTAAGAAGTACGCACCAGAGCTCGTTGATACCACGAAGGGCAACCCAGCAGACATCGAGATATACAGGGAGAACGTCGGGCACAGACCTGCGAGACAAGGCGGTGTGCGCGTTGAGAGAGAGGGTAAGGTCATCCACAACTACGGTATCGCCGGTGCTGGTTACCAGGCTTCGTGGGGGCTCGCCAGAGAGGTGTGCAAGCTCGTTGACGGTGCGCTGAGGGAGTCCAAGCTGTAGGCTCCGTGCTAATATCATATATATACGCCATATTCACGATAGACACAGATGTAGATCCACGATAACGAGGCGTGCGAAATCTCAGTCCGCTAAACTCCGCCACGTTTTTCAGATCTTCCCCACATATAACCCATGGATACATTCACCCTACCAGAGACTCAATACAGAGATTGAACACAAGCAGTAATGAACAGCATTGGGTACACGTCCTTGCCCCTCTCGAGGACCTCGGGGCTCCACAATAACCTGCTTGCCCCAGTGGCCCCACCCTCTGTCACATACGTGCGTCCTCCGCAGCCCGTCACACACAATAAGGTCGTCATCACCCTGAAGGACCAGCCGGCTTTCTACACGAAGGAAGCGACCATCACGGGGCTCGTGAGGCTGGACTTGTCGAAAGCCCACAACATCAAATCCGTGCGAGCTGTGCTGGAAGGGTGGTGCCACACAGAGGGTGTTGCGCAGAAAGCAGGCACGGCTTTCCCACAGGACGGCTGGGTCTCCTTCCTCGAGAGCCACAGGCTCGTATACCAAGAGCAGACACTGTTCCCACCAGCTAATGTGGCGATGGTGAAGAAGTCTGAGACGACTTTCAAGACGCCCAAGGGCCTGTACGAGTACCCTTTCCGCTTTGTGCTACCAGCGTATGCGCAGTGTGGGGACGAAAGCACACCGCCGCACCATCAGCACGCTCTGCCACTGACTTACCGCATGAAACACATCACCACAGAGGTCCAGATCGACTACAGAATCAAAGTGTATGTGGAGAGAACCGGTTTCATGGCGAAGGACTGGTTCGTCATGTGCCCGATTCCTTATCTCCCGCTTGGCCCAACGCCGTCGCAGGTAAGAACAATGAAGCAGGAAAGAATCAAACTCACCTCTGATCTGGTCACGATAACAACACCACACGATAGTGTTCTCTCCCTCGACAAAGAGTTCCACGGACGCTACTCGCCTGAAGATCTTCGAGAAGTCTCCTTCTATATGGGCTGCTGGTGTCCCCAAAAGCTTGTACCAGGAACAGTTCCGAACTTCAAACTGTTCATACTATCTTCACACGCTTTCCCACACACCACTAAGATCCAGATCCTGTCATTGACACTGGGACTACAGACAACGTTCCGCTTTAGAGCCCAGCCGTTCGGCCCAGATGTCTACAGAAATATAATCAACGACGTGGACTTCTTTAAGCTAAAGCAACGCATCACGGTTGACCTTGCGGGGTTGCACCATGATGAGTTGAGGAGTGCTGAGCTTCCGTTTATCTCGAGCGACTCTGCTGATACAGAGCCCTTGAATTACGTTTTGGATGTGACTCCACTTCTTGTGAGAACAACAGACGTTGTCAATGTTGAGCCGACATTCACTACCTGTGCTTTTGGAGTATCACACAAGGTCAAGATGTCCTGTACCTTCCACTCTTTTGCAAATGGATTACCGCTTCCTGTGAGAATATCAACAGTTTCACAAGAAGTGGAAGTTACGAGCAGAATTATGGATAACGGCTGGACGGATGAAGTCGAAACACTACCATCATACAGGAGAGAACTATCTCCTGCTCCAATGTTTGAAGAGTGATGTTTTATTTGCTCCTAATACAACTAATCTGACTCGAATTATGACTTTAGTCTCCGGTAGTACCTGCCTTAATTATGGGACAAAAACCCTCACCGAACAACGCTTCAGCAAGGGTAGAACCAAGTACATAACAAACCACACCTCTGACACCAAAAAGCAAAAGTGTGGGGTCGCCAGTAATCACCATAGTAATGGTCAAGGTGACTGAAGCGACACCAGCCAGGATGAAGTAGATTCTGGGAGTCAGTACCAACTTAGCATACCAGTCTGGATAGTGGATTTCCCCGTCTTCGCTCCCTGGGTCCCTTGGAAGGAGTGGCTGCCTCTCCAACTCGTCTGGTGTTCTGTGTGGATAATCAGGCCCACTTCCTGGAGTGTTATCCCAGTATTCCTTCAATTTCTTGAATATCTTCTTGCCAGCCCGTAATACCCTTCCAGTATCAACAGGAATCTCAGGGATGGACTCGTAACCAGTTGAGGGTTGTAACGATAAAACGTTACCCTCACTCTCACCAGTAGCTTTTGGTGTTGTGTTTGTCGGTGTCGGTCGAGCATTGTCCTCAAGCAGAGCAGCCGTGAGTGAGCTCCCAATCAACCCTTCGTTATCAATGGCATTGCCCTGCAACGCTGTGTGGAAGGATGACTCTGGATCCGTGGATTTGGGCACAAGGCTGTAGTTCTCAAACAAAGCAGCTGAGAGTGACCCAGGTACGGATGGCAAAGGCCCTTCACACAAAGAGTCGTCGCTTGGTGCGCTTGGGGACGGTGGAAGAGCCTCGCTGGTAGTTGGACGGGAGGTAGAGGAGATGATGTCGATGTTTCTGCGGACAAACTGGGTCATTGTTTGAGTTTTGGCCTACCATATAACGACTGTGGCCCTCAACAGTGGCCTTTCCTTCATTCGGTCAGGCTAATGGTAATCTATGGGGAATAAACTTGACACAAAAGCGGATCTACTATCTCCGCGCCGGGGTGTTAACTCCTTAGAGTCTAGGGGAGGGCTAGAACTGTAGCATATCTATTATGATGAGGATCTGTTTCCAGCACAGACGCTTTCTGGTCTAAATACTATTTTTCTTAAGTGATTGTGTAGCCACCATCGACTCTCATGTCGGAGCCTGTTGTGAAGGTCGAGGCATCGGAAGCCAAGTACAAGTAAGCACCAACTAATTCCTGTGGAAGACCTTCTCTTCCCATAGGGGTGTGTGCCCACCACTGCTTCTTAAGCTCAGGATCTGCGAAATCTGTCAACTCAGTGGCGATGTATCCTGGACTCACCGTGTTGACTCTAGCAAAAGCGGCCCATTCAACGGCGAGCGATCTGCCGAAATGGAGTACTGCAGCCTTAGCAGCGTTGTAACCAGACTGGCACTGAGGAATATTAACAATGTGTGCTGACATGGATGCCGTCAAGATGTATGAGCCCTTACCGTTCTTTTTAAACACCTTGCCTACCGAACGAGAGATGTAGTAGATGGAATTGAGATCTATGTCCATGACGGAGTTCCACATTTTGTCGTCTGGCTGGTCAAGGATACCACCACCCGACCAGGCAACACCAGCATTGGATACGAAGATATCAATGGTACCAAAGTCTTCCACGATCTGGTTGATGGCGGTGTCGATGGACTCGAACTCCGTCAATGACACTTTGTACGCCTTGCACTTAACACCGTACTTCTGGGAGATCTCAGCAGCCAATTTGTCTGCTGGAGAGGAGTTGTACCAGATGGCAACATCCGCACCTGCCTGAGCATATGCTTCAGCAATGGCAAGGCCAATACCACGAGAAGAGCCCGTCACGGAAGCGACCTTCCCCTTAAGCGAGAAGAGATCGAGAACGTTTGAAGCGATCTTTGGATACGACTGGGGGGTTGGAAGGCCCGTTGCAAAAGTCTCTTTCATTTCAATTTCAAGTTGAGCGTGCAATTGAGTGGCTAAACTGCTTAGAACTGCAACGCTTCCAGGCTGATTCAACGGCTTAAGCACTGGGCGATTGCTGGCTTTATATCCTCCGGTGGCTATGACGTAGTGTGTTGCCCCTACCGTTATTTTAGCATCACCATGACGTTTCTCCTTTGTTATTTGCTGTTGGGAACACCCGAGCTTTTAGTGTCTTTTATAGGGACGTTATTAGGCTATGTGTCTGTAACTACTGCCTTTTAATAGTGAACGATGTGTCCGTTGGTGTGCTGAGGGCCCGGCGTCGGAAGTAAGCCTGATTAGGCTACTGGGCCGACACTCCGGCACTGATAGCAATCCGCAGGCATCTCTCTCTGAAGTGATTGAAGAACTCGGAATTAAATGGGACCATAATGCCATCTGGGAACCAACTGCGTGGTTACAACGCAATAGCCTTCTTATCCTCCCGTATTGAGCCCGTCAGTAAATTACCCGCAATCAATCGATACCACTTGATTACGTAACCCTTGCGCGAACTGTTGGATATAGGCGTAAATTTTTCAGAGCTCATCGCACTAACAAGCGAGACACAAAAAGGTATACGGACGGTCCTCCATAGAAGTATATTTACTCACTACACGTCACATATCATAATGTCCAAAACCGTGACGAAAGTTGCTGCAAAATTGCACAAGAAGTTCGACGACAGCGGTGAAAGCAGTAGTGGAGAAGAACATGAACAGGTTCAAGCACAGCCAGTTGAAGAGTCTTCTGAGGATGAGAGTGATTCTGACGAAGCACCAGAAGAAGAAGGCATAGCAGTCGTGAGTTCTGCTGTTCACAAAAGACTACAGGAACAAGAAGATCAAGAGAAGAAGCGCAATGCGGCGCTGAAAGAGAAGAGAAGGGCGCAACAAGCCAAGTTCGCTGAACAGGCTGAATTGAAGAAGATCAAGCAACAGGAGCTTGCAAAGAAACACTTGCTTGAATTGAAGAAGACTGAGGAAATTCAAAGACTGAAAGAAGCCAAACTTGCAGCAAAAAGAGAAGAAGAAGAGATGTTGATGCGTGAGTTCGAGAAACAGAGGGAAAGAGAAGAGAAGACACGAAGACTGAAAGAAAAAAAGATCAGAGAGTTCGGCACTAAGACAGTAGAGGGTGGCATCAAGGTTAAGGTGCTATCGGCGAAGAACAGACCAGCTAAGGTGGTAAAAAAGGACTCGCTGCTAAACAAGAGAAAGAAGAAACTGAACAAGAGAGTCTAGGAATTAGGATGGTATGAGCTGCTGATTAGATATGTCCGTATTTTGCATGTAATGAACGGTTGCCGGTTTGATTTTCCATTGGTATTAACTTGAATTTTAGAGTGACAGGCGCCTATGTCCGCCTGTCACTGGCGGAAGCAGGAACTAATGGGATATCATGCAGGACCATTGGTATTGTGCTGAAATCTAGCTTCATAACAGAGTAACAAGCGCCTATGTCCGCCTGTCACTAGCGTAAAGCAGGAACGAATGGGATCTCATGCAGCACGTTATAGATCTAGATGCGCTGCTGTATATTCCACAAGCAACTGCAATGCTGCCAGCAGATCCTCCCGCCATCCTTGGTGCCGTAACGTCTGTCGCTACTGTGCCCTATGATTGCCTATCTGTTAAGACAGGGATCGTCCCGGCTAGCAACCGACAATAAGGTTCGAACCCATGTTTCTGCGATTTAGTGCGATCCCTGTGGCAGCCTTAATTAACCCCACTGTGCTGTGACAGCGAATATGTTGTGTGTTTATCTTGCTTATCTGCCTCATGTGCCGTATGTGCCTCATGTGCCTTATGTGCCTAACGTACTTATCGGCTTGTCTGCTTGTGGGCTTGTTCGCCTGTGCGGGCTTGATACAGAGGCAGCCGCCCCCAATTGGGTAATTGACGAGAGTTTCGTATTCTAATAAAGTTTTTTCCAGATCTCCGATGCCTTTTGCCCACTTATTACGGCGTGACTGGAAACTTTGGTGTCAGGTGACCAGCTCTCCTAGGAAATCGTCTCAATTGCACCCCAGTGCTCCCCCGGACTCTTACGTGTGTTTTCCCATTGATCCATGGTCACACACCAAATGTCTCCTGCGTTGTAGTTGCCAATTAACCATGCTCTTCCAATGTGTTTCTCGCTGCAACAAGAACGTTTGGACTCGTGAAAATCGCATCAGCGATGAGGGCCAGAAAAGATTGGCGGTGCTTCTAAGAGCTTCTCTGGCGTGGCTTTCACCGGATATGCGGCCTCTCAGTGTAGTTCCCCTAAATATGCCAACTGCGAAGGTTATGAGAAGGGGAATTTTGTCTCATCACAGATACCAGAAATAATACAATTCACAAGCAGAGATTGATGTCTAGTGGTTGTCTTCCATTTCTCGGGCATCGGGCTCACTTCAGTCCCGCTGACGGGAAGATCTCCCAGCTTGCATATAAGCCACTGCTGAAATAAGCGTCCGCTCGCAGACCATCTTTACGCTCTATGCTCAAGATGTATACTGATTTACTAGTTGCTGTGCGTGAGTTGCACTTAGCAGAGTGGAATTTACCGGTTGCAGAACCTTAAATATTTGCAACTGCCTATCTCGTGCTATATGGCACGGCCACGAGCCTAGTATTCACACACAGTTCAACTCTGGTATACAAGCTTCTCACCATTCCAGATTTAGGATAGGTAATTTGTAGTTTTTTGAGACTAATTTAGCTTTTAAAGACCACTGGTAACTCAGTGGTTGCAAATCAGGCAGATCAGTTCTGCAGTAGAGCTGTAGAGTGGGCTCCAATCTTCCCGGTGTACTTGCTACTGGAAACGGATGTGTGGCTACGTAACGTGGTCTCGGTTGTTTGTACAGTTGAGGCCTTCTGCACAATACGCTGGCTGCGCACCTTCCGATTTCTTACCGTTGGATGGAGAAGAGCCGCTCTGCTTCAAGTTCGTCATTAGAGGAGCATATTGTTGGTAATAATAACAAGAGTGTTGGGACTCGGACTTCTCATTTCTGGTGGCATAATCTAACCGTGTTAGTGGGTACTCTATTCATGTCGAGACGAGCATAATCTGACATGTCTATGCCTACGTAGCTTATTGCCCGAGGTTGACAACGTTTTCCGGGTGGGAATCTAGCTATATTTAGTATTCACGAGACAGGAGGTCTGAGATTAATGGCTTCATGGTAATGTCTGCGACATCTGTTAACTGTTCCTTTGAAGCATATGATCCCTGGTATGAGACCATTGGTCTCAGGTCTATGACATAAAGGACAGTGCTGGGGCCTAAATGGCCCCCATACGGCGCTCCCACAAAATAGGACTGTTTTGTTAAGGGAATATTCCTCAGTTGACGGCTATAGGTTATCCCGTTGAACCAATTAGACGTCATATCTCTCCTTGTCTCAGGCGGATGCATCTAAACTATCAGCGTTGACAGATCTCCACCGAGCCGAGCCACAAGACCACAACGATGTGCCAAAAGACCACACAGCGATGAACTACGAGAACTACAACTGAAGGGTGGCGAGAGCCCTTTTGAGAGTTTAAAGTCTCGGTATAGCACCGTGTTCCATAGCTAGCTCCTCACACGATTCCTGAAAGATATATATAGCCCGAACTGTCATTTCATGTATGCCGAAGTATGGTAACCCAGTCACAGAAATAGTGATATTCCCGCACGCCGAACACCCTTGACTTCCAAACCTTGCACGCTCAAATATTTAATGCCTATACCTTGTAAGGTCTTCCTTGTTTAGCATTCAGGCATACCAAAAATATACCCTCCACCCCGGTTTTCGTTACAAGCACGCAAGCCACTCACAGAGCTGGTGGACGCGTGGGCAGCCCATAGAAACATCCGCACACCATTTCGCGGAAGTTGGGTCGAAGTAGTACCGTGAATAAAGAGGGGTCGTCTCCACACTACTCTACAATACTTGGGTATAACCGTATAAACCACTATGTCGACTTTTCCTGAACCGCTTTCTCATGAGGAGATGAAAAAACACAAGATCCCTCTCGAATACCGTGATCGCTGTGCTCGTTTGCTCGTTCCACTCAAGAAGTGTCGTCAGGAAAACTTGTATATGCCATGGTCCTGTTCGGAGGAAAGGCACTCCTATGAAAAGTGTCAGTATCTAGACTTCAAGAGAAGAGTTAAGGAAATGGAAAAACTGAAGGCTGCTCAACAGTCATGAGCGGTACTGATGGTTGTAACGACAGTGCTGTGCCGGTGTCAAGAGAAATCAATGGCTCACTTATTTATTCTGACTATGTTATTGAGGTGTCGCAGCCTCACCTTATTTATTTATTTATTTATAAACACTTACATGACATGCCGTCTACAGTGGTGTAGTTTACGGGGACCATAAGATGGTATCGATTTATTTAGAACATCTAGTGCATGAAACTGTATTTCCAAAAATGTCGTGACATCATCATTAATAGCATTAAATAGAACTGTTCCACGGCTGGTATTCCTCAACGTATTCCAGACCCTTGAAATAGATGCAGTCATAAATAGGTTACAGATTATTCCACACGGTGCTTTACAGTAGCTCACTTTCTGTCCCTGTTTGGTGGTGAAGGAAATCCAATTGGAGGGACTTGAGTGGGAGGAACTGGCATGAACTGGACCGGTGGACCTTGTGCTGAAATAACTTGAACTGAAGCCTGTTGTGAGTTATATGGAAGTGGATGCATTTGGTGTGGTGGGACCATGGAAGGAACTCCAAGCTGTCCTGTGATCATTGGCATTAGATGTGGAGCATTAGCTGGTGTATGACTTCTTCTTGGATAGGTCTGTTTTCTCTTTGAGATTGTGCTGTTCATTATAGCATACGCTGCTGCTTCGGGACCATCCCTTTTTAACACTTTGGCATGAAAGAGGCCACAAGCATTACATAATGTGCGAGCACCCTTTGGGCCTTTGCGCCATTCTGGTGTCTCTGTTATACCGCATCTTTGGCACGCCTGTTGTGTGCGCATTCTGGTTCTCGGAAAAGACTGTCGAGGCTGGTATACCTCATATTGCTGTGGAGGAGGAGGGGGTGGCGGAACTGCTGTGTAGCTATTGTAGTGGCCAGGTGCAAATGCAAGGTTCTGTGGTTGATGGAAGACAACTGGCCCTGAAGGATACGCAGGATGTTGCAAGAAAGAAGTGGGCTGGGTCAAAGCTGGAGTAGGAGACACATGTTGTGGTGACTTAGGAGGTGTGTTTCTATGTTGGCTAGGAGTGATCATAGGAGTCTTCTCATCAGGCAGTCCGGTAATATCCGGTGGCGTATTTCTGATCTGAGGCTGCAGCTGTAATGGATGGTGAGGGTGTCCTTGAGCAGGGGGCTGAGCAATAAACTGGGTTGGCGGTAAGGGTGACTCCTTAGCAAAGATCTCAGCAGCTGTTCTGAGTGTAGAAAGAGGATTCTGTGTATAGCCGAGTGGCAGGGGTCCGGATGTTCCTGTGATAGCATTCAGTGATGGGAGCCTATCGTGGGGAATACCTGTGATCGAGGAGATGGATGGAAGTCTGACTTTCTCCCTGTGTGTGTTTGGCATGACATCAGCCATTTGTGTTTTTATTGGATTCAATACTAAGAGGTGCTGGCTGCTATAGAAATGAGCGGGCTGTCACCTTTTATACTTCGGGTTCTAAAAGGCCTGTTCCTGGGACCCCAGGCCATGCGCGATCTGCAAACACACATGCTTACGCGTGCGTAGAGCATATCTTGCAGCGCCCGCGTTTCCAAACTTCGATACGCTGCATATTATAGCAGATTAATACGTTTAAGGACGCAACTTTGCAGTTCGCTTAACCCTTGTGTTGGATGGCTTCGTAGTGTTTGCGGCTTCAGAAAATCTGCCTCGTTTGGTATCAACATGTGCTTGACTATGACTATAGTCCATATATAATTTGATGCCCACTCCCGTGCCACGGCTAGCTCAGGGCGTCGTTGCTAAGAATAGGTAATGCCCCTTCGCCTGTGTGGCCTTCTCGTGTCCGCCGTGCATAAATGCGCGCTGGGCCTTTTCTAGACTAGCCGCTCTAGCCCACTACCAGAAATATTCATACAGTTCCCGGTCCGCGACCGCTACACTGCGTCTGGTCTGTGTTCTGGAAGGTCTGAGTCGTGTGTGCCGTACGGTTGATGCTCAGCCTTCAGCCAAGATAAGGTTACCTTGTCGTTGTAACGCTTTTTCCAGGACCCTTGTGTGAGACTTATCTCTTCTGCGCGGCGATATCAAACACCGTAAACAGAAACTCTGATGGTCGATCATGTCATGGTTCAAAAAGTCCGTTCTGTAGTGATTTTCCTCCCAACACAACAATCAGCTCGAACCACGTTGTCTCCCGTCCGTGTGCATACAGTTTTCCCAGTACATCGTAGATCATTGTCTCTCTTTCTAGTCCACATTAGGGACCATAATCCGTGTTCCTGTGTCGAACAGAAGTTGACTACTGAAAATTGCAGAAAATAAAGTTGTTACACCCAGTTCGGACAAAGCTGATCGCCGTTCCATGTTTTACCGTTCTGTCTCGTCAATCTAGTAAGTTGCGAACCTGATACGGAATAACCCGCCGTGATCTTTGGTTATCGTGGTAGCTTAAACATCGGACTGATAAGTACATTTCGCAGTACATAGTACCTGCGCATAACATACAAGAAGGTTCCTAATCATAAATAAGAAACTTACACATATCCGTTGCTTTTAGTCCAGTGGTTAGTGGTAATCCGCAATCAAATCAGTGAATCATCACGGTCATGAAGGTCTCAAATTGTATCGCTGTCCGGGCAGTAGCTGTACAAGGCTTGAGGCAGGAGTTTATCATCTTGTGTGGAAGAACGTTTTGTGACAGCGCACAGTATACTACACTGTACTTAGTAAAGTCCAAAGGGAGCATGGAACATATTTCTGCGACATGCCCACGTGAACATGGAGTGTGAGATAGTACCACTGTGCAGGTGGTCACATTCATAACCTCCTAAGTGCCTTTCTGTCAACGTCAATATTACTGTAGAATGGACTCTTGTTTCACGGCATCTCGGACTAACCACTGTTGTGCTATCGTTCCACTTTCACGTAGCATGCGATCTGATCTGATCTGAAATAAGCTCAAGTAAGCCCGATGCCTTACAGTCCGATGGTAGTTGAACTGGAAGAACTATTAAGTTTCATCATACTAATAGTTTGTTCATCAAAGCAATGGTACCAATTGATAATTAGCGGCTCAAGAGGCGACCAATTCATTGTCTGAAACACTAGGAGAGCCGGTATGTGTCGCTAAGTCTCCTTTCGTTCAAACGGCTCATTGAAGAGCTCTCTTGCGGAAGGATTTATCACAGTGGAAGGAGATTTCTTGATATTCTACATGTTATGTGTGAGGCGAGTTTCAATCACAGAATGGTAGACGTCTCTGTCATTTCTGGTCCCTTCAATTTTGAGCTTCTCATTAAAGAGCGAAGGTTGAGGTCTGTTCTCTTCGTACAATATTTTACATGCTCATATAGCCGAACCTCATATGGTATTCCCTAAGACCCAAATAATCGTAGTCTGGAACAAGTTTTGTTGAGGACATCTTAACTTCTCGGACTTCAACATGTTTATATTTTTACAGTGATCAGCGATGGTAAGGTCCTCCCGAGATGTGCGATCTGCAATCCTGCCTCAAACAAAGGGCCGAGGCTACAAGCTTTTTGAGGCACAGACTATCCAGCCGTTTAAAGCCGCAACTTCTGACAAAATGTGAATGATAGTTGATCTGTGGTGCCTCTGAGGTTTTGTTGGAGCGATGTGTTCCCAGATAAGTTTTTATCAGACCACATGTACTTCGACCGGTCTTTCTGTCGCCAATCGTTCGTGCTCTAAACCCATCCTGCAAGTTTAAGCTTAACAGTTTGCTTGCCAGTCTTTATTTTGCTGTCCAACACGTTGCATACATTACTACAGACAATTTGGGCTCTCTCTCCTTCTCTGTTTCTCTCTCTCTCTCTTTGTGTCTTCCCGATTTAGTAGTGATAACGAACACTGGGACCAAAAACAAAGACACTCTGCATGAACCTGACTTTGGGTGTCCCATCTACTATTAGCTCTAGCTACGAAGATATGTGTCATTCCACGTCAATAGAGATCACATCTAGTTCTTGGCTTCGTTTCTCAGCTGCCTTTTTCTAGGTCTAGAACAAGCTGCGCTTACATCAAAACTTCGCGGACGCTACTACGTCAGTCTGACATACAAGTACGACGCACGCCTCTGCGCTCCCCATCCGTAAAGTGTTCATCGCTGAAGTCATACAACCACTGTCTTATATAATACAAAATATAGTTGAGTCGCAATTACCAGTCCCAAGAGAATAAATGTGCCATAATAAAAAGTCTAGTCTGCTAGATGATGTCACTACGGTCTGATACTGTTTTCTCAAACTAGTCTCAAATTTGTTTGGCTTCATAGATTTGTGAGACAGTATCTCAGGCAGAAAGAATTAGTCACACTTGCATCCTCAATAACCGAGACTAGAGGCTATCTGAAGAGCCCGCCTAAGTATCTCACCAAGCAGATGAAGGAAATACAAGGGACCCGACAGCTGGGTCATCAAACACGATCCCCCTTCTCTTTTTAGAATCCTGGAAGGGGAGGTTGTCCACCTTTAGAGGTTGATCCTCTGAATCTGTTCGCCATGGTCCAAACAATTTTTGCCGATCTTCAAATGAATTACTTCACTCGATTCGCCGATCCTTACCCACAGTGACATGTCGAGTAGATATTACAAAACAAATAAGACCTTTGCAAGTCAGCTGCGCTCCTATCTAGGTTGCTCCATCATTAAGTACATGAAAACCCTCATCACAGCATGTCGATTAATGCAAGACTGGAGTATACTCTCGGAAACTCAACCGTTCTCACAGTTCCGCATGCTCGATCTGCTTCTTAAGATGAGCTACATTAACTCGAGATTCTGTCAAGATATGTGGGTTTAACACATGCTACATTTGAAGCCTCACATTGGAAGAAGGCGAATCAAGTGCTTGCTGGTTTCCTCCTCATATGCTTTCCAGTCAAGCTGCCTTGTGGTCGTGTGGTGTGCCGGACTCTTCTTCGAGAAGGAAGATGGCGTGCCGCATGTCCTCAAGGCGTCGCTCTAAGTAGTACAAGTTTTATTTTGAGGTTCTCAAAATATTCTCGTCGTCATGCCTTGAGCAATCATATATGTTATGTTTATTAGTAAGGTATGACATTCTGACCGGTTAAACGCATTAGACCATATACGACACTGTGTGGATTCCTGTAGTGCTTGGGGTGCCCTCTCAAGCATGATAAGCAGAGCAAACGCACGTTACACCAAAGCCCGATACTTCCAGAGCCCATTAAAAGCGTGCCTTCAGATCTTCTAGATCGCAGAATAATCTGGTTGCCTTACTATGACGAAATATCATCTAATACACATGCTGTTGTTCAGTACAGCTGCTAAAACATCAAAGAATCACCATGGCGACATATGCCGGCTATTCCCAAATGGGCTTTCCAGATCTATTATGTTTCGGCAAACCACGGACTCTGCAAGCAAATTTTATTAGGTTTGAAGATGCATTTTTGACATGTTGGTTGATCGATCTTTAACTAGACTGTGCTGTTGAATGTAGTCGATTAGTAGTATTAATTACGCATCTCAAGACTCTATGCAGAAATCCCTGGTTTTATGAGATGCGCTCCGCTTTGAGCTTAACTTAAAAGCCACATGTTGGCATGTATATTTTCACGTGTCAAAATGAATTAACAGTTGGTCTCCAGAAGTGTCTACCGGTAGTTGATGTTGAAACATATCTCTGCGTCAACCCCACCACTCAAGAGGAGAAAACGTCCTCGTATAGACGCGGTTAGCTGTAATGCATGTATCGCTGGGTGAGAGGTATTGGCTAGAACTACAAATTCTGTAACAGTGTTCTATGATTGGAAGCATTCACGCTCGCTCTAGTGAGCGGTAAAGCATGTTTTCTGTAGCTTTGTCCATGCCTGATATAGGCACAGAAGTTGATGCAGGCCAGCTCGAACCGGTTAGAGTCGCCAATGCACTCATATCGCCACTCTCATAGTGTAATATTTATACTACGTCGCTTAATTTTGTAGGTCATGAATCAAATTCATCATCAAATGCGTCGTATATAGGTCTCATTCCTCACCGGCAGGCATCTCATCCTTCAGCACCTTAATCAGCTGAAGTCTCATCTCTGTGGTATCGTCCCCTCTTAGTACATCGCTAACAAAATGAGCCTCAACGTCTAGCTGGACCATCTCCAAAGCTCCTTTCAGAACACCAACAAGCACATTGGAATACCATAATTCCTTTGATGCCCTCTCATCGTCTGGCAACTCCACAAACTCCGCTAATGGGTTCTCATCGAATATCAGACTAAAGGTCTTGCCATCTTGTGACCAGTTAGCCACTGTAGGCGAGATGTTCAAAAAGATCTTGAAGCCGACTTTCGATACAACTTGAGCCGTCTCTTTGAACGACTGGCAACGACCTGTCCCTGTGTTGGCGAGGAAGTCCTCAATCAATCGTATACCGATATTGTAACCCATTTTCTCCAGCTGCTGATTCACCTTCTGGTAGTCTCCTTTGAAGTCACGCACAAGTTGTGCCACCAGTGCACCATATGTGAGTGTGAACAACTCAGCATCCTGCCGTATGTTAGTGATCTCGCGCATTGGTTTGGCCGAAATCGAGCGTCCAAATTACTCACTACTTTCTCCACCCTGTTTTTCCAGATATCATCTGTAGCGGTTCTGATCGACTTGCTCATTATAAAGCCTCAATGATGTACAAACCACTGCTATGTATCACGTTGAACACGGTAGACGCTCCATTTGTTGTAGTACAAGTCGCGAAATACATTTCGCTTACGTAATTACTTATGTAATCCGAAAAGCGCCACGCCTCAGCCACAGCGCCACAGACGAGGCTTTGGGCACGTGACATTCGCTGATCCGGGGACACCCATCGCCATCAACTCCACACTCCAATGACCCATACAAAAAGCTTTACTGGCAGCTTTTTCCTCACTGGTGGTGCTTCCCGTGATGACTGTCACACGAAAAGAGATGCTGGCATCACTCAACTGCTCTGGTGAGGTGCACCTGCTCATCGGTGTGTCGCCCTTGGCGTACACAAGAGCCCAAAGCATTCTAGCCAACGGGGCCTCTGTCATTGTCATCACACACTCAGACAGCTCTGTCCCACATGGTCTGCTGAAGATGGAACAGAGCAAAAAGGTGGAGATCCTCAGGCGTAAGCTCAAGCTGGAAGTTGACCTCATGACACTCGGCAGAGAGAAAGTCGGTGGGTTTGTGGATCGGGTTTATGTCAACCTCCCAGCTAGCAATGAGGCTCTCAAGGCCCAGATCTACGACAAGTGTCAGGTGTACAGAATACCCATCAACACCACAGAACGTCCACAGTATTCCTCTTTCACCCTTCTTTCTACCTACACAGACGGAGACTTCCAGCTCGGTATCACAACCTCCGGTAAAGGATGCAAGCTCGCCAATAGAATCAAGAGAGAGATCGTGTCCCAGCTTCCAAAGAACATTGGCCAAGTGTGTGATACCGTTGGTGCTCTAAGAGAGAGGATCCAGAACGATGATCGTGCTCAGTTGGCCGAGCATTTGAAAGCCGAATATGAAAAGCTTCTCGAAGCTGAAGCTGGCGAGCATGAAGATGACGCTATGCAAACCTCCAGATTCAACTCCTTCGTCTCAGAGTTCAACATGACAGAGTCTCAGAAACGACTTCAAAGATCTAGATGGCTCTCACAGGTTGTTGAGTACTACCCATTTTCAAAACTAGCGACGCTTTCCCTTGATGACCTCTCTCAAGCCTACACCTCAACCACCAAAGAACAAACCACCGTACAACCCACACAACCAGCTTCGAAGCAGCTAGAGACCCCAAAGCCAGAGTCTACGGAGAATCTTGGACCTCAAACATCAACAGCTGATGTCTCTGCACCATCCTCTACCACAAAAGGTACTATCTCACTAGTTGGGTCTGGACCAGGCTCCGTCTCCCTCCTTACCATTGGTGCTCTGCACGAGATAAACACTGCAGATATCATCCTAGCAGATAAGCTTGTCCCACAACAGGTTATTGACCTGATCCCATCCAAAACAGAAAAATTCATAGCACGCAAATTCCCAGGAAATGCTGAAGCTGCACAGAACGAACTTCTCGAGCTGGGCCTACGGTCTCTTCAAGAAGGTAAAAAGGTTGTAAGATTGAAACAAGGAGACCCATACATCTTCGGTCGTGGTGGTGAGGAATATCTATACTTTAAAGAGCATGGTTTCGAACCAGACGTTCTGCCGGGTATCACATCTGCCCTGTCCTCCACTGTGAGTTCTTTGATCCCAGCCACGCAACGAGATGTTGCTGACCAAGTGCTCATTTGCACGGGAACAGGAAGACGTGGTGTTCTTCCAAACATACCGGAATACGTTGAGACACGAACCACCGTCTTCCTCATGTCTCTTCACAGAATACAGGATCTCGTTTCTGCCTTGGTATCCAAAGGCTGGGACCCAAAGCTGCCAGCAGCTATTGTTGAGAGATCTTCTTGTCCTGACCAGCGTATTACAAGAACAAAACTTGAACATCTTGTTGAAGCTGTGGAAGAGATTGGTTCCCGTCCTCCGGGGCTACTAGTCTTGGGTAGAGCTTGTGAAGCCCTGACTGGTCCAATAGAGGAGAAATGGAAGGTTGAAGAAGGTTACGAGATCGGTGACAAAGATGTCACGAGCTTCCTCAATCTCATCACTGCATAAATACGAGATAATTTTAATTTGCATCAATCATCTGACTATGGTTTAGTTACAGTAGTAAGCATTACAAAAAATAAAGAATAGCAAAATCAATACTAGTCGCCTTATTGTGCCGTCTAAGCCTCGAGCTCCATCTGGTTCTTGGGCTTGTGGTTGATCTCCTCATCCCAATCAAAGACATATGAGCTGAACTTTCTTGCTGGGATGCCCTTTTCGAACATAATATCCAACTCAGCAAAAGATCTGTCTCTCGTCTCTGGTAGTCTAAAGAAGGACCAAACAAAAACACAGATAGCTGTTCCAAGCCAAATAAATGCAGTCTTTCCTTTCAAATTTGCACTTCCTGGGTTAATCAGATATGGCTCAACAATATTGGAAATCAAAGAAACAACGGAATAGGCACCTCTGGCCAGGGCGATAGACTGTGATCTTAATCTTGTTGAAGACATTTCTCCCACAATCGTGAAAGCCAAAGGACCAATAGTCATAGCGTAAGTGGCAACCCAAACCATGGTGATTCCAGCTTGTGCCCATCTGATACCTGCAGTTTGTTCTGGACAGGCTAAGATACCAACCAGGAGTAAAGATGAAGTCAAAACTGCAAACCCGGTGACATAAATTGTTCTTCTACCAAATCTGTTCAGCAAAAACCATGAGCAAACGGTCCCTGACCAGGCAATACCTGTGGTTCCCAAGTTCAACTTGTAAGTTTCAGAAGGGTTTAAACCAGCCTGAGAGAAGAAATAAGAAGGGGAATAAGCAAATGTGGATCCTGAAAGAACCTGACCAGCAAAGGCAATACATGCAATCTCTGTTCTTCTTCTATCTGTGCCCTTAAAACACTCTAGATAAGCACTAATGCCTTTCCGACTCTCTCCAACAGAAGCCTTCTGCTCTTTCTCTAACTCATCGGTTCGGATCAACATCGCAACTCTTTTCTCAGCATCGTGGTGAATGGACTTATGGGAAAGTCTCTTAACAGCCTTGACAGCCTCTTCGATTCTTCCCTTCTGGATCAACCATGTAGGAGAGTCTGGACAAAGAATAGTGAGGATCAAAAGAGGAGGTACCCAAACCCACTGGATTGCAAATGGAACCCTATAAGACCACTTGGTTGTGTTATTAACGTAAGCTTGTAAGACACCAGCTGCGACGAACTGTCCCGTCGCCCAGCACAGATTGACATAAGCAGATAAGTAACCTCTCAAGATCAAGGGCATAATTTCCGAAGAGTATGAAGGTCCCATAACAGCGAAGATACCCCAGGTTACACCACATAACACTTGACCAGCCATTAGGTCACTGACGTTCTTAGCAAAGAATGGGATGAAGATGAAAGCGGCCATAAGCACCAAAGACACAATGATGACTCTTCTGTGTCCAAACCTAGAAGTGAGGGGTCCGTTCAACAGATTACCAATGATACCACCAGCAGAGGATCCACAATTCAGAGCCACTTGCCATGATGAAGTGATCTGATAGTTTGAGGTGTCATGTCTTACTGGGTGTCCATACTCCTTTTTGAAAGACGGGTAAGCAAAGAAAGACGACATTAGAATGTTATCGTAGCCTTCCATAATGATGGTTGCAGACATAACCATGGCCCAGAAGATAGCCCATTTGTAGAGCTTGATGGCCTCTCTGACAGTGAGCTCATGCTCACCTTCATTAGCGTCCTGGGCAACTTGGTTGATGGCCTCCTCATCCATCTCCTCAATAGCACCGAACCGTGTGCTAAACGGCTTCTCGGACTTATAGCCGGAGCCAGATGTTGTTCTCGAGGCATTCTCAAGATGCTCGATACTGACCTTCTTTTCTTCAGTCATCGATAAGATTAGAGCCTTAGATCGATCGTTGATGGTAGTGGAAAATCGCTAGGGGTTAAGCACCTCGAGTGGGCGTTCAACAGCTTATGTACTACATCGCCTTGCCTACCAGACCCCTCCACGCTAAACTAAGCACATATGACGTACTCTATTCCTGTGAACAAGCTATCCGGTTTTCTGGTGTCATGAAGGTGCCAAATGTGCGGAGGTCGGGGGAGTCATCCTTGGAAAGTATGGGGTACATTCGCGTACTTCCGGTGCGCTTTCTCTGAATATTCGTCGAGACAATCGGGACAATTGGCTCATAATAAGGTAGATACACTAATATGTGTAGATTATTTAGTGCTTATCGTGTTATTGCGAGATTTTTCCCCTTCGTTGCGCCGCCCAACCCCGGTCTACAGCCCAGGATGTACAAGCAAGCGACTTGCGTTAGTTCTCGGGATTATGCTCGGCTCGAGCTGTAGATGTGTCTCGCACAATCCCAGTGACCAACGAGAGATGGTCTCTCGGTACAATAATGGTTCTCTCCCCGCGTTCGTCACGTTTCCGAGAGTCGTTTAGCGGAGCCACTGCGAGTCGACTGTAGAAACCATCTCGGCTATCTCTTCAACGGCTTCACAATGGCCTCCGTGCGTGTGAACCAAGACGAAATCCCTTGGCTACACTCTGTAAGAAGCACTTAGTATTGTACTTTTTCTGTTCTTATTACTAGCCAAGAGGCTTAGTAGTGCGATCAACGGGTATAAATGGGTGTGTGCTATGCAAGGTGATGTTCCCGGCGTTTCCCCAGATTTTCCCCAATCTCCGCACAGGCTTCTTACAGGCTTCTTACAGGGGCTTGAATAAACTCTCGCTCGAATATCCACTATCACAAATCGAGGCATGTGGTGGTCCCAAGCTCGACTCGATGGCTCGTAGAGTTCCGCCTTCTATAAAGGAGGTCCCACAACGCCTGTGTTAAGCGGTGTGTGCACTTTCCCCCTAAATCACTACACACAACACAATGGCTGAAAAGAACCAGCACGAGAGAATCATTACGTCTGATACCAGGTTCTCCCTCGGTATGTGGGAGCCGAAGGACGGTGTCAACATACACTGGGCCCAGGAGTCCTTCAAGACCGAGGTCCAGCCAGATGGAACCCTCTATAACCTCGCAGCGACGACTTTCCTCCCGGGTAGAGGCGCTCAGCTCAACTGCCCAACTATCTCCACTAAGATCTCCTCTCCATTGCCTGGGGTTGTGGGTGTCGAGCACTACCACCACCTGTCTAAGTACAAGAACTCGAAGGAGCCACGCTTTGAGCTCAAGACAGAACAAGTCGATTCCAAAGCCTTCACTGCCTCTGCTGATGGCAGTGTAGCCGAAGTATCCGTGGATGGAGGCGTCTCTGCAACGGTTCAGAAAGACAAGTTTGGTATTGAGTTCAAGAATGATGCGAAACTGTTGACTAAGCTTGGATTCAGATCAGTCGGGTGGGTTAATGACAGCCGTTTCAAGACCCCACAGGGCAAGAACCGCACCTATACCACTTTCCAGTTGCACATCTCCAACGGTGAAAAGTTCTTTGGTCTTGGTGAGAGATTCGGTCCGTATGTGAAGAACGGTCAGAGAGTTGAGATGTGGAATGAAGACGGTGGTACGTCTTCTGAGCTTACTTATAAGAACATCCCATTCTTCATCTCCTCCCGTGGCTATGGTGTCTTCATTGACTCTTCTGATGACGTTGTCTTGGAGATACAATCCGAGAGAACCACGAGAGTCAACGTTGTTGTTCCAGGTGAAGGTGCTAGATATTACATCATCAACGGTCCTGATCCAAAGACAATACTTAACAGATATGCTCGGTTAACTGGACATCCTGCCTTGCCACCACCGTGGACCTTTGGTTTGTGGTTGACCACCTCGTTCACTACCGACTACGACATCAAAACAGTCTCCTCTTTCCTCCAAGGTATGAAAGACAGAAACATCCCGCTCAGAACTTTCCATTTCGATTGTTTCTGGATGAAAGGCTTCCAATGGTGTGACTTTGAGTTCGACCCAGACATGTTCCCAGACCCAAAGAAGATGCTTACAGAGTTGAAAGAAAGATTCGGTATCAAGATCTGTGTCTGGATCAACACTTACATTGCTCAAGAGTCTTCTCTGTTCCAAGAAGCTGATGATAAGGGGTACTTAATCAAAAACAGTGATGGTTCTTCCTTCCAGACAGATATGTGGCAAGCAGGTATGGGTATTGTTGATTTTACTAACCCAAGCGCTTGCAAATGGTACCAAGATCACTTGGCCAGACTGGTCGACTTAGGTGTTGACTGCTTCAAGACAGACTTCGGTGAAAGAATCCCATGCTACGATGTGACTTACTTCAGTGGTGAAAATCCGTTAGCGATGCACAACTACTACACTTTGCTTTATAATAAGTGTGTATTTGAGCTACTAGAGAAGAAGCTTGGTAAGAATGAGGCCTGTCTCTTTGCCAGATCTGCCACTGCTGGTGGTCAACAGTTCCCTGTTCACTGGGGTGGTGACTGTGAGTCCACTTTTGAGGCCATGGCTGAAACTATCAGAGGTGGTCTATCTCTTGGTCTTTCTGGCTTCGGTTTCTGGTCTCACGACATCTCGGGTTTCGAAGGTTATGAACTACCAGATCCAACTTTGTACAAGAGATGGGTTCAATTCGGTCTGTTATCCTCTCATTCAAGATTACATGGCTCTGCTACCTACAGAGTTCCATGGAACTTTGATGATGAGTCCTCTGTTGTCCTTGCAGCCTTTACCAAGCTGAAGATCTCTTTGATGCCATACATCTACAAGTTGGCCATTGAGGCTCATGCCACTGCTACCCCAGTTATCAGAGCTATGTTGTTGGAATTCTTTGACGACATTCCAGCTGTCAGCGCTGATTCTCAGTTTATGCTTGGTGACAAGTTCCTCGTTGCTCCAATCCTCTCTGAACAGAATGATGTCACTTATTACCTTCCAAAAGGCTCTTGGTATGGTTACTTGGACGGCCAAATCAGAGAGTCTACCGGTGAATACGTTACTGAAAGCCATGACTTCATGACTTTGCCTTTGCTGGTCAGACCAAACTCTGTTTTCGTGACTTCTGGACCTGATGCTCCAAATGACAAGCCCGATTACGACTATACAGACGATGTCTTGGTCAACTTGTACGCCCTTGAGGATGGTGAGCAGACTGTTGAGATCCCAGACTTTGAAAATCTGGGTAAGTTCAAGGCCACTGTTGTTGTTACCAAGTCAGGTCAAAACGTTAAGGTTGACTATAAGGGTTCTTTCAACAAACTTGCTGTTAGAGTTTTAGGTCAAAAAGTCAAAGGTGGTGATTCTAAAGACAAACTTGGTAATGCTGTGTTCGTGGCTTCTGGTAAATCCATCAACATTACTATTTAGTCTTGATTTATGTTTATGAGTTTTCTTACTTCACTTCATTTGGTGCTACGTAGTTTGTTCATCAATCTATAAGTCATTTCATTCATTGGTTTGATCCCCAGGAATGATCATTCATCCTTCTCCAGGAGATTGTCTAAAATCTTCTGATACTTACCATTCGTGGCGTTATTGGCTCTTCTCAATCTTTTCTCTGCAACAGAATAAGCATCCTCTTGATCTTTACTCTCATAATCATACAAATTACCAAGGTCAATGACGGCTTCGGCAACAGCAACCCAAGTCTGCGGATCTTCTTCGTCCTCAGCTCTTTCCAAAAACTCAACGGCTCTCTTAGTGTAGTTGATTGCTTCCTGTTGAGCTTTCTTTGCAGTGTAACCTTCGATTTCAGTGTCATCCTCGACATCAGAATCGTAAGTGATTGTGGTGAAGATGGAAGATGGTTTCTCAGCAGCTTGAAGAAGGAGTTGGCCGATCTTCGAAGACACCTTCTTGAAGAATGCCAATGATTTTTTCTCCTTTGTAGTCAAAGACTCGGCTTTTTTGTTGAGTAGGTCTTTATACTCAATGGTGATGAAATCACCAAAATCAGTACCATGCTTAATCAACCAATCAAAGTACTTCTCACTTGTTTGTACTTTATACAATGGGTGTTTTTTTGACAACACAACATCCTGTCCTTCTTCTTGATTTTCATCATCACTGTCAAGTCCCTCAGCGAGCACATCTTCTTGGCCAAAGTTCTTGATGATGTCAAGCAGATCATCCAGGGCATTGAAAATCTCAAAGACATCATTATCCAAAAGAGCGTAGTTTTGTAACACTTTAACGGTCTCCTCAGCTTCTTCATAGCTCGAAAGAGCCAAATCCAAGAGTTTCGAGACGTTTACTGTGTTGTCGTCCTTTTTGGTGTCAACGTCCCATTGAGAAACGTACTCAAGTGGGATTCTATTGATGATGACTCTCGATCTGGCGAACCTCAGCTCGACAGAGTCTGGGTACTGTTCAGACCCCAATTCTATACGTTCAATAGCAGCATCAAAGTAATCCTTAACGGTCTTACCTTCACCTTCGTCCTCAGTGTGATAGATTGCCAGTTCCGCAAGTGCAATGGCGTACATAGCGTGGAACTCTGCGGGGAGTTTGAGTCCCTCTTGTTGATTTCTCAAGAGTCTATCGCACTCGTGAATAACACCGTTGAGCACCATCTCATTCTCTCTACCAGTGGTGATGTAGTTATCCCAAAGGCCTTTCAGCTGTGTAAGTTCGTCATCTGGGTCGACCTCATCATCCAGCTCAACATGGATCTCATTACCCTTTGGAGCTGCGAGCTCGGTGGTCTCCTTCTCCTCTGGCTTCACGTCACCTTTCTGTCTCTTACGCTCCTTAGCAGCCTTTCCGAGTCCGAGTGTTCTTTTGGCCATCCTGTGCTTTTCTAGCAGATCAAACCTCTAGCTATAACTTAAGTACGGAAGCTGAAAAAAGTCAGCTCATCGGTGGGTTTTTTTTCTTTTTTAAAAAAAAACCTCTGCCACCCTTTTACGTGTCAATAGTGGTCTGCCATATACCCCAGTGTCAATATCTGCCATTTTCTGCCGTGCAAATGAGCACTTAGCTGAGAAATTTTACCGCTGGCAGTGGCACAAGCGCTCATATGGAGGCCAGAACACCCACAAATTCACTGTGAAAGACCCTCCACACAAGCAACTCCTCCTCAGGCCACTCACACAACTATAAAAGTCGCCACGACCGCTCTGGTACCGAAAACCCGCGAAACAAAACACGCCGTTCCAGCACCGTCTCAACACCCGGACACCCCGCCTCGCACAAACAATCCACTAATTTTCTTTCCCCCCTGCGCCAACAAGCAACCACCAACAGCCGTATCCACACACCAAGAAGCGCTCAATGGGCGACAAGAACGACAAGAGCGACGGAGATCTCTCTCCGACGGCTATGGCGATGTCCTCGCTGCAGTGTCCCTCGCCGCCGCCAATCCTCAACACCTCTGCTAGCAGCGGCAAGACACAGTCGTCCGCTTCCATCAACAACATCATCCAGAGCGAGTTCCAGGGAAAGAGCATCGACGAGCAGTCGCAGCAGCAGGAGCACGCTGTGCGCATCGACCAGCCAACGCCTTCCCGTCTCGCAACATTACAAGGTGCTCTCCAGGCCTCTGTGTCCAATGCTTCTTTGAAAGGGACCGTTCCCGCTGGCGGTGCGCTCTTGAAAGGGCGTATTGCCGCCACTGCTGTTGCTGCCGCCGTTGCCGCATCTACAGCAAGAGACAAGCTGCGCTCAGTGAGTCCTCCGTACTTGCAGAGCAATATCACCCCGGGAGGGAACTCTCCAGCACACAATCTGAGTAACTCGTCTTTGTCCTCGGGGAGCAACGACCAGATGCTTAAGCCTGGCGATATGCATGCACACTTCTATGTTGAAGACACCATCCGTCACGGAGGCGTGAGATCCAGAAGTAACAGTACGTCTACGACGAATGAGCCAAGAAACATTGGTGAAGTCATCTCAGAGGAGAACAAGGAAATCAGTACAGTCAAATCGACATCGTCCACCAAGAAGGAGTCATCTCAGAACTTGGATCCAAGACTACCGCAAGATGACGGCAAAATACATGTTTTATTTGGTGCCTGTGGTTCTATTGCATCCTCTAAGATCAAAAACATTGTCAAGAAACTTGAGGAGATATATGGTAAAGACAAGCTATCCATTCAAATCATTCTTACCTCCGCAGCTGAACATTTTGTTTCGAGAGTCGATTTTGCACCAAATGTTAGACTTTGGAGAGACAAGGATGAATGGAGTACATGGAAAGCACGTACTGATCCTGTTCTACACATTGAGCTACGTCGTTGGGCTGATATTTTAATCGTGGCTCCATTAACTGCTAATTCATTATCCAAGATTGCATTGGGTATTTGTGATAACTTATTAACAAATGTCATTAGAGCATGGAACACACAATACCCTATATTACTTGCCCCATCTATGGTAAGTTATGCATACAACTCTGTTCAAACCAAAAGACATTTGAAAACCATTAAAGAGGAGATGCCTTGGATAGAAGTTTTAAGACCTGCTGAGAAAATCATTGGAAGTTATGGTGATATTGGTATGGGTGGTATGATGGATTACAATGAGATTGTGGATAAGATTGTGCACAAGCTCGGTGGCTATCCTGATGATGATGAAGATGATGATGAAGATGAAGACGAGAACAGTAATAGCAATAATAAAGATCAAAATGATGATGATGATGATGATGACGACGACGATGACGACGATGATGACGATGATGATGACAACGAAGAAGATGATGCCATTGAGGACGAAGAAGATGACACTGTTAAAGGCAATGTGTCTCCTTCATTAAGCAGCCCTACATCTCCGTTGCCTGTCAAAGGGACGCCTACTAAGATTGTCAAAGGCCTGAGGAAGCTCACCGTTGCTGAAGAGGACGAGCTTGCCTCCAAGCCTGCGACGTCTAATTAGGAGGCCGTCTACGTACTCTCCATCTCGTTCTACATTGCTTTTTTTGTACTCTTTCACGCTGCACACACTATGGTTTTGGGTCTTTTGGTTTTTATATATGGGTTAATATCATTTGGAATTTGCTTTTAATGGCTTGTATCGGTAGAACTAAACACCACCCGCTTGTGGCTACCACCTGCTGACCAATCGTCGCAGTATGATTCCACCGGCTTAGTGCTTACCACCTGCTTACTACGCTGCTTACTACTCGATGGGGCAACAACCACTCATAGCGCGGGCATCGTCAGCCAAAATCCCCGCGCATTTAAACGGACCGCACCGGGATTTGTATATATAAAGCAGATGGACGTCCTCCTATCAGTTCAGCGACACTTGTCCAACCAGGCCAGGTCGTCTCAACTTACCCTCTTGACCCTTTTTACCAGTCCTAAGGGGAGACCAAAGCCCGCAACCGATTACATCATCACAGCGGTGCGCGTACCAAGTTACCCGCCCGACGCCACAGAAAAGAAGTTTGCACCCGCCAAGTCACCACAGTCCACCACGGTCGTCCATTAACACACCACTGGCCAGCCAACGCTTGAGGACTTCACTAGCTTAGAAGAGGCTATACACTGCTTACGCTCTATACATCTGCTGCACAAAAACAGGGATCCGGAAGACGATACCCGCTATTGGAAAGAGCGCAAATAGAGCTCTATAACGATTACAAATTACACCACACCAACACTCAAGGCTACACAGAGCTCCAGCATGTCGAACGTTCTGCTGCTGCTGAACCACAACTTCGTTGCCTCAGCAGACGCTGAGGCCATCATCACACAGAAGAAGAACGAGCTCAATACGACCCACGCAGGTGCTAAGATTGATCAGTATCTTCTCTCAAATATCGTACTGGATAAAGTATCTTTAACGCCCAACAACTACGACTTCGTCTACTACCTCGACAGCTCGGGCTTCAACTCCACAATACCAAACCACCCAGCCATCAAGCAGTCGATCCGTGTCACGTCTGCGCCAGTTGCTCTCCCTACAAGTACAAATAAGGCCGTTTCTAAAGTCGGGTCTAAGCTATCTAAGCTCAAGTTCAAGAAGCTCGCTAAGCCAGCTCCATCACCTTCGGCTTCTTCTTTGGCTTCGTCGCCTTCCCCAACACCATCTTTACCAGAACTGACCAAATCTCCTTCCCCACTCGAGACTCAGAAGAAGTTGAGATTTTTCAGTGACGACTCTGATGACGATGAACTCATCGATGAAGATGAACTCATCGAGAACTCTATGCTGAATTCGTCATCAATCATTTGTCTGCGTGAGCCAAACACCGGAGGTGTCAAAAGAAGAAAAGCCTGTAAGGACTGTACTTGTGGCCTTGCGGAGAGAGAAGCATTTGCATTCGGTGAAACCACTGGGGAAGCAGCAGAGATTGAACCACCAAGTGAGCCTATCAAGCCAAGAGTTGAGTTCAGCAGTAAAGAATTATCAGAGATCGATTTCACAATCGAAGGTAAGACTGGTGGCTGTGGTTCTTGTTCACTTGGTGATGCTTTCAGATGTTCTGGTTGTCCATTTTTGGGACTCCCAGCTTTCCAACCAGGTCAAGCCATCAGCTTAGCTGGTATCGATGATGATCTTTGAAGATATGAAAGATAAAAAAAAGGGACGGTGTTCTCCCATAGAGGAGGGCGTTATATTTATTCGGTTTCGTTTCTAGATGGTCTGTGTGTCGTTTGGCTCACATTCTTATGGTTGTAACAATATGGACGTTCTCTATACCCGGGTTTATTTAGAGAACCAATTATAAAAGTTTAAAAGATTTTGGAAGATGAACTGTAGGCTACTTTATAAAGGTTGAAGAGATTACGTCAGGATAGGCTACTATTAGTCGTTACAAGAAATCGGAACCAAAAATCAATAAACGTCAATTAAAAAGTGTAAAATAGTATAGGAAAAGAAGTACAATGCAGGATGCAAAGATGACGACACGAGAGAGAGTAAAAGAGCAATCATTCGAAACTCCCCCGAGTTTCCGTAGATGTGTTGTATAAAGTCAAGAGTTATTCGGTATTAGTGTTCTCGGTGAGGAGGAGCAGTCAAACCCGCTTTGAGATGGAAACAAGTGAGGAGTCTATTAGAGAAGTGAAGTGTGGATTCATAAAACAGAGCTGGATATCAAGAGAGAGGAGTGCTTGCGGAGCAGAGCACAGATAAGGAATGACTCAGACCTTGGAGACAACAGTCTGGTTGGCCTCGAGCTCCTTCGCGTTACGGTCGTGGTACTCCTTCTTGATGTCCTGGTACTGGGAGCAGTTGTGCGACTCCAGCAGTCTGTGGCGAGTGCAGTACTTTCCCTGGCAGAACTTGCAATCACCAATGATGGAGTGGGGGGAGGTGCAAGTGCCGTGATGGCACAGCTTCTTGGACTTCTTCTTCTTCTTGTCGACGATGGGCGTAGCAGAGGACATTCCGGGTATTGGGCAGTGAGAGAGGGACAACACAGAGGGGACGGCCCAGTCGTTGAGGGCCTTGTGGTTGTCTGGTGGAGTTGTAGCTGTTTGTGGGTGGCAAACGCGGTGTGGGCGGGTCCTTTCCTTTTTATAGCGCTGTTATCGCGGGGCTCTAGGAATTCGGGCGGGCAACACCTTTCTGTCATGGGGCTGTGGCGAGGCCCTGGGTTTCTGTCTGGAGGTATGGTTTTTAATCAAAGGTCTAAGTCTAAGGTCTAAACTGTCTAAGGGCTAAGGCCTAAACTGCGTAAACGGTCTAAGGCCTAAACTCTGTAAACCGTCTGGTCTAAACTCTGTATATCCTTGGCCTACTTATGGTCATGGTAATGCCTCAGCCCCACAGTGAAGGTCACATGACTCCGCCGTTGTTGGCTAAGGGCGTGCGAGGTAGCCTTTAAAGCAGTATTCCCTCCTTCACAGAGCTCCCATAAAGAACAACACCAGTGCTGAGACGATAGTGGCTCAAACCCGTTCATAATGAAAGCACTGACTCATGATGCGATAAGACTGGAGTATCAAACCACTTCGCGGGTGGTATCGGTGATTGCCGGCCTTAGCGATGTGTCATGCGTACCTTTTGTACGCTTGTATGGACTCGTTGGCGCTATAAGAGATGGAAATAATTGAGAAGTACCCGTTTAGTACAATCTGTTTTCCATGATAATTTAGATTGCGTTGATGGCTTGCAGGGCTATCATATTGCCGCAAAGCAGAACACCCGAACACCACCCGCACACCTTCTCGTACATCCGCACATCTCAGGAAGCTTTCAAGACATATTTAAAATATAGTTGTGTTAGATATTGAAGGTGAAAAATATCCTCCTATCAGTATAAAATAGTGAACTTTCTTATAGTATATCTCTTTTGTATCACAGGCTTGTTTTTTCAACAAATTTTCAAAATTGGTTTTGTAAGCATCGATAAGAAGGATATCATATAAATTCTGTAATGTACTGGCTATTTTTATTCAAAAATCAATTATATCACAAAGAAGCTATGATTACCATCTTACCCTGTTTAACGTCTTATATCTACTCAGTTCAAAAATAATGTTTCAAATTGATCGGATTTAAACATAAAACCAAAATCATAAGCGACTGACGAGTTAACGCTGGAATTCCATTATAACGCAGCAAGAGATACATAAAGTGTATCTCAATCAAAAATTACTTAAGGAGCAAAGGTGGAGCTAGAATCGATGGTGAAAGAATCAGTAAGAGTGGTGGAACATCTAGAAGTACCGGTTGGTTCAGTAGAACAAGCATTGTTCTCAATGTTACATTCAATCAAAGCAGCATTCAAATATTTACTGTAGTACTTCCACAAAGTCCATCCACAGTCCATGCAGAAGGCATAGTTAGATAAGAAGGCGGTATCATCAGAGCCACACAGACAACCAGGTTTGTATGGACCGACATAGGAGTCACCATTAATAGAACAATCTTCACCAGCGATGATCATCAAACCACAGGCAGCATGACATTCGAGAGTGGCACAATCATCTGGAGAAGCAGCCAAGGCGTAAGCCTCTGGTTCCGGATGGCCAATTGCAATAGCTTCAGCAATGGCCTCAGCGTACGCCTCAGCAGCAGCCGCAGCCTGTGGGTTAGCCTTAGCCCATGGAAGAGACTCAGCAAGAGGTTGAGCAACAGGAGAAGCAACAGCAATTGCAGAGATGACAGCGGTGTAGAGAATAGTAGAGAACTTCATGATGATCCTTTTAGTTGATGAAGAAAACCTACATCAGTGATGGCGAGTTACAAAACTAAAGTGGGAAAACTCTTGAATTTATACACGCAAATGATCCCTGGAAGGCAGGCTCTCTACTATGGAGCCCCAAATACTTTCAGTGTATTTTATGAGTCCATTTAATTGCAATAGTGGAAAGATACAGTGGAGGAATTGCGACCGTGCTCTTTACAACTGCCCTAACTCCCAAGAGAACTAAGGCAGGGTGGATCAAACGGCTCAATAGGGTCAGAATTTGAGGCTACCTCGTAAAATGGTAGTTGTGATACTTAGATTACCCAGAAATACCTTAAAACCCGTCTATATTCCTGTATTTTCTGTACTTAACTACAGACAGAAAACTATTTCCGCATCTCTCAAACTTGGTGTCACCACGCCCGCCTTTCGATCATCAAATGTACCTCATTTGAGTGTGTGCACAAACACCGCAGCTAAGCTACAACACGAAATGAGGCTACACAAAACAAATCTTATCCTTTTTACAGGGACCTTTATACCAACTAATTCCAACAGTAAAACCATAATGGAGGAAATCTGCAAAGTTTGGGGTGCAGATGTAAGAGTAGCCTCATGTGGCTTTCGGCCGCAGCCTCTATAGATTAGATCAAGTACGCGCTTGGCAGGTGACACAATTCAAGGGCCAGTGTTTGGATTGGATACAGAAATAAGCTTGAGCACCTTGGTGGGAAACTTTAACTAGCAGTGACCTGGAAGGCGTGCAGAAAACGCACACGTGCCGTTACCCCGCGAGATGTTGCGCTGGATACCAGGCATATGGTCTGACCTGGTCTGGGGTTGGCCTGGAAATTCATGACAGTGTGTTGATTGGCTAAGGAATTTGCACCCGAAAGCACTCTATTCAAGAGAGGAGATGACAGTGAATGGCTGAGATCTGATGGGGATCAACGCACTTCGAGCTACTTTTATTGTTTTCCATATAGTAGTGATATCAATTAAATGAACAGTTAGTCTCATGGAGAGCATGAGAAACGATTAAACAACCTAGGAAGCAAAAGATAGGAAGAGAAAAGTAGATAGTGGGAAATTGACTCAGAAGAAGAAGAGTGAAGACAAAATCGCAACGATTGCTGCACTCACCGTCAGCTTGTTACCCGCACCTTCGAAGGTAGAAGCCTGGCCCTCAGATGAAACACCAGTAGCAGTGGAGGCAACCTCAACAGTTTGAGTAGATGTACCTTCCTTTCCAGTTGCTTGTGTAGCTGGCTGAGCGGTATTAGCCTCAGTAGCGTGTGTGGTGGTAACAACGGTGTAAGCAGTAGTGACGACATCCTCGGAGCAGGAATCACCAGAGCAGGAGGTGACAGTGATGATGGTGGTGTAGACGTCAGCGTTACCAGCAGGAGGAGCATTGGTCTCATCGCTCGTCAAAGCACAATAGGTAGTGTACTCTGTGACAACACCAGCGGACGTAGTCGTTACAACAGTAACACCGGTGGTAATAGCTGTCTCGGAACAATCATCGTTGGAGCATGAGGTGATAGTGACCACAGTAGTGGAGACTTCAGCGTTACCGGTAAGAGAAGCACTGGAGTCGTCAGTTAAAGCACAGTAGGTAGTGTACTCGGTCACAACACCAGAAGATGTAGTTGTGACAACAGTAACACCTGTGGTGACTGCTGTCTCAGAACAGGTACCACTGGAGCAGGAAGTGATTGTGATTACAGTCGTAGACTCTTCATCATCAGTGAAAGTTGAAGTAGATAGAGGTTCTTCAGAAGAGAGAACAGAAGAAGAACCGGAAACCACATCAGAGGACGAAGCATCAGCTGAAATGTCCGAAGAGGAAACAGAAGAAGCAGATGATTCATCCGCAGTGCTGGAAGAGGTAGATGGAGCAGCAGAGTCAGATGGGGAGGTAGACTCGGACGAAGAAGACAAATCAGCATCAGCAGTGATGGTGCTCGAAAGGTCGTATGTTAGAACAGCTCTCTTGATGAGTTTCTCTCCACTGGTTGTGGTGATCTCAATATGAGCACCGGATGTGAAAGAGTTACCAGAGATCACTGAGGCATCAACATGGATAGAAAGAACATCATCGTTATCAACAGAGTACTCCACATCGATAGAGACTGTGTCAGCCGAAACGGTGACAGCGGAGTCGGAAGATTTATCACCTTCATTGGTTGAAACAGTGGCAGCTTTGAAGTCGAAATCACCAGCAGTCTTGTTGAAGGAGATTGTCACAGAAGACCACGTTCCAATGGATCCTGGGATTTGCAAGCTCCAGAATGGAGAGCCACCATTAAATGAACCAGTGAAGGTTGGTTCAGATGATGGAGAGGATGGTGGAAGGGAGGAAGAAGTAGAGGAAGTGCTGGATGACTCTGGAGTAGCAGACGAGGAAACACCACTGGATGGAGTGATACTGGATGACTCTGGTACAGTGGAAGAAGAAACACCACTGGATGGAGTGATACTGGATGACTCTGGGGCAGTAGCAGACGAAGAAGAAATACCACTTTCTGGAGTAGCAGACGAAGACGAAACACCACTTTCTGGAGCAGCAGACGAAGACGAAACACCACTTTCTGGAGCAGCAGACGAAGACGAAACACCACTCGAAGACTCTGATGTAACAGATGAAGAAGAGGCACCACTTGAGGACTCTGGAGCAGTAGATGAAGAAGACACACCACTAGATGACTCTGGAGTAACAGATGAAGAAGAAACACCATTGGATATGGTGGAGCTGGTAGACTCAGAAGAAGAAGGTACTGTGGATGATATATCAGACGATGAACTTAGCGTGGAAGCAAAGAAAGAGGAGTAGGAAGAGGAAGAGGAACTTGCCACATAGTTTGGTCTGAATAAGACCTCAGTGTTTGTCTCATCCTGGTGATTACATGCCGAGTCATAGTAGTAGCCTTGATAGGTTATACCACACTGGTCGTACTCTCCGTCGTAGAGGGTGTTCTGCAAATCCAACTTTCCAGGCTGACAACCATAAGAGTACAGTATACGTGTACCGTTGGAGAGAATAGCAAGAATTTCATACCCTTCAGCCACAACAGCAGGGTCACCAGTGACAAGAGTGTAATAAGCACCTTCCTTTAAATTGACATAGAATTCAGTGCCTGTTTGAGGCGATTCATTCCATGGCTTATATGGCCATGTAGTACCAGTAATCCACTGGATGTCAACGACATCATCACGATCTTCAGTGAAGTTCAGGAACATATAGGTCTTGTAGGTCACGTTCTGAGTGCTAGTGTTCTTTATGGTCCAACTAGTAGCAACGGATGGGATATCGATGCTGGTGATAGGCAACACTGTTGTGAAGCAGTCGGTCTCATTTCCACCAGAAGTGTACTCGAAATGATACGACAGTGGAGTATTCACGGTGTAAGTAGGGACAATGTATGATGTCTCAGTCGATGGGCCTGTTGTAGTAGAGGAAGAGGACCCCGGAGACGTCGAGGTGGACGAGGAAGACTTGGATGGTGTCGTGGTGGTAGAACCAGAAACATAGTGTGGTCTGAACACAACCTCAGTGCTCGTCTCATCTTGGTGGTCACATGACGCTTCGTAGTAGTAGCCTTCAGAGGTTATACCACACTGATCGTACTCTCCGTCATAGAGGGTGTACTTCAAATCAAGCTGTCCAGGCTGACAGCGATAAGAGTACAATATACGTGTGCCATCAGAAAGGATAGCAAGGATTTCGTACCCCACGGCCACAACTGCAGGGTCACCGGTGACAAGCGTATAGTAAGCACCCTCTTGTAGATTGACAAAGAATTCGGTACCTGGTTGAGGCGACTCATTCCATGGTTTGTATGTCAATGAGGTACCGGTAATCCATTGGATGTCGACGACATCATCACGGTCTTCAGTGAAGTTCAGGAACATGAAGGTCTTGTAGGTCACGTTCTGCGTGCTAGTGTCTTTCAAGGTCCAACTGGTAGCAACAGCTGGGACATCGACGTTGGTGATGGTCACTGCTGTTGTGTAGCAGTCGGTTGTATCTCCACCAGAAGTGTATTCAAACTGGTACGACAGTGGGGTGTTCACGGTGTGAGTAGGGACAACGAATGACGCATCAGTTGATGAGCTTGGGAGAATAGAAGAAGATTCGCTGGATACAGATGTGGAAGACGTGGAGGAAGTGGTTGGACAGTTACCGGTGTAGTCACAAGCCTTGATGCTAGTGTCGATAGTGTAAGAGTCGGTCAATGTAGTGGAGCATCTGAGAGTACCAGTTGGCTCTGTAGAGAGAGTACCACAAGCAGCGAGAGCGGAGGAGACGTATCCACCATAGTACTTCCACAAAGTCCAGCCACACTCCATACACGCAGGATACTGCTTGATAAAGTCAGAGCCATCGGAACAGAGACAAGTGGTGTTATATGGACCGGCGTAGCTGTTCTCGGTGTTCTCAGTACAAGCAGAACCGTAGGTGATCAGCAGACCACACGCAGCGTGGCACCCAATGGTAGCACAGTCATCCTCAGAAGCAGCAGCCATAGCATACGATTCCGGATCTGGGTGGCCGATGGCGAGGGCCTCAGCGTAGGCACCAGCGAAGGCCTCAGCAGCGGCCTCAGCAGCAGGATTGGCCTTAGCCCACGGTAGAGCGAGAGCATGAGCATAGGCGTTTGCATCGGCCTCAGCATGAGCACCGGCAAATACAGCACCAGCTGACAGAGCAGCCCCTAATAAGCGAGTGAAGAGCATTACTGTGTGTCTGGCGCAAGGGGTGCGTGGCTTGTTCTCGGTACTTTACGAGCCTCGCTCATGCTATTAAATAACTGAGTGCACACCTTTCTTGTCCGGGTGTCAATGGCACAGAAGTCCGATGTCACCGTCCATGGTGAGTTTTATTATGGCTCAACAACGCCATAAGGTTTGTTTCCCGAGAATCGTCATGTGCACACCTGCTGCTTTCAACGTCTCCACACTGCTCGAGATGTCCGCTTTGAGGTATCCCGGCTGCATAATAAGGCCCTCGGGCAGCGAATCCCGGGCCAGGCTCATGCACACTTGGTCCGCTATGAGGAACTCTAAAACCATTTACGAGTCACTCGGTGGTCTGGATCTTGGTGAGCCCGATATTACCGTTGCTATGGTGGGTGTGGGGTCCTGATTTTGAGGCGATCGCAGCTGGATTTCCACAGATCTGCTGGCGGACCAATTGGTCGAGACCCCTGAGATCAGAAAAGGCCAGGGCAGAGAAGACACGCATAACCACCCATTGAGCCGTTTTTGGGCGTGCGTACTCTTTCCCAGTGCTAGTTGGTTCTGTTTACCGGCCTCAGAGAGCCCGTGTCATCACTAGCAGCCATTTGGGTCACTCTCACTTCGTATCATAACCCGATCACACTGTAGCAGCGTCTACGAGCGAGGGAGACCTAAAGGAGAGCGGGCACCTGTCTCAACAATGATGGGTGTTTTACGGAACCTACAGAGTACTCGGTATTGATATCAAGAATGACACTTGTTTCAGAACTCAGTAAAGACCCATTCTCTCAAGACCAGCCTTGACGACATCGTAGACGTTGTCACCAACAACAGTGGGCCAGCAGGGTAACTTGTCCCCGTTCTTGTAAACTCCTGTTCTCACAAGAGCAGTGTTCCAGCCGTAGTTGTGACCACCAATTATGTCGGATGCAGGGTTGTCGCCCACCATGTAAACCTCTTTCATATGCGAGTTTGAGACCTCTTGACCAAATTCATGCTCCAAGTCGTGCTTCTCACCAGTCTTCATGTACATTGAGCGAGACAACAAGACGTGGTGTGCATAGTCGTAGGCCACTTTAGTTGGTTTACCCAGAATCGTTCTGTTCAATGGTTTACCGTGGATCTCTCGATGCATCTGTTCCAGAATGAACCGTATCACACCTTGACCAAAACGTGGTTTAGGATAGTCGTTTGCCCACAGCCAATCGTTGTTGGAGAAGATGACATGTGTATCTGGATCCTTCTGCAAGATGTCGTTGATGACTTGGATGTCTGTACCAAAATCTCTTGGATCGTTGAAGACGAGAATAGCATCGACTTTCAATTCATCAATACCTGGCTCGTTCTTACCAAAAGTCAACAATTCCTTTGTGTGGAATGGCCAAATAGATGGGTTCGTTGCAATGAAATCAGCAGTGACGATACACTTTTTGAACCCATAATCTTCAGCGACGTAACGGCTGTAGTCCTTTTCACCACCAACAACGAGAACTGTCATGTCCTCTTTACCTTTAAGAGCTTTCATTGGGGTGTGTGATTGCACAATTTGTTCTATATCAATTGAAATTCCGAGCTTTTCATGAAGCCTAGCAGCACGTTCGGCTTCTGAGATACCACCACCATTGGTCATGAGAATCCATGGCACTTGGCGATCTTGAAGAAGTTTGAGAGCGTCAGATGCTCCTGGGATAGGCTTGGATCCTTTCAAGAGAACACCGTCCATGCTAACACTCGTTAGTCGATCTGGGGGTACACTGTCTGTTATCGATAAAACTCACTCAAACACGAAGCCCGCTTCATATTTTTGGATCTGGTTTCGCAGAGCTGTGGAATGAATGGCCCTGAGACCCAATTGTCTCGCCACTGGTCTTGTAGCACTCAACATCTATGTAAACTGGAGTCGAAGAGTGTACTTGTATGGCCCGTATCGTCGACCTTCGATCTTGGATTTCTTATCGCCGTCGGTATATAAATATCGGTTCGCGCAACATTGGTACGGGGTGGCTCTATGAAGAGTGTAATAATCGTTAAATCTATAATGCTATTCATTTCTTTCTCTTATTGGAGTTGACGAATCTTCCCTTTCCGACCTTAACACCTTGGTGTCTGAATGTTTGCGTAACAAAAGGAGAGATGAAGTTGTCAGCAGAACCACCACCGATGTAGTCGTTCAAGATCTTCTCGTTCTGTCTTCTCAACCAGTCATCGTCTTTTAGGGCCTTTTGGTATTCTTTTTGGTCCTCTCTCAAGATTGGCTCTTCGATTTCTCTCTGCTTGTTAGACTTGTTGTGTACGTAACCCTTTTTACCCATCTTCTTCTGTGTGCTTTTAGACAATGGAGAAGCTAAAGAGAAACGATCTCCTCTCTTGTGCCACTCAAAGTTGGTCTTCAGGTGTGGTGTGACATTACCAGTCTTGGAATCAACAGACACAGCACATCTCATCAAGGTAGCACCACCACATCTTGGACAGAAGTGTTTCGGTCTTCCGTTCTTTGGGATCGGCAACATGGTGAAACAGGCATGACATCTAAGCATGTAGTTCCTCACTCTCTTGATCTGTAAACCAGACATTGTGTTCATCAAGTTAAGACCAATCTGCATGGAGACGTTCTGGACAGCAAAATCTCCTGTTACGAGAGCAACTTTGATCTTTGTAGTTCCTCTCTCTTGTTCGATCTTTTCTCCGCTGTCTCTGACCATCACATCCATCAAGTTTTCAGACGTGATCCATTCACCATCATCTTCATCTTCGTTATACTCTTGATGAAGTTCTGTTGGTTCTTGCGTTATCTCTGGCTCTGCAATGCTCAACTGTTCAATCTTTGCAGTAGCAGCGTCAATGTCTTCTTGCGCAACGACTGGAGCTTCTTCTTGAGTTTCTGGCGTTTGTTCTGTGGATTCTGTACTCTGCTCGGAGGAAGTAGAAGCAGCAGCTTCAGCTGCAAGTCTTTTTTCTCTGACTTTCTTACCACCTCTACGTCTCTGTTTCTTCTTCTTCTCACCAGTCTCGGTCTGTGGGGTTGTGTCTTCAACAACAGGCTCTGTTTCCGGTGTTTCTGCACGCTCACTGGCCTCATCATGTTCTTCACTATCCTTAACAACATCCAGTGTCTTTCTCTTGTACTCCTTTTTCTCACCAGGGAAGCTTCTCAATCTCCAGTCTCCATTGTTAAGCTCCACTTCCAACTCGTAAGTAAGAGCGATGATGTGAATATCGTTTAAACTGAGCACGGCGTGGTCACCTGTCAACTTGGAGAAATCAGTGACCTTCTTGATGAACTCAGGCTTTGGGTGACGGACTTGTAGCTGCTCACCCCACACAGCGAGGTTTCTCAAGGCGTTTTCGTCCTTGATCTCATTATAGACCGTTGGAGTGGTGTAGAACTGCGAGGCAAACGTCTGCAGCGTCGAAACGTGCTGTGTGATCAGGGGTGTGGCATCAAGCACAAGTGACTGAACTTTTGGCTCGGACATCGTGTGGGTATTGCTTCTGTTGTAGTCCTTCAAAGCCTTACACACAATAAGTCCTGTGGAGCTCATCGCAAAGTTTTCTTTAGATGCTATTGACACGTTCAGACCTGGCAGACAAAAAATAAAAATCAAAAAAATAAAAAATAAAAAATGAAAAATAACAGCTCATCTGCCATTTGTGCGCGTGCCAGCGGCGCCCTGGGGAACTTTCCACGGCTCCACAAAGACTTAGTACCATTGTTTTAGTACCTTTTGGGTGAATTGGCAGTCTAAACTGAAGAAGAACCCGAAGAACAGTAAAAGGAAACACAACAGACACTCCGAGCCAATGACAATTGCACAGGACATCTCCAAAGCCGACGCTCTCCGCGAGAAGGGCTCCCTCGATGAGGCACTAGCCCTCTACAACACCGCTCTTTCACAGGACAGTCGCTCTTTCAAGGCCTATATCGGGAAAGCGACCGTTTACCAGAAGCAGAAGAAGTTTGACGATTGCCTAGGTTGCCTCCAGCGTGCTCGTGAGATTGCGCTTGCGCGTGGAAAGAAAGAGCTCTTGGACGAGTTCATCTACAAGCTCTTCACACTCAACTACAACAAAGGTGAAATCCAGGAGGCCGTGAAATGCCTCAACACACACGCTGCTAGGGGCTACAAGGACAACCGTTATGACGTCTGGATGCACCAGTTGCACAACAAGGCTACGAAGCAAGGTCTCGACGTGGACTTTGAGGCCAAGTTTGCATCCATTGACGAAATACCACAGTTTGAGACCCAGGAACCAGAGCTCAATGCTTCTGAGAAGCAACCGAAGATCGAGGAACTGGAAATCAGTGAGGCCAAAGATACTGCTAGTGCCCTCCCATCCACCACTGAGGAAAAGAAGAATGCAGATGAGAAGAAAGAACTCGAGAAGAAGATGGCTAACCACGATAACTTATACCCAACGCCTAAGGATATCAGGATCGACTGGTTCCAGTCTGGAGAGTCAGTTACCGTCTCCATGTTTTTGAAACATTTGCCTAAGGACGAGAAATTGAAGGTCAAGTACTTATCTGAGAAGATTGAGATTGAATTCCCGACTTCTCCGAGCTCCGAATTCATGTATACCATCGGTCCTCTTTACTCAAAGATCTCCCCTTCGAAGTGTTCACACAGAGTGTTCTCCACGAAGCTTGAGCTATACTTGGCAAAGGCATCTGATGTTAAGTGGAAGAAGCTTGAAAGAGCCGAACACGAGGATGTGACCGTAGGTGGTACCATCGGCACCGCACCCGAAGAGGCTTCGTCTCTTAAATATCCAAACTCTTCGAAGAAGAAAACCGACTGGGCTAACTTCAGCGTCGAGGAAGATGTTGAGGAGCCTTTATCTGGTGATGGCACTGATGCTTTCTTCAAAAGTTTGTACAAGGACGCCGATGAAGATACAAGAAGGGCCATGATGAAGTCCTTTGTTGAAAGTAATGGTACTGCTTTGAGTACCAACTGGGATGAAGTCTCTACGAAGAAGTATGACACGACTCCACCAGATGGCATGGAGGCTAAAGAGTGGTGATGGGTATGTTTCCAATAAGTTCTACCAATTAATTTGAATCTTATAGTTAATTCATTGTCCGACATAAAATCGTAGAAATAAAGAAAACCCATAACATAGTAGTACAAAAACTAGCTGACATCAATCAAACAAACAGAGAGGTGGGGGTATAATTCAAAACAAAAAATCATCAAAAATAAACATATTACCGGCATTAGAAAGTGTCAGTTTCCCAATTCAGGCCATTAGCAGCTTGTTTAGCAGCATTCAATTTCTTCAACTGTTCTTTTCTCCAGTTAGAGTAAGTGTCATTATCATCATCTTGATCTGAACTCATTGGTAATAGCTCTGGTGACATATTCTCCTGATCTTGGTAATCATAATCACGAGTCAACGATTTTAGAGGAGAAGTTGTTATCTTGTTATCATTTCTCTTCTGTTTCGGTAATGGCAAATTTGATCTCGAATCTGTTTTTAGAGGAGAAACACGTTGTGCTCTTCTTGGACTCTTATTAGATTCAGCCAGCTTTGAAAGCTGGGGCTGAAATGAGCTATGTGTCCTTGAAAGAGCAACCGGCTGTCTCAGTTGTCTTTTTTCTCTCATCATGTCACTTGTGATGCTCAAATTCGTCTCACGAGTTGGACTACTCACTGGCGGTAAATTGCATGAAGTTGAAGCTGTGAGTGTAGGTTTGTTAATTGTGGAAAGTGGTTTTCTTAAAGGCTTTTGAATACCATGTGTAACTGGAATACGCGCCGATGTTGAGGATTGTGGATTGGCTCTAATTGGCGATGGATTTCTTGATGGATTTCTGGATGCCATCCTTGATGGCATTCTAGATGGCTGACGTGATGGTGCTCTTGATGGTGCAGCAGATGGCACACGTGATACAGCACGAGAAGGAGCAGCAGATGGAGCCCTTGATATTGACATTGAACCACTTAAAACACGTCTCCCCTTGGATTCTAACTTTTTTTGCTCTTCGTCTAATTGGTCCATTAACTTTGAGTCTAAGAAAGTTAGAGGGCCATTGGCTTCTTCATATTCTATCATCTTAGTCTTCAATGCACCAACAACACGAGGTAGCTGCCTCGAAAGACGTTTTCTTGTCTTCTCTTCTTCCATAAGGATCTTGTGTGAGTTTCTCTGTAGAAGCCTTGATGAATCCTTAGTACTTTCCTCCAAATTTGTACGATCTTCAATTAACAACTGGAATTCCTGAACAAGATCAAGTATTGGTTTATAAGAGTTATAAATATTTGTGAGTCTCTCAATCTCTTCTTCATGTTGTGTTAAGAGTTCATCTGTGTAGGTCTCGTCTGTGAATGCCGTGAACTTTGATCTTTCTTCATCAGAGAAACAGAGTTGATCCCAAAATTCCATAATACGATTTCTTGTCTCGAGAACAAAGTCTTGAAGGAATTCTTTCTTTTTCAATTGTAGTCTTTGGAATTCTTCTTCATAGGCCTCAATTGATTTCATAGATAGAGAGTGATTGTCCTGTTTGAACTTATTGATGTAATGTGGGTCCTCCTTGAGTTTAGACCAGAGTTTCTCGCATTTCTGAGAATGGTCATCAATCAATGATTTTCTCTCTGTTTTGATCGATTGCAAGTTTTCAAGTTGTTTGGAAAGCTCACTGATGATAGCAGATGAGATATCAAGCTGATCATCGCTGTTGGACTCTGGATTTGAATAGCTGAGCACACGTTCAGAGATCATGGAGTAATCGTTCTTATGATCAACATCTAGCTCATCCCATAACTGGATAATCGACTTAGCTGTTTGCTCTAGCGTCTTAGTTCTTTTCGAAACTTCAGATTTGAGCTGGACTGTAAGTTTTGACATTTGTGTAAAACACTCATCTGATAAGTTGTTCAAAGTTTCTGTTTCAAGGAGAAGTTTACGTTCACTGACCAGTATCTCATAAAGATCAGCTGTGGATGAATGCTTTTCAAAAGCTTTAAGTATCTTCAAAGTGTGATCAAGTGAGGGCAGTGCAATGTTTTCTGGGAATACGAAGCCGTCAACCCTTAATGACAAGAGCTGTAGAGCTTGGGAATGTTGTAGGTATTTCAGCAGTCTTTCTCTATAGACTTTCAACACGTTCTCCATGCTTGACCGGAGGCATTTCTTTAGAGTCAGAAGTGATGTGCCTTCCTGATCTCTAGTCACTAAGTTTCTAAGGTAGAGATCTGGTATTGTTCTTGTCCCTGACGGATCGTCAATGGCTTTTAAAACACCACGTAGTATCATTGTTGTAAGAGTGTTCTCCTCTCTTAACCGAAGCTTATAGTTTTCCGAGTCACTAAGGAATTTGTCAAAAGTGTGTGATACCAGCCCAAATAAGTTGCTTTCGTTCTTCTCAATCTCTGTCTTGGAGTAACCAATCTCTGTGTAGATCTCAGATAGCTGCTTCAACAGCCCTGAAAGCTGTGCCGATAGCTGTGCAAACTCCTTCCCGTTCTCTGTAATAGCATTTACCGGCTCGTAGGTATCTGGTGACGATTTGGGGTAGCCATTAGGATTGTTTATCATGATCTTCGTGGGCGATGACAGAAGATTGAATGTACGTAGCCGTGGTGAAGGGCTGCGGAACCCGCTAAGCAGGTGCGGTGTCCCACTGTTGTCCTTGTTGGGATCTCTTGTGTTCATCTGTTGTGCTGAAGCGCCGTTGTCGATACCTGTCTTTGGCGTTTGCCAAACTCACCAAAGTCGTGGATATGGTCTTTCTCTACACTTGTTGATGTGGTTTTTTGTTGTTGTTGTTTGTTTACCCAAAGCGGGAACATGTAAACAAATGCTTAGTCAAGAATGACGTAATCAAAAGTACCAATGAAAAAGAGTGAGCGAATTTATTTTCCAGAAATCGGCCGTATGGTCTAGTGGTATGATACTCGCTTTGGGCGAAGATCGGGTAAACCCGGTCTAATAGCTACAGACATGTGAGTGGTCCAGGGTTCAATTCCCTGTCCGGCCCAATTTCTTTCTTTTTTTTTACAACTTTTCCATTAGATTTTGTTTTGAATTTTCGTATTCTGTGCTCAGAAAAGTCCCATGTTGAGTTTAATTACATCTTATGTTCTTTAATTTGTTTCTTATTTGTCTTTTACGTAAGCATCAGCCCCTTTGTTTACAGCGTTGCCCCGCGCTTCCAAATCAAAACATTAGCGAGGAGACGCGTTTCTCTCTCTCTTTTCCCCCTTTTCAAACCATAGATGGTCAACAATTCCCGATGACGACCTTTGCATCATTGAATGACAACTCTTCGGTCAATGGGTGCTGTGGTGAGCTTGAGATCATTTGGATTGGTGATGTTGGTGGCAGTAATAAGGGTTCAGTTCTCTCTCTATCAAGTAAGAGTAGGATCTCTATTGGCCGTTCAGCGCATAGCACTCTAGTGATGAATCATTTGTCTATTTCGGCAAATCACTGTGTGATTTGGGTTGTTCTATTTGATGACAGCTCTGTTCCAATGGTTTATCTCAAAGATACTTCATTGAATGGAACTTTCATCAATGGTCATGCATTGGTGCGTGATCAAGTTCTCTTGTTGAGTCATGGCGATATTGTTACAATTCCACATGGTGTTAGTATGGAGTTCCATGCAGCGTACGGTACTGCTGAAGGTGACATCAGCAAGGACTTGTTTGCTGAAAAGTTTATCAAAAGAGAAATTGGTCGTTGGAGAATTAAGGATAGGGTATTGGGCAGTGGTACTTATGGTCATGTAAGGATGCATATGAATCAGATCTTTACAAGTTGGCTATTTCTCCTTCTTCTTTTTAACCCCAGTTTATACTAACAAGATACTCAAGGTGTTTGCTTGCGAGAAAACTAAGGACCCTAGATTGTTCGCCGTTAAAGTTATTAAGAAGAACAGTAACATCATCCCTTTTGAAGCTAAGGTATTGTCTAAGTTGGATCACCCAAATATAATTAAGGTCCATGAGGCTTATTGCAACAACGACCATCTCTATATCTTCGAAGACTTGTGAGTCTCAAGTCGTTTGAATTTGAACTTGCGCAGGTACTAACATCTATGTAACAGAATCACAGGTGGCGATCTCTTTTCTTATTTATCAGATGGAACTGCACTTCAGTCCATTCCAGAGTTTGAATGTTTGGTTATTACATATCAAATCATGATGGCTCTCAAGTATCTCCATAAGAATAACATTGTCCATCGTGATCTGAAGCTTGATAATATCCTATTGGATTCTCCCTTCCCATTCACCAAAGTGATTCTTGCAGATTTCGGTATTGCGAAGTCCATTTCATCCGCAAAGAGACGTCTCTATACAGCAGTTGGCACCCCTGAGTATTGTGCCCCTGAGGTTGGGTTTGAACGCACCAAAATACCACCATATATGCGAAAGAAGGGAACTTTTGCGAACGACCTGGGTCAAGGCTACGATTATAAATGCGACATATGGTCCTTAGGGGTTGTCACTCACATAATGCTTAGTGGGGTATCACCATTTTTCGACGACGGCAACGAGGTGAACATTATCAAAGCTGCAAAGAGAGGTGTGCTGAAGCTCAATGACCGCAACTGGCTTAAGGTCCCTTCGAAAGCCAAGGATTTCGTCCGGAGCTTGCTTTGCGTAGACGTTGACAAGCGACCAGACATTGCTGGCTGTTTCAACCATCAATGGATCAGCAGACACACGCCCGAGCTGGAAAGAATCTACCGCAAAGTCATTGGATCCAGCAATACGTCTCGGACGTGACGCGTCTCTGCTCTTCCACACTGCTATATAGATACCGCTACATACACGTTGTGCCCGTTCCGACGAGTGCTCGACTCTAGTAAACACAAGGTGCTACCTGAAAGATTTTATACGATTAGGCGAAGATAAGACCCCTCTCGTAAAGCCGTAAGGCGGGGTTTGTTGTGCGTTATCAGTTCAGGGGCCGCACGGTAAAAGTCGCGTATGTGGTTGCTGGTCGCGTCTGGCGCAAGTCGCGAATTTTTCTCTCTTCCTGTTTCCATAACAACAAAAAATGAAAACATCAACGCTGACCAGCCATTTTTGTGTGTGTTTTGGCTTTACTGTTACTCTTCAAGGCTGTTAACGCCATATCTCTGTGCTTTCAAGAAGAGGAAGAGAAGGAACACCACCGACGAGCCAGGAAAAAAAGCCCGTCTTACATACCGCTTGGAAACCACATTCATACCGTTGCGAGCTGAGTCAGCCTTTTTAGGACTGTACAGCCAACCACGCAACCGCAGCACACTCTAAGCGCCTGTTTCTGTGAGAGAAGATTTTCGTCTGTGTCAGAGTCTGCTTGTCTTTGATATCCTCTTGCACACCTCCAGGATTTTTTGTGCTTTTGTGCCACAGCGTTCTTCTTTGCTCATACACTGATAACACACATAACAAACACATGCAAATGGAAGACACACACACAGCATCACACACAGCATCACACGCTGCGATGGATATAGATACTCCCAAACATATCCCAGGCACACCACAGCCACAGAATCATCGTGCTTCTTCGAGTCCCCAAAAGGAGGAAAGCGCTCCTTCTACACCGCCTCCAGTTAATGACTCTTCGAGAAGACTATCTGACTCTGCTTATCGTTCACCAGATGCATATACCCATAGAGACAACATCCTACCTCCTATAACACCGTCATCTAATCACGTTGATTCCACAACCAAGCTGAGCAATGTCCCTCAAACGCCTTTCTCAGGGGAAGGTGGTACACCCGGTTCACCATTGAAATCTCCATCACAGTTCAAGGACTCTGAAGAGAGTGATAAACCTCCAATTAGACATTTGACATCTAAACTAAGGACAAGACTTAATTATGCATTTGTCAAGTATTCTAATGGCTGGACAAATCAAAGTCTTGATGAGTTGGAAAAAGTGGTGAATAAAGATCCGGATGTCATACCACCACCATCACCAGCAACAACAACAACAACAACAACAACAACAACAACAACAGCAACACACAACGGTCTTTCTGCATCTCCCTTCGGCAAGAGCAGATCACCCTCCCGGATATCCAAACCTTCTTCAAACAAGTCGCCTATACGAGGCCACCGTCATTCCATGGACTTAATGGAATCCACTGGTTCTGCTCACACAGCTTTCTTGAATGCGATTTCCAAATCGAAATCACCTAAGAAGCTACCAGCTCTAAGTAACTCTTTAACGTCTCCTTCACATACACCATTCTTCCCAGCACCAATAACGATACCGAACTCATCTAAGCCATCACAGTCGAGTGCACGGTCACCGGAGGCTGAGGCGATTGAAACCTTAATGTCACTATCATCACCACAGGCTTTCAAAGCTAAGCTGGAATTACCAAAGCATGAACTACCGAGACAGAAACTGTCATTTGGTGAAAAGAATGAAAGTGCGATTGCCACAGAAAGTGACACAGAATATGAAGACGACTCACCAGTTCAGGGGAAAAGTGGGTTCGGAAGATTCATGGATGAAGATGACGTTAAGACTGATAGTGAGCACGAGGATTGAGTGATTTCGGTTTGGTTTTCGGTTGTTTGTTTGTTAGCTGTGTCACCTGTGACATACCACTTATGTATTACTACACTTGTTTTTGAGGGAAAGATTGCGTTTATTTTTGTCTTCTGTTTACTCTGTTTAATTACCATGTACTCTCTTATCACTCGTGAAACCAGTGTACAAAGCTAGTAGAAGGTGACGTGAGTCCCTATTGTTGCCCATTCTGCCGGGTAACCCAACACAGGTGCTCCACACCACACAGGATCTACTGAGCTCATTTCCATAGTGAGCTGTTCGAGCCCGAGGCCGTCGGTAGTGCGCGACTTTTCGGCGTCATTTACTACGGGTGTTGTAGTTAGTGTGGGGGCGGGGGCGGGGGTGGTAGTCCGCCCTTCTCCGCACTTGGACCGTTGTATATAAGGGCCACCATCGGGACAGCAGCACCATGACGAACGGGTGGCAATGGACTAAATCAGACTAAAGACTAGTACAATGTACGACAAATACACAAAAGTCGTGGAGGCGGAGTTCCCTCGGCTTGTGATGCACGCGACGATTCCCATGGGGTCACCACTGGCTGTTGTGTTCGACCATTACAGGCTTCAAAGGCGATTTACCAGTGAGTTCCGCAAACGGGTCAATCTCTTCTTCCTTTCAGGTACAGGAATGACGAAGGCGATATGGCAGTACCATATCAAGCGCATCTTCGAGTACTCGGAAGCGCACCCAGAGCTCCCTTGGCAGGTTGTTAACTGTGTTGCGATTGACTTGGTGAACCATGGAGATTCTGCGGTTGAGAACGAGGGTATACTCGGCTGGCAATTTGACTGGCGTGAAGGTGCGCATGATCTGATTCAGGTGGCTAAGTCGTTGCGTCTTGCAGGCGATAACGTTGTTGTTGGCCATTCGATGGGTGCGTTCCAAGCCATATACTCTACGCTTATATCTCCAATGATGTTCAAATTTGTCATCAGCATTGAACCAGTAATTTGGGGACCAGGCTCCGGTGGAAAACTGTTTGAAGATAAGATTTTGCCTGCTGTGGCGAATGCTATAAAGACAGATTTCAAAAGCGAGAAGGAGTATGAGACATACATGCGGAATTACAGCTTCTACAGAAATTTCAAAAGGGAGATCCTAGACCAGTTCATTGAAGCAGAGAAGGTTGTACACAAAGACGGCACTGTATCAGCTAAAACTTCAAAAGAAATACAACTTATTTGTTATCATGCCGGCATCAAAATATTCCCAATAGGCTTGAACTTCGTCAAATCATCAGAAGTACCTATAGTTGTTGTCTCTGGTGGAGATGCAACTTGGACCCCAAAAGAAACAATGTTGGCAATTGTGGAAAGTGTAAGAGAGGGGGAACATTATGATATACCACACGGTCGACATTTAGTCAACTGTGAGATGCCAGACGAGACCATTGAGACAATCATCAAGTCATTAGACAAGTACATCAAAAAAAATGACGATCACCATAAAAAAGTGATAAGCAAAGAAGAATATAACACCATATTCAGAGAAAACTATTTATTAATCTCAAAAGCATTTAGGAACAACAAGCCAAAGAACAAGTTGTGATACGCATATGCTTTTTATTTCCCATCTCTGGAGTTGTCACACTGTTGAAGCGACAACTACTCATCTCATGCCCCCGTATTTACGATTTAACGATTAATTATGTAAAAGTTACCTTTTTGTCCATGAAACAAGCAAGTAGCAAGCTTTACAGCACGAAAATAACCAAGTCTCGTGGTGGCTTATGACCTTATCTTCATGTGTCCCCTACCGCCACAATTTTTTTCTTTTCTAATGAAAAAAAAGAAAAAAAGTTTTTAAATGTCACAAATGCTCATCGCATACACTGAATTAGAGCGCTCAAGTTGACTATAAAAGAGAAGATGGCTTCTAAGGACGTTGTGTTGGGTCTCGTTGCTGACTACTTGGAGCGTGAGGGCTTTGAGGACGTTGTTTCCAAACTGAAAAAGTCTGCTGGTAAGAAAGATGTCAAGATTGGTGAAGTTGAAGACAAGCTTGAGGAGCTGATTAAGGCCGAGGACGACTCTTCCAGCTCTTCTGAGTCTGCTGAGTCTTCTAAGTCTGACAGCTCCTCCGACTCTGAGGATTCTTCTTCCGACTCCGACTCCGACTCTGAATCTGAATCTGAATCTGAATCTGAATCTGAATCTTCTTCTTCTTCTTCTTCTGATTCTGATTCCGACTCTTCCTCTTCCTCTGATAGCGAGGTCGAAGAAAAGAAGGAGAACGGAAAGAAGAGAGCTGACTCTGATTCTGATTCTGATTCTTCCTCCGACTCTTCCTCTGATTCTTCTTCCGATTCTTCTTCCGATTCTTCTTCCGATTCCTCTTCCGATTCTTCTTCCGATTCTGATTCTGATTCTGATTCTGACTCTGACTCCGACTCCGACTCTTCCTCTTCCGACTCCTCTGATAGCGAGGTCGAAGAAAAGAAGGAGAACTCCAAGAAGAGAGCTCACTCTGACTCCGAGAGCTCTGATAGCGACTCAAGCTCCGACTCTGACTCCGACTCCAGCTCAGACGAAGAAGAGAAGAAGACAGTCAAAAAGCAGAAGACTTCTGCTGCTTCTTCAGAGGCATCTGCATCCTCCTCTTCTAAGACTGAGTCTTCCGTCGAGGAGTCTTCTCGTGAAGGCTCCATTCCAGCTGGTGTAGACGAGCTCAAGCCAGGCCAGCGTAAACATTTCTCTAGAATTGATAGATCCAAGATTACTTTCGAGGCTGATCCACTCACAGATAACACTTACAAAGGTGCAGCTGGTACATGGGGTGAGCTTGCCAATGAGAAACTCTCCCAGGTCAGAGGTAAGGACTTCACAAAGGGCAAAAACAAAATGAAGAGAGGTTCCTACAGAGGTGGTTCCATCACTATGGCTTCCGGTTCTTATAAGTTCCAGGACTGAAGTCGAGTCCACTAACACTTCTCAGAGGCTAACTACTGATTTCCACCCATGCTTTCGGCACGAGTGACTCTGCTCCACATCCATTGATTTGTAATTTATTCACTAACGACTTACGGTTAAATTAAGTGTAGACTGAACACAAGTACTTATATAGCTTAAGGGTCTCGTAAGTAGTGGTGTCCGGGTGTTCCCTTCGCGAAGTTGTTTTATGAACCCAACATCAACGGCTCAACCTTTTGCCACTGTTCCCCATTAAAGCAAGCACAACGTCCACCGGTGTTGTCTGCTGATCATCCTAAGAGCTCAGTTCCACAGTCATGGCAGGTCCAAATGAGGAGTTTTTCGACGACGAGGAGGATTTCTCAGACTCCACCAACACAAGCTTCTCAGAGGCTGAAGAAGTGCCAGAAGATGAAGATGCCACCTACGGCTCCACAAGAAGGCAAAGAGTCCAGAAAGGCCCACGTGTGAAGAAGAGTATTGTTAGCAAAGCAGACGATCCAGCTGCTTTCGACCCAATGGCCGACATCCCCGCGGATTACGTGCCCGACATTGTCTCCAAGATGTTCCATAGAAATGACTTCTCTTACCTCAAGTTGAAACCAGACCATGCGTCCAGACCGCTGTGGATCTCGCCAAGTGACGGAAGAATCATTCTGGAGAGTTTCTCTCCTTTGGCTGAACAGGCCCAGGACTTCCTGGTCACAATTGCTGAGCCGATATCTAGACCGAGCCACATGCACGAGTACCGTATCACCGCTTATTCTCTCTATGCTGCTGTGTCTGTTGGTCTTGAAACGGATGATATCATCTCCGTTCTCAACCGTTTGTCTAAGGTGCCTGTTGCTCCATCCATTGTGAATTTCATCAAGAGTGCTACAGTGTCGTACGGTAAGGTCAAGCTGGTTTTGAAACACAATAGATACTTTGTCGAGTCGCCTCAAGCCCATGTCCTCCAAATGTTGCTCAAGGACCCGGTTATCGGTAAACTGAGAGTCGATTCAGTATCCACTACGACAGACTCAAACGGGCTCACGGTAGACAGAGCACCAACACAAGGCGACCTGGTGATCCCAGGTACAAGCGTTCTCAACGGGCAAGCTCCAACAGAAGGTACAGTCGAGGACATTTATGCATCTGTTGTGGGTGCCAAAGAGGAAGAGGAAGATGATGATAACTTTGATGCAGTCCATGCTTTCGAAATCTCTAATGACTCTGTGGAAATTGTGAAAAAGAGATGTCAAGAAATTGACTACCCAGTGTTGGAAGAGTATGATTTCCGTAATGATCAAAGAAACCCAGATTTGGATATCGACTTGAAACCTTCGACTCAAATTAGACCATATCAGGAGAAGTCTCTGAGTAAAATGTTTGGTAATGGCCGTGCAAGATCTGGCATCATCGTGCTTCCATGTGGTGCTGGTAAGACCTTGGTTGGTATTACTGCTGCCTGTACGATCAGAAAATCTGTCATTGTTCTTTGTACTTCATCTGTGTCTGTTATGCAATGGAGACAACAATTTTTACAATGGTGTACTATCCAACCAGAGAATGTTGCTGTGTTCACTTCCGATAATAAGGAGATGTTCCAAAGTGAAGCCGGTATGGTCGTTTCTACTTACTCCATGGTTGCTAATACCAGAAACAGATCTCACGATTCTCAAAAGGTTATGGACTTTTTGACTTCTAGAGAATGGGGATTCATTATATTGGATGAGGTGCACGTTGTCCCAGCTGCTATGTTCAGAAGAGTTGTCACCACTATTGCTGCTCACGCCAAGCTTGGTTTAACTGCCACATTGGTTAGAGAAGATGATAAGATTGGTGATTTGAATTTCCTCATTGGCCCAAAACTGTATGAAGCTAATTGGATGGACCTGGCCCAGAAAGGTCATATTGCAAATGTCCAATGTGCTGAGGTATGGTGTCCAATGACTTCCGAGTTTTATCAGGAGTACCTCCGTGAAAGTGCAAGAAAAAGAATGCTGCTTTACATCATGAATCCAACCAAGTTCCAGGCTTGCCAGTTCCTGATCCACTACCATGAAAAGCGTGGTGACAAGATCATTGTCTTTGCTGATAATGTTTACGCTTTACAAGAGTACGCCTTAAAGTTGGGTAAGCCGTTCATTTATGGTGGTACCCCGCAACAAGAACGTATGAATATTTTACAGAACTTCCAGTATAACGACCAAGTGAACACAATCTTCTTGTCAAAGGTCGGTGATACGTCTATTGACTTACCAGAAGCTACATGCTTGATCCAGATATCTTCACACTACGGTTCTCGTCGTCAAGAGGCTCAGCGTCTTGGAAGAATTCTTAGAGCCAAGAGAAGAAATGATGAAGGTTTCAACGCTTTCTTCTACTCATTAGTGTCCAAGGATACACAGGAGATGTACTACTCAACAAAAAGACAGGCCTTCTTGGTTGACCAAGGTTATGCTTTCAAGGTAATCACACATCTCCATGGCATGGAGAATTTACCGAACCTAGCTTACTCTAACGCGAGAGAAAGACGTGAGCTGTTACAAGAAGTTCTCTTGAAAAATGAAGATGCTGCGGGATTGGAAGTCGGTGATGATGCTGATTCTTCTGTTGGTCGTGGTAACAACGTCCTAAAACGTTCACACCATGGTGATAAGAAGAAGATCAAGGCTCAGAGAACTGCTGGGTCATTGGCAAGTTTGGCTGGTGGTGAAGACATGGCATATATGGAATACTCTGGTAATAAGAACAAAGAATTGAAGGAACACCATCCGCTAATTCAGAAGATGTACTACAAGAAGGGCAAGAAATGATCGCTCAAACTATTTGCCTTATCTTGTTTTGATTTTTAATGACCAATCATAAAACTAATGACATGAACTTACTGACTTGTAGACTCATTACAGTACACCTTTATATATTACATAAAAAATAATTACCAAATCAAACGTTACCAATTAAATAAAAGCCGATTGTACCAATAAAAGACAGAAACACCAATGTCATATCATTACTGAACAGAGATCTGTTCGTTCTTTTCCTTCTCCAGTTCATCAACAACCATATTCTCAAGGTCTTCCAAAGAGCCTTGAATATTTAACTTGAAAGTGATCACGGTATCCATCATGCTCTGAGCTTTGGCGTGTAAGATCTCTCTTTCTTGTTGGACTTGAGCAGATAACTTTTTATACTCCATGTCGACTGTCTTTGTATGTTGCTCCAGTAGCAGCTGGTTCTGCTTAGTGTTTGATTGCATCTGCTTCAATTCACCTTCAAATCTTTCAATCTCAGCGTGATATGAAGTGGCATCTTTAGACACTGTATCATAGAGCTCTTCATAAGCTATCTTTAAAGCGGAGAGCTTGGCTTCTAAAGATTCAACGTGCTCTGACTTTTCACTGATGGTCTCGGAAAGAGAATCAAGCTTTTCTTGGAAGCTTATACATTCGTCTTGGACCTGATGGATTCTCGCACTGATGTCATTTTTCAATTTTTGAAGACCGAGACGAATACCAGTCTTTAGATCTTGACCATCGAGGATGTCAACTGGACGAAGACCTAAACGATCCTCACTCAGTAAGTTATCCAGCTTGACTATGAACTGAGAAGCATCAATCTCAGGTGATGATGATGCAATGGTGTATATGTTGAAGTTATATTCCTTGAGCGTATTGGAGAGCTCTTCATATGCATGTTGAGCCTCCATCTCTTTAGAGTTGACAATCCTAGAGATTTCATTTAATCTTTGGTTAACAGCATCAATAGCCTTTGAAACACGATCTCTCTCGTTATTCATTCTGTCAATGTCCTTTGGAGTCAGACCTTGGTCTGAGATCTGCTTTTGTATTCTTTTTTTCTCTTCCTCTGTGTGTACCAGTTCAAGTTCCGAGTTCTCCATTTCTTGCTTTATCTGTTCCAAGACTGTGTTCCATTTCAACTTTCTGTTCTCCATGGACTCAATGTAGGCCTTGAACTTGAACAAATCACTGTCAAGAGCCTCAGCTTTCTTCTCGACTGCATTGAGAGACTCAGACTCAATGAGCAGCTTCTGATACTCTTCTTTGAGTTGAGCATTCTCTTTCTCAAACAAGTCTGTCTGTTTAACAATGTCTTCTGTGTATGTCTCGTACTCTGATTGCATCTCATTGTAGAACTGTGTGTAGTCGTCGATATTGTTGAGGAAAGCGTTGTAAGATTTGACGATGTAGTTGACAAAAATCTTCTCCAGTTCGAGTTCGTTACTATCAACGTCACCATAGTCATCGTCCATGCTGCTAGCAAAATCTGTAATCTGCTCGATCTTACCAACAATTTGAACTAACCAATGTAGGATTCCTAGGAAAACAGGCCAACTCTGACCACCAACTGCGGAGATCTGAGACTTGTTGATTGACTCCAAGAATGGATACTTGATGTTTCTCAAAACGTAATAAACCTCATGCTCGATGCTCTTTGTGAATCTGTATCCTGGATCCACCTTTTTGTACAGGAATTGAAAGATAAGAACGAAGTCTTTTTGTGTTGGGTTTTTGAGTGTCTTTGCCGTGAGCGGGTGTTTCATCTCGCTCTCGAAGTTATGGCTTACCAAGAAGTCAAAAATGTCCTTTTGCATTGTCTGCTGAAAATTTCTGTCACGCAATGGGCGAGAGTCCTTGGTCTGTGAAAGAGACAGACCACCAAGTCCAAATGATGATGCCCTGTGAGTTGGGCGGGAGACTGAGTTCATTCCGGACAAACTCTTCCTGTTAGTGGACCTCAATGCGCTCTGCTGAACCATCTCGCTGATACCAGTAGCAGAGGCTCTCTTCTGGGAGCCAGTGATGTTGGTTCTTGGTGCACCAATCAACGACTGTCTCGCAGAGACTCGTCTGGACGTTCTTTTTAGGGAAGAGGAAAGTTGTGGAATGTGTGACATGTTTTGTACCTGGTTAAGGTCCAGTTGTGAAAGGGGCCCGTCTGCTCTGTGGCGCTTGTAGTAGTTCTCCTGGGACATTGTAGCGTGGCGCTTAGCAGTGTGTGGACGAAGGTGACGGAAATGTTACCTTTGTAGTACTCGCCCTTCCAGTATCTTTGGGTGCAATGCCAATTTAACGCGCTTGTGTTATCAAGGAAGAAGTAGCCGCCCATGGTCTTTGTTTTGATTTTTGTTGTGGTTTTGGGTTTTGCCCGTCCCAAAATGGCAGACAGCGCGTCCCGCCCGACACGCGCACGTAACCAGGGCAACACATTCTGTGTTGCGCGAACCGGATATGCCTTTCCTACTTTTGTTCAGTCGTGGCTTTTGTCTTTAGTGGGTGTGTTAGAGAAATTTTGTGATGTTAGAATGTTGTTCGGTTTGCCAGTACGTGTGTTTCTTGTCTTTTTTTCTGCACAAAACTCAGATATCGGCCCTAAACCACGCTAAGTCCCGATTAGGAAGCGCTTAACAGTTATTACAATACCCTACTAATACATAATACACCCGAAAAAGCGGGCCAAGAAGTAATTAAGACTTATTGAGCGAATGGGGATCGAAGACATCGCTGTGTATGTATTGAGTACCAAATAACTCGCCTTTCCTCGCTCTTGGCTCTTCCCGAACTGGTAGTTAAGCGCTAAAAAGCGGAGCTTCGCACCTCCGACAACGTTTCGAGACGCAAGATGGTCGAGATAACTTTGATAGCTTGATGGTGAAATCTGTTAGTTTTGAAGACACTTTGAGACAAGAACAGATAAGAGTGTTCAGTCCTTGAGGGTTCAGTTATGAGAGCAAACACTAGAAGCTCAGATATATTGTAGAAGCCCGATTCGGTCCTCCGCAAAAGCACCGGTTCTCCCGGATTTATACAGATGATCGTTCTTGCGGTTGTGGCACCTACAGAAATCTACGGCTGTCGGACTTTTCACAACTTGGACATTAATGCCTGTACATAAAGACGGCGTGGCCACCCAGTTGAGTGTTCTTTAGAGGAGATAGGAGACACAACACATCCACATACACACTTGTGACCTTCTATCATGACACAAACGATACAGAGCACACGCATCCTTTACGTTGGAGGCTCTTTTGGGTGCATTGCATCTCTGTACGAGTTCATCAGGCTCTTCAAAGAAGCCAATGTGCCTTCGACTACTCAAGTGGAGGCTACCATCATAGAGCCAAGAGCGGGATTCATCAACTTACTGGCTATTCCTCGTGCTATCATCGACCCAGAGTTTGCAAAGAAGACATATATGAATGCTGAGAAGTTCAACTATAACTTTACTTCTGTTGAGACTACATACAAAGAGTTTGAAGATTCTTTGAAAAATGAGAACGTCAAAGAGAAGTTACCTGAAAACTTGAAAGTCCATTTCATTCAAGGAAGAGCTACTGCATTCATAGATAACCATTCTGTCTTTTATCAACTGGAAGGGTCAGAGGAAACAAAGAAGTTGTCATTCGATTACTGTCTCTTTGCCACAGGAAGAAGCAGAAGATGGCCATTTGACCCAGTTGCTGTTACAGAGTCACAGTACATAGAGGAAATGAAACAGAGTCAGGCACAAGTGGAAGACGTCAAAGTCGTTACTGTCATTGGTGGCGGTGCGCTTGGTATTGAAATTGCCGGTGAGATTAAAGAGACTTATCCGGAGAAAAGAGTTGTATTGGTGCACCCTCATCCAATGGTACCACCTGAGAAATACTCGACCAAAAACTTCAATAAGATGTTACAGAAGAACATTGCTGAAATGGGTATTGAAATGGAGTTCAATACAAGAATTGAGAAGGAGCTAGAGAATGGAGATTTGTTGACTACAGATGGAAGAACACTTAAATCTGAGCTCAATATGTGGTGTAATTATCACAAAAACAACATCGAGCCACTGCTGCCAGTGTTCGAAGATGCCATTGACAAATCAGCAAGTGAAGTTATTGTTGACGATCGATTGATGATCAAGGGGCAAGAGAACATGTTCTGTGTTGGAGACGTAACCAATCTGCCCATCATCAAGACTTGTGGTGCGGCTTGGCATCATGGTGAGCGTGTGGCTAGAAGCATGTTTAACATAATTGTCAAGCATGAGCAGAAGTATGACCGGTTGGATTTGAAAAGCTTACCTCACTCAATGACTATTGTTGTTGGTTGTCACAGAATTGTCAGTCAGTGGGACAGCATCGGTGACGGAAATATCGTTTTCAACAACGAGTTTAGCGTTGGTTACTACGCCGATTACGGATGTACCGATATCAGAGAAAAATTAGATATTTCCATGTGATGCCGTGGATACCCTAGTAAAGGGTAAATTCTGAAATCTAATGCGTGGCCGTGTTTGTGTGCGGTCAGTTGTTATATATTTAAACTACGCAAAGCAAATTTCTTTGTCTTACGATTTAGTAGTCTGTGCACATAGTTTACAGTTGTAAAGTATGGAAAGGTCATAGAGAAGTTCGTCCAGTTCATGCGTCATGCTGAAGCTCTAAAAATTCATGTCATGGAAGCATGTAGGTTTGAGAAAAACGCATCGTTCACTAAGATCCCTGGTTCTATGTACAACATAGTGAAACAGAACTTACGCAACACAATGTACCGGAAATAAGAATCTGGTGATAGACTTTTCCATATTTGTGTTCAGTCGTGTCTCAGATAGCCCTTGTCGATAGAAGGCCTGTTCGCTCTGTCTCAGGCGATCTATCTACTGGAAGAGAGCAGGTAAAGGCAACAACAGAATGCTTCGGAAACAGTTGTATACCTTCCCATCAATAGAGAACCCTGAAGAAAGAAGCTGCATTACTAACCGGGTTTTCACATTCGTTAAGACAAAGAACGCTCAACAAGCGATCTGCGCGTAAGCGACGCTATAAAAAGATGGACTCCGAGTTCACACACGCTAAAAAAAGGTTGCAAGGCTGCAAGGGATCCAAATTGGGACATGTTGTTGACAAAAAAAGGCATATGTCTCTCCGACGCAATGGGGTCAAAAAGACGTTTGTGAGCAACACACAGAAGAGTCGATGCAGGGCGAGAGGCTGAACATGTATTTTTGGTTGACTGTTCGTAGAAGGAGAACGGAGCGCAACGAAAAGATAACAAATAAGTGTCTGTGATACAGGCCCGACTCACAAATAAAGGAGAACACAAGTGAACTAGATTGCGAATTAAAAATCGACCATGCTTATGATTTACATTGGGACCGCAGCGTGTCCCAGGCAAATTAGAGGGATCCCCGGACCTCAATCTGATCCAGAGATCTTCTCCTCCGCGATCAACGGTTTGAATGCAAGAGCGATCTCCGCCAGGGGTTGGGTGTGCTAATACATCGACGTGTCAACGGGTGTACTCAAGACAAAGCCGACCTACGACCAATCACGAAGGTGACTCCTAGGATTCGAGGTGAAAGGGGGGCCTGTTCGCTGCGTACGGTCCAATCGTTTGTTCTCCCTGTGGAAGAGATGATGATCTGCGCCAAGTTCTCTTCACACTCTATGGACCAAGACCTATGGCTTCCCAATTGGGACTTAACTAAACATGTAGAATCACTACTGTCTTTAGATGTTTCCTCATAGGCGTGTGGCAATCACTTAAGCTTCTCAAAGACACTTCCAAGCCTCAAGCGTGAAGACCTGTGCCTGGAAGATGTGCGCCCTCTCTAGTCTGAGACTCGCGAAAGGCTACGTAGACATGCCTGCACGACAGTGCGTGTTTATTTGTAGGTGCGCACCCTTTGTAGCTATAATACACTGCGCAGAGGTTGAAGAAAAAAAAGATGGAGAAAAGGAGATTGAAGACGAATTGCACAGGATGGAAGAAGGCGAGGAGCATTAACTGGTAGATTTAACCGACCACAGAAAACTTTGCTATGTACACTAGACCAATCTAACCCCGGTAAGAGTGACAGGTGTCGATCAATTTGTCCGTAACCACAGCATTGGAGCCAGGGCAGACTGCCCCCCTACACAATCATCGATGAGCTCGGGGCATATACTGTCCATGCTAAAGCGTGGATCTTCCGAGTCATGGCCCACAAGACAGGGATGCAATAGGCAGTTCAAGTGAAAGACCAAACTCAGTTTTAACGAACATGTGAACTTATACTAAAAATAATATGCTTTATAGAAGCGAAAAAGCCGAAAGATCAACCAACTATGCTGATACCAGAGAATAGTTGAAGGCAAGGGAGGGGGGACAAAGCATAGGGGGGCAAAGCATCTCCATACCCATCAAGTACGTTGTTATCTTTAACAGTGGATTGTTCCAAAGAAGAACTACAGTGCATCGCTCACGACTTTAAAACATTGCACAGCTGGAATAGAAATGTGTCTTTATTATGCGTGCTCCAACCTTATAGTTTTGAGAGTCCAGGCACTGACGGGAGGGGCAAGGGCCCGCCTTGGAACCAGGCGAAACCTGGAAACACGCTCATGACCGGGATGTAGTTAAGCGTATGCCTTATTTCTCCGTTAATGAGGTTTAGTGTGTGTGAAGGGCTGGAGTGGCCGGGGCAAGCGACCGGGGTGTAGAGGTGGGATGCTGGACGAAGTGCTGTTGTTATGGTGGTGCTGTGTACTGCGGCATATTCCATGCAATAAGATGCATATGTATACGAAAGAGAGCGCTGCAGGCGGACAGGCGCCGCCAGATTTGTCTGCGAAATATGCACAGTTGTCAGAAAAGTGCAATCTTTGAGGACCCGCCGGGCGGCGGACCAGCATTAGCATGCATATGGGGCATGGAAACGCTCAACAACAACGCCGACAGACATGGGCACAACAAGAACTTGTTTATATACCGCCCGGTCTGCTGTACTGCGTGTGACAATTATTTTACAAACATTAATATTCTTCTGCTAACCCACTTTGTATATTAAGCCAAGGCACCCGAAAGTGCCTCAAGACTGCAACAACAAAGTCATACTACCCGGACGCCCACATTGACGCGGTCCCGCAGTACATACCAACGGTTCCGCACCTTTTGTTTGCACATTCTCCTCACCACAACCGAGCAGTCGTGCATTTTTTTCAAATAACACTTGATACACATTCACCATTTAAACACATACCGTCATGATGAAGCTTCAGAGATCTAAGTCAATTAGAAATCTAAAAATCTCCTCACCTGTTTCACCTCTCCCACCTCTACCAATGAATACCTTTGACGACTTACCTCCGGTGCCGATGCAAACTCACTTGACAGAGAGCAACATGAACACACGAGCTACACCTGAAGCTGTCATCCTTATCACCAAATTCGACTTCAAGGCAGAGAACAGACACGAATTGACAGTTGGTGTTGGCGAAGCAGTCAAGTTGCTTCAGAGAAAAGGTAATGGCTGGATCCTCGTCAAACCAGTGGGAAGAATCAGCGAGCCTGGTCTCATCCCAGCCAGTTACGTCAGAATCGTGAGACTAAGCAATGAAAAATCTAACTCCAAATACGACGAAAAGTGGCTGTCACAACCAGAATCCTCACCTCCTTCCCCTCGGTCAAAGGCAACTCACGAACTTGAAGACAAGTCAACAAAGCCAAGAACCAGAAGCCAGGATCTCGAACAGCAGACGGGTACATCATTTTCCACTACGTCATCATCTTCCAATACCAATTCTATGATCTCTTCGAATGAGAGACACCATGAAAAATACTCTTCTGTTGACACTTCTACTTCTGAGTCTTCAACATCAACGACAAGAGAACAAACTTTCTTTTCGATGCAATCTTCCAATGCCTCAGCTTATCGCCCATTAACACCACCTTCAAATCTGGATGATGCTGCTCATCCGGTGACGGGACTTGTGAGAAATGCCAATTCATATAACGGTAGATACTGGTACAGAGTTGACATCACAATGGGTGATGGCCAGAAGAGATACTTGTGTCGTTACTACCAAGATTTCTACAAGTTACATTGCTCTCTGGTTGAAAACATTATTATGACTAAGAAGAAAGGTGAGGATGAACAAAATTTGATTGATCAATTGCCACAACTACCAGACCCGATCCCAAGACCGGATTTAACTACGTTATCAAGCATTCTGTTACAAAGATGTCAAAGTTTGAATGTTTACATCTTCAAAGTTGTTCGTAACAATGCTCAGTTGAACTATGGTGACGTGTTAGATGAGTGGTGTAAACCACGTTTGGGAGATTTAGAACTCGGGGAGGACACACAGTTGAGTAATGATTCTATTGAAGAGTTATTGAAACCAATTCCAACTAATACGAAAAAAGTAACGACAATGAACAAACCACAGTTGAAGATCCAGACAGCTGTTACCCCACCATTACCACAGCCACAAGCACCTTCAAGCTTCTTCCACCCTAATGCTCGCTCAAGCTCTATCTCAAGTGTTACATCATATACATCTACATTACCATCACCCAAAGTATGGAGTTCACCTACGTTTTCACATTCACCACAGTTCCGTCCAGAGAGACATGCATCAACACCAATGATTCCAGAAGGTCATGAACTGACACAGCAAGACTGGATCAACTCTCCGACAGAACCATTGTTTGCAAATGGTATTAAGCAGAGAAACATGAGTTGCCCAACGACGCAAGAGGAAAAAACCAATGTTTGCATCAAGATGAAAGTGTATTACGGAAATGATATATTTGCCTTGAAGTTCAACAAAGACTGTGGTATTTCTGAAGTCAAACGCTCTATTTCCAAGAGACTGGAGTGTGAAGTTGATGCACTAAGACTGTACTATAAAAATCCAGCAAAGAACTACTTCTCGCCATTGGTGGATGATATGGACGTTGATACCGCTTTTGAGCACTTCAAAGTGAGTGTCAAAGTCCACATCTGGGATAACAAGATCTGAAATGACAACAACCGGCTACAAGCTTGGTTCTGGGAATAACGGGGAAAAACCCCTGGTTAACCATGGGTCTCGTGGTAAACTGTGTTTATTTGTTTTTTTTGAGTTATATAAAGGTTGTGATTAGGGTCTTGTAATTGTGAATGAAAGTGCTATTGTACACGTGCTAGCTGTTTATGGGTAAGTCGTAGCCAAAAGCTCAAAGACCAAAGAGATAAGCCCAGACCCAGACCTTGTCAATAATAATATTCCGTAACAGAGCAAAATGGCCGTACCCATGGTTGTTGACAAGTGTATGGGAGGCGTGTCACCATGGAGACCATGCGCATAGAGCTTTCGTTGATGGCGCAAGTGTCTGAGGAAGACCCCGTAAAACAACACGCCTGGTTCCAGTTGCAAAGAGTGGGCTCACTTGGCCAGTGGTACACTGGACCACTACTGAAGAAAGTTGTTCAAAGCTATCCAAGAGAAGCTGCCTAGCCGTTGCTGCCAAATCGGGCGATCACCGCAGTGCAGCGACGATCGCACAGATGCGCAGACAAGCCACCACAAATTTTGTGCGTTTTGTGGTTTGAGAAAGCCTGGTACTTTTGATATTGAGCTTTGCTCTGGTGGAGGGCTACAGGGTGGACGGTGGAACAGAAGGAAACAGAAAAGCATGGAAATAGCCCCACATGCAAGTGTACGAAAGCGGTAATTGTACTGTTATGGATAGCTGCATGCGAAGTTGTAGGCAGCCTCTACGCACATGAAACTGAAGGAAGCTCAGGCTACGAGATACGGTGGGAGGTGGTTAGATGTGGGCATGTAAACAAGTCAGTTTGAGACATTGGGACCCTAGGGAGCACGAAATAAAGTTCACAGTCCACCACATTGGGCATAAGCACCTGCTGGGTCGCTGTAGATGGTGTGAAAGGCATCGCGGAGGCGGAGGTGTGCACTTGAGCCTCATTTCAACCTCAAAATACAAAGCACTGTCGATGGCTAAGGTCCCATACGCAAGAAGCTGTTCAAGTCCCAGACGTCTGATTCTGCTGGGTCCATCTGCTCCTGCTCAATATCATTCAGCACACTTAATGTACGACCTTGGGTAGCAGGTGCGTAGTTGCATGACCCGACACTCGCAGCCCTGGATTTCCCATTGACCAGCGTTTTAGAGGCGGATAACGCCTGAGAGTACTTCCTTGCGTCTGTTATCATGGCGAACATTTCACCACTGGACTTTTTTGTACCCAGCTGAGCCGGCTGTGCACCGGCGTGGAACTCGATGTCATAGTCACCATTGATCCTCGAATGTGTACGCCCTAATGCACCATCCGGACTCTCCTCATATAGTAATCCTTTCTTGCTTAGCCTGGAAGCGGTTACTGCCCATGGCTTTTCTCTGACCAGGAATATTACCGTATCAACACAACAGCTCAAAGGGATAGTGATGGAAGTTACAAGGTAAAGAGGATATGACAACCTGTATTGACTTCCAATGACATATAACCAGATCTGGATGATAGAAGGAGTGACCCATACAACGAAGTATCCAATGGGATAGATGACAAAAGCGTTTGTTTCTCGCCATGCTGCTTGTCTTCTTTTGTCATTTGAGTCGTTGGTGATGTCCATCAACTCTTTTTGCAGTGACTTGGTAACGTCTTTCATAGACCCATCGCCAGCAATGGGTGATGCAAAGTTGTAGATTGTTCGTTTTGTCTTTTCAATCTTTTTGAAATGGAAACGGAGGTAAATGATGATAGCAGTGTATACTATCACAATCAGAGCCAAATTGAGGAACTTGAATGCCCAATCATTGACTAGCCTCTTCCATATGGGTGTTGGTGGTATACTGCAAATGTTATTGTTCGTGTAATGGGGAAACGATCCGGTGAACATAACACCCGAGAGAATTACACCAGCAGAAAGTGCCATCGGTAGTATTTTGAACCTATAAGGAAATATACCACCTTCAGACTGCGTCATAACAGGTGGATTGGGGCCATAAGAATCGAACCCTTTGAAGAACCATCTTCGCAGCGTCACAAGGTCCCAAACACTCTTTGAAAAATACCTGAAAGATGAGAGACGGCGTCTGTATGGCTTTGTCATTGATGTGACGAAGATCATGAGCCCGTTATGTATCGTTATACAGAACATACAAAAATCAGAGTAAAACGTGGCCAACGAGAGGAGGAATCCGAAGCCGTCACAAAAAGTTTGGTCGAAGTTATCATTCTCGAGCAATGTTTTCAGTCTTGCAAGCTTTCTTGCTCCAACAACGAGTAGAAACAAAGCCTTACAGAAGTCACTCATTATCAGCGCTATCAATAGCTGGAGTCTGAAGATGATTCTTCGCTGTGGTGCCATGCGTATCCAAAGTGCTATCCCCAATATCCCAACAACAACACTCAGCAGTGAAGTCGCCAGCTGGCAACCTTGTAAAATGCGTATTTGCCGTTCTGTGAAAGGGTAAAGGTAGTTCGTCTCAGGCGAGAGGTCGTGATCACCAACTCCGTGAGCCTGTATGGCGCTCATGATGTTGATACACTCTCTGTATGGAAGACCGCAAACAGTTAACTTGACTGGCTCAATTGTGAGTGGTTTATTCGCAATTTACGACAGAGACCCATGACACCAAGAGTTTATATTCTCATTAAGTGCGTTGCTCGTGCTGTTACAATTTTAGTTTGTGGGGCACGCAGACGTAATGCGGAGAGATGGCAGCTCTTATATAGATTAGCGGTTGATTGATAAGTGGTGTACTACTTTGCTCTCGTCGTGGACTGACCAATGTCTACTGAAACCACGGAGGCTCACCAATACATAGTGGTATTTCGCATCTAAAAGCCATATAGTCTTAAATGAGTGGAAATAGCGGTTCGCAGACACTATTATGGGCCGAGCAAGCGGAGATGTTCGCAGATGCACTACAGCTTATCATACGAGGAAGGGCCCTTGGGCAAGCAGCGAGGCTGCTCAAAGATCCGCAGCTCGGCCATAGAGTGGTGACACGTTTGCGACAGAGACTTTAGTTTCACAAATAGAGCAGCTTGCACGGAAGTAGCCTATATAACTCAGATTAGACCCACTAGACCCATTTATAGCCCCAGCGCTTGGGCCCGTGGTGTCCGGGTGTCGGTCCACACCACACGTCCGGGTAACGCGTTGCTTGTGGCCGTACCGAGCTCGTCTGTGTACCGGCCAAAGCTGACCAAGTAACACCTTCTCCACTGGATTCAACACTTGGACTTTAGAGAGGGTCACCCAGAGACTAGAATGAGCTACGCGTACACAAACAACACCACTTTCGCAGACCAGTGGGGCCAGCAGCTCTACCCGGAGCTGACCACCCAGAACCTGATGCTTAGCCAGAAGGACGAATGCGACCTCGTGGAGTCCGGTATCTTCCCAACGAGTACTTACGGCCAGTCAAACGTGCCAGTGAAGACTGAAGATGCAGACGTGCTCATGAACACTGCGAGCTTTTCAGACAAATCATCACCTTCCACCATATTCAACAACCTCCCACTCACAGCACAGGATGTGAGCATTATTAATGGCAACATCCAAACCCCAGCAGATCCAAACCAAGGACTTACAGAGCAAGAAATTGCAAACAAGAGGAAAGCACAGAACAGAGCTGCTCAGCGAGCATTCAGAGAACGTAAGGAGATGAAATTGAAAGAACTCGAAGACAAATTGAAAGAGTCCGAGTCCGATAAGGCAACGCTGCAAAGACAACTCGATGAACTCAAGCAACAGAACATTGTCATTTCAACGGAGAACAAGCTGCTTTTGCAAAAATCAACCTCAAATGGAGACGGAGTCTCTACGGCACACATTCAGGAGCCTACAGAAGGTCAGTTCTCGTTTCCGCTTAGTGACAAATTCCATTCAATCGTATCACAAACTACAAATCAATTGAACAACAAACAGATTCCGTACCAGGAGAAAAGACTGACGGTTATGGAAACTTGGGAATACCTGTCTAATCTGGACCTGGATATTGACATCCAAACAGTAATGGACAAACTCAAGGGCACGGAGGTGTGTCATAAGTCTGGTCCTGCGTACACTCTACCTCGCATCGATGCCGTGGTGAAGGAAGAGACTAGTAACTGCCTTCAATGAGGGTGGACAGACTGTCGAACGAATTATATGGGAATTTTATGCAATCACGTTTTTTTGCTTTACTTTACCTTGTTGCTTGTTTTATTCTTTGATTAGTGGTTGATATCCTTTCTGTATGATTATGGCGTTGACGGAGGAACATACCACTAGAGTTGCACTATAACTATATATTATGAAGTTCAGTCGATGGGACGGAACTAATGTCTACGTTAATTTTCCACGGATTGATTATCGATTGTAGATACTTCACTTTTTGTACCAGTAATCCTCGGTTCCCATGACTTTGGCTACAACTCTCATCATCTTCAGCACCTTCTCATCCTGCATAGTACGACCAATGACCTGGACAGCGACCGGGCCACCGTGGTACTTGACTGGATCATAATCAGAGTAGCATATTTCATCATCTTTGTTTCTTGGTGTGTAACCTTCTTCCTTCAAGTCAATATGTTTATCAGCTCTAGTGACGGGGACAGTACCAGCTGGCCAATCAACACCGTTCCAAACACCAGTATAACACATGTTGCTCATCTTGTTATGACCGGAAGCTGGGTAAGCAGCAACTGGGCACAGGAGGCAATCAATAGGCTTACCAGAAGCTGTTTGATTCTTAGTAGCAGCCCACTTCTCAATGAACCTCTTGACAACACGAGAACGTTCGGATTGCTTGTCCCATAACGTAGCACAATCTGGGAAAACCTCAGTCTCGAAGAAGGTCTTGAAGAAAACGTTGTGATCACATGGCTCACCTGTAAGATCAGCGAACTGTTTAGCTTTCTTATGACCACCACAGACAAAGAACTCGACGAGTAATTGCATCAAACGACCATGTAAATCCTCTGGATCCCACTCAATGACTTCATGTCCGGCAGCTGTGAGCTTCTCAGCAAGGAGTTTCATACCTCTTTGAACAGGAGGAGTTGGATGGATGACGTTATCGTCGTAACAAATTGCAAATGTGAGCTTCTCTGGGAGCTCAAAGTTCATGTTCCAACCATAGTCGACCATCTTAGGATCAACATCGTCAAGTCCTAAACTTGTCATAAGCTCACCATAAAGCTCCAAGATATCCAATGTGCCTGCAATTGGACCATTAACGAACATGGCAGACTCGAGCCCAGGAAGAACAGTTCTACCACCCCATACTGGCCATCTACCTGGGGTAGTTTTGATGGTGAACAGGTTTTGGAACCCAGCAGGGGCTCTTAAGCTTCCACCAATGTCACCACCGATACCCATAGCAGCACCACGCATAGCAACAAGTGCAGCCTCACCACCCGAGGAGCCACCGCACGTCAAGTCTCTGTTGAAGGGATTACAAGTCGTTCCCCATAGATGATTTGTGGACTCAAGCATCATCATGGCAGTTGGCAAGTTCGTTTTGACATAGAAGACACAACCAAGGTCTCTTAAGGTAGAAACAATAAGGGAATCAGATTCACAGACGTCATAAGCGAGACCAGTGTAGCCACAAGACGTTGCAATGCCCTTAACGGCCTGATTGTCCTTCAGTGTCACTGGAAGGCCATGGAGAGGACCTTTGAGCTTACCAGTCTTCTCGTAGTACTCATCAAGAGCTTTAGCCGTAGCCAGTCCTTCATCGAAGAAGATCTCGGTCAAACAGTTGATCAATTGGTGCGCAATAGTGGCTCTATGACCAAATGCGCTTGCAACCTCGTATGCAGTCCACTTCTTGTCCTTGATATTGGCAAGGATGACGAATGGGTGAGACTCTGTGATGGTTATCTCGTCTTTGGTGAGGAAACCACTCTCAGCAGGCCAGGTGTGGACGTCCTTGACTTCAGGCCCTGGTAATTGGTCCTTTGGCACGAGCCATTCAGGCTTGAACATAGCATCACGCTCGGCGATCTTCTTCTTAGAGATCTCCTTGTAGCTCATTGTTTGGTATGCGTCTCTGGGGACTCTATTGATCAAAACTGGTCACACAGTCGTTAGAATGGGGGCCTTGCTCATAAAAGAACACATAGTTGTGTCCCTGATAAGCTATGAACAGCCTCGAGACCGCACTGTAGAGGTCGGGCGCACAATGGGCCAAAGGGGAAAGCGCATTTGCGAGGGACACACACGTTTGCCCCACGTTATTGTTACTGGAACAGTTACTGTAAAAGTTGTGTACTGGGTGTTTTGGGGTTCTTTGCGACGATATAAAGTAACTGCTAGCGAGACATATGTAGAGGAAGGCTGATCTGGGGATGCGCCGCCCGAAAGGGGAATCAGTGCGAATTGCGTCAAAGCGATAAGGGCTATCTTAGGCGAAGGTCTCACGCACGAGTTGAATAAGAGTGGATCGATACCGTTGGAATGGCCAATTGCCTGAGCCATGGAGACACAATGGTAAACGACAATGAGCTACAAGGAGATCTCCAAGAAGAGAGTCGCTGAACGTGATGCCCTTTTCAAGAAGGAGTGGCTCGTACCAGAGGATAAACTGCCAGGTCCCGAGGTTCTGGATGTTCTCAAGTGGCCTGCCACGTCAGGTTTCTTGAGTAAGCACGAGATTGAGATCACAGAGTCGCACCCAAACACGATCCTGAAGAAGATCAAGGACAAGGCGTGGACAGCGTATGAGGTCGCGTCCGCTTTTGGCCACAGAGCCACCATTGCGCATCAATTGACCAACTGTCTGACTGAGATCTTCTTCGATGAAGGACTCGCTACGGCTAAAGCTCTCGATGAGTACTACGAGAAGACTGGTAAGCTCAAAGGTCCATACCACGGGCTCCCAATCTCTTTGAAAGACAACATTGTTACGAAGGGCCATGCCGCATCCATCGGGTTCACTTGCTACGCTTACGACCCACCTGCTTTTGACTATGACTGTGTCATCGCGTCTGCTTTGCGTGAGATGGGTGCCGTCTTCTACGTCAAGACCAACGTTCCAACCGCTATGATGATGCCCGAGACCAGAAACCACTTGTGGGGAGAGACAAAGAACCCTTTCAACCGTAATCTGTCATGTGGTGGCTCATCCGGTGGTGAAGGAGCTCTCATTGCATTGAGAGGTTCTGCTATGGGTATCGGTAATGACATTGGTGGGAGTTTGAGAATTCCTGCTGGTTTCCAAAACTTGTTCACTTTGAGAACCACCTCCGGAAGATTCCCAGGCTGGGGTAACAGAAGTGCCTTGGTTGGTATTGAAAGTGTTATGGTGTCTAATGGCCCTATGAGTACTACAATTGACATGATTGAGATGTACGCCAAACATATGACATCAATGGGATTGGAGAACAAGGATCCCCAAATGGTTCCTTATGGATGGAAAGAAGACGTCAAATTGCCAGAAAAGATGGCTTTCGCAGTGTGTTATGAAGATCCATTCATGCATCCAGACCCTGCAGTTCAAAGAGGTCTGAAGATCGTTGTGGAGAAGCTGAAAGCATTGGGCCATGAGATTGTGGAATGGGATCCTGTGGAACATGAGGCTCTCTGTCGTTGCAGCCGTGCTTTCTTCACATCTGATGGTGGTGCTACTATTAGGGGACTTTTTGCTAAGAATGACGAACCGATTTGGGACTACATGACTCTTTATCGTGATGCTCCGTTGATCGGTGTTGAGAAACTTTGGGAGATGCAGGACAAGAGAACTCATTTGGTAATGGACGTCATCAACAGATGGCAGGCCACTGCGTTAAAGACATCCACAGGAAGACCTGTTGACGGTTTGTTGATGCCTGTTGCACCACAGTCTGCTCCTGTATGTGGAGAACTTAGACTGTCCAGTTACACTAACGTCTGGAACGTATTGGACTGGCCAGCTGGTACCGTCCCTGTTACAAGAGCCGACAAAGATGTTGACCTGAAGGAGCTGGACTACAAACCACACAGCGCACTGGACCAAAAGACCTATGATTCGTACGACCCTGTCAAGTGCCATGGTGGTCCAGTAGCAGTGCAAGTTGTTGGGCGTAAGTTGCAGGACGAGAAAGTCATTGCAATGATGAGATTGGTTGCAAAGGCAGTCGGCACCGAGAACTACTGGTTTGAATGAATCTTTACTTTTAATTCATCTTATAGACAAGAGCATGATATTCTAGGCTTCCAAACGTGCGCTCTGTGTCACAAATAGACGACTCCACTACAGCATAGTAAACGTATAAGGTCGTGAAATAACGTTGCGTGCGTGCGTGCATTATAAACCATTATGGACGCAGCAGGGGGACGTGAACTAAATAACATAATGACATAGATAAATAAACCAAACAATGTAGGTAACCAAACATAAAACCTAGGGGGGCATGGGAATCAGTGGGACCCATGAGGGCCGATGACTCTAGCATGGCCGTATGGTTGTCCAACATGAGTTGAAGAGCCGTGGGATGCGACCATTAGCCACATAAATAGTTTCATACACAGGACCAGAACAACAACAGCTGTGGTTGTTCCAAACAGGACGCCATACAGACCAACTTTCATGCCGTCCTGGTCTTTGTAGTCGGGCACTTGTGGGGCAAGAGAGGTCTCGCTATCACAGATGTTGCACACGGTCTCGATATAAGGCACCCAACTGATTTCGTCATCCAAATGCAAGTCCTGGAGCACACAGAGCGCACTGTGGAATCGCTCACGGTCCTGTTTCCATACCGAGCGTCTGATGACTTCAGCCAGGACGTGAGGGTACGCTCCCTTCTGGTGGCTATGCTGGAGCAGACGAAGCAGCGCAGTGTAGTGGCAGTCGACGAGGTTCCTCGTGCGCGACGACGGAGGTACAAGCTTCTTAGTGTCTAGGGAGGAGATGAGGTCTATCACCGAGTCCTCGTTCCCTGTTGCTGGCCGGCTCGTGACTGGGAGCTCAGCTCTCACGAGATAAGCACTATACCGGTCCGTTGAGTGTCGCTCAAGGGCTGTGTGGGGGAGCTCCTCGATCGTCATCGTCATCGTTGAAGCTGTGGGCCTGGTACCAAAGGTCTAGCTAAGTTAGGTGAACTGATAACACAGACAAATCACAAGAGTCCATCCGAGAGCGACGGAACCGACTCAGCCTTATTGTCTCCGTCTCTTCGAGATCCGTGCTGCGCATACCATAGTTTCTTTTTTAGGTTTTTTTTCATTTTTATTTTTTATTTTTCTCCAGCTCATCGTTTAGGTGGGGTCTCGTATGGCTCATACTTCTTGTCTCTCGTTCACCCATCGACACCCACCGACACCGTCAGAATCCACAAAGAACCAAGCGATGGAGAAGGTACGAAGATTCATGTGGGGAGCACCGCCTGAGGACCCCAAAGAGCGTCGGCTGCTCCTCAAGATCGACTGGTTTGTGCTCTCGTACGTGTGCTCCGTGTACTGGGTCAACTATCTCGATAGATCTAACGTCTCCAACGCTTACATCTCGGGAATGAAGGAGGACCTCAACATGGTTGGCGACGAGTTCAACATCATCAACACAGTCTTTACAGTGGGATATATCGTGGGTATGGTTCCAAACAACCTGATGCTGCTCAAAGTGCGGCCAAAGTACTGGCTTACTTTCTGTTGCTTAGCATGGGGAGTACTCACTCTTGGGCTTTACAAAGTGCATTCTTACCAACAGATATGCGCAATTCGGTTCTTCCAAGCCCTGTTTGAGTCCTCGACTTTCTCAGGCGCACACTTGATCCTTGGAAGCTGGTATAACGCTGAGGACATCGTGGACCCGGAGACTGGTCGTGCTAAGACATCTGAGCTGGCCAAACGTACTGCCATATTCACAGCATCCGGTTTGATGGGCTCCATATTCTCATCTTTCATGCAGGCTGCTATCTACACAAATATGGACGGATATCGCAACCTTGCTGGCTGGCGTTGGCTTTTCATTATCGACTTCATCATCACGATACCAATCTGTATATACGGATTTGTCTTCTTCCCAGACACACCAGAGACGTGTAAGGCGTTTTATTTTTCACAAGAAGAGATAAAGTTGGCAATAGAAAGAGTGAGAAACCCGAGAATGGTACACAGACTTGATTGGTCCGTTATGCGTCGTGTTTTGGGTCGCTGGCACTGGTGGGGGTTCTCCCTTCTTTGGGTACTGGGTGGTGAGAATGAGTCTTTCTGTTCAAATTCCTTGTTTGCATTGTGGCTGAAAGATCAAGGATACTCTGTTGACAATGCAAATCACTTCCCAATGGGAGTTTATGGCGTTGGTATCGTTTCCACTTTCTTGTGTGCCCTTTATGTTGATCACACAGGTGGTCGTTACCATTGGCATGTTGCGATCTTTATATCACTTTGCATGCTAGTATCAGCTATCATGGTACTGGCTAATCCATTACATACCCCAGTACAATTTGCAGCTCAGTACATTGCTGGTGTATCATATGCTGGTCAGGCGTCATTTTTCGCCTGGGCCAACTTGGTCACACGACATGACTTACAAGAACGTGCGATGGTATTGGCCTCTATGAACATGTTCAGTTCTACTGTGAATGCTTGGTACTCACTGTTGTTGTACAAGGCTACTAGTGTTCCAAAGTTCAAGCCTGGTGCTATCGCGATGGTATGTACTGCAATATTGGCCGCATTAGTTGCTGGTGTTATTAGAATATTGCAGTTGAGAGATCAAAGGAAAACCAATGATGAGCTTGTGGAGGAAAACCTCCATAAGGTTGAAACAAATTTAGATGACAATGAACTCGAGCCATAATTTATTTAAACATTCCACATGTGTGTCTTCTACTTATGTATCTTTGAATAATCATAACGTCATTCATCAAATTGTCTACTTATCCTTTCAAGTCACTGGCTATCAGGAAATGCACTTTCTAACCTCGTTGCCAACACCAAGAAATCTGTGGTTTCGAGCTCTCCATAGTATCTCAATCCTTCCATAAATCCACTCAAATGCTGACCAAAGCCATCCAGATATTCATTCAAATATGAGTTTAATCTTTCCAGTCTTTCCAAGTTCTTATTGTAGTCGAACTCTTGATCTTTCAATCTATCATTATACTTCTCAAACAAGTCAAAGTTCAACAAAATTAACACTTTTCTCAAAGACATTAAGAAGGAACAATAACCATTGATAATCTGTAACAGTTTACTGAAAATTTTGATCATTTTGTCCGTGGTCAAGATGGAACTCTTCAACACGGTATTCAAAAAAGATTGTAGCACCTGGGACAACTCACCAAAATCTGTGATTTTACTCATTTTGGTTAACAAACCTTGCCAGTTCTTATCGATGATCTCATTTGTCAAGAAATCAAAGTAGATTCTTAGGAAGTCTTTCATACGTTCGTGTAGTGATCTGGCTCTGGAGATCCATTTAGGGATTGGCTTGTCAAACTGACGATACTTCCAGATCTTGTTTTTGTTAATTTCGAGCCATGTCTCGTTCAAATGGTTATCAGTATGATGAAGTACTAAGAGATGTCTGAACATCAACTGATACTGAATGATGACAGTCCTTGAGACGACCAAATTCAAAGGAAAGGGAAGAATAAACTCCAAACTAAGATAGTTGATAGACTTTGATGCTTCTGGAGATGGATTTTCTTTGGTGCCTTCTTTATCAATGTCCAATGTTTGTGAGATCAGGTTCTTAAGTGATTCAAAGTTGTTCGATTTCAATGCCTGCTCTGCATCAATGGCTTCAACTTTCAAGATCTCAAGCAGATAGGTATAAATTGGTTCTTTTTCCAATGTTACATTAAGTAGTTGATATACCAAATTATCATCTTTAATAAATGCTGTCTCGAAATTCCTCCGTAGTCTTGAGACTGGTACTTGAGTGTACTGTTTTTTCAAATCATTTACACTCATACTCAAAAAATGTGAGATCTTAGAGGCATTCGGAAGGAGGAAGTAAGTTTCGAGATCTGTGACCATATTTTTGAAATCATATCCGGTCCAAAAAAGGTCCATGATGTACCCGTTAGCTGCAGCATATGCGCGTTCCAGAACAAACAAAAGGTTACCACCGTCAAGACTATCAATGGTATGATTACTGAATGTGTCCAGTCTAACACCACATTCTTTCAAAACGTTCAAGTATTTACCTGTGTGTAACACTTTGAGCTGTAGTTCCTTATCGGCGAACTGTCTTGGAAGACCATCTTTCTTAATGACATACTTAGAGTCCCAGTACTGTTCAGAGTTAAAGCTATTCACTTTGAAGTCTCTTGCCAAATTAGTAGTGATGAAAAACTCTCCGTGTGGATCGTTCAGCTCTCCCTTAGTGATCCAATCGTTAAGTATACGAACATAGCTTTTACTAATTTGTTGGAACACCATACTGAGGAATTGTGTTGACTTGAGGTTGCCGGTGTTTTCGAGAATCTTCTCTTGAACAATGTTCAATACCAGTCCTCCCTTGACACTATGATAGTTCGTTGTGTCGGACAATAAATCAATGGATCCCGTTTGCTGAAGGTCCTTTCTGATGTTGCTGATAAAGTTGTTGAATGCCGAAGACTCGTCCTCCTTTCTTCTAATAGCATTCAGCTCATAAATGCTCTGTACGATATCGTAAAGATGCTTCATCTTATAAGTCACGTTCGACTTCATCTCTTGCTCAAACTGTCTTAAGGTAAATAGTTTGTTAAACTTGAACTGGCTCTCAATCTGGTCAAGGAATCGGACATACACCTTGAGAAACTCACGCACCTCGGCAACGAGTGCCTGTACGACTTGCCCGTGGACACCAACGTTATAGAGCTCTGTGAAACACGTCAAGGCAGCGAACATCTTGGAAACCAGCACCATCCGCTTTGTCACATCTTTCAAACTGGCATCCAAATGCTTGTTGATCTTGTAGTCTGGTCCGGCAAGCCTTGCCCTTTCGATCTTGGGGTCGTATCTCTCTGAGTAGCGGATGTACGACCCTTCAAAGCCTAGGAGAACGTACAACAAGTCCTTCATGATGAGCGCTTCCTGAACACGCACGTCCCTGATGTCTGAGAGAGCATATGGCTTCACCTTCTGGTACTCCGTGTAGAGCGGTTGAGTGTTGACCAAGCGGGACGACACGGTGGGCGCGTCGCCTAGAAACACCACAGAATCCTGTAAAGAGGGCGGTTAGTGATTATTGTTACGGCAGCTGGCACACATAGACACATACTTGAAACAGGCTCATTCTGTGCTTTACCAGGCAGGCGGCTAATTCTCGGGGGAGGGGGTATGTTAATCAGTGAGTCCGTAAAGGTTGTTCTTGTGTCTTTGTTTAAAAGGTTGATAAATGTAAACAACAAACGAGTTCGCGGCTTTTCTCTCCCGCGAGGGAGGTCCCGAATATGTGGCCCGACCGTGTTCCGCGAATGTGGGCGATATTGGTACGTTGGTGTATAAGCGTTTGCCACTGTACCAGAGCTTTGGTAGAAGAAGCCGAATTGGAAACACACGTTAAGAGTAGCCATGTTCCTTACAAGATCCGAGTACGACCGTGGTGTCTCCACGTTCTCGCCAGAAGGCCGTCTGTTCCAGGTCGAGTACTCTCTCGAGGCCATCAAGCTTGGTTCTACAGCCATTGGTATTGCCACTTCTGAAGGTGTGGCACTCGGTGTGGAGAAAAGAGTAACCTCATCATTACTGGAGTCTTCTTCAATTGAGAAGATCGTTGAAATTGATACACACATTGGCTGTGCGATGTCCGGTTTGACCGCAGATGCCAGATCCATGATCGACCACGCTAGAGTCAGCTCGGTGAATCATTCGTTGTACTATGATGAGCCAATTGGTGTGGAATCACTTACACAGGCCGTTGCTGACTTGGCATTGAGATTTGGTGAAGGTGCTTCTGGTGAGGAGCGTTTGATGTCCAGACCTTTCGGTGTTGCTTTGCTCGTTGCCGGTATTGATAAAGAAAAAGGACCTCAGTTATATCACACGGAGCCCTCCGGTACTTTCTATAGATACGACGCCAAGGCCATTGGATCAGGATCCGAAGGTGCACAGGCAGAGCTGCAGCAAGAGTACCACAGTTCACTTACTTTGAAAGAGGCCCAACTTTTGATATTGAAGATCCTCAAACAAGTCATGGAGGAGAAGCTAGATGAAAATAATGTTCAGCTTAGTGCCGTAACAGAGGATAAAGGCTTCCACATCTACGACAACAAGACCACAGCAGAGATCATCAAGTTGTTGAAAGAACAGGAAACTGATGAGCCAATGGAGGATTGAAATGTCTTCATCATAACTACAGAGTGCATATGTACATTACGTGAGAAAGGAATTTATAATGAAGTACTTTTCTTTTTTCAAATACATTGAATCGTAGATCGTGAGAGAAGTGAAGTTTAAGCCATTCAGTCAACCAAATGAGAATACTCCGGAGCATCCTTAACTTTGTTGTTGAAGAATTTCTCCAACTTATTTGCATTCTTGTAGTATGTAGTCTGATCACCATTGTAACTTCTGCAATTGTTGAAAATCAGTCTTGCATCATATACAAACTCTTCCATTGTTGAATACTTATCAACTTCCAGCTTTTGTTCCATCGTACTCAAGTCCATAGGTTCTTTGATTACCTCATAATAATCAGGAACTTCCTCTTTGTTAACGGGTTGTGCAAATGGCCATGATGCGGCATGATTTTGTAATTCTGTTAATAGATGTTGCATGTATGCGTGATGTGGAGATCTTCTCGGTCTTTGGGCCAGTTCATCCATTTCGGGTGTCCATCCTGCTTCTTTCAAGCCCGGTATCGTCATCGGGTCAATTGGTTTAATATTTTTTATATCTTTGAATTGTTTCAATCCTGGTCTGACAATGTGTGATTGTGATAGCTCCCTAATTTTTCTTTGAATGGCAGCTTTTTGTAGTAGCAGAATCTTCGCACTATCAAGATATCTGATCCGAGGTAACATAGAGCATTGCATCAATGTACCACCTTCATAATCCTTTATGTAACCCATCCATATGTGCTTATCCAGTGTTATCTCTTTCGTGAATCCTTGCTTTTTAAAGTACCCAATGGCATAATTATCCGCATACGTTAAGAAGTACTTTATTGGGGAAGTGGCTCTTACGTAATCTTTCAAGTGGTTCATCAAATGTGCACCATAACCTCTAACTTGTTCTGTAGAACTGATAGCACAAAACACAATCTCTGCAAATCCTCGACTGTTGAAAGGTCTATATGTGATACCACCAACAACTGTTAATGGTTTTCGAACAACAGCCATAGAGAGATGTGATCTGTCATAGACAAGACGTGCGATATATTCCCTGGGCATTTTAGGGAGCTGCTTTTGAAAGATATTCTTCAAGCCTGTCAGAACCATCATGTTCTCCTTAGAGTTATCGTTATTCACGACACGGAACTCGATCTTACCTTCACGCTCTTCAAGAACAGAAGGACGCTCCTTGAATGTATATTGTTGTCCATCAAACTCAAACGTCGTAGTTCTCCGGGCCTCCTCATCTTCATCATCCTCTTTGGTCTCAGCATTCTCTTCTTCCTCTTCTTCCTCCTCATCTTCACCTTCGTCTTCATCTTCATCGCTGTTGTCACCGTCATTGTTCTTCTTCACTTTCTTGTCATCACCTTCATTCTCTTCCAGCTTCGCCCTTTTCGCAAGTGGCTCATCATCATGCTTATCCACAGCCGTTCGTTTGCTATCGTCAGTCATGTGTGAGTTACCTTCAGTTATTGGTTGCTTACAGTTGGTGTAGCCTGGCTCTGTTCTTGGTGTGATGTTTACCATTGAAGTTGGACGCTGGCGGTAGAGCCACACACCCGGACACCAAATGCTCTCTCTACAGTACCGCATCTAGCTATTGTTATGAAATTAAAGCGTTATATACAAAGCAACAGCTTTTAGAAATATAATAGCAAGTCCTTCTGAAGCAAACTCTTCCCTAAATACACAAAATATACTCTAAATACAAAACCCACAAACCATACAAAACACAAATGCGACCGGACACACCCATAGCGTCACTCAAATAACGTGTTCAAAGCAGAATAGTTGATCTTCTTGGACTGTGCTTTCTTTGACAACATGTTCTTTGCACCTTGTACTGCAGAGCTTCCCTCACCGATGTCTTTGATGGCACCATTGAGCCCTTCTTGTTCGAGATCATTCAAAGCATCATTTTCATTCTTAGGCTGCTGTTTCCTCTTCTTACGAGGTTGTTGGTGTCCTGATATTTCATCGGCTTCAGCTTTAAGACGTTTCTGTTCCTGTTCAAGTAGGAACTCCTCATTCAGTCCAGTCCATACTCGTTCTTTCAATTTGGATTCCTCCTCTGTGAGCAAGAACAACTCTATCTCTTCATCGTCGATGTCGTCAAAGTTATCTGGATCAGAAGCGATGGTATCCAAAACGTCCTTGGTTGTTGGAAGCATGTGTAAATTTCTTGGACGATCAGGATCATCTTCTAAATCCTCAAGCTGTGATACGGGTATCGAGAAATCGAGAATGTCATCTTTAACCACCTGCCGTGTCTCTTCTCTTGGTTGTGGAGTACCAGATCTCGAAGATTCCACTTTGATGTTATTTGTCATGGCACGTCTTTCTAAATCACGTTGCTGTCTCAGTTTGACACGTTCGAGTTGTTCTAATATTTCCTTGGAGTCCAAATCTACGCCAACAAGAAGTTTCTTGAGCTCGTCCTCATCACCGCGATCTTTAGTAGAAAAGTTTGTGGAGTCATCAACCTCTAGACTTGGTGTACTAGGCGTAACTGGTGTCGCTGTGGGCTTGTTTTGTAGAAGTTCTTCCAAATCATCAGCAGGGCCCATTGAAACTTCTCTGGTCAGAAGTCTTTCAGCTCTTCTGTTTCTGATAAATGATGGTGGTGCAGTCACTTTTGCATCTTTTCCTTCTCTAAACTCCTTAACCGTCAAGTTACCCGCATCTGTGTTTTTGAATTCATTCAATCTTCTTTGTAATGTTTCTTCACCGACATGAGCAACAGCAACAATCTCAGAGTGTGTTCTTCTGTGGTTATTCATTCTAGCAGCCAGAAGAAGACAAGCACCCGCGATACCAGCAGGTCGTCTACCTTCGTGGATCCAGTCGTTAGACATACGCTGCGCGAGTCTAACAGCATCGCGTACGACTTTCACCTTATCATCCCCGAAGTCCAGCTTTTCAGCAAAATGTTGAATGAAAAGAGAAGGGTCTGCTAAGGGAAGTTTTGTGATGTGAAGCAGTTTAACCATCTTGAGGAATGTAGCACCGACAGAGTAAACAGAGATCTGAAGTCTTGCAGAGAAGTCAATCAGCATGTGATGAGTCTTCTCTTTACGGCAAGCGACGTAAAGGCAAGCAGCGATAACATTTTGAGAACGACGGCCTTTGACGAAGTTGTTTGCCAACGCCAAACTGAACCATTGATAAGCGGCATCTGTAACGTAGTCAGGGATTCGAAGAGCATTCGATACAGCTCTAATCTTTCTCTTTGCAGACGCTAGAGTCTTAGTACGCGAGTCCATCGAGTTACCACGTGGACCCGATGCAAACATAGCATGCGACTGGTCAGCACCAACAAAAGACCCCTGCACCACAGCAGCACCGTTGGAGGCCTCACCAAACGTCACTTCAGAAACGATAGGAGCATCTTCAAAAACACGACCGCATCGGGAACACGCCAGGTCCGACGACGCAGAGTGGATGTCACGCGTGAAGTCCGTGCACCCACAACTCTTACACTTTCTGACCCTGCTCATTGCCTTTGTCGGTTTCAAGGGGTTTAGCGAGCGTACAAGCTTTGCGCCCTTGTTGTTTATGAGAGAGTTGTTTTGATTTTGATTTTTTTAACCCTCTGTAGTTCTTTCGCGCTATGAGGGGCATCGGTACTATGGGGGAAAGCACAGGCAAAGCTGATGTCCTTAGTGGTCTTTGCTAGTGATTTGGTTTTGATTAACTACAATGACCAATGTAAATTAGACCGAATACAGGTATAAACATAGAGAATAGTACAGTAAAGACCAAGAGAGAGCGGGAAAAGTCACGTGCTGTCCCAGTAGTGGGAGTCGACTAGTAAGGAGATATTCACAGCTAGCAGCAGCAGTACGGTGGTTCCGACGAACCATTGCGTAGGCATCTTTGGACCTGTGTAGCGTCTTTGTCCAAAATAATGGTGCACGTTCTCAAAGTAGTTAAAGGCACCCACTGATAGTGCTCCAATAGCTAGCACGAAGAATAACACACCAACGACTTTGGAGAACGCTTTCGAAGAGAAATGTGGTGCATGGCTCACGTTGCGTGTGTCCTCAAAATTGTAATCGATGATCATCGCCATAGAGATCATAGCCAGCATCCCCGCCAGTTTGCAGTATAACAACAGAGACCTCTCGGCTTGGAGACAGTCTCTGGGTAGTGAGGACGAGCCCACTTGAGTGCTAATGCCTGCTTCCAGCCAGTATGTGCGAGAGAGCTGCCGTACTTTATCCATAAATGTACCCTGTGTGTTTGCTTCAGCAGACGTCAGCGACGTGATGAAATCAAAAGCACCATAGAAGCAACTAGGTAGAAGAGACAACACTATCTACTTGGCCTATGGCATCACTAACTGATTACATAAGCGAAAAATAAAACTCCGAAGTGATTATGTAATCAATTACGTAAGTCATCGCACAGAATCAAAATTTTTTTTTATATGTAATACAGTGACGTTTGTTTCTTCTCTTGCCACACTCTTTTATTTTGAACCCGTTAATCAGGAAACCACAAGAGATGTCTTATCAACCACTTGAAGTGAATCCGCAGCAGCAGACGGCTGCTACGGTGCTATGTTGCAACTGTGGTGTCCCTATGGATGGGTCTGGTGGTCTTGTTATGTGCTACGACTGTATCAAGCTTACCGTTGACATTACAGAAGGTATTCCACGTGAAGCCAACTTATCTTTCTGCAGAAACTGTGAAAGATTCTTACAGCCTCCAGGGCAGTGGATCCGTGCTGACTTAGAATCCAGAGAGTTATTGGCGCTATGTTTGAGAAGATTGAAAGGTTTGAACAAGGTCAGATTGATTGATGCTTCTTTCATTTGGACAGAGCCTCATTCTCGTCGTATCAAAGTCAAATTGACAGTCCAGGGAGAAGCAATGACAAACACTATCATTCAACAAAGTTTCGAAGTTGAGTACGTCGTTATGGCTATGCAATGTCCAGACTGTGCTAAATCTTATACAGTTAACACTTGGAGAGCTGCTGTGCAAATCAGACAAAAAGTGGCACATAAGAGAACTTTCTTGTTCTTGGAACAGTTGATTTTGAAACATAATGCTCATGTTGACACAATTTCCATTCAAGAGTCTAAGGATGGTTTAGATTTCTTCTATGCTTCAAGATCCCATGCTATCAAGATGATTGATTTCTTGAATTCTGTGGCACCAATCAAGTCAAGAAGATCTGAAGAATTAGTCTCCCAGGACACTCATACCGGTGCATCTCAATACAAATTCACATTTTCTGTTGAGATCGTGCCCATTTGTCGTGACGATTTAGTCATTCTACCTAAAAAATTGGCACAATCTCTTGGTAACATTTCTCGTGTTGTCATTTGCTCAAAAGTTACAAATACTATTCAATTCATGGATGTTAATTCTTTGCAACATGCTGACCTTTCTGCTCAGGTTTATTGGAAAAAACCTTTCCCAACATTAGCAGAGGCTTCACAATTGATTGAATTTATTGTATTAGATGTTGAACCAACTGGTGAAGTTAGAGGTAAACATGTCTTAGCTGATGTTACTGTTGCAAGAGCTGCTGACATGGGTGTTAACGACAGAGAGTTTTATGTTAGATCACACTTGGGTGGTATTTTACATCCAGGTGATTCAGCAATGGGTTACTACACTGTTAACTCCAACTATAACTCAGACCTATGGGATGAATTAGATTCTTCAAACGTTCCAGATGTTATTTTGGTTAAGAAACATTATCAGAAGAAGAGAAAATTCAGAAACTGGAAACTTAAAAGAATGGCTAAAGAGCATAATGATATTGTTGCTAATGATGAATCTCGTGCTGCTAGACAAGAAGCTGAACGTGCTGAGAAGGACTATGAGATTTTCTTACAGGAATTAGAAGAGGACCAAGAATTGAGACAAGCTATTAACTTGTATAAGGACAACAACGTCCAAGCTCCACCAAAGAATGAGGATGAGATGGAAGAGGATGAAGACGATGATGCCCCAGTGGTGGATATTGACGAGTTATTGGATGAGTTAGACGATATGACTTTGGAGGACTCTTAAGCATGTTGTTGTATACCCTGAATTTCTTTGCATGCCTTCTTACTTGTTCGGAGGGTCTTTGTGTTCTTATAATGCATTTATTTCTTTATCAGTACTTTTATTGACGTAGTAAAAGTCCGTACCAGCTAAATAATTGATCCGTCATGTTAAACATTAAATGAAGAGCTTTGATCACTGTGAACAGAACTCTGCTGACTTAGTCCCTCCTATACAAAACCCCGCACTATGGCTTTACCCCGACAAACTCTCCAGCTTATAAGAGAGGGCTGCACCCCACACATGTAGCCATTAAAATCTATAGGATTGTTATCATCAAGATGAAAGGTCTCCAGTTCCATGGGCAAAAAGATATCCGTTATAGGACGGATCTACCAATACCACAGATCACCAAGCCGGATGACGTTGTTATCAAAGTGGCATACTGTGGGATTTGTGGCTCAGATCTACACGAGTACGAACACATTTTCTTTCTTTCGAGTAAATTCCACTCACCTGATCCAATCAGTGGCAAGTGTATGCCTCAAGTCACAGGACACGAGTTCTCTGGTGTTGTCCATGCTGTTGGTTCGAATGTTAAGGGTCTGGCCGTTGGCGACCATGTAGTGGTCGAAGCTACTGCCCATTGCGACGATCGTATCAATTACTTCACAGAATCCGAGAATGAGAACAGAGACAAGCCAGCTTGTGTTCCGTGTAAAGAAGGCTTGACAAACTTGTGTGAAGTTGCCAAATCAGGGTTTTTGGGGCTAGGCGTTGATAATGGTGGTCTAGCAGAATACTCCAAGTATACACAGAGACATGTACTAAAAGTTGACAAGTCCATACCACTTGACGTTTGCGCACTCATAGAGCCTTTAGCTGTTGTATGGCACGCTGTTGAGCTGAGTGGATTCCAGAGTGGTAAGGACGCCTTAGTACTCGGTGGTGGTCCCATTGGTCTAGCTACGTTACTGGTTCTCCAAGCCAAGAATGCTGGTAAAGTAGTTGTCTCTGAGCCTGCTTCCATCAGAAGAGAGCAAGCCGAGAAGTTTGGTGCTGAGGTGTTCGACCCCACTGGCCACGGTCCCACAGCAGGCTCACTGCTACGCAGAATGGCCATAGGGGGAAATGGCTTCGCCTACTCATTTGATTGTTCGGGCGTCGAAGATACATACACAGCTTCTATACGGTCCTTGAGAACCAGGGGAACAGCCTGTAACGTTGCCATATGGCCACACAAGTCAGTAGCGCACTTTGTGATGAATCTTACCCTCTACGAGAAGAAGACCATTGGATCGATCGGATACACCAAACAAGACTTCCAAAGCGTCATCACAGCTCTGGAAACGGGTAAACTCAACGTATCCAAACTGAAACATCTCATCACAGCTAAAGTCGGCCTCCGCAACGGTGTGCGAGACGGCTTCGAGGAGCTGCTTAGCAACAAAGACAAACACATTAAGATCTTGATCTCACCAAAGCTTTGAGCCTCCAAGGTGAGGCAGGCTCGTGTGTAGACGTGTATAAGTATATATTTCAATTACCTAATTCGGCTTATCTATGTGTCAAACGACATTCGCGGAGAACACAAAACAATCAAACAGCGTCCGAGGAACCACCTAATACTTGTACAACTCCGTAGACGAGAAGCCACAGTTATCCAACCACACAGCTATGAGCCAGCAGCGGTTGAAGTTTGCCCCACCACAGTCTTTCGTGGACTCCGCCTTTTTCCAGAAGCTTTCAACGCTGAAATTGGATGAGTTCAAGCTCGATGAGTCGAAAAAGCACATCAACGCCACCGTGTCTATACGGAGCGTCTCAAAGGGCGAAGGACCGGCTGTTTCCCTGTCTGAGCACAGCTTCGGACCATTTGAGGAGTCTCTATAGTATGTACATGCATTTTTTCCGTTTTATTTGCCCTTTCTATTGGTGAACCTCTTACTAACAGAAGCTCAGCCCACCAGGCTCTGTGGCGTTACTTCCAGGGTTTGTCACCAATTTCAATACAATTGAGGACTTTAAGAAGCTAGACAAGTCGCAGTTTATTAAAGAGGCATCAGAAGATGTGTACAATAACATCATTTCCAAGAAAGTACTTGAAAAACCGTCACTTTTGAATCAGTTCGAGATAATCAGTTTTGCTGATTTGAAGAAGTTCAAGTTCTTCTACTGGTTAGCATTCCCTTCTTTATCATCACAATGGGATATATCGTCACGTCATGTTATCAATGAGTTCCCCAAAGAAGTTGTTGAGTGGGTAAGTGAGTCCCCAGTTGACGAAAAGACATTCTTCATCATGAACAACGACAAACCATTACCACTGTCCTCTTTACAGACAGGCCCAAGTGCTATCAACGTCGGTTTCATAGACTCTTCACTAGTGAGTGATAAACCTTCTAAATTCTTACAAAACTTCCTTGCTGCCTTAGCCATATACGGTTTCAAAACAATAACACTTTCTATCTATCGTCTCTCTGGTATCTCTGAACAATTGATACTTGAACACGTTGAAACGGATCATACCAGAATAACAGGCTGGGAACGTACTTCACAAGGAAAACTTGGTCCAAAACTAGCAGATTTAGGTTCGTTGATCGATCCTGTAAAGCTCTCTGAACAATCAGTCGATCTAAACTTGAAACTAATGAAATGGAGGGTTGCCCCTGAACTTGATTTGGACATCGTTAAGAATACGAGAGTACTACTTCTAGGGTCAGGTACATTGGGAAGTTACGTATCCCGTGCATTGCTAGGCTGGGGTGTTCGCCATATAACATTTGTTGATAACGGCAAAGTTTCATTCTCAAATCCTGTACGTCAGCCATTGTTTAATTTTGAGGACGTGGGTGAATTGAAAGCAACAAAAGCAGCAGAGGCATTACGAAAAATTTTCCCATTGGTTCATTCTAAAGGATATGAGTTAGAAATTCCAATGGCTGGTCATCCAATAACCAATGAACTAAAACAAAAGAGGGACTATGAAACCATGGAATCATTAATCAATGACCATGATGCCATTTTCTTATTAACAGACTCTCGTGAAACAAGATGGTTACCAACTGTTATTGGCCGTGCTAAAGATAAGATTGTTATCAACTGTGCTTTAGGTTTTGATAGCTATCTGGTAATGAGACATGGTGTTGACCCAACAATGGGTTGTTATTTCTGTAATGACGTTGTTGCACCAACTGATAGTTTGACAGACCGCACTTTGGATCAAATGTGCACAGTGACACGTCCTGGTGTTGCCTTGATGGCTTCCTCATTAGGTGTTGAGCTTTTAGTGTCACTGTTACAACACCCAAAGAAGCAGTACGCTAAAGTTGGGGAGAAAACCATTTTAGGTGAATTATCTCATCAGTTAAGAGGCTTTTTGGATCGCAATGAGACCATGAAATTACAAACCCCAGCCTACGACTATTGTTCCGCTTGTTCTGAAAGAATTGTTGATGGCTATAATCAGCACGGCTGGGAATTCGTCAAAAAAGCACTCAATGATCCACACTACTTGAATGTGTTAAGTGGTCTTGCTGAAGTTCAAGCCAAGGCTGAAGCTGCAATGGCCGATTTCGAAGAGGACTTTTCAGATGACGACTGGAGTTGAACTCCAGTTGAGCCATGCATGCTATTTGTATATACTGGTGTATAAATGTCTACCAGAACACTTCATTTGACCCATAAAGCTTGATAGTAGAAAAGCCTTTATAGTCCATCAATATTATAATATTCGCGAAAATGTTTAATACCCGCAGGTGCGCGAACTCGTTTGATGCCAAAAAATTTCATAAGCTCATCTCCGAACCTCTTAAAGAGATCATCACAAACCCCACTGATTAAACCGCAGTAATGTCTGATTTCCAGTCACTCGGAGTGCCCAGATGGCTCGAGGAGTCTCTGAATGCTATGAAAATCTACCAGCCAACGGCGATCCAGAAAGCGTGTATTCCCAAAGCCATTGCAGGCCACGATGTTATCGGTGGTGCAAAGACAGGTTCTGGTAAGACTATTGCATTTGCGGCTCCAATGCTTACAGAGTGGTCTAAAGATCCTGTTGGACCCTTTGGTATCGTGCTTACTCCTACCCGAGAATTAGCGTTGCAAATTGCCGAACAATTTATGGCACTAGGTGCTACAGCCAACATCAAAGTCGGTATCATCATTGGTGGTCAGGATATGATTACACAGGCCATCACACTCAAGAACCGACCACATTTCATCATAGCCACACCGGGAAGACTCGCAGACCACATTTTACATAGCGGTGAGGACACAGTTAAGGGACTTAGAAGAGCAAAATTCCTTGTGCTTGATGAGGCAGACAGACTGCTCACTAGCAGTTTCGAAAGCGACATGGAGAGATGTTTGAACATCCTTCCACCTCCAGAGAAGAGACAAACACTTCTCTTCACTGCTACCGTTACAGATGCCGTGAGGTCTCTGAAAGACCAGCCACAGAGGGAGGAGAAGCCACCCGTGTTCATGCACGAAGTGGAGACAGTTGATAAGGTCGCAATCCCAGACACACTTAAGGTCGAATACATCTTCCTCCCATCATACGTGAAAGAGGCATACTTGTTTAGTGTCCTTTCTCATGAAGACAACAAGGATAAAACAGCTATTGTCTTTGTTAACAGAACACACACAGCAGAAGTCTTGAGAAGAACGCTATTCAACTTGGAGATTCGTGTTACATCTCTCCACTCCGAAATGCCTCAGATTGAGAGAACAAATTCCTTGCACAGATTCAGAGCCGGTGCTGCTCGTGTACTTATTGCCACTGATGTTGCTTCGAGAGGTTTGGATATTCCAAGTGTCGAACTAGTGTTAAACTACGACATACCTGCCGATGCTGATGATTTTGTGCATAGAGTTGGTCGTACTGCAAGAGCCGGGAGAAGTGGTGAGTCTATTTCTTTTGTCTCTGAAAAAGATGTTGAAAGAATTTTAGCTATTGAAGAGAGAATCAATAAGAAGATGGACAAGTATGAGACCATCACGGATAATGGTGTCATCAAACATTCTTTGAACCCTGTTAGTGTTGCAAAGAGAGAAGCATTAATGGCTATGGACAAAGAGGGCTTCGGTGAAAAGAGAAAGACACGGAAGCAAAAAGCTGGTATTGACACAGAACCAAAGAAGGTGAAGTCCAAGAAACCTACAAAGAAGTCTAAGAAAGACCATTGAAGCATCACGATATCATAATTGAATAAAAAGTTACATGTTTGAAGACTAATATAATGTACATCTTTTAAAAACACTAAAGGGCTAGACTCTGTAGAGTAGACACTGACCCATAAACCAATTCCATGCAAAACCAAAAGTTGTATGAACCGATAATATATTTAAACCACCAAAAACATATGCAAAAAAGTTGTGTGATAAAGAGAAGCAAAAGGATATATATATGTAATCAGAAACCCTTCTTCTTCTGTTTCGTGATATGAGCTTTAAGTGCTTTCTGCTTATCACGAAGAGATCTCTTGGCTTTACCCTGGACATCTCTCTTATGAATCATCATGACGAAGTTCTTCTTTCTTGCCTTCTCTCTGTTTGTAGTAGAATGTGGAGCATCACGCTTACCTCTTCTTGAACCAAACTTGTCTCTGTCCTCACGACCTTCCTGAGCTTGAGCAATTCTCTCTTCACGCAACTGCTTGTATTTGACAGGACCAACAAGAGAACCAGAATCAACAGCATCTTCGTTATGCATCTTCTTACCCCCCATGATTTTCTCCAAGCCGGCTTGTGTTCTCAGTTCCTGAATCTTTTGGAAGTCAGCTGGCGTCAAGATACGTGTCGAGGCCAGCTCTCTGAAGGCAGCATCTGGGTCCAAAGTAGTGAGCTTGTTAATGACTTCTTTCTTCTCCTTCTCTTGGTCCACTTTCTCCTCTTCGTCATCAGATAAGTCCAAATCTGAGTCTGACTCGTCTTCTTTCTCAGATTCTTCTGCCTTTTCATCTTCATCGTCACTGATGTCGTATTCTTTGTCTGACTCAACGGTGACCCATTCACCATCGATATCCTCGTCATCAACTTCCTCCTCGTCAACTTCCCAAGCGGCAGCGTCATCTGCATCCTCATCGTTTCCAAGATTTTGTTCTTCTCTCCATTTCATCAACAACTCAATACCAGGAATACCAGAAACGTTTTGTTCGACACCAAATTGTGGAAGACCACGCTTTTCACCAGAGCTGATTTCCATGGTAGCAACTTTACCACGATCTTTACGTTTAAGCATCTCTGGTGCAACCTCCCTGTACAATGAGATCAATGATTTAGATGCAATGTTGACAGGTTTTGACTTAGAACCTTTATATTCAACCAAATCGTGTAAAAGAGTTTCATCAATTGCCAATGGGTTTCTAGCCAAGATCTCACGGATTGTGTTGATACCGGCAGCAGCAACTTCAGGAGCAACACCATCAGAAACAAACTCATCGGCGATTTTTCTAATGACAACGTTGATGGATTCAGGTGGAACCAAATCATGAGAAGCCTGAGCAGCAGCAGCCATAATCTGTGTAACATCTCTTTGCTTTGGCGTCAGATACTTAAGGAAATGTGAATAGATACCTAACACGGTCAATTTATGTGTACCAATCAATCTTGAAACCAAATTCATCAATGCGATTTTTTGTTCCAGGTTAAACTTATTAGAGTTCTTACCGTTCAAATGATTATCAAATATTTGTTCAGCAAAACCTTGTGGATCACGAAGCAAATGAATAGCAGAGAAATTTAAATATGTTGCAGAGTGCTTAGCACTATTTTTCTTCTTCATGGATTTCATAGCGTTATCCAATTTCTTCTTGGCTTTACCAGTCTTTTTACCGACATTCATTTTATGTTTCAAAGATCCCAGATCAAAGCCATCTTCATCAGACTCATCTTCTTCAAACGCTTCTTCTCTTTCCTTATCAGCACCAAGGAAAAACTTAACACCAGAGTACGCAACTTTAGTATCTGGATGGATTGTTGCCTGTGTCATGATTTCCACAGTACGAGAATCATCCCAAATGCCTCGTCTCCAAAGCTCTCGTGTGAGCTTTGTTGCCCAAAGACCCTGTGCATCTTTTTGTTCGAGCAGATTGAAAAGCAATGCCTGTGTAGAACGGTTAAGCCTCTGATTTTTAGCACCAGTGTTCATGGACTTCAGTAAAGAGATAAGTGTACTGTAAACTTGATGACGAAGAGCCTTGGAGTGCTGGGAGTTGAGGTTAGCGGCACCTGAGTACGCGGAGAGCAATGGGAAAATTGTTTGGATCAATGACTCAGCGGTGATAACGTCCTTATTTCTCATCATAACGAGACATTGAATAATTTTCTCTCTAAGTTCTGGTGTCAACTCTCTGTGGTTATTGGAGATGAGAGACTTCAGTTCATTCGGAAAAGCAGAGGTTTCTTTAGGAAAGCATCCACAGACAGCAGTGACAAAACCGATGAGCTCGGCAAATTCAGCACCATCTTGACCAGATGGGTTAGCCATGAACAGATCTCTGAGAGACTCATAATGAGCATACTGCTGAAGGAACTCCTCTCTGTACGATTCCGGGTCACGCTTGACGAGATTTTGCAACAAGATGATGTTGTTTGGCAGAATGGCTGCTCCTCTTTTCTTCACCATCTTTTATATGAGTTACTTCCCGTGAGTTATGGCAGAAGAACACACTGGTATCAAAGAATAGCAGAGCTTCACAACAGAAAATTTTTGAGAGGGAAGAGAAGAGTGCCCGAACCAGGCCATCGCTTATGTAATCTAAATGGTTATGTGGCATTGCAATTTTTGCTTTTAGGATGCGCACTGATTACGTGTGAGTTTCGTAAGCACACCCGGACATCACTTGAAACAGATCAGGATGTCGATACTATGTATCCTTGAGGAACATTGGCAAGTTATTTTTTGTTAGGTAGGAGTTTTATACATCTGACTCTCTTTGGGGATCTAACTGCAAGGCCACGTAGTAGAATTACCTTAATTATTTTTTTTTCCATACACATATTCAGTTTTTGTAATTGAAGCATTATACCAGTCTGATGGATCAAAAGCGTGGGGGAGGGTAGTGGACAGACAAAGACAAAAAAGAGACGGCATCAACAGAAACTAATGAAATTACGAGAGTTATTTGTATACACGGCTGGCTTGAACTAGGTTTAGTACAATGCTATGACACTCAAGCAGACTAATACTATAGTACTCAAGTGCATGCTATTCCAAGGCGCACTCAGTTATAGCCGTGCCCCCCGCACAAACCAAGCGTTTTGGCTTTTCAACCACGGGCCAACATTCTGGTTTCGGTTTCGAGCTAGTTTGGAATACACAGTGGAACCTGTGTAATGTTCTTGGTGCATTGGGGTGAAACAGTTCAATAAACTGGCGTGTTCTACTCTGGAAGAAATCACCGGCCGAAGGGGTGTGTCAAACGATTACACTGATCTTCCGGGGTACAGCCACTCTAAGGCTGAAAGAAAATGTGGAGAGACACCCGGGCACAACACAGCAGTGCGCTTTGATGGGCTAGTGTAGATGTTACGCTGAGGACGGTAGTTCACTTCTATGGATGTAGACACTAGACACCCACTCAACTGGCCAAGAAACGGGATCTACATGTCAATTGTGCCCCTGAGATCTCGGTGATTAACGCCTAAAGTTGGGTGCGCTCCCTACAGCGCGCGATTGGGGTGGTTCCACCCCCAGATGGAGTTTAGCACACTGGGCAAGCAATCCGGGGGTTCTGTCTCGTTCTTTGAGCTCACATCTCTAGTTTGAGCCTCCTAGAGAACACCGCTGGTGAGTCTCAGCTGCGAGTGGGCGTAGCCATCCCAGTGCCCAAGGTTACCCGTCTTCGCCTCAGGCCTCCCCACGCAATTGCAGGGTGTATAACGTGGTGCCATGGAAAAAGGGTCGGAAGTGAGGACCCGCGTAGAGGCTGGGGCGATATCCGGGGGGGGGGGAGGCCTCGGCACTATATAGGCAGACACCCTCCCCACCAGGTGACGTGGAAGACGCTCAACACGGGACTCGCCATTGACTAATTGAAGGACTACGATGATGTTCCAAACAGTTCGCCGCTCTGCACTGAGAGCCTCCAAAGTGCGTACTCCCGTTTCCCATTCAGTCGCAATTGCTACTTCCAGTTACCATTGACCCCCAGCTTGTGTCTTCTACGCTAAACGGTCAAGCCGGGCTACACGCTCTGTTACAGGCCGGGTGTGGTACTGGCAATGGATTTGCATGCATTGAAGCTAATGTACTAACCTACTCAAGACTGCCGTCCAGGCTAAGAGAAACCTCTCTATCCACGAGTACCGTTCCGCTCAATTGCTCAGAGACGTGAGTACCACCACACCACCACCACCGCGCGCAAGCGGCAAATACTAACGAGACTGAACAGTACGGCGTTGGTGTTCCAAACGGTGATGCCGCTACTACACCAGAAGGTGCATTTGAGATCGCTAAGAGACTCAACACAGAGGACCTCGTCATTAAGGCTCAGGCCTTGACAGGTGGCCGTGGTAAAGGTCACTTTGATACCGGATTCCAAGGTGGTGTTAAGCTCGTCAACACTCCAGAAGAGGTTAAGGACCTCGCTAAGGAGTTCTTGCACCACAAGATCATCACCAAGCAGACAGGTGCTGCTGGTAAGGAGGTCACCGCCGTCTATGTTGTTGAGAGAGCTTTCACAAGAACTGAAGCATACCTTGCGATCTTGCTTGACAGAGCCACCCAGAAGCCAATGATCGTCGCTTCTGCTCAAGGTGGTATGGACATCGAAGGTGTTGCTGCAAAGGACCCATCTGCTATCCACACTTTCCCAGTTGATCTCGAAGCTGGTGTTACCGACGCTCAAGCTGCCGAAATCGCTTCCGTTCTCGGTTTCACTTCTCATGCTCAAAAGGATGCTGCCGAGACTGTTCAGAAGCTTTACAAGATCTTTACTGAACGTGACTCTACTCAAATCGAGATCAACCCATTGTCCGAGACCATTGACCACAAGGTCCTCGCCATGGATGCCAAGTTCGGTTTCGATGACAATGCTTCTTACAGACAGGAAGAGGTGTTCAACTGGAGAGACCTGACCCAGGAGGACCCAGACGAAGTTGAGGCTTCAAAGTCTAACTTGAACTTCATCAAGTTGGACGGTAACATTGGTTGTTTGGTCAATGGTGCCGGTTTGGCCATGGCTACCATGGACGTCATCACTTTGTACGGTGGTAAGCCAGCTAACTTCTTGGACTGTGGTGGTGGTGCCACTCCTCAGACCATCGAGAACGCTTTCAAGTTGATCTTGTCTGAAGCCTCTGTCTCTGGTATCTTCGTGAACATCTTCGGTGGTATTGTTAGATGCGACTACGTTGCTGAAGGTTTGATCGCTGCCACTAAGAACTTGGGTGTTGAAGTGCCAATCGTCGTCAGATTGCAAGGTACAAACTACCAGCAGGCTGCTAAGATGATTGAGGAGTCCGGATTGAAGATTTACCCTGTCAATGAGCTTGACCAGGCTGCTGAGAAGGTTGTTAAAATGTCGAACATTGTCCAGAATGCTAGAGACATTGGTGCTAAGATTAACTTTGAGTTTTAAAAAAAAACATAAGGCTCCCATCAAATCTCCATATAAACCATATTCCTTAATGCTCTGTTTTCTTCCTCTTCCTCTTCTTTGATCGATTTCTTACCCCTTATATTTTACAACTTGTTTGATACAGTACAGATATTTCCATCCGCAATTGATGTGTTTACGAACTGAACGTCTCCATATGAAAGCTTGGACTATTTGAATGTCTATTGACTTGACTTATACACAGTGTGGCATCCAATGCCCGATTCTCATAAAGCCTTGTAACAAATTGTAGAGAGTGTCATGACACAGAGGACGTTACACAAAAAACGCTTGTTTTAGTCACGTGCGCGACCGAGAAAACAAAAGTTTCATATACAGAATATAGTGTCTCGCTGAGAGACCCTTAAATGTTGTGCACAGAAAACATTTATCGGAGACAGGCACACCTAATGTTACGACTACCGAGACTCTTTGCATTGGAAGTACGAAAGCTTCACAGATCTGTATCGACGCTACCAGAACACGTCCCAGCACAGTCTGAAAATGAGGCATGGCTAGACTCCCTCTCTACACATGACGATGACTTCATGGATGAATCGTTCCACCAAAGAATAGAAGAAGACTTGCCACCATTAAGATCGCCCACACACTTTGATACAATCCCCCATCGCGTGCTTCAAGACTATAAAGATGGCAGAATGGATATCACATTACGTATATCAAATGCTACTATCAGATCGTCAGTATTCTCATCATTGACAGCTAAACAGCGTCCGAAAGCAGAATCTCAAACCTTTGCAGATGTTCGTGTTATAAGACTGCGATCCGGAAAGGGCGGAAACGGATCTGTCTCGTTCTTTCGTGATGCGGGCAGATCTATTGGTCCACCAGACGGTGGTGATGGTGGTGATGGTGGTAATGTATATGTTCAAGCCATTGAAGGTCTGTCCTCATTGAATAAATTGAGGCAAAACTATTTGGCACAAGATGGTAAGAATGGACAGGCAAGACAATTGGATGGTGCTAGAGGTAAAGATGTTGTTATCACTGTGCCTGTAGGAACGTTAATCAAATGGACACCTGATCCTAAGTTATTGAAAGAGGCCATGCAAGAAGGTGAACTAGAAACGGAAGTACAGGTTAAAGCAAAAGGGTCTTATTATGGAGATATGGAACCAAAATATGTTCAGTTAGAAAGAGAGTCTTATGATGTTGGTGAGGGCTGGATTTTCAAGGACAATGATAAAGGTGAAGAATGGCATAGAGAGAAGGATTACTTCAGGAAACTGGACAAGAAGGTTCAAAAATTCGACCGTAAGATTATTAAGGAAGAATTAGCTGGTGACTTGTATCCATTACATGGGATTGACCTGAAAGAACCTACTGAAAAACCTGTTCTCTTGCTACGTGGTGGTCGTGGTGGACTAGGAAACATGCATTTCTTAACAGACGAGGTTCGTAATCCAAGATTCTCTAAAGCAGGAAGATCTCACTTAGAGGCACATTTTGTGTTTGAATTGAAATTACTTGCTGATTTGGGTCTTGTTGGTTTACCTAATGCTGGTAAATCTACATTATTGAGAGCTATTTCCAATGCGAGACCAAGAGTGGGGCATTGGGAGTTCACTACGTTACAGCCTACTGTTGGTACTATTGCTTTGGGAATTGACAAACCTTCTTTCACTGTGGCTGATATTCCTGGTCTGATTAAAGGTGCATCTCAAAACAAGGGCATGGGTATCGACTTTCTTCGTCACGTGGAGAGATCCGGTGGACTTGTGTTTGTGATCAGTTTAGGCAATGAAGATCCGGTCGCTGATTTGGAGATATTGCTCAATGAGATGGGCGACAGGATGTCCGATAAGCGTGTTCTTGTTGCTGCCACTAAAGCAGATCTGGAAGGTGCACAAGAGAAGTACAAGGTCTTGAGGAAATACGTTGAAAACAAAAACTGGAAGATTGTACCAGTTTGTGGTATGAAGAAACAAAACATCACACAATTGATATTGATGATGGGTGAATGTGCTGGCAAGATCTGAATAGCGATTAAAGAGTGCGGAGAATGTTGACTTTCTACTATTTGTAAATATATATGGAGTGCTTGTGAAGTTGAAAACATCACCACCTCGTTTTGGTGTGAAGAGACGGTACTCGGCAGAATTCACCAAGTGCAACTGGGCCAAAAAAACACACAGATGCCCAGTCGCCTCAAAAGAATCATTAACAATTAATCTGAAGTCTACAGCCGATTCATGGAGTACAGCATCAACACTAATCTAAAATAAGAGGCTCGACAGATTTCCCACTACGATAATTGTCCATTGTAGATAGAGTAACGAAAATAAAAAAAAACAAAAAATAAAAAAAAACATCATATCCAGGGCCACATAACCACGGAGTGAAGAAAAAAGTACTAATGGAGCTCATCTCTTTCCCAAAGTCCAGCTCGCACTGATAGTGAAACGTGTACTAATATGTCTCGTGTTCGTGAGATCAAGCAGAAGGAAGAGCTGCAGGCACGTTTCCAAGTGGCCTTGGGTCAAAGCTCAGCCAAAGTGGCCAGCTGGTTGAAACCACAGACCACAAAGCCCGTAGATGCCATAACTCAAGATCCATCTAAGGACGCTTTCTTCAGCTTACCCATCATCAGTGAGGGTTCTGGTCTTTCATTGTCGTCCTTTGGTCAGGAAGAATCAGACATCAACACAATTGGCGACTACGTTCATTCAGGGAAGTCGCTGGCTTCGCTAAAGAACAAGAAACAGAGGAAAGATAGACCAAATGGTATGCAAAACCGTATTCATAAGAGTGATTCCAAGGCATTAGGTGCTTTGAAAAACAAGATGAAGAACACACAGAGAGGACAGCTGAGGCAAAATACAGTCACAGAACAGTTGATTCAAAAATCCAAACCACAGGCGAAGCAAACTGCTCAGAACAGTGATAGTGAGGATGATGAACCTGTACAGAGAAGTACAAAAAAGTCTTTCACATCATTCTTGGATGCTAAAATCAAGAAAAAATGATCGATATACAACATGTCTCTCAAAAATATGTCCACTGGACTTAAGATCTGATAAGAATTTGAAGAATGTCCTTGGTAGGTATTACTCCGCTGTTATGCCCGCACTTTCCGGCTCAACAGGTTGCACTGTGTTGATTGTGTATTGGGGGTTTACTGCATGAAAACTAGCCATGTGTACATATGGCTGTGTGACAGTGTGGTGTGCTGATGCCTGATCTGGGTCAGACATCGTTGCATTTAGTGGCTGTAAGTTAGCTCAACTTCCGACTCAATTGTTGGGGATAGGAGAAGTGCTATAATACAGTTTGAGGGAATGGGGTAAAAAATGGATCGACACAGACATAATTGTTAGACTCAGTTTATCATACTCAAAAAGACAGAGAACCATGTAAAATAAAATTTCCCCTTGGTGTAACAGCTGGATTACTCTTCATGCACAACTGCACTGCGATACACCGGGGTTTGATGCTGAAATGATTCTGCGGGCTCTTATATGTCTGAGAGTGTCCATTCACCGAGGAAGAGCATGCATCCGTGTAACCGGGAACTCGTTCTTTGAGTTGGTGCAGTGCCCTGAGACATGAATACTTCAATTCTGAGACATGATCCCCGTGTTTCCTATCTATGCATACAAAGTCTGGGTTATGATCGATGACATTTGGTCCTACATCAAAGTGTATTCGTTGTTCAAGGTTTAGAGAATCCAAGATGTAGGGAAGCTGGAAGTTGAGAGAGGGACTTAAACCTAGGTTATACCCTTGAAAGTTCTTCTATACAGTCCTGTGAAGATCCTTTATCCGGCTGGCCCAGACCCGACACACAACTTTTTACATTTCATAGAAGGAGAAGTAGAAAAACAGTTTGGTATCAATGTTGTAGAGGATGCGTATGTTTAAGACCATTGCATTATGCATCAGTACTACCCAATTGGGAATGTTTTTTCTTCATTATAAATAGAACTCAAAAAACTAGAATTCTCGGAGCTACATAGGAAGTGGTATAGATAACATGATGATCGTTTACAGTACGGTCTATTATAATTAGATATAGGAAGTATTGGCCAATGATATGCTGGTAGGTCTAGAAATGTAGCGGAAATGACCAGACCTAAACAAAGTAGATGAAAAGACTATAAGTGGAAACATAAAACAAAACAAAAAAAGGAGCAAAAACAAAGAAACATGATATAAGCAAAACAAACGGGAAAGGTAATGATGCAGTACCAGAACAAAAAGAAAACACTGAATAAAGGTATTAAAGAGTAACACAGATGAAGAAAGAAATATAACTATCAAAAGAGAAAGGGATTGGAAAGATCTGGTGGGATAGAAAACTCAAAACACAAAGATGAAACAAAGATCGTAACAATAAAACGTACTCATAATACCACATTATCATCTCAACTTAGAAGCAGACTTCACCTTCTTCAAACCTCTTCCTTCACTATCACCATCTTCACTACCTCTTTTCTTTCCTTCTTCTCTTGAACCAGGACTTGACAGCAGTGAACTAACGGCAACTTTTGAGACAGATGGAGTAGTTGCGTTTTTTTCATCTACAACAGTGACAACCGATTGACGATCTTTGCCCACTGGTGAGGTTGGAACGTCCATCTTTGCAGCAAGAACGTCTGCTGCAATTCCCGAAAATGAGCCTTGTGAGTTCCGAGAAGAAATGGATGAAATAGAGGACTGTGCAGAGTACAAAGTCGAATATGTCGATGTAGAACTCAGTGAAGTAGTCTGTTGGCCATGGTGTGGATTGTTGTTGTAAAACTCCAGCAATGATGGACGAAGACGGGAATTGAGATGTGCTATGTTTGGCACAGATCCGCCAGAACGCCCTTGCTGTTGAGGGGATTGCATCGCATGTGGTGGATGTGGATAGTGGTGTACCTGGTGATCCTCTGGTACAGATCTCGGGGCGTACTGTCTTTGATGAGAAGGATAAGGGGCCTGTGGAAGAGGGTATGATTGAGGGTGGTGTGGAGCTGATGTTGGTGGTGGGGGAGGTGGAATCGGGAAGTGTGAAGGCAAAGAGTCTGTTCTTCTCTGTGGGCCCTGTGGTCCCTGTGCGGTTGGCGAGCCTGGCTGGAAGTGAATGTGTGGTGCTGAAGTTCCTGCTCGCCCTTGAGGAGGAAGCGGTGAGTGTTGATGGGATAACGGGTGTGGGTGCTGTTGGAAATGCGGTGGAACAGCACTTATGCTAACAGACGATTTTTGCGATGACGTGGTGGACTGGGAAGGAGAGGAGGGCGTCGACCCCAAAGGAGATGAATGATGAGGCACAGGATTCAGTGGGTCAACAAAGACAGATGGCTGTCTAGCAGACGAACGCTCCCAGAAATGAATGCTCTGTGCTCTGTGGCCAGCACCCTGCGTGAACGGGTTCATCATCTGTGGAGCAAAATGTTGTGGGTGCGCTGGTGGAGGCCCCAGAGGCGCTGGCTGAGAGCGTTGCAAATGCTGTACTTGTTGGTGTTGCAACTGCTGCTGTGGTTCCGATGGTGGCTCTGGTGTACAAGACCCAGCACGTTGTTGGAAGCTCTGTTGTAGCTGTCCCAAGGACTCTTGAAAGCGTTGTCCGGTTTGCTTCAGCGTAGGCGCAATCTTCGGAAGCTGGTCACCAATCTTTATAACATCTCCCTGTGTAGCTCGTTGCATCTCCGTGACTTGGTCAGCACGTGCAGCGATGTCCTGCTGCTGAGCATCGATCTCGTGTGTAACTGCCATCACCTGTTCTGGAGCGATGCCTGTGGACATCTGGCGAGACGAAGGACGTGTCTGACTTGGGGGAATCTGTGGCAGCTGGCTCTGCTGGCTCGCTGGCGTTGAGGCCGTCGAGCTGTGCTCTGTTTGTGGATGATGCTGTGGGAAATACACCATTTGCTGCATCTGAGGTATCTGGCGATGGAACTGGTCTTGAGCTTGCGGGACGTAATGAACGATGCCCGCTACTGGGTGCGCTACTGGGTAGTAGTAATGTGGAGCCTGTTGATGCTGGTGTTGTGGCTGATGCTGGTGTTGTGGTTGTGACATTATTGTAGGAGCTGGATATTCTGCCAGTCTCAGCTGTTCCTCTGGTACTGCTCTGTTGGAAGAGCGTCTTTTGATAAGGGCCAACGACTCTTCGTCACCTTTGCGGAAGGCACCCGTGGAATGGCGGAACTCCCATACAAGGTCATCGGAACCTCTCTCTGTTGGTGCTGTTGGTGGGTGTTCTTCATTGTATGTGTCGAAGACCTTGTGGAAACCGTACATGTGTAGTTGTCTGACAAAAGAAGAAACGTTGCCATGCTTGAAATAAGTGGTTAGGGCCTGTGCAAACTCAGTACACGGATGGAGGGCAAACACGCCATCTTCATCACCCCTCGACCACCATATCAGATGGGAAAGCTTAGGATCACTGAGCATGCTATATAGCTTCTGTACGAATGCTGTTTTCTTAGGCGCCGTGGGCGTTTGGCCCGTACTGTTTCTCCTCAGTTCCCTTTTGTCATGTTCCTGGGGCTTGTCAGGCCGCTCGCGTGTTGACATTTGGGAATGTGTATCGGTAGTGTGGTGTGTGTTAATCCGAACGTTGTGTGCTTGGTGATGTGTCTTGTGTGCTGTCTTCAGGTCCCTTCGGAGTTGTGGTATATCGTATAGCCTCTATGTGTAGGAAAGGTGTGTCTCGTGGGGCTCTGCAGGCGGAGCAAAGGAGAGTGGAGACAGTAAGAACACTCAGGAGCAGCTCATTCAGATTCTCTGTGTGCTTCACTCGAGTTTTTGAGCTCGTTTGCAGTGATATAAAAAAAGTGGCTTGAAACGAAGCTGTAGCAAGGCAGCCTGGTTGTGCTGGTGGCTGGTCTGCTTTGGTCACTGGTTGAATGTGAGAAGTGCAGCCCTGGGTATCTGCTGTACACGGTGTGGTGGGTATATGCCTGGGTGGCAAATGGTGTTGGTGCTCGCGGAGGGTGCTGTTTATTTGTATTTTGTGTGGAGCCGTCAAAACTTTGGTTGCCGTTGGGAAGTTGGAACTTCTGGTCGTGAAATTCTCGAGGCGCGCATGGGGCGTTGCCCAAACTCTAGCATGCGGGCACCCGTGACATTATGCATGCCGACCACGCACATGCTGCGTTTATCGGCCCCGGAATGCACTGCGTCTGGGATACAGCATTGTGCGGACAGATGCTGGCATGTACCGCCGCCTCGCACCGCCATACTCCTGTGAACTTCCAGTTAGCAACGCCACTATCTTCACTGACTACTCGCTCGGACTCTGATGATGCATATTTGTCATAAGCTGTGCAGCGAATTTTCAGCATAACCCAGAGAGATTTGGATCTATTTTAATAGAGACACTATAGACTCTGCTGGTCCACCCCGGTCAACCGCATTAGCTCTAATCTATCATTACCATCAAATATGGTTCTCTACAAAGGTAGACTGGTGTTGTAGGGTGCATGGTGTTCCACCTTTTTGTTCAAGTATCGATTGTGATCCCTTCACTAAGGTCCCGTAGTTTTGTTTGCTGATCTTTAGCGCAGTTTTAGTGGCGAAGACAGCCTAAATAAGCTTTTAACTGGAGATGAGTTTCTTCTCAGGCAGCACCTTAGCTTACAATCTTCCATGCAATCACACTAGTCAAACCATAAACTCCTTTCATATTAACTAGGGTTAGAAATGGGAACTGTGTTTTACATCTAGTAGGTATTAATAGTTTTCTGCCTGTTCGTCTCATGTATGTAAAAGATTTAACCGAGTGAGCCGAAAGGAATAGAAAGATCCTCTATGAATATCAGACATCTACTTCGGAACTTCTTCAACTTCTGTACCTCTGATTCATTCTTCTTTATAACAACAGTTTTTGACAGTTTATGAGACAAACATGCAACATGGATCGACACTAGATTTTTACGGGAATCAAAAAGCAGTTTCCAGGGGCAGTGAAGTCCTTCCTAGGACATCTTAGAATAATGATCTAGATGTGTGTGATGTAGCCATGTGCGTTGAGGTGACACTCTGAATCTGATCTGATCTGATCGAAAACTTGCTGTATCGCCCCTCAAACTCCAAAGAGTTGTAAAATGGGAAGACATGTATCGGCTGCACATAAAAACCATGTCCGAACTTCAACGCCTAAAGCCGAAGACTGTACCAGGAAGAATTTAAAGTGGCACATCTAGTCTAACCTAGACTCCAATCCGCCTACAGTATTCCCTAACATCTGTTCATATTTGAGGATATATCGAGATTCGTCCAGTTGTAGGTGAAATGATCATGTAAAGTTTTCTGACTAGGAATAAAGATTCTCCATTGTATCCAACAGGCTTATATAGGCATTCAAGCCTTTTCATATGGCATCCATCCCAAATTACCGGGTTTATCATCAGTTTTGTCAAACGACTACTCCCCACTTTACGTGTATTTCGACATTTGACACGTTTCCTTGTTTTTGGTCCGGGGCACCCTCACGTGTGTGTATCTAGTTTAGAGCGCTCCTGACCGTTGATGCGGCGACGCTGTTTCCTCTACACTGAGTACTGTTGAAGATCCTATGGAGCAGTACATTCTCATCCGCGAAGCTCTAGTAATGGTTTTACTGTTATCAGATGCTCACTCACCTATAAGCTCCGAGCATCCAATACCCAACAGGGTGTCCTTATTATCAAAATAAAGATGATCAGTGCGTGCACCGCACCTGCGCCTATCTATCTATAAAGTTAACGGTGGCGTGCGTTTACATGCGCCAAATTCAGTACATCCCGAATCACGTCACAGCAGACTGCGAATCTCTATAGTGGATGATGTATGTTTATGTGTGCGGATGTAATGATATGCATGAGTACCGCACAATTGGTGGAAATCTATGCATCCTGACCTACGGGCTGCGGAAGTTGCCACGCGGTCCAGGTACAAATAATGGGATAGTAGACCCTGAGTCCACCCTCAGCTCGCAACAAAGGTATGCTGCTTGTTAAAGTTTCTGTTTTGTGCACTCTCGACAAATTTTTGGAAAATCATAAAGTTGCTTGACCACCTTTTTGCTTCCAGTGTGCTTTTTTTGGATTTCGGTCTCCAACGTTACTTTTGAGTTTATTACATGCATAATATTGAACTTCCGAAAAATAACTCTCAATTTTACTTTACCACTAAATACATTGACAGCTGTTTATAAAAGAGAAAGGGTCTGAAGTTAAAATTTAAGTTAGTATTGCATCCATTTGTATGCTCCAATTATGTGCTGGATACAGCACAATAGGTGTGGAAAGAACCAAAAATACATCGATAATATCATGTGTCAATGTCTTAGATCTCAGGCGCCGGTTCTGGATCCTTGCACATGTTCAACCTCTTATATCAAAAATGATAGAGATCAGAGTAGGGTTTATTCACGGACCAAACTTTGTTACAGGCCCCAAATCCAGGCCTCTTTAGCAGTCGTGCTGCTGTTCCCATCACAGTGGGGAAAGGATCACCGGCAGAACACTCCTTCCGTTTGTATGTTGTGTAGATTCGCTCTGCTTGAGAAAGTGAGACAACTGGGCTCGAGTATTAAGCTTCAATGTACAGGGTGTTGTCCAGTCAACACTTCTGATCCGAAAGGCCCTGCAATTGTACCCTGACGACGGAGAGCATAAGGTACTATGTTGTTGTGTTCCGTCTGGATAAGATCATCTACCGTGAAGGAACATAATCGTATAGACTTACACATAATATGCCATCATATAGCGGTTTGCTAGTGCTTGTGTTGAACTTGCAGTGAACAGCTCTAAAGCACTCCATCACCGAATGACAATGGCGGATGCCGAAGCCTCCGGCCCCTGCTTAGGCGCGTCCGAACTTCTCAGCCAGCACCAGATTTGCGGACCTCTTGAAAGATGGCACAGTGTTTTGTATGTTCTATTTGCACCGGCGTGTTCTAAATCTGTGACTCAGATTCATGTGGTGTACTGTGATGATTCAGATCTGAATTGACAGCCGCTTATGCTTTACCATGCTTATCCCTATTTGCTTTCTGTTGAGAAAATGTTGAATCAGCATGAAACTTTCCGACTGAAGTGTGCTTCATAACACAAACATGAATTTGGTGGATCTGTGCAATTCGGTGATCAGATCAGTTGATAGTTCGTGAAGCACAGTAGTTTAGTAACTTTATATATATAGGCACATACTCACGATATTGGATCCTCGGTCCTTAACTACATGCCCCAAGCCCCTTCCTCCACATATCATAGGCAGTTGCGGTCTCCCTCCCTGAAACTGAAGCATCCAGTAGTTACCTCGCTTCCTCCGTCTCTGATCTGTGTGAGGAAAGCAGCCCCTGTGCTATCAGTGGTCGCTAGGGCAGCAAAAGGTCACCCTCCCCCTTCCTCGACCCCCCTGCTGACCTATCTACTTGAGGTGGTGCCTGCCCCCCCCCTTCGAGCCTATTCGGTAGAAGTCTTGTCGAGATTGGAAGTCTACAGCTGCACTCATCAAAACTACCAAGGAAGATCATTGCGATGAGCTTCTATTTCCGAACAAGTGCTCCACAATCCTACTCAGGAAAGGGTCCAGAACTCAACGGATGCTAAAGAGAAAAGGAACTGTGCAGAAACGCGGCGCATTATACAAAGTCTGCGCCGCGTACCGGCACAGCACTCGTGATTGACCTGCGTGCGCATCTGGTTCGGAAGCTCGGGTGGCTGGTGGTTGTTAAGAAGTTATACAAACTAGCCACTGCGTACCTGATTCGGACTTCTTTCCACGGCAGAAGCTCCAAGCGCGTTAGCTCGGACACTGCTCCGCTCACCCACCAACGGCATACGCCTCGCCGTTGGCAGCTTCTCCATGCCGATCTGCGGTGCTGCGTCAATCATATGTGACCCTCGGCCTTCTGTTTGCCTTTGGCCTAAGTTGTTGACGTATCCAGATTAATGACCCTTGGAGGTTGCCCAAACCAGCTAAAAACAGCCAATCGTTTGTGTGTCCTCTGCCGGACAAGTCCGTAACAATCGGGGCCTTGCACTTGTTGCATCTATCGTTGAGATCAACCTTGATGTCGCAACATGTCACGAGCTCAGACACACCAACATATAGACTGTCTGTCCATCTCCCGATCCCCGTTACATATAACATCGCTACACGGATCCGATCCAAAGATAACACTTTGGGTTCGGCAAAATTTCGCTGGTGTCGAAGCCGTGTGCACCGTTAGAAGGCACACCGGTGTGTACCTCATTCTACAACCGATGCGGGGACCATAAAGCACACCTGCGGGGCCTAAAGAACTATCGAACTCTAAGGCGTGTTAGCTTTCCAGTTTACGAACATATGTTCCTGGAGTCGTATATGAAAATGTGGAGTTCTCAGGTGTTTTATCGGCACCTTGGCAGCTTTTCTTGATCTCTAGTGGCCTGGGTGCTAGGGGTATTCGGATATTAGTGTGTTGCCTTACAGAGTCTACCCCTTAAAACCGTACGCACCCGCCTCTCCACACTCATACACAGCCGTGATATCCACGAGCATGTAGCTGGCGCAGCAACAATCATCACACTACAACCAGCAAACAAGACCCGTTCACCACGGATAAAGGTATCACGTGAAAATCCCGCATTTTTCGGATCTAAGCAGTTGTACTCCACGTGATTTAGAATCACCAATATACGGACGAAGCTCTCATGGGCAGCGCGAACTCATGGGGCATGCTTCCCCAGGGACCAATTCTTCTCTCAAAGACCATAATTTTGCAGCCGTGACGTCTGGATACGCTTATAATTGTTGCAGTGTTTCTGTAGATGGCATGTTGATACCGCTGGGGTGCAATAAAGACCCATGTGGCTGTTTATTGCTGCCGGGCGTGTAATCGCTTTGAGCTATTTTGTAACTACCTCTAAGCGCTCTGCAAAGGGTAACCTCAAGAGACTAATTAGGTGTTTACACACGCAACACGCAACTTGATCAAATGACATCAGATAGAGACCAAGTCTGGGTCACACCCACATGTTACACAAGAGCACGCATCGCGTTTCTGTTGGATTCTCGAAGTTATCCAACCAAATTCCGTCTCGTCTATCGGAAATAGCCTTTTCTGCTCCCGAGTCACATTCAACCCCTCATCAATCAACACGCACCACTATCTAATTACACCCAGAACCACCAAGCACGATACAGTTGTTACAAACGTCAATGACAACTATTTTGGGTTGAGTTCGAACAGGCCAAATGCACTAGTGCAAGCGAATATTTACAATTGTACCGGGACCATAATCTCGTTTGATCTCGAAACCGCATTTTGTTATGGGCTGCCTAATATGAGCACCCATCCTGACTATACAATTCTCTATGATGGCTGCCTGTTGATCAATTCAAACCCCGAACGCATCCCTTACCTCATCTACCAACCAATGCAGCGGTTCCCAGCCTTACACATGATGTGCGAAGTATGTAGGTGTATATTCTAGAATCCTTAGCGGAGGTAGCCGAACAATGTTCGCTTAGGCACTGTCCTGTCACAAAGGCGCACAATTGCACTTCCACAGGAACTCCGCAAACAAACTTATCATTGCCAAATCATCCAAATACATTGGCTCATATCCATTGGGACCATTGCTTGCAGCAGGTAACAGCCATATATAACAATATCCCCGTTGGCTGAAACTTTCAAGTGTGCTATGGTGGTATGCATTAGAAGGTGAAAAACTTTCTGGTTCCACTGTACATGTCCGCACGGATGTATACGAACGCTCAAGCTACACAGCCCCGGGACCAACGTCGCATTACATATATCTTCTTGAGGGTGTATCAGTGCAATACTAACGTTGAAGATGTTACACGTGTGTTTGTGTGCCGTGCGGGGGCACGGCTTTATAGTCAGATTCTTTGACATATCGCTATTGACATGTCCGGAAAGCCTGTCAGATGTGATCGCACTCAGAAACCTTTTTACATGATATACTATGCTACTACAATCAAATCAAACTCTTCAAAAAGGTGGCTTCCGATTAGATGTATGACAGAAACAGGAAGTCACATGGACTAAGGAAAACAACAAAATCAACAGTAGACAATAAGACAGAAAAAAAGGGGGGGGGGATTGAAGTAGATTGTGTGCAAATGACACATACCACTCCATACACTATGAAAAAAGAGGAGTGAACACAATCAATAGTGATATCCACTGAGTAACACGATTACCACAAATGGAAAAAGCAATAGGAGCTTGGAGAAGTGTAACAAAAGATTAAAAAAATCATGTTAGTGCAAAAGACTTTAAATGACAAAGATGTAAGAAAAATCAGTGAAAAAAGTAATTAATCCAAAGATGACCGGTGTGATAGTCTGCAGTACTTCTTACAAAATAGTACATTTCTTCTTCTTACCAGAAGACTTTTTCATTTTCTCCTTGGTCATCAAAGAGGCTCTAGTGGCAGCCTTGAAGACCTCATCAACGTTGTAGTTCTTCTTAGCAGAACACTCAATGTACTTGATGGCACCAATCTTGTCGGCACATTCCTGACCCTCAGCAGCGGAAACTGGAGCAGCACCTTCCTCTCTAAGTCTAGCAAGAGTGGCTGGGTCGTCTCTCAAGTCGACCTTACAGCCAACCAAGATGATTGGAACACCATGGCAGAAGTGCAGAACCTCAGAGATCCACTTCTCTTGAACATTGGCAAGAGATTCTGGAAGATCAACAGAGAAACAGATCAAAACAACGTTGGTGTCTGGGTAGGACAATGGTCTAAGTCTATCGTAATCTTCTTGACCAGCAGTATCCCAAAGAGCCAATTCAACTCTACGGCCGTCCAAGTCAACGTCGGCAACGTAGTTGTCGAAAACAGTTGGAACATAAATGTCTGGGAAGGTACCCTTGGAGAAAACAATCAACAAACAAGTTTTACCACAAGCACCGTCACCGACAATGACGAGCTTTCTTCTAATATCTGTCTGTGTGGACATTATGTGTTATTTTTTTGGGGAAGTTGATGGGTTGGTTGGTAGTGGGTTTGGTGCGTAGATCTGGAATGAATGTGCGCGGCTGGCGAGGGAGTGAAATGTGATCTGACGGGATGTAAAGGGACCGCTGTGATTGATTGATGCAAAAAGCGGACTTCTTGAATCGGGGAATATATATGTGTGGTTCGGGAACACTGACTGCGGTGACCGTTAGTAAAGCTGTTTGGACTGAAATGAAAAAGCAAGTCAAAGAGTTTCAAGAGGTGTATAGTTTGGCGTTTAGCAATCAAGACACAGAGCGGCAATTGAATGTGGATTCTCTGTTTCCATGAGCGATAAAGAATATTTCAAGTGCTTATCCAATACGTTAAGTATCGCCGCTATGGAAATGGTCCAATGAGTGTTGGGTGTTACATGTGACACGTTATCACCAGAGAGCGGCAAAAAGAAGAGGCACTTGTCCCGATCTGGCAGCGCGCTCTGGCACAAGATAACGCAGTGTGTCCAATGAGAGCTCTATTGACCGACAATGATCCAGCTCTGGTGTGTGTGGTGTCTGAATCAAGTGTTACCGCCCGTCACAAACATCGTGTTGGAGTGCGCTATGGCCGGAAGGGGCGGGCGGCTAGGCGTGAGACCGTCGAGAGGAAGGGGCACAGCCTCGCACCGCTTTCTGGCGGGCGTTTACCACATACGCTGGAGGAAACACTCTGGTGGCTGTTGTGAAGATAAATGACAACTTACCTCGCGGCTTTGTGGGCTGTGGGTGTGTAACGCTTGAGGTTTGGTGTGTTGTACAGTGCTGCTCCGCGGGATCAGGGCTTTGTTTATTTTAAGAAGTTTTCATTTTTTGGGCGGTGAGTGAAATTGGTGTTCGGGTTTTCGCGAGTACAAGTTCCGATCTCTGTTAGACAGGGAAATGGCGTGTGCGTTCGCGAATGGGTGTGTGAGTGGGTCCCATACACACAGGTGTTAATATCACAAGATCGCTTCAGCCCCGCCGTTGATCTGGGGGACCTCGTTACGCTATCTGTACTCCAGGGAGTCTGATGCTTTTCCGTAGCTTGGTGGGCCAGGGCTTCACTTTCAGAGAACGAGGTGAGTGTAAGCAATACCTCGTATCTCTATTATAGCGTGTTCCTGGGCGTACTGTGTAAGGTACGCCACTTGCCTGTACGACTTCTCTTGGTTGCTTTTCACGTGCATGCAGATCCATCTAGACCTTTAATGGGCCTGAAGGTGCCCACCAATTGCAATCTACATACAAAAGCTCGTTCAAACATGGACCATCAATTCGTTCATTCATTTATATATATAGATCGTATCATCTAAGTATTAGCTATTGCACACCCGGAAAGAGAGTTGTCACAGCTCGTCGTGCGTTGGTATGGCATCGTAGTGGACATCAACGGCAGCACCTTCGGAGTTGCACTCGACTGAAAGCTCAACGTGGTAGTTACCACCATGCACACCGTGGTCGATGTACTTCCACTTGATGGTGTCAAAGTTCTCAGTTGTTTCGGCTTTTCCCCAATTCAGCTCTAAACCAGAACATGATTCGATCTCCTTCAACAGATGTTTCTCAATGTGTTGATGCAAATGTCTCACAAACTTTTTGTTCTTTCTGTTTTGAGACTCTTTAATCTTCTCTGGATCGTGGTGCGACTCAGCAAGCACAAATGGTGGGAAGTAGGTGATATGAGCATGTGCAGTGGCCAATTCGTCGTCTTCACGTTCATCTTTTAGATACTGTTCAAAAGCAGCAAGATCTTCAAACTCAGCTGGCTTACCGGCCTGTCTTAGATTCTTCTTCTGATGGCTCTTTGTCATTGTAGCGATGGCTTGTGAAATTGCTTTGGAACTTATACTAGTGTATTGAGTAGAAGTACTGTGTATTCTTGATGTACGAAATCAGAGTAGACCCTGGCTATGGTATCCGGGCAGTATACCCCCTTATATATTCAAAAGGACCCGGATATTATTGACCCATTTGGAAAGACCTAATACCCTCACTGCATCGAGTCACTCCACTAACAACGGACATTGTTAGCCGATAGCGTCTCGAGACGTTTGCAGAGAATGGCACAACCCGCAATCCGGAAAAAGAAAAGCGCGTGATCGTGGAGACTACCGGGAGTACTACCTTCCTCCGAATTGTTCCGAAGCAACGATTTCTCATACATCTCTCCTATAAAATCGCCAAAGCTCTTCTCCGGTTGCTATTATGTCCTACTTATACTTATAAATGCTTTGTAGTCATTATAAAATCAAAATAAATAAATATAACCAGTACGTTATTGTACCTGTATTTCCCCGTGAAATCGTGGGTTAGATACACCACGCATGACCTTTATACTTTTAAGTCCGTCTTCATCTAAATAGTATGCTCGAATGTCTTCTTGGTTGTAGCTCGTATACATCAAACGTCATTTTTGGCCATCTGAGTTTCCTCCTTGTTTAAGAATTTTGCAAACTTTCCTGTTGTATGGATACCACACTCCGTTTTGGCTTTCCCTTTCCAACGACCTGCTCTTTCGTCTTCACCTTCAGCAACTGGCACAGTGGAGTGATAGTCGCCAACAGATCTATAGCCCAAGTCCAGCAGTTCATTATATGGCACATTGTTCTCTTTGATGTAAGTCAGTACCTGCTGGAAAGACCAATTGGCCATCGGATTGATCTTGATAATGTTTGAAATCTCATCAACTTCCAGGATTTGTAAAGAGTTTCTAGCACCACCTTGAGATCTTCTTCTTCCTGTGAATACAGCAACAACGTCCAACTCATCATAAGCTCTCTGTGCAGGTTCTACCTTGACTAAGAAGTCGTATTGGTCCTCATCGGTTTCCCAAAGCATATCACCATATTTGTCAGCGAAATCTTGCTCTGTAGAACATCCTTTAGGCGAGTATATGTTCAATTTGTTCTTTGGGTACCTCTCCTGAACTTTGTTAACCAGCTCCAAAGTTTGTGGGAAGTGATGAAGAGTATCGAGGAAGATCATCTGCACAGAATCACCTTTGTTCATCTTTGAAAGCAAATCGATAGTGACAAGTCCGGTCAACCCGAAAGCTGTTGTCTGGTACACATCTGGGAAATTGAGTAAAGACCACTCGATAATTTCTTGTGGTGATAAATCTGCTAGTTGTGCATTTAAGTGGTCAAGATGGTCTTGCGTGAGAATTACCTTGTTCTTGATGTTATACGTCTTGACCTCTCCGAGACCTGGCGGCGATACTTCACTACTTTTGGTGGCTGTGGCTGTAGTCATTCTGACAATGTGTAGATATGGGTGTGGAAGATATGGGTGTGGATTATGCTTGGAATATGGAACGTTTCTATTTGGCTTGAGATGAGCACCTTAATATCATCGTGTGAGCAACGAAGAAAGAGAGCAGCCTAGTGGTCAAAAACTTTTTAGCCTCTGGATTGGTGTCGTATCGGAGTGCTTCTCCTACCTCACGTGCTATCTGAGAATCTAGCGTTTGTGGCGTAGCTGGAAGGGCTGAAACGCTGAGCTTGTGGCTAGGTGTGGCGCTGTTGTGGCGCTGTGGCTGGGTGCTTGTGGCGCAAAGTTCCCAACAGAGAAATCCTGTGACTAATTCTAAACTATTGAAAAGAACCCACCTCGAGGGAACATCCGAACACCAAATTGCTCCCAGACGACAAACATCAACATATAAGTTTAAATGCGCAGCTAAACAAGCAGAAATGGCCAACTGTGACGTGTGCGCTAAAGACAATGTCAAACTCCAACCCAATAGAACTTGAAAAGGAGATTGAAAGGGCCAAGACCACGCTCAACCAGCTTGTCGAATCCCTGATTGAGCTCGGAATCATCGTCCATGATTTCCAGGGCACGGAATCATCAAGAGATGCCCTATCAATTCGTTTGAATCACACAATTGACGAGTTGAAGAAGCTACAATCACCAGCAACAAATCATCTAGACGACGTACCAGTTCCGTTAGACGTGTTACAATATGTGGAGGATGGGAGAAACCCAGACGTGTACACTAGAGAATTTGTCGAAACAACGAGGAAAGCCAATCAACACCTTAGAGGAAAGATGATGGCTATGAAGGACCTGAGGGATGTTTTAGCTAAGAAAATTTCTGCTGAGTTCCCAGAGATGGAGGATGTGGTAAGGGATATCATCAAAAGAACTGACGGGTGAAAAGGCAGCCTATTAATAAAGTGTCTACTGTCAACCTTAGACCAGTAGGTCTAAATCTATGATGCATTGGTAATGAATTTGAATGAACAGATTTCCGAACAACTTTGTATTCTGTGTAGCATGCCTGTGTTGCTTCTTCGGAAGCGGGGAGAGATCTCTGAGCATGCGTAAGTGGACTCAGACAAATTAAGTGCCGTAGAGTGTTGCGCGGGCCTGAACCGGTGGGGGTTTTCTGACTACTGACACGCATTCATGCACTTCTATTGAACACATGCAGTGAAGACTCGGTTTTCAAGTTTCTGTGGCGTCTTAGTGTGTTAATCGACTGTAAAATGGTTTCTGATCTTCTCATATTTACACAGTTCAAACTAGATGTATTACTCTCGTGGTAATCAGTGCGCATCGCCATAGTAAGACACATAGGTATCCGGGGACCTCATCTCGGTGTTTACAGCGGCTTATAATATAAACTACCAGTAATACACCCAGGCTTTTTTCGTATTTTTAAGCAAAGCCACACTATCATCACACGTGACTTAAAGTTATGTGAACGATACTCCAGGTTCTGTTGTGGCTGTTAATGTACTATTATGTCTACACGGTTGGGTTATGGGTATGGGGTAAATGATCCAAAAGCCGAAGCGCTGTATTATTATTGTCTGTGTATATGGGATCCACTAAAACTAAAGCAAAGAACAAAAGAAAACAAAGGATAAAATGAGATTGCAATTATAGAGGATAGATAAAAGTCTTGTTCTGGTAGTCTGTGAGATCCAAAGCGGCCAAGTTGACCTCAACTTCACGGTCACCTTCAATAACCACACCGATTTTCTCCTGTTCAGCAATGTGTGATAATCTCTGTGTGTTTCTTCTCTTGAGCAAGAACCAGATGACAATTGCTGTAATAGGAGCTAAGCCGAATGACAAGACAATTTGAACAATCCAGGCAGGGTAGTAACGAGGAGCATCCTTTTCTCTCCATAACTGTGGGGAGATGATGTTTGCGATACCATAAGAGGCCATCATTGTGGCACCACGTGTAAGTCTTTTGGTGTAACCAGAGCAAGATGTGGTACCCCATGAGTACATGATGATGTAAGGGATACCGAACACTGGAGATGCCATTGTCAAAACCGCAAGAATACCGATCTTGTTTTCCCATGGAAGGGCCACAGCACAGATGGAACCAACAAATGATGGGAGAGTCCAAAATACAGTAGAGAAAGCCTGTGTGTTTGGGAATTTCATGAGGAAGGTAGTAGCAATAATACAGCAGATAGCTGCAAATCCACCAGATGCTACAGACACAAGTGTAGAATCCAAGTTAGAAATACCACCCATCTCACCAAAGAGCAAGTTCTGTTGGTATGGTAAATTGTTGGCCAACATGATGAGGAAGTTGTAAATGACAAAAAGCCATGTGATTGGGTCTCTAAGGCACTCGTAGAACTGCTCTTTCTTGAAAAGCTTCTGTTCAATGGAAGAGTTTGAAGAGCGCTGGACACGACGAATGATCCAAATCTTCTCCTCCTGGGAGAAGAACTTGGTGTTTGTTGGATTGTCTGGATAGAAGAAGTAAACAAGGATGTTGAGCAAGAAAGTCAATCCACCAAGGATGATCATGAAGATTTTCCAAGGAGAAATGGACTCAGTGGCGTATAACACACCATAGGCGATGAAACCGACTGGGATGGTGACACCAAGACACGAGGCATAGAAGATCGGAGCTGCGGCAGCCTTCTCATCTGCAGTCAAGAACTGTGACATTGTAACATTCAAGATTGGAATGACAACGGACTCGACCATACCAAGGAAGAATCTGACGAAAACGACTCCTGGGTAGTTGTGCATTGTGACAGATAAGAAAGTGATGACGGTCCACAAAGATGTCAAGCCAAAGAGGAACTTACCGATAGGTAGTTTCTGCATCAGGTAAGTACCAGGGATCTGGCCAACGACATAACCGACGTAGAACAGAGTATTGGCGTTGTTATATTTGGTGTCCGTCAACCCAGTGTCAGCGTAAAGACCGAGGATCGCAGCGTAAGACAGTGTCGCCTTATCCATGTACAGCAGCAAGTTCACCAAAAAGGCGAAAGACACAATGAACCAACGCACTTTACGGGAAAGCTTGACCTCCTGCTCCGGTGTGATCTCTGGCGTGGAAGCATCGTACTCTTGCTGGAACTGCAGTGTCACATCGGCATCTCTGGAGTTAACGATCTTGTAGCCTCCTGAGTGCTCGTGCACCTCAGCTGGGTTGTGCTCTGTGGACGAGGCCTCGTCAGCGACACCCACCGAGTTCTGTTTCTCCTCTGATTCACTCATTGGGTCTTTGTGAGATCAATGTGGGCATCGCAGAGACACGCTGAGAAGACAAAGCAGATCTCTCCGCCTTTATACCTCATCTGTACTGAGAGATGAGCGAGCCTCCGACACAGGCCGCCACACTTTCAGCCGCGCGAGACGTTATGGGTGCCCCCTGAACCGGCGCCTTATACTCGATTGGCGATGCCACGGGTGGTGTTATGCGGGGGCAGATGGGTCTGAGTCGGCCTCTGTGTAATCATACGAAGATCTCGTAAGTCAGGCGTTAGTGTGTGTTGTACTCTGCTAATGGCCTGCTATCGAGGGCGTTATCACCGAACCAGCCGTTTCTTGTCTACAATAGCTGCGCAGCCGGGGTTAAGAAAACGCCTGTGACACATCCGCGAGTGTCATGCTAAACCACGCTGATAAGGAAGGCTGGGCCACCACTAGATGTGGTTCACTGTGGTACTGTGTACTGTGGCACAAGGAATGTTACATTTCCGAGCTGTCTGTCTTTCCTCAACAGTGCTTGGGGTGGGGTGATTCTAGGTCTTGTCAAATGTTTGTAGATGGACAGTGCTTGACCAGGGCCGTACATCGAGCACACCAGATGTCTAACAACAGGGTACATCCGTCTATGTAGCTGACATTCTAAGACACTGCACGTGGCAAAAGGATAACAACGAACAAACATGAATTACAAAGAGTACAAACAGCACTTTTTTCCCTCAACATCAGTCTCTAGTTGACAATCTGCTCCTTGTACTTTTCCACAATGGAATCAAACAGCTGGTTCTTTTCTGTGTAGTCCACAACAACTGGGTGTTCTGGAGAGACGGTTTTTAATTGTTTCAACTTCTCATCGGCCTTGATGGAATTTCCTTGAATGTTAGCGAGTGTGAACTCATTAGCAACGACATCAGCATTGACGGTTTCCAATGTATGCAACTTGTTCAAAATCTCCTCAGCATCTTCAAACTCATGTAATTGTAGATTCAGGACCAATTGGCCTAGCAATGTTTGATGAGTTGGGTGACCGTGGCTCAACTCTTCAAAGAAGTATAAAGAACTTCTCAAATTTTCACCGTTCTTGGCAGAGTTTAAGTATGCTTCTGCTAGGTTGAAAATAATAGAGTCCTGGGCATATGCAGAAGCCAATGACACTTGCTTCTCGGCGGCTTCCAGCTTGCCTTGAGATAATAGGATCTGAACCGACAACAACACGGCTTCGAGAGAGTTTTCATGATGTTGCAATAAGTTGAAGGCATCCTCCAAACGGCCCTGCTGAACGAGGTAGAAAGATCCTAGTGTCTGTACATATGGCTTATTCTTATCTTCGGTGATTAACTTCTCAAAAGCAGAAGCGTCTTTGCCTTGTGCCAAAGCGATATATGCCTGACCAGCTTGCTTGAAGGTCTCCTCAACATCACCAGCAATCAGGGACTCAGCCTCGGATAACTTACCCAAAATAACAAGAGCTCGGAGCTTGTACTCCAGTGCACTGACCAAGGCACTACCAGAGTAGTCGGTCGTGTCTATAGCGGCGACCTCTGCGTACTCACCAGTGAAGAAGTGTTGACTTAGCAGGAAGAGTTCTGTATGGCGCGTTAGTATCTCGACAGCTCTCTATGTATATCACGATCATCATGTCTTCAGTAAAACATACCGTCTGATTCAGCCATTGTTTAGTTAGTAGAAGTGATCCAATACTTATAGGGACTTCAAAGTGTTGTTTGGGTCTCTGCTGGCGTGTTGATTTCGTGTCAACATGGTCGGAAGTCGGCAGAGGGCTTTGGTAGCTGTGCCCTCGGATCTCCAGTCATCCCGGCTCTTGCTGTAGGCACTGTCTGGGGTGAGAACAACGGGCTTTGAACTACTCTGTAACTCTACAATTACCTCAATTGCGATTGTTGTGCTCTTCAATTAGCAATCAGACTCGCTCAATATGACGCAGAGAAGACAGAGCGAACAATTTGACGTCACAAAGCTCGATCCGGCAGCACAGAAGGCGTTTCAGTACGCAGTCGACTTCTATGAAAAGGACCACACGCTAACACCAAACCAACGAGGGTTGCTAGCGAACGCGTACTCCAGTATCTCTTCATTCACGTTGATGTTTGGGTGGGGTACTTTCTTCGCTGTGGCCTCGATTCCGTTCTACAGACAGAAAATGCGTACAGGATCAACGAAGGGTACCAATGTCGGTATAGCCATCTTGTTCGGTATGGGTAGTATGATGGTTGCCTCTCCTTTTGGTGCCTCCAAAGCATACAATTGGCAACTGGAGAAACTAAGAGAGCAAGACCAGAAATGTTATGATGTTGCCCAGATGCTCAAGCCGGCGGAATCAACCAAATGGTGGATGTACTATAAGCTGACGAAGGACCACCCAGAGCACATCATGAAAGACCCAAGATCTAAAGAAGCAGAAGAACAGAGAAAGAAGACAATATACTCCGGTAGAGATCCTTTTGGCTTGTACAGTGGACCACGTGCTGAAATGAACAGACGTCGTATTGAAACTTTGCCTGAGGCAAGTCAGGCTGGTGCTACTGAACCTTCATCACAAGACTACCCATCAATCTCTAGCGATACAAATGGTGATGATGATGACCCATTCGCAGAACGCAGAGAAGAGGAGAAAATATACGCATCAGCATGGGATAGAGTGAGAACATCCAAGGGTATCGATTCTTCCCAGCCAACTTCATCGTGGGGTAGATTTAGATCTCAACCAGAACCACAGAACCCATACACCACAAATGTATACACACCTAACGGCAACAAAGATGAGTCTGAGATTGACCAAAGTGAATTTGATAGGCTCTTAGATCAGGAGAGGCATATTGGCGAAGAAGAAGACAAAAGGTGGTCTTGAACTCCTCCAAAACTAACACGCTATGTAAATACTAATATTGAATTATGACAATAACATGATATACCAAACGTTCTGAGAAATCATATATAAAACGAAATTGCATTTATATTATACTCCTTCCCCTTAAAAACACACGCATGAGCAGAATGCTATACATTAATCGCTGCTCAGAGTAAAATGTTGTCACGTCTCTTGGAGTCTTTCAACTCCTTCAACTGTTCGAGAACGGTCTCCAAAGCCACTGCCTCATTCTTGGACTGCAAGTCAGTGACATCTCTGTTTCTGATGTTGACGGACTTGGTGGTCTCTTCTTGTTCACCAACAATGAAAATGAAGTTGTACTTCTGCAACTGACCGGTTCTAACCTTCTTCTGTAAAGTGTTACCAGTGACATCAACATCTGCATAGAAACCATTGGCATTCAACTTCTCCATAACCTCCTGAGCGTAGTCAAAGTACTTAACACCGACTGGTACAACCAAAACCTGTCTTGGAGACAACCAGAATGGCCACTTACCAGCGAAATGCTCAGTCAAGATAGCTGTCATTCTCTCAACGGAACCCAAAATAGCTCTGTGAATCATGACTGGTCTAGCGGAGTCCTTAACGTCCTCTGATGCAACATCCTTAGTACGGTATTCCAACTCAAATCTGTTTGGCAATTGGAAGTCCAACTGGATGGTGGCACACTGATGCCATCTCTTCAAAGCATCAGAGATCATAATGTCAATCTTTGGACCATAGAATGCACCATCACCTTCGTTGATCTCCCACTCAGAGCCAGACTTCTCCAAGGCAGCTTGTAACTTGGCTTCGGCACCGTTCCAAGTCTCCAAGTCACCAACGTACTTCTCTGGTCTGGTAGACAACTCCATCTTGAATTCGAAACCGAAGACACCATAGACATACTTCAAGAAGTCAAAGATGTTCTCAATCTCTTGACCGATCTGGGCCTCAGTACAGAAAATATGAGCATCATCCTGCTGGAATCTTCTAACTCTGGTCAAACCAGACAATGCACCGGAAAATTCGTTTCTGTGAATGACACCGAAGTCAGCAACTCTCCATGGCAATTCTCTATAAGAACGTTCACGAGACTTGAACATCAAACAGTGACCAGGACAGTTCATTGGCTTCAAACCGAATCTTTCTTTCTCAACATCGAATGTGAACATGTTCTCTTGGTAGTTGGCCCAGTGACCAGAGGTTTCCCATAACTTAGCATTGTACATGTTTGGAGTGATGACTTCGTCGTAACCACGAATACGGTATTGAGTTCTCAGCAAGTCAACAAGAGTGTTGTATATTCTGGTACCATGTGGTAGCCAGAAACAAGAACCTGGAGACATCTCATTGAAGTAGAACAATTCTTGTTCCCTACCAATCTTTCTGTGATCTCTCTTGGACGCCTCTTCCAAGAACTTCATGTGCTCGTCCATCAATTTCTTGTCTGGGAAAGAAACACCGTAAATTCTTTGCAAAGAGTCATTAGTAGCGTCACCCAGGAAATAACAAGAAGAGTTTTTCAGCAATTTGAAGGCTTTAATCTTACCAGTGTGTGGGATATGAGGACCAACACACAAGTCAATCAATGGACCACATCTGTATACAGTGGTAGAGCCTCCGTCTGGAATCTTGGTAGAGACCAAGTAAGTCTTATACTTGGAGTAATGGAACATTTTGAGCAAGTTCTCCTTTGACATGACCAATCTCTCGAATTTCTGCTTTTGCTTGATGGCGTTCTTAGCAACACCTTCCAAATTTGGGAAATCGGCTTGAGAAATGGCAGTTTCACCACCGTTGACAGCAAATTCATAGAAGAAACCTTCGTTGGTTGGTGGTCCCAAACAGATGTGGGCACCCATGTTACACTCACAAGCTTCACCGAGAACGTGAGCAGAAGAATGCCAGAAGACACGTCTACCTTCTTCAGTCTCGAAGTCGAAGAACTCAAGCTTACAGTCAGATTCCAAAGGTCTCTCCAAGTCCCACAGTTCACCATCAACCTTGGAGATACATTGTCTGTCTAAGAAAGACTGTCCAATCTCCTTGGCAATAACGAATGGAGAAGTCTCCCAGGCTTTACCGACCTTGACGGAGCCATCCTTGAGTGTGATCTTGATCTCTTTACGCTCTTGAGCCGCAACGAAGGCGTCATACTCGGCTTTGAGCTTGTCGAAAAGCTGAATACGCTCGTCAATGAACTCAGGCTGTGGCTCCAAGTAGAGCTTGTTGTTAAGAGCACCAGCGTTCTTCTCTTTC